>CM075512.1:360000-1065000 GCA_037950675.1 Hypophthalmichthys molitrix | reverse complement strand
TCATGTTTAAGTGGAATTTATGATGAAAAACTACATTAACCATGATGCTGTACAGAAAATACACCAATCAGAGAGTCGAAACAAGCAAAACACACCAAAATATATATGCATATTTTGCAATAAATTTAATATATTTTTATTTATATAATAAACATTTTTAAATGAGTAGCTTTATATTTCTCTTTTACAATTAGAATATGCTGTTCGCAATGCTTCATGGGATTGTAGTTCTTTTGCTCTATTTTGTATTTTTAAATACTTTTTTGCTTCAAATCAAAGTTTGTAATGTTGTGATTCTCCTCGTAGCTGGTTGGTTTGGTTCAAGACTTTAAATCCCTATGGGAGAAAAGGACGGGAAAATACTTCCAGAACCGGTGCCGCTGAAAAAGTGGGCGGGCGCTAATGCTCTCTATAGAGCCGTGATCAGGTGACGGAGATGATTGATGTGTGTGTGTGTGTGTGTGTGTAGAAAGAGCTGACGGAGGCGCGTGAGGTGATGGTGGAAGCAAACACTCAAGAATACGCCTTCAACTTCCTGCAGCAGACGCTCAAGAACAAAATACAAGACGCAGAGGTGCGTACGAGTGTCGCCATCATGAATAAACATGCTTCAAAGACTCAATCTCTTATATTTTTTTATTATTTTTTTATATATTTTTATTATCTTACCGACCCCAAACTTTTAAATGCTAGAGTGTATCATTGTAGATTCATGGCAGGGTTATTATTGTTAACTAAAACCAAAACCATTAATAAAATTAATATTAATTAATATAAATAACATAAACATTGACTAAAATAAAATAAAATAAAATAAAATAAATCCCCCAGCTATTTCCCAACAAGGCAGCATTTCTGATTTTCTCAAAAATGGAAATTTGTTTTATTATTATTTTATTTATTTATTATTTCATTATTATTTTGTTTTTAATTATTTTATTTTATTTTTTTATTATATTACTTTTAAATAATCTTACTGACCCTAAACTTTTAAATGCTAGTGTGTATAATAATATATTCATGGTAGGGTTATTATCGTTAATTAAAACTAAAATTAAAAAAAAAATAATAATAATTACTTGAAATAAAATAAACATTAACTGAAGTAAAATAATATATATATATATTTAAATATTATATGTATATATATATATATATATATATATATATTTAAAAAATAAATAAATAAATAAATATATATATATATATATATATATATATATATATAACTGAAGTAAAATATATGTATAAGTTTCAGCCAAGGCAACATTTCTCATTCTCGCAATTTTTTTTTTTTATTATTATTATATTATTTATAAAAAGTATGTAGACATAAACACACACACATATATATAAACTCAAAATTACTAAAGATATAAATAAATAAAATATTTAAAATATTATATATATATAATTATTAAATAAATTAATAATTATATATGAAAAAACTAATAAAAAATAAAAAAACAAAATTGCTAGAGAAATAAATAAAATATTTAAATATTTATTTATTTCTCTAGTAATTTTGTTTTTTATTTTTTATTTGCTTTTTCACTTTTTCATATATAATTATTAATTTATTTAATAATTATATATATATCTATAATATTTTAAAATTTGTATTTATTTATATCTTTAGTAATTTTGTGTTGAGATATATATATAAATTTATTTAATAATATATATATATAATATTTTAAATATTTTATTTATTTATATCTTTAGTAATTTTGTGTTTATATATATATATATATATATATATATATATATGTATGTATGTATGTATGTATGTATATATATATGTATGTATGAATGTATATGTATATATATATATATATATATATATATATATATATATATATATATATATATATATATGTATGTATATATGTATATATGTATGTATATATTATTCTATTGTTTACTTATTAGTTTTTGTTTATTATTTTCATTATTATTATTCATTATTTCTTCTTCTCTGTTTTATTCCTATTGTCATGCAAATAAACTCCACAAAATGTTTTTCAAAAATCCCTCAGAAAATTAGCAGTAACATAATTTAATAAGAAAATGTAAACGAGGGGAAATACTAAATATCATCAAGCAAAAAATAAATCAAGAAAATTGTTATTGAAAGATCATCTTTGCATCTATGCTTTCTGTATTTTGTGTGACGTAAAATCATTAAAAATACATGTTTATGACGTTTTAATTTTGGGTGTTTTCTGATCTGTGTGTTCCTTCAGGAAGCTCTGGAGAAACAAACACAACACACTCAGACTGTGTCTGAAAAACTGTGGCTCGCTGAACGGAATCTGGAGGAGCTGGAGCTGGAGAAGCAGAACAAAGCCAAGAAAGCTCTAGAACTCGGCAATAGTGTGTTCAGACTGGAGACGGAGGTACACACATGATCTGATCATGAATAACTGGCTTCGATATTACTTCAATAATATAAAAGCAAAGTTGTTTCAGAGTTGGAGAAACAAGTATGAAGATGACTGAAGAAAGTGTGTGTGTGTGTGTGTGTGTGTGTCAGTTGTCAGACGCTCTCCAGGAAGCGAATCAGGCGCGATCAGAGTTGAGTTTGCAGCAGAAGCTGCGGGCCGACGCTCAGCTGAGGGTGGAGGAGCTGGAGGAGAGCGTGCTGGAGAAGGACCAGGAGCTGCTGCGCCTCACACAGATCGTCAGCAGACTGCAGGGAGAGGTCAGACAGATTAACACTGTTATTCAGCAAGAACACATTAAATTGATCGAAAGTGACACTAATAACATTTATAATGTTACAAAAGATTCCATTTCAAGTAAATGCTGTTTTTTGAACCTCATATTCATCAAAGAATCCTGAAAAATAAAAATTCTCTCAGCGCTCGACTCCATCATGACTCTGAGTGTGTGTGTGTGTGTGTGTGCAGGTGACAGATAAGCTGAGCGATAAGGAGCAGACTCTGGAGGAGGAGATCCAGCTGCGTGAGCGTGTGCAGCTGCAGTGTAAACAGGCCGAGAGGATGGTGGAGGATCTGCGCATGGAGCTGCAGACGCTCAGCCAGTCCAGAGACGATCTCTCCAAACAGCTCAAACTAGCACAGGTACACACACCGCATCATCCGTGTCATGTGCTTCTGTGTTCAGCTGTGTGTGTGTGTGTGTGTTCACTACTGTCTAGTATTCTATTCTTGCTTTATACAGTACAGATTATATAGTTAGTGTTAAACAGGAAAATCAATGATGCAAACTTCATCAGATATGAGACAAAGATTTTGTTCTCATCCGATACTTTCAGTGCCGTTAAATCAGTAATATTACTGAAAATGGTCTGTTTGTGAAAAACAGTTTGAAAGATCATCAAATAGACTATTTGCATATTATTTATATTAGCGATGCATCAAAAAAAAAAAAATTCAAGACCAAAGATTTAAAAAAATATATAAATTAGCAAAAAACCAAAAATATTCATTTATTGAATTAATAATCAATCAGTTTATTTAATAATCAAATCAAATTTATTTAATAATAAGCACTTAAATAAAAACTCAAAGTTGTATATGAAATATTAAATAGCATGTAATGCAGTTTTTATATCATGATATGTTAATTTGTTGTTGAAATATAAGTATTTTAACAGTGACTGTCATAACTTGTTTTCATGATGGATTTATTCAGACATTCATTACATAATGAAGACAACATGTTTAGAAATAAATATATAAAAATAAGAATAAATAAATGTATTCATTCATTATATTTTCTATGAATTATTAAAATATAATAACTAAAATATAATAATAATTATATTATCAATTAATTATATATTTTATTAATTTATTTTAAAATAAATATATTACATTATATTATATATTCAATATATTTTTAAGTTATTAATACATTTATTTATTTATTTTGTATTTAATTATTTTAAAATGAATATATTATATTACATTATACTATAATATTCATTATATGTTTAATGTAATATAATATATTGATTTTAAAATAATTAAATACAAATAAGAACAAATAAATGTATTAATAAATTAAACATAATGAATATGCAATGTCATATATACTATATTTATTTTAAAATAATGAATTAACACAATACAAAATAAATGAATAAATGTATTAATTTTTAAATTAAAAATATAATGAATATGAAATATAGTGCATATATTTATCAAAAAGCTCCTCTCTAGAGTTATTTTTCTTGACTATCGAGTTTATGGTCTTTGAATGTTTTTTCTGAGGTAAATGTGACGTTACGTGACATTGTTCTCAAGCTGTTTTATGGTTGAAACGCTGATTGAGCGATTACACGAGACATGATTCATTTCTGGTATCTGTTCACGCTGCTAACAGGAGAACATCATCGATCTGGAGGCCGATCTGGAGGAGCTGCAGGAGAACGAGCAGCGATCGGCGTCCAAACACAAGAGAGCTCTGGATCAGGTCTGAACACCACCAAAACACTCTTTACACCGGTGTCAAATCACCAACACTGCAAAAAAACGGTTTTCCAGCACAAATATCTAAACACTCTGAAAGCAGGTTGCATTAAAGTCCCTTTAAAGCAAGTCATTCCAACTTTGAACTGCTGGAAAACCAGACAAAACTACTGAGGACATCATTTTTGTACTGAAAGCAGATGGACAGAATGGTGTGTGAACGTGTGTGTCTCTCACAGGCTGAACAACTGCAGATGAAGCTCCTGCAGGAGAAAGATCTCAACGAGCAGCTGGAGTGTGAGAAGACCATCCTGGAGAGACAGGTGTGTGTCTTCACTCACACACACATCTTTAATAATGAACGATGATGATGATGATGATGATGATGATGATGGTGTTTTCAGCTGCGAGATCTGCGCATGGAGATTGAGGAGCTTCAGAATAACAGAGTCGAGGTCGATTCCATCACTAGAGCCGAGATCAAAGCGAAAGAGCTGGAGAACACACTGCGTGCGGAGGAGAGGTCAGACACACACACACACACACACACACACACACTTGGAATCTATATGGACTCTTGAAGGGTTCTGTCAGGCACTTCATAAATAGAACCTTTTATGTTTCCATCATGAGATCATTTTATGGATATAGTTTTAACTCTTTTTTTTCATTTTTTTTTTCATTTTAATTACATTTTATGAATTAAATGGCTAGTAAACATACTTTATCACTAGAAAAAATGAAATAACCCATTAAACATGAAAGTATTTCTCCTCATATTGAAGCGTTTTGTCATAAAGAGTTCTTTAAAACTGAGAGAAGAACCCTAGAGTTGTGTACAGAAGCTCACGGTGGGAATGATCTGTCGTTCTCCTGCTCCTCAGGAATAAAGTGGTCTTGAGCAACACCATCAGCAAACTGGAGAGGAAGATTAACGAGCTGACGGAGCAGCTGGAGGAGGAGCACAAGATCTCCACGGAGCAGAAGGAGCTGGTACGACACACACACACACACACACACACACACACACAGAGGGAGCTAGTACAACTGACTGACAGCAGAGGGAGACAAAACACTGAACAACACACACACAAATTACTTATTTAATACATATAGTAATATTTGCCTCTGTAATTATAAATACATATTTGTGTTAATCAATACAGATTTTTTATAATTTTAAATTACATGTAATAAATAAAAAGTAATTATTTATGTATACATGTATTTTATGTGTTAATACACTATAATTTTACATTAATATAATTTACATTTATTCTTTTACATTTAATTAGAGCATAGAAACAGCACAATCTGAAATAAACATCATATCATTTATGTAATTTATATAAATATAGTAATGTGTATATATATATATTTATATGTGTGTGTGTATATATATATATATATATATATATATATATATATATATATATATATATATACATAAACACAAATATTAATGTATAATTCTAATAACATACATGTATACATAATTACTATTTAAAAAATGTAATTCATGTTCAAATAAAATCATATGGTATATTAAAAAAACTATATATATATATATATATATATTTATACACTACCGTTCAAGACTGAAGACTGGAGTAATGATGCTGAAAATTCAGCTTTGATCACAGGAATAAATTACTTTATAAAATATATTCAAACAGAAAACAGTTATTTTAAATTGTAATAATATTTCACATTATTACTGTTTTTACTGTATTTTTAATTAAATAAATGCAGCCTTGGTGAGCAGATGAAACTTCTTTTAAAAACATTAAAAATCTTACTGTGTCCAAACTTTTGACTGGTAGTGTAGATATATAAAAAATTACTTATTATATTTTTAGATATTTATTATTTAATTACTACTTATTGTTTAGTAATGTAATCTTTTTCTCTCAGACTTTTACACCAACATTTATTTTTCTCTGTTTTTGTGTTTGCGGTGTAAGTGTTATTGTCATAGTTGGCGTCAGTGATTTGAACAGGTGATCAGACGTATGATTGATGGACGATAGACTGTGAGAAAAGTACAGAGTCTGAAGTTAGTGTGTGTTTGTGTAGATGACTCAGCGGATGCGCTCGTTGAAGAGGCAGCTGAACGAGGCCGAGGAAGAGGCGAGTCGACGTGACGTTCAGTATCGACACACACAGAGAGAGCTGACGGAGGAGAGAGAAGCTAACAGCCGCCTGCAGAGACAACTGCTGGACCATCAGCTGACCATCAAGTACGTCACACACACACACACACACACACACACACACACACACACAGCTGGACCAACAAGTACGTCATACACACACACACACACACACACACACAGCTGACCAACGAGTACGTCACACACACACACACACACACACACACACAGCTGGACCAACAGCTGACCAACAAGTACGTCATACACACAAACACACACACACACACACAGCTGGACCAACAAGTACGTCATACATACACACACACACACAGCTGACCAACGAGTACGTCACACACACACACACACACACACACACACACAGCTGGACCAACAGCTGACCAACAAGTACGTCATACACACACACACACACACACAGCTGACCAACGAGTACGTCACACACACACACACACACACACACACACAGCTGGACCAACAGCTGACCAACAAGTACGTCATACACACACACACACACACACACACACACACACACAGCTGGACCAACAAGTACGTCATATACACACACACACACACACACACACACACACACAGCTGACCAACGAGTACGTCATACACACACACACACACACACACACACACACACACACAGCTGGACCAACAGCTGACCAACAAGTACGTCATACACACACACACACACACACACACAGCTGGACCAACAAGTACGCCATACACACACACACACACACACACACAGCTGACCAACGAGTACGTCATACACACACACACACACACACACACACACAGCTGGACCAACAGCTGACCAACAAGTACGTCATACACACACACACACACACACACATACACACACTCTTATACACAAATACACACACACACAGACACACACACACACACACACACAGCTGGACCAACAAGTACATCTCATCCCTTTAATACATATTCACATCAAATACATTTATTAAATATTAAATGCTTATTTATTTAATATGTATATTCTGACACAAATATTTATTTATAATACATATATAGACATATATACATAAATATATATTATTTAAAAGGTGCCATATATTTTATATTATTAACCATCTTATTTGAAATGAACATAAATATTAAATAAGTAATTATTTATGTATATATGTAACTTATTACAATTAAATAAATATTTGTGCCAATATAGACAGCATATTAACATAAATTACACTTATTAATACATAAGTATTTATGTATACTTATGTATTTTATTATAATTATAAATAAATATCTGTGTTAATACACTATAATAATATATAACAGATTACAATTATTAAATAATAAATAAATATTTATTTATTTCAATTATAAATATTTGTGTTAATTATTACTCCATATTATTTTATATTGATATAAATTTATTGATATGTTATACATACATATTTGTGTTAATAAATACACCATAATAATGCATTAATTAATAAATAATGCTTATTAAATAAGTAATTATTTATGTATATTTGTATTTTATTATAAATATTTGTCAATATACACCACATTAATATATTAATGTAAGATACATTTATTAAAAATATATATTTGTGTATATATTTTATTATAATTATAAATAAATATTTGGGTTAATACACTATTATTTTAGATCAATATAAATTAAATTTATAAAATAATAAGTATTTGTGTGTACATATTAGAATTATATATAAATAAATGTTGCAATATACACCACATTATTGTAATATAAATTACATTTATTAAAAAAATAAATATTTATGTATATTTGATGCATTTTTTTTTAATCTAATAAATATATAATTGAGACTGTATTTTGAATGAAGGCCTTTCTCAAACTAAATGTCCTTAATATCAAACATTTATCCTAGTTTAATGTTCTCCTAATATTGTTTTTTATTTGTGTCCTGCAGGAGGAAAGAGTCGAGACAAGTTCTAGAAAACCTGAAACTGAACTTCAGCGGAGATGAAGATGAGAAAGAGGAACAGACCGAGTCCAAACCCACACAGAAGCAGATCTCACAGGTCTGACGGGTCTGAAGCGACCCAACAAACACAGGCCAAACCTAGAACTATATCAAAAACTGCCAAAACCAATTAAATCTGGATCTGAACGGAAAACGCATCCTGTTTCATCCCCTGAACTGAGACGAGACGCCCACAAACATCACGGAAACCACTTCAGTGCGGGTCTACAAGAGAGACCAGATCCAGAGAAACTCCATATGAACTGAACTTCAGAAGTCAATAATGGTGCGGAAAAGCTGTTTCCTGTGGACTGACACTCTATAATTATATTTAGTGCTGGTGCGGACAGATTTCTAGACAGTACTTACAGGAAAATCTGCTCTACATTAAAGGACGTCATTGGTGTGTCGTCTGCAGTAAGCTATCGGTCTATTGGTTAATGTTCTCTATCAAGCTGTCCGTTCTTTTTTCTAAATGAATTCAATCAACTGTTTACATTATACATATATTAGTATAAACTATTTAGAAATGAATATTCATAATGAAGTGTGTAGTTATTCATGTCATCCTGTTTAGATTTATTTTGGGACTTTAAATGAACTTGCATGCATGTGAATGTACAAACCTTTGTTCTGCTGACGATTATTAACCTGTTGAGGGAATCGTGTTTAAGTGTTAATGATAGTATAACTTGTTGGAAGGGATCATCTGTGTGTCTCTTACTGAGTGTCTGTCTGGATCTTCACTTAAAATACAGCAGCAGGGTGTTTATATGTAGGACAAAATGGTAATAAAATATGCTAAAACGTGATTGGTGCTTTTTTTCATTGTTTAACTTTATTTGAAATGTTATTAAACTACTGTAGCTTTATAACTGTCAGTGACTAAAATGCCACAAAAGGCAGACAGAGAGTAGTTCAATTAAAAAGAGACCTACTTAACTCTTTCCCAGCCAGCATTTTTGGTCATTTTCACAAAACTTTCATGGCCACCAGAAGATTTTGTTGAATATTTGAACATGTATGTCAAAAGAAAGAAGAGAGCCTCTGCTTTCAAACCAACCAACAAACAAAGAAAAATACATTTTATTCTGGCTCTTTTTTTGTCAACGCTTATATGGGGTAAGTTTCATTAAAACATTTTTTTGAAAAAGCTGAGAAAATCATGTTTTTATTAAAGAAAGGGGATTCAGAAAGATTGTCGTTTTCTCGTTTTGATATTTCATTCAGTAACATCAGGCAGTTTTGATTTACATGCTGTTTAATGTTTGCTGATCGTGTTAATAATTGATGCGTCAGCAGTGCTTCTATTGCTCCAGTTTCTTCACCTGTGCTTTGATCCGGAGATTCTGTACTCTTTCAGAAGATGCATTATAGCACCACCTACTGTGAAAACATGGATTGCCGGAAAATTCCATCAATGGCAGGGAAAGAGTTAAGGGATTAGTTCATTTTCAAATAAAATTTTCCTGATAATTTACTCACCTCCATGTCATCCAAGATGTTCATGTGTTTCTTTCTTTAGTCGAAAAGAAATGAAGGTTTTTGAGGAAAACATTCCAGGATTATTCTCCTTATAGTGGACTTCACTGGACTCCAGACGGTTGAAGGTCCAAATGTCAGTTTCAGTGCAGCTTCAAAGAGCTCTACATGATCCCAGACGAGGAATAAGAGTCTTATCTAGAGAAACGATAAGTCATTTTTGAAAAAAATGTAAATGCTTTATTTAAAAAATGATCGCCTTCCAAGTGGTTCCGCCAAAACCGCACTTTCGTATTCTTCAAAAAGCTTACGCTGAATGTTCTACGCCTTCCTTATTCTACTTACGGAACGAACGCAGCGCCAGTTCCATTTTTTCCCGTAAGCAGAATAATAATAGTAAGACCCTTATTCCTCGTCTGGTATCGTTTGAAGCTGCACTGAAACTAATTTTGACCTTTTGACTTCCATTTGGAGTCCAGTGAAGTCCACTATAAGGAGAATAATCCTGGAATGTTTTCATCAAAAACCTTCATTTCTTTTCCACTGAAGAAAGAAAGACATGAACATCTTGGATGACATGGAGGAGAGTGAATTATCAGGAAAATGTTATTTGAAAGTGAACTAATCCTTTAAGGCAAGACACTACAGGCAAAACCAATGAACTCTAGTGTCAACTAAGGGTACATCTACACAATGATGTGGTAAAAGCTGGAGTTTTTCCTTTGTGTTTTTCGCATACAGACGACAAACAATCTCCGTTCACACGGATCTGCGGAAACTATAAAAATCACTGTATTCTGCTGACAGGCCAGTAGATGGCGATGTCACTTTGTAAAGATTTTGTCGTTTACACTGAGATGACAATGGTATCGTTTTCAAAAACTTGCACTTTGAAACCAGTCTTCAAAAGTTTGTGTTTTCAGGCCCCCAAAATGATATTTGTAAATGCATAAAAGGTTTTCCCATTTCATTTTAACTTGAAAACGGTGTTGTGTAAACGGCTCTTTAATGAAACAAGAATTTTGATCCTGGCTTTATCCAATGTTCAGATTTCTGTTCTGAAAATGTATGCCAATTAGTGCATATTTAATTAGCTAAGGACACATTTGCATATTTAACTCTTTCCCCACCAGCGTTTTTAAAAAAGTTGCCAGCCACCGCCAGCGTTATCATTTTCACAAAAATTGAATGGCTCCCAGAATATTTTGTTGTATGAATATCTGAACCTGCAATATATCAAGAAAGAACAGAGCCTCTGCTTCAAAACAAACAAATGAAAACATTTTATTCTGGCATTCTTTTTTTTTTTGAATGTTGGTAAGTTTCATAAAAAAAACTTGTATAAGCAATGCTTCTATCGCTTCTTGTTGCTCCTTTTGATCTGGAGCTTCTCTATTCTTTCAGAAAATGCCTAATAGCGCCACCTATCATATAACATTACCATAAAACAAAACACAGAAAGAAAAACACATTTTATTCTGGCTTCATGCATTCTTTTTTTTAGCAACACTTTTATGTAAGTTTCACCAAAAAAAAATTGAGCTGAGAAAATAGTGTTTTTGTTAAAGCTTTCGTCCGGATGGGATTCAGAACGATGATCACAGATGGAGTAGATTGAGTCCATCAAACACCTCAAAGATTTAGTCGTTTCATCTTCATTGGTTCATCATTTCATTCAGTAACGTCACACAGTTTTGATTTATAGGCTGTTTAGTGTTTGATGATCGTGTTAATAATTGACGTGCGTCAGCAATGCTTCTGTCGCTTTTTTCTGCTGCTTCTTCACCTGTGCTTTGATCCGGAGAGTCTGTACTCTTTCAAAAGATGCTTAATAGCGCCACCTACCATATAACGATGAAAACGTGGATTGCCGGAAAATTCCATCAATGGCAGGGAAAGAGTCAAGGCAAGACACTACAGGCAAAACCAATGTATGTCACCTAAGGGTACATTTACACAACAACAATGTACTTAAAAACTGAAAAGTTTTTCTGTTGTTTTTCACGTACAGATGACGTCGTCAAAACAATCCCTGTTCACACGGATCCGCGAAAACTATTAAAATCACTGTATTCTGCAGGCCAGTAGTTGATGTCACTTTGTATATGCATGATGTCACTGTTTTCACAAATTCGTGTTTTTGTCATTTACACTGAGATGACAACGGTATCGTTTTAAAAAACTTTCAAAAGTTTGTGTTTTCAGGCCCCCAAAACGCTGTTATGTAAAAGAACAGCCAAAACGCATACAAAGTTTTCCATTTTTACTTGAAAATGGCATCGTGTAAACAGCCCCATAAATGAAACCATTTTAAACCTGACTTGTTCAGATTTTTGTTCTAGAAATGTATGCAAATTAATGCATATTTAATTAGCTAAGGCCTCATTTGCATATTTAACTCTTTCCTCTCCAGCATTTTAAAAAAAAGTTGCCAGTAACCACCACCGTTTTTAACAAAAAATGTAATGGCTCCCAAAATATTTTGTTGAATGAACATCTGAACCTGATATATCAAAAGAAAGAACAGAGCTTCTGCTTTAAAAAAACATTTTGAACAAAAAGCTGAGAAAATCGTTTTACAAACATGCATAAGAAATCGCTTGTTTCTGCTCCTTTTTCGCCTGTTTTGATCCGGAGATTCTCTGAAGATCCGTAATAGCGCTACCTATATATATAATATAACAGTCAAAAAAACATGGAAAGACAGAAAATTCCGTTAATGACAGGGAAAAGAGTTATAGACCATTTAAGAAAACTGTTGAGAAACATTCATGGTTCCAAAACTGTGAAAGCGAAGCATCCCTATAATTTGAATGTTGACTTTTTACTATTTTAGTAAACTACACACTGAGAAGTTAACAAATTTGGGCCACTTTTGACACGCACACATTCATCATTCTCACGCAGAACCAAAAAACAAAAACTCAAGAGCATTTTTCATCTTTATTCTTTAGTAACATGTCACACGCATAACAAAAAATAAACGCTCTCAAAGAAAACTGAAGAGTTGATTTTTTTAAACCTGCGTTACAGTTACAGTAAAGTTCTTTGTGTTATTTTCTGCTTTATTTTGCCAAATATACTTTTAATGCGGTAAAATAGCTTAGAGGAGTTCAGGACCCTATTAAAGACTCGGGCAGCGTGTCATTGGTCAGTAGATCTTTACAGGCACAAGGAGAGAAAATCCTTCAATGTAAACTTTTAAGAGAACTACATCACTTGTCATAAAGCCATTCCTTTAACCACATGAGGTACTAAACCAGTAAAACACACGAGAAGCTCAAGAGACGCGGCTCTGTTCAAGGCCAAGCAGAAGTTCAGTAGAAACACAAAAGCAAATCTGAATGTTCTTCAAACTGAAACGTTGGTCCAGAGATTGTCACATTTAAAGGCATGTGTGATCAGTCGTTCCACACACACACACACACACACACTCACCGCGAGCGTCATGAATCATGAGGAACAGAGGTGATTATTATGGCACGGGATGATTTGGCACCGGAGGACAAAAAGAAAACCGCGTTGAAAGCCCGTTCACACAAAGGACGATAATTATAAAATAACAGTAGAGTCCACAACTATAACCATGGCGGCACAGAGAAAGATTTTTTTTCAACCGATGAACGTTAAAAACGTTGTCAGCCAATCAGAATCCATCCTGCTTTAAAGAGCGCGACAAAATGGCGGCACTCTTATAATACGCAGAACGATATCCTCTGCTGGTGTGAACGCCAATATAGTTATCATTATAGTTAACGTTCTTGGTGTGAACAGCCTTACGAATGAAAACATCAAACAAATAAACGCTAGAAACCGTATCAATCATTTTGAGCACTAATACAGATCTTATTAAACAATAATAATGAATCTCACCTAACCTCAGAAACACACCCAGGTCATATTTCACCCTGAAATTATAATATTAAAAAAACATATTTTGCATTAAGAGAATAAAGCATATTTTAGGACCAATTTCACAATAATAATACTAAAAATAAGTAATTGTTATGCTGCCATTTTGCTGATTTTAATTCAAGTCAGTCATGAAAAACACTGAGAATAATGAAAAAAAATCTAAATTTAAATACAGTAATAAGAGTTATTAAAATGTGTTTAATTGTTGTTAAAATAATCACAGTGCAAAACATATTAATGGTTTTGAATTTAGTGTCAAATATGACCTGGACATGATTTCATGATATTCACCAAATAAAAAACATAGCAGAAGGAAATTTGCATTAATCTGGCTGTACAAGAAACATCCAAGTAGTATTTCATGCCAAATTCATAAGACAAAAATAAAACATTATATTTTGCATTTTAAACAAAAATGAAGCCTATTATGACCAAGATTTCTTTGCTTTTCAACAATTTCCAATTGTAAAAAAAACTCTAAATTCTCATTACTGCAATGTTAAAAATAAAGATGCATTTAATTGTTCATCATATGTTGTACTGCCTTTTTGCTGATTTACTGTACATAAAAATTAAACACTGTATTTCAGTAATGAGCAACATTATTAAGAATGATGAGAAATAGTAAAAAGTCAAGCATTGCAGTAATGAGAGTTTGGTTGAAATGTGTGGAAATAATGTCACAATTCAAAACATCCTAATGCTAAAGTCTGAAATATGATCTGGATGTGTTTTCAGGACCTGTATTATCTGGCTGTACATTAGATGCACACGCACAAAATGTTTTCCAGGTTCTTGTACACAGATGCATTAAAAATATGTCATTTAATTTCTGTCAAATGTTCAGAAGTCAGAAGTATGGAAGCCCGTTTTTGTCACGTAATACAAAATAAATAAGGCAATATCTCACAATTCATCTCACAAATTGTAAGTGTATAACTCGCGATTCTGACTTTATTTCGCACAAATGTGAGATATAAACTCCCGGTTGCGAGTTATAAAGTCCAAATTGTGTGTTATTTTAGCTTTTATTTTAATATTTTGAATTGTTTTTATTATTTTATGAGTCTTTATGAGTGAGTCATTGAATCATTCACTTAAATAATTTTTCATGTTAATTTAAGTTGAATATTTTTGTCATTTTATTGTGCTTTTGCAATTATTATTAATCCTATTTAGATTTAATTTCAGTTTATTTCCGTTTAATAATTTTAGTGCTTCAACTTTATATATTGCAACATTTTTCAACTAATACATGCATTGTATTTTATTTCAATTAACAGAAATGTTTTTTAATAGTTTTAGTTGACAATAATAACCCTGGAGATATAAACTCGCAATTGTGAGAAATAAATTGTGCAATCACCTTTTTTATTCTGTGGCGAAAACAATCTTCCATACAGAAGCGTGTGTTGGAGCGCCTCACAAACATATATAAACACACCATAATTATTCAACTATTTATTTGCAATTTATGCATCAATCTGTACTTTCTACTGTTCATGACCTTTTATGTGAACACAATCTAAAACTTCAGTCCAAGAGGTGTGTACGTGATCGAGCTCCAGTCAGAGATTCATCTGCATCATTTAATAACACGATTCATGAGAAAAACCCAAGTATGATTGTGTTAGACGTCAGCCCTACATCTAAAGCCGCGAGTGAACCTACTGTTGGCCGCATGCACCGACACTCACTGACACGCAAGCATCATACTCAAGAAACAAACGTGACGGAATAAAGGCCTGAAGCATCTCCAGTCTGCAGTCTTTGGCCTGTATAGACATGCACAGGTTTCCATTCACCAAAGACGGACTCAGGCAGTGGAATAGTGTTTGGCACAAACCGTTTCTAGACCGTTCTACAGGCGTGATCACTGTTAAAATGACAGAGATATGAATGTCTAATTAGGTTTTATCAGACTTTTTTTTTTTTTTTTGTATGTACATTCATTTAGATGATGTGTCCAATTGAGATTATGGTTCATAAAGTCTTACCTTTCAGGATCGAAATAAAAGTTTTGAATAATTAGGATTTTTTTTTTAATGCTTTTTTCTTCTGCTCACCAAGGCTGCATTTATTTGATCAAAAATACAGTAAAAATAGTGAAATATTATTCCAATGTTAATCAGCTGTTTTCTATGTCAATATATAGTAAAGTGTAATTTATTCCTGTGATCAAAGCTGAATTTTCAGCATCATTACTCCAGTCTTCAGTGTCACATGATCCTTCAGAAATCATTCTAATATGATGATCTGCTGCTCAAGAAACATTTATGATTATTATCACTGTTGAAAACAGTTCATATTTTTATGTAACAGTGTTACAGAACCATTCAGAAGTTTAAATGTTAGAAAATATTTATATTTCAAATAAATAAATTAATCAAAGAATCCTGAAAAACTCTTTTCAACACTGATAATAATCATAAATGTTTCTTGAGCAGCAGATCATCATATTAGAATGATTTCTGAAGGATCATGTGACACTGAAGACTGGAGTAATGATGCTGAAAATTCAGCTTTGATCACAGGAATAAATAAGATTTTATTATATATTCACATAGAAAACAGATATTATAAATTTAAAAAATATTTCACTATTTTTACTGTATTTTTGATCAAATAAATGCAGCTTTGGTGAGCAGAAGAGACTCTTTGATAAGCATTAAAAAATCCTAATTATTCAGATCTTTTGACTGGTAGTGTATGACTACTTGAGATGCATTTGCAGTCGTTTATAATCTGGGGTAAATTTCGCAGGGTTTGTTAAAGATCACGAGGCAGTACGACAGCTCTCACAAACTCTCCAATGAAAAATACAAATGTCCACACATATCTGTAATACAGTAGGTCAGGACGGACGTGCGAGATCCAGACGAGTGCCGTCGCTCTGAGATCGGCCAGACGGGCGGCACGTCCGCACCTGTCCACTAGAGGAAGGGCACTGCCTGGTTCTTTAACATGCGCATTTCTTCTCGTTGGCTGGCACAGCGTCCAGTTTGCTGGTGCCGTCCGTGTTTTGCGCGTCCGCCGCGGGTTTGTCCACACACTGCTCCATCCTCTTCATCACCAGGTCCAGTAGCGTGACCACGGCCTTGTCCACCTCCGCACCGGTGGCCGCACTTGTCTCGAAGTAGGGAATGCTGGGAGGAGGAGAGGATGAAAACACAAACAACCATCTGAGATGAAGCCTGGACTTTCTCACACAAACAGTCTTTTCTAACACACAGTATCATTATTTGTGTCTTACAATAATTCAGATGATCACAGAAGTACTGGATAAAAGTTTATAGTTCAGATATAAACACTGATGTCTACAGTAGAGATCAAAATAGAGCAAATCACCTTTTGAAATTAACTTAAAATAAAGATTGTATCAGTTACATGGTTACACCAGTAGGTGGCGACAAGTGACTGTTAAAATATGTATTTGTTTTTGAATCATTCATTCAAGAGATTTGTTCAAAAACACTCATGAAACAAGTGAAGTCTTTATGAGTGAGTCATTGAATCATTCATTCAAGAGATTCATTTAAAAAAAAAAAAGCTGATTCATCCAGTAATAAAACAGGTGAAGTCTTTAGGCTTGTTCGAGATGCATCGGCACTGCGCAGACCGATCGGCGTATGACATCAAAGTACCGCGAGAGTGATTCAAAAGCAGGAGTCATATGCTCTCCAAACACTCTCGCGGTACTTTGATGTCATACGCCGATCGGTCTGCGCAGCACCAATGCATCTCGAACAAGCCTACCATGAGTGAGTCATTGAATCATTCACTCAAAAGATTCGCTCAAAAACGCTGATTCATCCAGAAATGCAACAAGTCTTTATGAGTGAGTCATTGAATCATTCACTCAAGAGATTCACTCAAAAACACTGATTTATCCAGAAATGCAACAAGTCTTTATGAGTGAGTCATTGAATCATTCACTCAAGAGATTCGCTCAAAAACACTGATTTATCCAGAAATGCAACAAGTCTTTATGAGTGAGTCATTGAATCATTCACTCAAACAGATTTTTAAAAAAATAATTAAATTAATAACATTTTTCAAATAGTTTGCAGCAATTAATATTTTGTCAGAACCTCTATTAAATTATGATATTTTGTTCATAATCATGGGAGAATCATGATCTGTTTGAAACAAACAAACAAAAAAAACGTGATTCTCAATTTATCCAGAAATTTGCAGCTTTAAACATACATACATACACATACATACATTATATATATATATGTGTGTGTATTAAACAATTACATTTATTTGAGCTATATGAAATATATATACTTGATATAAGTTTGAATTTTGAATCAAAACATTATAATGTAGGAAATATACAATGGCAAGATCAATTTATACATTAATAGTATATAAATAATAAAATATATAATACATATAAGTAAATAAATAAGGTACACAAATGCTGAAATAAACTGATTTTATAAAATAATTACTATTTTCATTTTACTATTAATATTTACATTTGTCAGATGCATTACCTGTGAATCAAACCCATTATATTCGCACCATGATATACTGCTTGAGTTATAATAATGGTATAATAATAAAAACACAGAAGCTTTTAAAGCAGAAAAACTCTTCGAGAGCATCAGCAGATATACAGAATCATATATAGAAGAATTTAAATCACACGCTGAGAGCAAACAGAGAAGAGAATCTCTGATCTAAACGCCCCTCAGCGGCTGAACGAGTCACATGATTCAGTGAGGTGATGAAGTCATCATTATCTCAATGACCGGACTCACCCGTATTTGTCCGCCAGTTCTTTTGCTTGTTTCTCCTGAACTTCTCTCTGGTCGGCCAGATCGGCTTTATTACCCACAAGAACAATATCTGGATTCTCACAATACGCATTAGCCTGGAGCTGACCTACACACACACACACACACACACACACACACACACACACACACACACACACACACACACACACACAGAGTGAAGCATTCAAACACAGTTCAGCAGTAGAGCAGTTTTACAGTTTCAGGTTTTAGTGTAAAAGAAACACTGTCAATCAACAGCAGATCCTGCTAGCACTATAACTAAGAAACTGTTAATCTCGTTAGAGATAGTTAGTTAAATCACTTACTCATCCAGTTCCTGACGTTGAGGAAACTCTGTTGGCTCGTCAGGTCGAACATGAGCAGGAAGCCCATCGCATCCCTGAAAAACGCTGTGGTTAAACTCCTGAACCTGCCAGAGAACAGATGAACATTCATTCAGGATCAAATACTGACTTCAGTCTGACTCAACTGCTAATCAATCATAAACTAATACGTTTATGATTGAATAAATAAATGCAGCCTTGATGTGTGACTTTCGGTGCATCACTAGTAAAAAAAAAAAAATATTCATTTCACAGATCCACAGCATAGACATGGATTTGCTATTTCAGGACCAGCGTCAGAATCTCTGGAGGTTCAATCATCACCTTCACAGGTGTGATGAAGGAGACGCAGATATCTTGAATGTGTTTAATCTGATGACATGAACGTCCCTAACGTGAACGAATCAAACAGAGAAACGATTCAGATCAGGGTTGAATCAATCACAAGTTGGGTTGAAAATGGACAAACCCAGCTGTTGGGTTAAATGTTTGCTCGACCTGCTGGGTAGTTTTATTTAACTCAACTATAAATAAAACTGCCCAGCAGGTTGGACAAACATTTAACCCAACAGCTGGGTTAAAACAACTCAATCGCTGGGTTTGACCATTTTCAACCCAACTTGGGTTGTTTTTAACCCAGCATTTTTCAGAGTGTGGAGTCCATGGAAAAGTTTAGAGATAAACATAAAAATTAAAATATAAATTAAACATTATTTATAATTTATATTAAACATAAATTAAATATATATACACACACACACACACACACACACACACACACTACCAGTCAAAAGTTTGGACACAGTAAGATTTTTAATGTTTTTAAAAGAAGTTTCGTCTGCTCACCAAGGCTGCATTTATTTAATTAAAAATACAGTAAAAACAGTAATATTGTGAAATATAATTACAATTTAAATTAACTGTTTTCTGTTTGAATATATTTTATAAAGTAATTTATTCCTGTGATCAAAGCTGAATTTTCAGCATCATTACTCCAGTCTTCAGTGTCACATGATCCTTCAGAAATCATTCTGATATGATGATCTGCTGCTCAAGAAACATTTATGATTATTATCAATGTTGAAAACAGTTTTTTTCAGGATTCTTTGATGAATAGAAAGTTCAAAAGAACAGCATTTATTTGAAATATAATCTTTTGTAACATTATAAATGTCTTTACTGTCATTTTTGATCGATTTAATGAATCCTTGCTGAATAAAAGTATTAATTTCTTTAATTTCTTTTAAAAAAAAATAAAAATAAAAATTCTTACTGACCCCAAACTTTTGAACGGTAGTGTATAATGTTACAAAAGCTTTGTATTTCAGATAAATGCTGTTCTTTTGAACTTTCTATTCATCAAGGAATCCTGAAAAAAAACTGTTTTCAACATTGATAATAATCATAAATGTTTCTTGAGCAGCAGATCATCATATTAGAATGATTTCTGAAGGATCATGTGACACTGAAGACTGGAGTAATGATGCTGAAAATTCAGCTTTGAGCAGAAATAAATTACTTTATAAAATATATTCAAACAGAAAACAGTTATTTTAAATTGTAATAATATTTCACAATATTACTGTTTTTACTGTATTTTTAATTAAATAAATGCAGCCTTGGTGAGCAGATGAAACTTCTTTTAAAAACATTAAAAATCTTACCGTGTCCAAACTTTTGACTGGTAGTGTATATATTAAATAAAAAGATAAAAATAAATTTTAAAAAAATTAACACAAAATGAATGTATATGTATATCATAACTTAAAACAGTATATTAAAATAAATAAATAATTTGATTAAAATATTAATTAATTCATTTAATTAAATAAGTAAATTAGACTAAAGTTAAAGTAAAATTAAAATCAGAATAAAATAAACAAATACATAATACATAGTACAGCACTATAGTGAGTAGGAAAAAAAGTAGGGATTAGTGATGCTTCGATCAGGATTTTTGCATCAGATACAAAACCAATAACTTTTCATCATTGGCCGATCCTTCAAGCGTTAAATAAGTGATATTTCAGCGCTTTGTTGACTGTCACTTAACGCTTTTTCAGATAAAGTAATAACACAGATGTTTCCCTTGTTATTTTACTCACAGTAATTGTTTTAATTGAGAATCAAATGAATGAACATGTTAATTGGCCTTTAACACTATCCATATTAGGATGCTTTGGCTTATTAAAGAACCTACAAGACTTTAAAACTGAATTGCAGTCTGTCAGTCAGTGCAGTTACAGAGTTACACCAGCAGGGGGCGTGAAGGGACTGACTCATCAATGACATTGATTCAAATCATTGTGCTGACGGCAGTCATGGGAAATCCCCTTAAACGCTGAACGGATACTACGACAAAGATACCGATCTGCGGCCGATCGATCGGAGCATCCCTAGTAGGGACAGCTGCCGGAGCCGGAGATGAAGGCGATACTGGGAAACCAGGAACCGAGGAGCTTTGGCTGATAATGAATATGAAGAGAAGAGCGCACACCTCTCCTGTCCCGCCGTGTCCCAAAGCTGCAGGTGAACCTTAAACGTCTTTCCTGTCGTTCCATTGGGGCTGTTTGTCGTGTAAACCTGGAGAACACAGAAACATCAGAGATCAACACCTGCCTGAGATGAAACACTGCTCACGGCAGACATAACGGCTCCACGCAGTACAAAACTTCTCAAACGAGATTCACACGCTCGGATACTGCTGAACTCCTGTTCAGTTTAGCTCAGATGGATGCTGTTATTGATCTGCTGAGCTGCAGTGCATGCTGGGATAGATGCTTTCATCTCACTGTCTTCCTGCCCACTTCATCTATGACATTTAAAGAGTCTCTGAAAAATACTGCAGGCAGAAAAAGATCATAAAACACCCGAAATACAGCGGGATTCTGTGTCTAGCACTAAATAATCGGGTGCTTCACAGTAGGAAATGCGGAGTCTATGTTTATGGCTGATCGAATAAAACATGACAAAAATATGAGGTTGTTACAGAGAATAATGGAGGATTATTCATGGGAGATCTAGAGAACTGAATCAGTCCTCCAGGTCAGGGGTTTCCTAAGTGGAGACCATGGAAAAGTTTAGAGAAAAACTGTATAAAAAAAAACAAAAAAACAAAAACAAAAAAAAAACGTGAAATAAAAAAAAAATGACTTTATTAATTAAAAAGATAAAAAAACCCAAAAACATTTATTTATAAATAAATAATAAAGAATACATTAAAATAATTAAATTTAATAAGTACATTAGCATAACATTAGATTAAAGTAAAATAAAAAATAAAGTTAAAATAAACAAATAAATAAATAATACATTAAAATAATTAAATAAGCAAATAAGATTAAAATGAGATTAATGTAAAAATAAAAATTAGATTAAAAGAAATCAAATTAATACATTAAAATAATAAAATAAATTAGATTAAAATGAGATTAATGTAAAATCAAAAATTAGATTGAAAGAAATAAAAAAAACACATTAAAATAATAAAATAAATTAGATTAAAATGAGATTAATGTAAAATAAATATTTGAAAGAACACATTAAAATAATTAAATTTAATAAGTAAATTAGCATAACATTAGATTAAAGTAAAATAAAAAATAAAGTTAAAATAAACAAATAAATAAATAATACAATAATTAAATAAGCAAATTAGATTAAAATAAGATTAATGTAAAATAAAAAATTAGATTGAAAGAAATAAAGAAATACATTAAAATAAATAAATTAGATTAAAAATGAGATTAATGTAAAATAAATATTTGAAAGAACACATTAAAATAATTAAATTTAATAAGTAAATTAGCATAACATTAGATTAAAGTAAAATTAGATTAAAATGAGATTAATGCAAAATAAAAAATTAGATTGAAAGAAATAAAATTAATACATTAAAATAATTAAATAAATTAGATTAAAATGAGATTAATGTAAAATAAAAAATTAGATTGAAAGAAATACATTAAAATAAATAAATTAGATTAAAAAATTAGATTAATGTAAAATAAAAATTTGAAAGAAAACATTAAAATAATTAAAAGTAAATTAGCATAACATTAACTAAAGCAAAATTAGATTAAAATGAGATTAATGTAAAAATAAAAATTAGATTGAAAGAAATACAAATTAATACATTAAAATAATTAAGTAAATTAGATTAAAATGAGATTAATGTAAAAATAAAAATTAGATTGAAAGAAATACAAATTAATACATTAAAATAATTAAGTAAATTAGATTAAAATGAGATTAATGTAAAAAGAATTAGTTTGAAAGAAAGAACACATTTAAATAATTAAGTAAATTAGATTGAAATTAAAGTGAAATAAAATGAGATTAAAATAAAATAAATAATTCAAAAAAATGTTACATCTAACAGTACAGTACTATAGTGAATAGAGGAAAAACTTAATATAACTTCAATTAAAATTAATCTAAATTGGGACTTTATACATGAAAATATGAAGCTGCCAGAGCTGGAGATGAAGGTTATGAACATGAAAATATCAGTGACACTGTAATTTCTGACAATGTGATGATGTGGGTAGTTTTCATCGCGTGTGTTTGTGTGTGTGTCTTGACAATCAGAGCTCTGATGATTCATTCTGTGAGCGTGTTCGAGAAGTTCAGGCCTCATTCTGATTATCGATCTTTTCCAGATCAGCTCAGGCTCGTTCAGTGGGTGGAAGCGAATGTGGTGGTCTTGTGCTAATGTGAGTCATGTACATTCACTGAAACACTCCAACCTGTGTCAAACTGAAATTATTGCATTCTTAAATGTCAAACTGCAATGCATAATGCAACGCAGATACGCGCTGCCGAAGAGGGGCTACACAGTGAGCCGTAACGAACCGTACCATGCAGTGGAAAAGCGCCATTACTGTGAAGTAAAACTAAAAATTAAGCGGAAATAAGATAAAATATAAATATTACATTATAAATTTACACTTAAATCAGAAATGTTGCCATGGCAACTAACTGAAATTAAATAAGTTGAAGTACTAAAATACCATTCAAAACTCTGATTCACCAATTCATTTGAATCTAGTCATAAAGCACTTCAAAGCATTTTTTATACATTTCATTTAATATATTAATTTGTTATTGTTCTTTTGATCCACTTCAAAAATGCTGTTAGTTTGATTTACAACAGTGAATCGATTCAAACTTCAATGAATCGATTCAAAACTTTGACTCACCAGTTCATTTAAATCACTACTCAAAATGCTTCATAAAGTATTTTTCATACATTCAATTTCATGTTTTATTTTTTTATTGTTCTTTTGATCCGTTGCAAAATCGTTGTTAGAGTTTGATTTACATCAATGAATCAGTTCAAACTTCACTGAATCGATTCAAAACTCCGAATCACTGATTCATTTGAATCACTACTCAAAATCATTCATAAAGCATTTTTTTCATACATTCACTTTCAGATATTTTTTTGATTGTTCTTTTGATCCATTGTAAAATCGTTGTTAGTTTAATTTACATCAGTGAATCGATTCAAACTTCAATGAATCGATTCAAAACTTTGGCTCACCAGTTCATTTAAATCACTACTCAAAATCATTCATAAAGCATTTTTTCATACATTCACTTTCAGATATTATTTTGATTGTTCTTTTGATACATTGTAAAATCGTTGTTTGATTTACATCTGTGAATCGACTCAAACCTTTGACTCACCAGTTCATTTAAATCACTACTCAAAATGCTTCATGAAGTATTTTTCATACATTCACTTTCATGTATTGTTTTTTATTGTTCTTTTGATCCATTGCAAAATCATTGTTAGAGTTTGATTTACATCAATGAATCAGTTCAAACTTCACTGAATCGATTCAAAACTCTGACTCGGCGATTTATTTGAATCACTACTCAAAATCATTCATAAGGCATTTTTAGAACCTTCCATTTCATATAGTATTTTTTATTGTTCTTTTGATCCATTGCAAAATCGTTGTTAGAGTTTTATTTACATCTGTGAATCGATTCAAAATTTTGACTCACCCGTTCATTTAAATCACTACTCAAAATGCTTCACGAAGCATTTTTCATACATTCAGTTACATATATTATTTTTTTATTGTTCTTTTGATCCATTGCAAAAATGCTGTTAGTTTGATTTACATCAGTGAATCAGTTCAAACTTCACTGAATCGATTCAAAACTCTGAATCACTGATTCATTTGAATCACTACTCAAAATCATTCATAAAGCATTGTTTTCATACATTCACTTTCAGATATTATTTTGATTGTTCTTTTGATCCATTGTAAAATCGTTGTTAGTTTGATTTACATCTGTGAATCGATTCAAACTTTTGACTCACCAGTTCATTTAAATCACTACTCAAAATGCTTCATGAAGCATTTTTCATAAATTCAATTTCATGTATTATTTTTTATTGTTCTTTTGATCCATTGCAAAATCGTTAGAGTTTGATTTACATCTGTGAATCGTTTCAAAATTCACTGAATCGATTCAAAACATATTGTATATATGTGTGTATATATATATATAGAGAGAGAGAGAGAGAGAACTCTAGTTTTCACAGATTTCTTGTAAAACGGAGCAAATCTTCATTAGACACGTCAGTATCTCTGTAAACAGACTGAACTCATCGCTCCCGCAGGCTCCGGCTTCACATAAAGTGAGATTCGCTTGCTGCGGCTCCGAGATCTGCTCTTTTAATGCTGCTGGAGTGTGTGAAGTCCATTGTGTGCGGCTCTTCACACTTTATGATCCGCATCAATAAACTTTATCACCCTCACACACACACACACACACTGACTTATGAGCCAATTACACGAGGATGGAGGGTGGAACTCACAGGACAGATCAAAGCTCGTAACTCAAGAGCCGTGAAACCCTCAGCATCCGGTCTAAAGACACAAACGAACGGCGGCTCGGACACTAACCACTCTCTTTTCCCTGAAATCGATGCCCACGGTGGTGATAAATTTGGGGTTGAACTTGTTGTCGGTGTAGCGGTAGAGGAAGGTGGTCTTGCCCACTCCGGAGTCTCCCAGAGCCAGGAGTTTGATCAGATAGTCGTAATCTCCATCGGTCATAGTGCTGCTGGAGCTGAACCTACAAAACAAACCATGAGAGGATATTAGAGCAAACAAACACGAATCTACCTTAATAAATCAATATGACAAACATGCAAACAAACACCCTGAAAATATTAAACTAACCAAAATAAATCAATGAAACCACACACAACTAAATTTATTTAAAAAAGACAGAGATAAATAAGAGATAAACTTTGAAACTCTGTTTTAAATTAACTAAAAACTTACATATTTAATAACTGAGGAAAAAGCAAATATGATATATTAATATATATTAATTAACTCAAGTGTTTCTTGAGTGAAGAAAATGCTGCACTTATTCAAAGAACCAGTTCTTTATTAATCATTGCATTGCAAACAAGCAGAGACGGTCTAAACTGTGTGCAGCACTTCATTCAGGATAGAGGAGGGGCGGAGTTATGAGGTTTGACTGACAGTTTGAGGAGCCAATAGAGTTACGAGGTTTAGTCACAAGCTCCTATTTAATACTTCTCATTGGTTACAAAT
Source organism: Hypophthalmichthys molitrix (assembly GCA_037950675.1). NCBI lineage: Eukaryota > Metazoa > Chordata > Actinopteri > Cypriniformes > Xenocyprididae > Hypophthalmichthys > Hypophthalmichthys molitrix. Next base: position 1,038,282 of record CM075512.1, on the reverse strand, counting down.
TCGCAAAACCCAAAGACAGATGTAAAAGGTGACCAATAGTAATGATTTATGAAAAAATGCTGTTTCTGCCCGACAATATATGCTCTCTAAATATTTCTGCTCGCTAATAAAACACATCAAAGTAAAACAAGAAAGAGACGGATTGAACAATATCTCAGAGGTGTGCCTCTCTCTCAAAAGGTCTCAGGGTCCAGTGGGCTCTGGGGCCGTTTCTACAGCGCTCATATAATCTCATTTATACGTGTGGGCATCAGCGGTCTGTGTGACGCTACAGTAAACACATCCCAGCCTGGAGCGAACGCTCAACGCTCAGAGATTCACTAGAGTTCATGAGAGAGAGAGACAGAAAGATGAAAAGAGCTTCATTCATCTGTGCACATGACCCTGAAACGCTTCCTCATGTGATCTGTGATTACATCATCATCAAATCTTCACTCTCTCCAATAAATAAAACATGCCATTTCTTGTCTGCATTTAATCCTGATTCACTGAAATCCAATCCATATATTTCTAGCACTTAAGATCTCAGAGAACACTATGTTTTACTTCCTTTAGTCTGAAAGAACACAAGTAATGGAAGCAAAAATAGCCTGAAATCTCACAATTGATCATTCATAATTTGTCCGAGATGGACGCACACTTTAAAAATCATTGGGAACTAGTCTGTTTATATATATTTATGCAGTCTGAAGCTGAGACTGCAAAGTGAACATTGGTGTAAATAATCACAAAATCACAAGCTGATCCCTCAGAAGCCACTTTTATATGCAGTGATATCAGGAAGACAATCTGAGATCAAACCCGTGAAGCTGTCCTGTGTGGTTACGCTAAACAGCGCTGACTGACAAACTGAAGAACGTCACATGTCTGTTGTTCAGGGATTTACAACGGAAGACAGAATCTGATATTGATTTCAGTGAAAGGTCATGAACGTTTGCATGGAGGGGAGATGGTACTGGAGCAACTGAGGTTTACTTGTTTATCCATACATCATTTTTTAGAAAAATAATGGGTATCAAATATTGATATTTATATGCATTTTATGGAAGTAGTCTAATATACTGTTATAAAGATCTCATTTATTTACATTACAAGCAGTCCATATCAGTATCAACATCTGCACAAAAATGCATATTTTTGTTCATTTTGTGCCTCTGAATAAAATTGACCTTTTTTTCCTCTTCAAGGCTTGACATTTTTCAATTGGCATCTGAAATAATAAACTAAATGCAATAGTTTTGTCAAAAATATCAATTTTTCGATACATATCGATACTGAAATATCTGAAAAGCTCCCAATACTCATTTTCAGCAGAATAGATACACGATACCAGCTGCGCTTTCTCACTCTCTCTCATCTCTCCGACAGCGAGTTGACACACAAACCCGTCTCCCCTCACTCACTCAATTAATTTGCTCCGGATGAGTATTGTTGGTGTCACAGGGCTTGAATTTTTTGCGTGGGATTGTGCGTATTGCTTATAATTTTACTCATTCTCGCAGATTTTGTGCTCACACCCAAAGTGCGTCACATAAAGCCACCTCTCAGTACTAAATTGAGTTATTTTTCGCTGCTTATTTGCACTTAAACAGTCAAATACACACAAAATAATGTCAAAATGCCGGTCTTGGCGAGTATTAATGTAAAAACAGTCAGTTATGTTTGAAGTGAATGTAAACAGTTGAGAAAGAAAACGCATGTGTAACCGTGCATCAGGTCTTACAGTCAAATTATGAGATAAAATATCTATATTGCAGTTTTTCCCCATGGCACTGATGTCAAAATTGTGGCTAGTAACTTTGGAAATCCACTAGCCAAATCCAAGTTTCAATAAACTCTTCCATTTTTAAATTTTTCTGACTATTATTTCATATGTCAGGCTTTACAGGGTTAATCAAATAACGCTGCACTGACCCTAGAAGACTGAACAATCACATATTGACTAAAGTCTGAACAAAAGAGTCAATCTAATGTGATTTAGGTCTGACCTCAGGCACACTGTGCTCTTCAGGCTCTGTCATTCCCAACTGGGCTGCAAACACAATGAGCACGAGTTCATTAGATTAAACACGCATTCTCAGTGGAACCAGGCTGACGTAGATTCAACAAGACTTTGGCTCTGTCCTGATGCCTAGTGCACTGCCTGTGTATTAGAGAATATAAAACACACACACTGGGACACACCCTCAGTAGGGTATCTGTGCGACATCTGTATCTGTGCTGGCAGTGAAGCTGTGGAAAGGTTATCTGCGCTGTGAAACGCCCTCAGAGGTCGATGTTTCACAGGGACCAAACCAGGTCAGAGACCCCCTGCGCTAGTCTGAGCCGGGTCTGGAACAAGAGAACAACAGGAACAAGCTCCCATGAGCTCTGCGCCTGACAAATCCCAAAAAACACTTCTACATTTACTGACGAAGAGAAGTTCAGCTAAGCAAAAGAAAAAAACATGATGCTGGGATGCTGTGGGTGGTTGCCATGTGGGCATTGCTATGCGGTTGCTAAGGTGTTCTGAATGACTTTAACCATGTTGATATCAGTAGCTATGTTTCCATCCAAAGTTGCGAATTTAACTTGAAATATCGCATAAAACATTTCGCATAAAGTGAGTCGAAGAGAACAAAATCGTAACTTCCTGACAAAGAAAAATGGAAGTTCCTGCAGTAGAAGCCACTGTATATAATAATTTTTTTAATGACTTGCGTCTCAGAGCGTGCAGATGAAACACGATAAACGCCGTCATGTTATCTTGCATTCAGATGCCTGGTGTTTGTGAGCACAGTCGCGTAAGACAGTTCTGGGAGGTTATTATACAACGAGATCGGTCCGCTGGTTCGTCCAGTTATGCCGTACCGTCGCAAAGTCACATGACTTTATTGGTGTGAATTTATTCGGTAAAAGTGTTTCCATCAAAGTTTATGCACATATTTTCGACTCAGTTGAGTGCATAAGTTTTATTATTTATTAAATTTAAGTTTCGATCCAGCGTTTTTTTTTTTTAATGCGTTATCCCAAAATGCGCATAAAAATAGGTGGATGGAAACATAGCTAGTGTTATTTTACTATCATTAATATACTATTATATATTAATAAATACTCAGTATTTCCCATTATATTTTTATTTAAAGTTTAAGTAATTTTGTTCTGTCTTTGTCAATTTTATTAGTTTTTTTTATTGTCTATTCAGTTTTTATTAATTTTTAGTTTTAGTAATTTTAGAATTTCAACGAAAATTAGCCAAGGGTCCAAAAAAAAAAACCTCCAAACAAGTGATTTTACTGAACATAAGAACTACTTGCATAAACGTCACAATAAAAGTACATAAATGACACAATTCTATCTGTTAATGTACAATGATTTCACAGATCACATTTTCATGTAAACCAGTTATTTTTTTCATGCTATGAAAATAGAGCACTTCCAATTTGTCTGCAAATTTAAAAGCACTTGTTAAGCTTCTAAGCTTTAAAACGACACCTACTTTGTTAAGCAAGTGGTTAAGTAATGTGATAACTTAGTAGTGCCCCTGCTTCGCATTTAAGAGGTTAAGGTTAACGATTAATCAGTCGTTAATTTAAACAACATCGATTATGGGAATTTATGTAAATTGACATCCCTAGTTGCTAGGTTTCACAAATACTCTTACTAGTGCTTCCCGTCTTCCACTGGGTCAAACTCACATCAATTTCCCAACATTCACACCGAACACATTCTTGGGTATATCTGCACTGTTTTTAAAAGTATTTATCTACACTCTAAAAAGTAACTCAGGGAACACGTTACCACAACTTAAATAAAAGCATGGTTGCAAGTTAAAAATTCTAATTTATTGTTTTAATTAAGTTGCAAACATTATTTTGTAGAGTTCCGTTGACATAATAATGCTGATCATTACATCAACTATATATAGTCTGTAATTTAAACTCCAATTTCTGCGCTAATTGGCTTTTTTTAAAAATTAGATTGTAGTAACTTAATGAAATTGTCTTGATGACTTCGGAAATTAGGCAGTGGATTTCTAGTTCCCAGCATGCTTTGCATAGGACTGGATAAGGAGAACAAATGTTGAAATTAAGTGTTAATTTATGTGTTTTTTAGTGAAGGGAAATATCTGTTTGTATTTAACGCTGTTATGTTTGACATTTAAAAGAGTTTCTGAAGTTTATGATGTCTTAACTCAAAAGAAATTGATGCAAACTGTTGATGCAAATTTGTTTTGAGCCAACGCATTTTTTTGGAATGTATGAAAAGAAGTTAAAAACATTAATGGTTTATTTCAAAGATGCCTGGTTAATAGGAAAATGAGCTTCAATTGAAAGAGTGTCAAAGCAGATGACCTTACAAGCAAACTCAATAAACAGAACAAAGAGCAGGAGAGACCTTTGACATTTAAACAGACACTAAAAAGATTTAGCAGAAAATGTCCAGTTCCAGTCAAACTTAACTAGATTGTTTTGGGCCTTCTTTCATTAGTATTGTTCAGGATACAATGTCTCTTGTTCATTAACTGATTATATGTAGTTAATCTAGGAAATTTGTTTGAGCTCTTATTTAAACTCTGGTTAACCTGACAAAGCCTAAGACATATTATTGGCATATACTGATATTTAAATACATGTTATAAGATCTCATCTGAATTTCATCTTACCTTTTGACCATTTAAATATTAGCATCTGCACCAAATTGCATATTTATGCTCAGTTTAAGCCTCTGAATCTCTATATTGTCACTATATCATACTGTATGAGCCATTACAGCTAAAATATGATAACTGCAATTTGATTTTACTGACTGTTATATTATGCGTCAGGCTTTACGGGGTTAAAGTAAGTTTAATGCATGACATTTGATCAGACAAACTGTGACATTTAGACAATTAGAAGCAGCGTACAGGGACATTGCACAAGACGATTCATTAAACTCCAGTTCTGTTTGACCATGATAAAGACATTTTGTGTCGTTGTGCAGTTGCTAGTGTGTTGCAATTTCCACGTCTCTACATTAATCCTGAATCCCTCCTTGCTTTATGCAAACACTGTTTTCAAACCTCTTGTTAAACAAAGAAATCAGACTTAATGGACAGATACGGGATAGTAATGTGGTGCCAGGGAAGCTGGATGAATCATGCGTCATCACTTCCCATCCTACATGATTTCCTTCTGAAATAAATTACTTTACAGGCATTAAATGTGTCGAATGTCACACTAAAAAGCTGCGGCAACAGCAAAAGCTTTACAGAATATGCTCTAGAACTGATATAAGGACGTTTTATATCGAAATAACAGTTACAAGAGCCGAGAAACCCAGAGAGAGTCTAATAGGGTTTGAGAGCAAAGGCCTGTGGGAAAACATGACCTCGATTTCCTCACTATCAGTAATTGCACCATTTACAAGTGAATGATATTAAGCATGAAACACTGCTAAAGAGAAGTAGACAAGAAACAGTGATGAAATAAACCACACCAACAGATTTTTAACTGATATACTGACACATAGTCCAAGTTTAACATGTATTAGGACCAAAAATTAAATGCACCCAAAAATATAAATTCAGTCATCATTGTGGAGAACGCAAAAGAAGTACATTCATTCATACAATGAAAGTCAATGAGGATGAGCACCAAAAAAAAAATCACCATGAAAGTATCATTACAGTAAACTGTAAAAATTAGTTGAACGTTTTACAATAAAATATTATTTCAGTCTTTCGACTTCTAATGTTCATGTTTAACTCGATGTTTAACTTGCTTGTTTCTTTGTAAGTATTTGTGAAATTTACTAGCAGTTTCTGAGTGAAAACTGTAAATCCTACACCAAATTATTTTAAGTAAAGTCCATTTGACTTATGCAAAATATTCCTAGTCTTCTAAAGTCATGCGTATTTGTGTAAAACACAATTAAAAAAACTAGTAGGCACAACATTTGGTATAAAACTTACTTCACGACCATTAAAAAAGGTACGTTCTATAGACCTTATGTAGCCCCGTCCCTTTTCAGCCATTGTGTTTGTAATTCGGCAGCAATGAAGGTAAGATCTTACGGATTTATGAATGAACGATGACATCTGTTATGACATCCGCTTCAACTGTGGAACGACATGAGGGCGAGTGACCGATGACAGAATGATCATTTTTGGATGTTCTGTTGCTTTAAATCACTGACACACACACACACACACACACACACACAAATATACCAAGAAACCAAGAACTGATCCCTTGACTAACAGTGAAGACGACAACAGCTCATGAGCATCAGCGATCACATGCTCAGAGGTTTGGAGGGGAAAACACAAAAGAAACACTGTGTGTAATAGAGAGACTTACAGAGAAAGATGAAGAGATATAAAAAGGTTCAAAACTGTAAAAATCTGATGATCATTTACAGTATGACTTTCGTCTATTTTATTTTGCACAAATGTCATGTGTGTAATTCTGTCCCCTTGATCATCTTCAGCAAAATCTGATTACTTTCATGTGTACTTCAACTCTGAGACATTCAGACACGAAATGAGCATCATGAACACGTTTATACAAACGACGGCAATATAATATGGAGGTTAACCAACCAAAACTCTCCAAAAAACAATATGACTCTCTTTCTTACACTGAAAAACACAAAACAAGAAGCTAAAGAGAGGATACAGGCTACAAACAGTCCCATAAAAGTAGTATAAATTTTATTTTTGAGTCTTATAAAATCATTGAATACACATTTAAGTTGTTGACTCAAATCTCACATGCACTTCTAAAACGACCAAAAGCGTTTAACATCACTCCATCTCCAACATGTCACACATCTACCATATTTGAACATACAGGAAATGTTAGAGCTATAATGGAGAAGAAGATTATATTTTTGAAACAGAAATTTAGAATAAAACTTTGGGTTTGATCCCCACAAAAGCAGAGAAAACTTCTGCTTAACTAAAAGAAATTATAAGACTATAAGAAAAATGAAAAACATAAAGTGCAAAATGTAAAATATGACCAGTTAAATTCTGTTTTAACAAAACGAATGGAGTTAAACCTGCCAAAAACATCTGTGCAGTTTAAAGGAAAACAGATGCAGTTCACAATTCTACACCTCAGGTTTTATACAGTACATGTCAACTTTAACCTTCACTAAAACAATGTTGTTCATTTAAAATGGAAAAGAACATCCCGTTAAGTGCTCTCATTAATTACTTTATAAGCATCCTATAACAATCCAGTTCAACAACTTCAAAACCATCACTGCTGAGCTCTAAAACACCAACGATTTAAATTCAGATCTCACCCTGGTGTTTTCCTCTTGTTCTCAGTGGGGAAAGTTCCTGATCGGCTGAAGCTTTCGGTCACACGCAGTAAACCACCACCACACCCCGTCCTGCTCGACTCGAGATCACTGCGGCTTTCTCTGCTCTCTGGGGGAGAACGCTTGGACTATTACTACTGAAGGCCTGGGGCAGGATCACACACACACACACACACACACACAGAGGAAGACTGATGGCCATGTGACAGAACACCAATAAATCAACAGAACAGATCTGTGTTCCAACAATCTGACATTTTCATCAAAGTGACACACGTTTGCATTTATGCATTTGTCAGACGTTTTTATCCAAAGTGATACACATTTTATCAGCTCTCACATTCCCATGACTTTGGTGTTGCTCTACACATTTATCTTCATGAGGACACACCATAAACCTGTATATAAATCTCGGTTTTATATACAGCTAATCATAAAATGAACTAACCGAGTTTTTTATGTGAATTCAAATCTGTTTTTTCACCTGATGCACGCCAGATTTTCTTTCTTATGTAAACTATATGGCAAATCTCGGCTGCGTGATTGTTTATTTCATTGCATAAACTGTATTACCGTACAGCTCTATATTTAAAGTTGGATATATATTATATCGAACTTTGATAATTCCCACTTCTAAAGTCGTGATTACGAGCTCATTGCAGTTTTGAAATGGGAGAGCGTTCATGTGCATTTTTTACCTAGGAAATTCATATTTACGATAATTTTCGTGAAGGCAGCATATGTACTCATGTTTTGATAAGTAGTTCCTGTTCTCATGGTTCCTGTGTTTGCCTTGTTTACATAGTCCCTGGTTTGTTTCCATAGTTACCCTCATTTATCTCCATAGCTACTAATCACTCCCACCTGTTCCTTGTTATCTTGTGCATTTAAACCCCATTTGTTTCCATGTTCTTTGTCTGGTGTTTTCCTTTACGTGTGCATTTGTTTCCGTTCTGTTTTTGCCCGTATTTGGAATATTCCGTATATATACTTCCGTGGATATACTTTTGTTGTGTTTGTTTACATAAACGTTTCTGCTGCACCTGGATCTAACTCTTCCTCGTTTCTGAAACAGCCACGTTTCAAAAGCAAATCTCAACTACTTGATTGTTTACATTGTTGCAAAATTAGGGATGCACGATATATCGGACACCATATCGGTATCGGCCGATATATGTATATTTTTAATGTTATCATTATCGGTCCGATAAGAAAATTTGGCCGATATATTAAAGTAATGGATTATTTCCTTCACATGAGACACTTCAGATGCGCACTGTCCATGATGGTTTTGAATTGCTTGAAATATGATTGAAATCACACAGTTAAGTGCAACATTATAATGAGAACATCATAATTGTGCGATTGGGACATGGCTTTTAATGGTGAGACTTTTGTTTTTGTAATCAGGCTCTCAAAAATTATATAAAAATTTGGATTTAGATTTATCGGCCAATTTATCGGTTATCGGCTATATATACAGAATTATCGGTTATTGGTATCGGCCAAAATTTTCATATCAGTGCATCCCTATGCAAAATGTAAACTATATTATCGCCCAGCTCTATATTCAAAGTTGGATATATAAGTGATATGATTTCCAACTTTCTTTGCATAAATACAGTATACACTCAAATAAAATGATATATACTATATATAGCAAATCTCAACTGCTTGATTCTTTATAACATTGCAAAATGTAACTGCTATAATCTGCTAAATGCGACTATAAGGCATGAAGATATTAAGATATAATAAACATTAACATCATGATTTTTTGTAAAGCTACTTAAAAACAATGTGTGCTGTGAAAAGTGACACAAGAAACATCCTTTAAAAGTCACTGAAGTTTGCGTGAACTTCGGTTCACAACTGTGTAAATGCAATTCATACTAGCTTATGAAAGTGAACCACTGTTGACGATGCATAGTTTGCATTTTTGCATGACACCTGGTGATTCACATTACAGTATAATGCATTTCTACTTGCTGATCAACTATACAGATCACATTCTCTACATTTCTTGCATCTGCAGCAGACAATTACTAGAGCAGTTTTGTGTGTGGAAAGTGTGGTAAATCTAAAAGGTACAAATACTTCAATAACACTAAAAGATGAAGAAAGTAAACCAGCATCTGATGATGTGAACGTACCGCAGTTCCCAAATGTGCAACAAGAGTCCTGCGGATAGGGAGGAGGAATTAAACTAAACTTGATCTGAGTCTGAAAACATCATTTACTTTATTTATGAATTATTTATATATTTGAGAACATCACCAAATGGAGGTTTGGTCAGATTCAGCTTATGTTCAGAAGCTATTTTTGGGCCCTAAATACAGCTAAACACTCACAAGTGTGCATAAACATAAGTGCAAGTGAGTTTTAGAAAGAGGTCGATTGAAAAACAGACTTAAATCTATTTGATAGTTGATTTACACTTGAAATAGATTGCAATAGCCTAACTCGTCCAGCCTAATGAACATACTAAATGAATAGTTCACCCAAACACATGTTTTGGACCCCATTGACTTTCATTGTATGCACAGAAAAATCTTCTTTTTCGTTTTCACAGAAGAAAGAAATCCATACAGGTTTGGAACAAGTAAATAATAATGGATTAATCATTTCTGGGTGAACTATCGCTTTAAAGAAACAAACGTCGCTGAAAACATGATTTATTGACTCAAAATGATTAGTGCAGTAGATCAATGCAGTGAGGCGTGTGTTAATGCACTGCTCCACATACACATCACAGGCCTGTCTCCACAGCTGATGTATTCTGGGTAACGAGATGTAGGAGTCTCAGAGGGCATTTTCAGTCCTGTGAACTTAATAACTGTGAGCATTTGTGCGGATTCGCCAGAACCACAATCGTGCAAGAATACATGAGCACAACAGGACCAGGAAAACATGGACCGAGGTGTTCACTACAACCCGCCAAAATAAAAGTTCAGTTTAACTTGAAAAAAAATTATGACAGAAATATATTATTATTGTACAACAGAATTTACTTCTCAAAGTACTAATATTTTTTTAAAACTTTTTAAAAGAAATAATCAAACAGTATTACAACTGTTCATCCATGTTTTAATTTTAACAGTAAACCTCTGTTGTGCAGATCTTTGTTTACCAAAAAAAAAACATTTAAATTGTTAAAGTTTACATTTATTTGATCACCACCATTTTTGATAAATTTGTTTTGAATCATGAAAAAAGTCTATAAATAAATAAAAATATTTCATAGTGCACTAAAATTAAATTGTTAAAGTTTTATGAATTCAATTCATTTTTGATTATTAAAATTTAATGAAACTATTAAAATGGAATCCAGATCAATTTAAATGTAAAACAAAGAATTTGGATAAAAAAAAAAAAAAAACAGAATTTAGGAAAAAGTAAAACCAACAAAAATGGATATTGATTGATACTGTTTAGCTCCGAAAAAGATTTGTTCAGTCTTCTGAAGTCATATGATGCTTTATAGTCTGAATTAAGTTGCTTTTATGGTGCTTTTTATAATTTTTTAAAATTTCATTAGCAGAAACTCAGACATTCTGTTCCACAAACGAAAGTCATTCGGGTTTAGAAGGATATTTCTTGAAGTGATCTATTCCTAAAACTGAACTATGCCCCTCTCGTCCGCTCAGACGCATGAGAAACTCTCGTCAGACGGTGATTCAGAGCACCGTGTTCTCCGGTCTCTGGTTCACATGACCTCCACGGCGTCTGGAGGACAAAAACAGCCAGGAGAGTCACGCAGACCGCATTACAGAGTGGTTTAAGGTATCTGAGGAATGTTATTTTCCATCAGAGATTTGTGTTGTGAGAGAAAGAAGCACAGCAGCCTGTTTACAGCCATTAACTTAATATGTGTGAATCCTCTTAAAATATAAAGACTGATGGTGCTGTTCACTGATCATGTGTTCAGTCCAGAATTCACAAATACAGGCAAAACAAGATTCTGCAAGATGTGTTACACAGCGAATCAAGAGCAAGACAAAACACACTATCAGCATATTAGAATGATTGCTGAAGGATCATGTGACACTGGAGTAATGATGCTGAAAATTCAGCTTTGATCACTGGAATAAATTACACTTTACTATACATTCACATAGAAAACAGTTATTTTACATTGTAATAATATTTCACAATATTACTGTTTTTACTGTATTTTTGATCAAATAAATGCAGCCTTGATGAGCAGAAAACATTAAAAAAAATCCTAATTATTCCAAACTTTTTGACAAATTATATATATATATTTATTTATTTCTGGTGCTTGACTGTGAAAAGACACTGTCATAATGTAGGTAAATATTGCTGTTTATTTTTATATTGGTGCATAAAATAATAAATGATTTAATATAATTAAATATTCTCTGTTGTATTGTTTTAATGTAAAACAATGTGGGAAACTAACTTTTACTTTTTGCTTTAAAGATTTTGAATATAAATAGCTATAACAGCTATTTGGTCAAAAAGACACTTCCTCTGACTGGAAAAACCGTTGAGATCTTTATCAAATACAGCCAAAGGCTGAAAAATATCAAAACATATCTACAGTATCAGCCAACTGTACACAGAAAAACCTCTCCAATCTGAGTCTGAATTCAGGGCACAGTTGCCTGAAAAATGTACGTGCATGAAATATTGCTGCTCATAAATCAAACAGACTTTCTGAGATGCAATATTTCTAAAATTAAAAAATGCATGAGCTTCTACTTTAGGAAACAGCAGTTGCTCATGTCGGACAGCGGCGCCGATCTGTTCGGTTTCCTGGGTGATGATGATGATGTCACAGGAATCATCTCAAGTTACGGCTTTACTGTACTGACGAGTGTTTATTATTTATTTAATAGTGTTATTTTAGTATCACTGAAATACTAGTATAGCTAATAATATTTTAATGTGTTTAATTTTATATTTTCTGTTTTTCATTTTAGTTAGTTTTAGTAATTTTGTTGTGTGTTTGTCATTTTTATTAGTTTTATTTTTTATTTATTTTTTAAAATATGTCTATAGTTTTTTTTATTTTATTTTTAGTTATTTTAGTACATCACATTAAACTAAATAAAAATGAGAAATATTGCCTTGGCAACTAGATGAAATCCAGGTTATTATAGTTAACTAAAACTAAATCCATTAAAAAAAAAAAAACATTTCTGTTAACTGAAATAAAGCTGAAATAAAATAAAATATAAATATTAGTTGAAAACTTAAACTAAACTTTGGCAAAAAAAAAAAAAAAAAAGAGAAATAAGTTGAAGTACTAAATTTTTTAACTGGAAATAAATAAATAAATTAAATTAACTAAATTTAAAACTGAAAAAAAAAAAAAAATAAATAAATAAAAAAAAAATAACCTAATAACCTAAATTGCAATATTTAAAAAAAAATATATATATAACATTAAAAATAAAAAGGCAATTCAAAATATTAATATGAAACATTAATAAAACTAAAACTAAAAACTAAAACACTGCAAAAATTTTTAGATATATATAACATTTTATTTCATTTTAAGTTTTTTATGGTTTAAGTTTTAGTTAACTGTAACTTAGTGAACAATTAACATTAAGTATTAATCGCACTTCAACATCAGTTTTTGATTGACTAGCAGTACTTACATCTTCATCTGAAAAATGTACAAATCTAGTATTCAAGGTGATGTTTTTCTGAAGAGGAGCGAAGCCTTCATCTCTTGACTCCTGAAGGTCCTTGAGTTTATGGTTGTTAAATCATTGATTGTGTCCTGTCTGAATGCCTTCATCTCATTATGCTAAACACAACGACATCACAACAATCGCTATGGCGACACGTATTCAGCCATACATTCAGTGAGACGTGTCTCTCACTCGCACAGACAGAAGCAGCACGAGACGCAGCGTCACCAATCATTCTATCAAATCTCATTCACAAGTCATATTCAAACTGACTGTAAAGAAACAACGATTGATATATTCATGTTTTTAACCCAAACGCAAATGTAAATGAGAGGATTTTCACTGAATAATGAGCAAAAATGCCGATCTGCTCCTCACAGCATGAGTTATTTGCATTATGATTGTATGTTATGATATTTTAGCGCACTTAATTTTTTTGTCCTTTCGGAGTTTGACTGACTTACTCAATGTGAACTTGTAGTTGCATGTAAAAATGGAGTCATGATGTCAGCAATTCAACCACATTTGCGATAACACTTACCAAAGCATAGTATCATACTGAGAGAGGAAATGCTGATTAACAGCAAACAGCTTATCATCGAAACAAACTTCCTGAAAGACACATTCATGATGAGCTCTAGAAAGACAAGCTGCATCTGAATACACTGACTAGCAATTATAAGGAGTTTGTAAAAATAGAATTTCACACTCCTAGAAAAACGGTTCAATGTGGTTCTATATAGAACTCTAGGGTTCTCGACTCAATTTTAAAGAACCCTTTATGCCAAAAATGTTCAATGTGGTTCTATATAGAACTCTAGGGTTCTTGACTCAATTTTAAAGAACTCTTAATGCCAAAAATGTTCAATGTGGTTCTATATAGAACTCTAGGGTTCTTAACTCAATTTTAAAGAACTCTTTATGCCAAAAATGTTCAATAAGGTTCTATTACAGAACTCTAGGGTTCTTGACTCAATTTTAAAGAACTCTTAATGCCAAAAATGTTCAATAAGGTTCTATATAGAACTCTAGGGTTCTTAACTCAATTTTAAAGAACTCTTAATGCCAAAAATGTTCAATGTGGTTCTATATAGAACTCTAGGGTTCTTGACTCAATTTTAAAGAACTCTTAATGCCAAAAATGTTCAATGTGGTTCTATATAGAACTCTAGGGTTCTCGACTCAATTTTAAAGAACCCTTTATGCCAAAAATGTTCAATAAGGTTCTATATAGAACTCTAGGGTTCTTGACTCAATTTTAAAGAACCCTTTATGCCAAAAATGTTCAATAAGGTTCTATATAGAACTCTAGGGTTCTTGACTCAATTTTAAAGAACTCTTAATGCCAAAAATGTTCAATGTGGTTCTATATAGAACTCTAGGGTTCTTAACTCAATTTTAAAGAACTCTTTATGCCAAAAATGTTCAATAAGGTTCTATTACAGAACTCTAGGGTTCTTGACTCAATTTTAAAGAACTCTTAATGCCAAAAATGTTCAATGTGGTTCTATATAGAACTCTAGGGTTCTCGACTCAATTTTAAAGAACCCTTTATGCCAAAAATGTTCAATAAGGTTCTATATAGAACTCTAGGGTTCTTGACTCAATTTTAAAGAACTCTTAATGCCAAAAATGTTCAATGTGGTTCTATATAGAACTCTAGGGTTCTTAACTCAATTTTAAAGAACTCTTTATGCCAAAAATGTTCAATAAGGTTCTATTACAGAACTCTAGGGTTCTTGACTCAATTTTAAAGAACTCTTAATGCCAAAAATGTTCAATAAGGTTCTATATAGAACTCTAGGGTTCTTAACTCAATTTTAAAGAACTCTTAATGCCAAAAATGTTCAATGTGGTTCTATATAGAACTCTAGGGTTCTTAACTCAATTTTAAAGAACTCTTAATGCCAAAAATGTTCAATGTGGTTCTATATAGAACTCTAGGGTTCTCGACTCAATTTTAAAGAGCCCTTTATGCCAAAAATGTTCAATGAGGTTCTATATAGAACTCTAGGGTTCTCGACTCAATTTTAAAGAGCCCTTTATGCCAAAAATGTTCAATGAGGTTCTATATAGAACTCTAGGGTTCTTAACTCAATTTTAAAGAACACTTTATGCCAAAAAAGCTTCAATATGGTTCCATTCAGAACTCTAGGGTTCTTGACTCAATTTTAAAGAACCCTTTATGCCAAAAATGTTCAATAAAGTTCTATTACAGAACTCTAAGGTTCTTGACTCATTTTTAAACATGCCACAAAGGTTCTGCACAAGGAGAAATGTCTTAAATGATTGCATAATACTTACTTAATTCATGTTTAACAGGTTATTTAACATTTTTCTACTTATAGAGTATGTTTGCGAGCTGTTTAATTCATAACATTTAAAAATTGATGGTGGCACCCCTAAAAGGTTCTATATATAAAGCGCCTGATTCTATATAGAACCCTTTTCTTCTAAGGGCCTGTTTACACCTGGTGACCTCGGATTTAAATCCAGTTACTCAATCCACTTCAGGAGGTGGTTCCAGATGCAATCCAGACAAAACTAGACAAGTGTAAATGCATCTGGTTGTCGAAGGCACATATGTAAATTTTACTGCTTCCAAAATGGTAAAAGAAAAAAAATAAATGTTCAAGAGTGTACACAGGCTCTCGGTAGCCAGATATGACAGTGCTACTGTAACACGCAGTCACCACAGCCCACCGCAGATTAGTAAGTATCTCTTCAGCAAGTCCTGGCGCAAACCAACACTAGGGATGTAACGCTATAAAAATCTCACGGTACGATTATATTAGTTCATGTTAGTTAGTTAACAAATGAGACCTTATTGTAAAGATTTTACGCTCACATCCGAAGAGCACACACATAATAAAGCCTCCTCAGACATACAAGTGCCAAAGTAAGCTCTTTTAATGCTCAAATACATGTAAAAATAATGTCGCAATGCCCATCTTGGTGAGTATTAACACATTCGTAAACAGTTCAGGAAGTAACAGTATTTTGGATCTGTGTGTGTGTGTCATGTCTTAAAGGGACAGTAGCCGAATAAATGTGATTTACAGTATGAATTTCTGTAAAGATGCATTATGAAAAGAGTTAGCCTAAATAATGACTGTGTACATCCTTGCATGCAAATATTACCCACAGTCCAGTGCTATGTCAGAGGTGTTTGAGACAATGCTCCCTTTTTAGGCTCTTTTTACACAAAGAGCCTAAACGTAAATATGTTTTGAAGCAATGAATTCTGACAGATGCAAATGCCCACATGCAAATGAAAGCAGCATGCAACAGAGTTCTATGGCAGGTTAAGTCACAATACTCAAAAAGCTTGGAGAGCTTTCAAAAGGAATTACAGACTGGATTTTCCCATCATGAATGAAGCACGCGTTCAGTGTGCAGTACAAGTATGCAATATTGGGGTGCAGCAAGCTAGAATTGCGCATTCAGCAGAAGACTGTGAATCTGGGCTTGTTTCAAACCGACACACACACACAACAGAAAGAAGAGCAGGGCCATTAAAGACCGCAAGTCCACACAGACTGCGGCTCCTTCACAAGCTCTCTGGCATTTCTTAACGTCTTCAGCCGCATTAATTATTTAGGCTGCCCAATTAGCCCTTGCGTGTCCACACATCCTTAAGGAGAAGAAAAATCCCAGACGCTATATTTCAGACACTGAGACGCCAAACCTCAGTGCGATCACCCATCACAAATGATTTAAAATGATTACGCTAACATAACTTAAATTATAAAACTGACAGGTTGGACTTTAATAAGTGCAACATCATGAATTATTAATCAGAAGATTAATACATAAGAGATGGCCGAGGTCCTCGGAGGTGCGTGTGTTTATGAGCGTTAGGATGTGAAAGACAACATCTCCCCGAGGCCTTCCCTCTTTTACAGTTGCTGTAAAGCATCTATTAGCGAGTTCAGGTTCTTGGCAGCATGCAAAACAATTACAGCAAGAATGTAAAGCCAATTACTGCTTTACTTTGCCATCAAACGTAAACCAATCAGCACTGTCACGGTCATTTTATGGCTTGCTATTCGAAATTTCGTCAATGGTTTTGGGGCAAACTTGGTTTTTACTCGCACACATGCTCCTAAATACATTTTACAGTTTGCACACATCTCTTTTTAGTTGCAAATGTGAGTGAAACGCTCACACTGTCAAGCCCTGGGTCTGCGTGATGATTTTCAGCCTGATCACTTAAGCTGCCAAATTTATACTACAAAGGTGGAACAGAAGCGCTTCTGAAGTGGCATTCTGTTTAATACTGCTCAGAAGGGGAATTAATAAATGCATTTGCACAGCAATTACAACTGTTCACTTTGATATGAGGGACTGAGGAGGGTCAAAGCCAGCATAATTTAGTCTTGCATTGTGCCTTTACACTGAATTTTGAGCAGGCACAGAGCAGCCTTAACTCTGCTGTAGGATGATGCACACACTAAACGTTAAATACTTGGTGTTAGAGGCTTCATCACATCAGTGACAACAAAATCAGCAGTAAAAGTTGAATCAGAAATCTAGTAAATTTATCTAAATATGACTAGATTTTTTCTCTACACCCACATTATGCCATAACAACGGCCCGCAAGATCAGTGTGTCTATTCTGAGCCTCCGGGGTGTTTGGGGTTCCTGGCGTGCAGGTAATGCGCCCAGCGGGGCGGCTCTTCCTCAGCAGCTGGTGAGCCCTGTGACCTCTGACCCCTGCAGTGGGGCGCAGCAGGCAGACCTGAGATAATTACCCAGCGAGCAAAGAGACATGCTGGGCAGCAGAGGAAGGAGAAGATGCACAAGTTCTTATTGAGTATCTTTCTTCTCTCTTTCTTTAACTGCCCGCCTCACACTTTTACCAGATTTAAAGATGCTCAAATTTTTGTATTAAAAAGCAATATTTGATCTATAAAGTTCTCTAAATCATCAATGTTACAGAGAGGAAGTGGCGCAAAGTTCCTACTGACCTTAGTTTGTATCAGTCACTCCTCTCTTCCTTCTCTGCAAATGTCTCCACTGCTAAAACAACATACTACCACAACAAAATTAACAATTCTTCTGACTCTCGCATGCTTTTCAAAACCTCTTCCTCTCTTCTTTGTCTCCCCAGCTGACGACTTGGCTACATTCTTCATAAATAAAACAAAAACCAATAAAGCCCTGAGACTGGCAAGAGCAGCTTCCAAATCCTCAGTACTCTGTCTGCTGCTTCTGACAACATTTAACCACCAAAACCACCAAAAACAAACAGTACCCATAGTAACAATATAGCAACTCACTGGCAACCAACCACAACACCCTTTACTTAACAGCATGCTAAAAACAATACAGCAATGCCCTGGGAACCAATAGCGGCGCACTAAAAACAACGAGTAACAGTAATTGTATGGCAACAACCTGGAAAACGGCCAAAACACCCTAGCAACTGCTTAACAACAAGCCAAAAACAACCAGTAACCACAGTAATCATACAGCAATGCTCTGGAAACTGGCCATAAAAACATAGTAACACTATAACAGCTCAATAAAATAATCATAGTAACCGCAGGCTAAAAACAACCAGCAATCCTATAGCAACACCCTGAAAACCACACATAACACCCTAGCAACTCCTTAACAGCACCCTAAAACAAACAGTAACCATAGTAACCATATAGCTATGCCCTGGCACACACAACACCCTAGCAACTGCATAACAGAACCCTAAAAAACAAACAGTAACCATAGTAACAATATAGCAACACCATGGCAACCACACACACACACACAACACCCTAACGACTGCATAACAGAACCCTAAAAACAAACAGTACCCATATAGACATGTGCTGATATTTGGTAATGCGATATATCACGATCATGAATATGCACAATACAATATTGGACACGCGCTCAGATGTAAACAAGCCCAGCGTGCATGAGAAGCACATGGCGGAACGAGTGAAGGAGACACGCTGAATGAAAGTGACGTTCACTCTCTGACAGCAGAGGGCGCTGATGGAACAGCAGAATGCAGCGGTTACCCCGGAAACCCCGTAAACAAAGCAACTGCGCTAGTGAAGTTTTTAAAATGCTTTAAACAGCCATTCATTTTTTTTGTAATCTCAGTGTTGTTCATCACAGCACCAAATACTTAATAATTAAAGACTTAATAGGCTATTTATTTTCAAACTTAAACATTTTTATAATTTAATCTGGACTACAACATGCCCTAATGATTAGAAATGTTCTGATTATTTGTTATTGTTCAGTAAAACTTTGAGACATACGGCTTCATTAGTTAATTCATTATTACCAAACTGACAATGAAAAATACTAATAAAGCATTAATTATTCTTAGTTAATGTTAATTTCTTAGTTACTGTTTAATAACATTACTAAAATCAAAGGAACTTATTTAATGGACCTGAGATAAAACTAACAATGATCAGTTGTATTTCTTAACTAACATTAACAAAAAATAACACTTTCTATAATAAATGTAGCTATTGCTCAATCTTAGTTAATGCATTAAATAATGAGACTTTATTGTAAAGTGTTACCTGTTGTTCTTTATAGCCTAAGTCTTTTGCACTTTAATCTGTTTGAAAATCTTACTTTATATATTTTTTGTGTATTGTATTATTTAAACATTCAGAGTTCTTTTTTATTACAAAAAGAGTTCTTAAACCTGTATGACAACAATTTTTTTTGCAACTTATTTCAATATCGTGATAATACTGTATACCATGATAAAAGCTTCAGCAATTAATCTCAACATGAACATTTGATACCGTCACATGCCTAGTAACAATATAGCAAAACCCTGGCAACCACATACACAACACCCTAACAACTGCATAACAGAACCCTAAAAACAAACAGTACCCATAGTAACAATATAGCAACTCACTGGCAACCAACCACAACACCCTTTACTTAACAGCATGCTAAAAACAATATAGCAATGCCCTGGGAACCAATAAAAACAACCAGTAACTGTGTAGCAACACCCTAACAACCACACACAACATCCTAGCAACTGCATAATAGCACGCTAAAAACAACCAGCAACCGTATAGCAACACCCTGACAACCACACACAACACCCTAGCAACTCCATAACAGCACCCTAAAAACAAACAGTAACCATAGTAACTATATAGCAATGCCCTGGCAACCAACCACAACACCCTTTGCACAACAGCATGCTAAAAACAACCAGTAATCAAAGTAAGCATATAGCAATGCCCTGGGAACCAATAACAGCATGCTAAAAACCAGTAACTGTATAGCAACACCCTAACAACCTAGCAACCACACATAACAACCTAGCAACTGCTATATTGTTACTATGGTTACCGTTTGTTTGCAAAACAAACAGTAACCATAGTAACAATATAGCAACACCCTGTCAAACAACCACAACACCCTTTGCATAACAGCATGCTAAAAACAACCAGTAACTGTATAGCAACACCCTGACAACCACACACATCCTAGCAACTGTA
The DNA here is from genome assembly GCA_037950675.1 of Hypophthalmichthys molitrix. Taxonomy (NCBI): domain Eukaryota; kingdom Metazoa; phylum Chordata; class Actinopteri; order Cypriniformes; family Xenocyprididae; genus Hypophthalmichthys; species Hypophthalmichthys molitrix. The sequence continues at coordinate 1,017,829 of CM075512.1, read as the reverse complement.
TAATAGCACCCTTAAGACAAACAGAAACCATAGTAACCATGTAGCAACACCCTAGCAACTGCCCCCAGTATGAGAGTGGTGAGTTTTGTAGTCAAACATCACTCAGACTTTCATCAGTAGTTCTCTAATGAGATTTTAAAAAACACTAATGGATCAGTGATAGATGACGCTCCTAATTAGACTCCTCAGCCTCCTCCATGTTCATTTCTTTTCTTCTCTATGAATGATCGCTGGCTATATCATTTTATCAATAACGGAGTTTAAGCATGAAGGCAGCGGTGCAGACGAATATCTGTTTTACAGAGGTTTTATACTGCAGCGCTCTATTTCCACTGCTCTGAAGTGACTGAAATCAATAAGCATTTGACACTCACGTTGTGTCTATTATACACCCTTCAGAAGATCAATAACAACAGTGCAACATGCTCAATAAGAGGTTTTGTTAGTAATATACAAGCATCAAGCTCCTTTCTGTTCAGGTGGCGTGCATCACACATGGGAACTTCTCTGTAAAAATCACATTTTTCTGGTTTGGAACATTTTCACACGCCGCTTGACTCACTGCACTGTGTGTGGGGAATGACACGGAGCAAACTAACCTGAAACAACATCCAAGTGTCCTGAAATATACTGTAAAATGCTCAATTAAACATTAATGGACAAAAAAAAAAAAAAAAAAATCCAGAATTAAACAGAGCTGCACGATTCTGGATAAAGTAAGAATCACAATTTTTTTTTTTTTTCAAACAGATCATGATTCTGAACAGACAACTAAACAAAATAACGTAATTTACTAGAGGTTCTGACAAAATGTTAATTGCAGCCAATTATAATGTTTAATTAATCTATGAATGCAAATTATTCAATGACTTACTCATAAAGACTTCACTTGTTTCATTACTGGATGAATCAGTGTTTTTGAACAAATCTCTTGAATGAATGCTTCAATGAAAACAAGATTTTTTTAAGTTACTTGTCGCCACCTACTGGTGTAACAATGTAACTGATACAATCGTTATTTGAAGCGCCAAGTTACTTTCAAAAGGTGATTTGCTCTATTGTGATCACTTCCGTAGACATCAGTGTTTATATCCGTACTATAAACTTTTATCCGAGTACTTCTGTGATAATAAGAATATTTTGTACCACTGAAATAACGATACTGTGCGGTTGAAAAATGTTTCATACATATTCATGACAACGGCTCTCTCTGGATAAGCGGCAGTGCCAATGCAGATTTTAATGTTCCGCTGTCATTTTGTCAAAGGTTTAATAGACACAGGCGAATGATCATCATTTAGAAATAAGATAAAAAATTCGTAAAAATAAATTGACGTACATCTGAGAGCAGCAGATTATCGAAAAAGAAAAATGTAGGGCAGGACTTGGTTCTATGCGTCAGTTGCTGATTGGATGTTGAGATGTGGGCGTGGCATTGAAAATGTATGCGGCAGGGGCGGAGTTTAAGCAGAAAAAAAGACTGGAGAAGTCCTGAATACGTTGACATTTTAATTAAACATTATGAGGTTGAAAAAATAAATTAAACTTATAAACAGATTAAAGCTACAATATGTAGATTTTCGCCACTAGAGGTCGCCTATTCTAAACAAAGGCGCAGCTTGATGAGGCCGAGTTTGAGCGCGGAGATGTCGTCTTCACCTCACAGTCAGTGGAAAAGAATCAGGACGGGACTCGAGCAGAAATCATGTTCATGGATGAGATTATTAATGTTACTGGAGTATGAAGCAGCGCAGGGCTACAGTAGATGACAAAATAGTGTTTTTCTCTGAGGCATGGTAAAGCATGGTACTGGCAAAAAATAAAAATAAAAATTAGATTCTAAACGTGTTGAGCTATATAACAATGATTCGTTTTCTGTCTATAAATGTAACCAAACAGTTGTTCCCTTGTCTAATAAAACATGTAATATATTAAAGCATCTTTGGTGTTTCCATGGTTTCTACAAAATAAAACCGGAAAACGAGGATAACGCAGATATGACGCCATTGACAGGCGACTCCCAGACACATCCCGTATCCTTGATTAAAATCACGATTTTCATACAATTTACAAATAGTTATAAACATTTAGAATATTGCAAGTTCTCAAGCAATGGTCCTCACTGCAGAACACAAGATCTAGGGGGTGGGTCCAGATTCAACTCCTCCCACTTTACATATCCCTAAACCTCCATCTCCACCCCCTGGATCTGTGTTCTGCAGTCAGGGGCTACTGAAAATCTTACATACTATGCCTTTAACTGTTCAAAATAATATACACAATATGCTTTTAGAAAATGGACAGGGTGAATTTTCATTTCATGCCAACTTGGACCAGTTAGCAACTGTGTAGCAACATGCAAAAAAAAAAAAAAAAAAAAAAAAAACCACATTCAAAAGCATCCACCTAGCAACACCCTGGCAACCAGCCACCACATCCTAGCACTGTGGCAAAAACTTTTACTCATGCAAACACTCTCTAATTTACTAATTAGCCATTTATATGACTTTTTTAATCGACAGATTAAAGAGACACAGATTAAAGGTGATTGATCAATGGTTGATAACTCATAATTGATCAATGGTGATAAATCAATCCTTCTGAGGTTCAAACCTACAAACTATCAGTTGCCAACTCAGATCTACTTTTTGAGCGAAACCCTGGAAACGACATGAAACCTTACAAAAACATATTGTCATGAAACAATAGTACAGCGAAGCCTCCAGATTGTATTACCATGGTGAAATACAGGTATCATGCATTCAGTGAATGCAATAGTTCTACCATGGTACTGTATATCCTTTTTTTAAACAAGAAAGAAAAAAACACAATTTTAGTACTTTTTTGTAAATGAAATCGAGAAGTAACAGAAATGATTATGGGATACTATTATTGTAAATGTCCGAAAAAAACATGGTAATACCATGGTACATGCTCAAAAAACATGGTAGTACCGTTCTAAAACCATTAAAGCACCATGATAACTTCTGTCAGTGAAATCAAGCTGTATCTGACATGATATAGACTTATAAGATGGAAACATCACTCATTGTTGTGATCAAGTTGTGGTACTGCGCAGTGTGTGTTCGTGTGTGTATCTGGTGACTCAGGCTTCCGCCACACACACACACACACTGACATACACACTGACATACACACGACCACGACACCGACCTCTCGGATTCACAGCATCAGACATGAAATTCATAACCATGAGACGAGTTTACACTGGTGATTTACTCACATCTCAGTGACTGATGCTGCTGAATGTAATCACAGGTGTCTCGCGCTCTTCATCCTCATCCTCATCAAACCCCACCGCCGCTTATTCCGCTCTAACCGCGCCTCATTCGAAAGGGAATCTGCTCAATTAAATGCTCAAATACTAAAGCATACCTCCTCAAGTGTAATGAGTGTGCATGAGGCTCCTGCGCGCTCTCGGATGGATATGTAGCAGCCGAACAGTTTCCAGCCCCGCGGCGGCGCGCTCTGATCCGGGTCCTAGCGCCGAATCTCCGTGAACGCCAACAACAGGTTGCAGCGCGTTCATTGGACATTCGCTCATTAATATTAATCAGATGCTTACTTTTCTTACTGGAACGTCAAGTAGTGTAATTAATATTCATAAGCTGAGCCATCACATTTAGACTGTAAACAATAAATTGTCAAATGTATTACATTAAAAAAAAAAAACAGCAAACATGACACTGACTTGGTGACGTTTTCATTCTTTGTTAATTTAAGAGACTGTATTAAAGAAACAGGTTCATTACAAGGCTTTACAAGGCCTCCCTGCACTTAGATTGTCTTTGTGCAACAACAACAATGAGCTCTTTGTGCGGGTCCAATTTACAAATCTGATTTGACAACCGTGCCGACCCAATTGAGACCAAAATAAATGCATCACATCGGAAAAATAAGCCCGGCTTTCCAATGATTGCATAACTGCACAACTTCACACAGATATTTGGAAAATCTATGATTCCGGAAGATTCCAACAAACACTTTTTGACTGCAAAATGAATCCCCTTTTGGGCACTATTAACATGACATCTCTCCTCACTTTGTCAAACCCGTCATCTAGAACTAGACACGGTCTGTGTTCAGATCAATTAAAGAGAAGTGTAAGGTCAAACTCAGACACCTGTTCCGGAACCTGTGCCACCTGTTGTCATGGATACACCGGTTTCCTGTGTGCACATAGCGCAGGGCAGCGTGACCGTTCATTTATTCACTGTGATGTGAAGACGATCTTATCTAGATATAGTGAAGAGCCGCACATCTAAAACGTGTTCACATGGCATCAGTACTCCTGTCTCCATGGGAACCACTAATGTGGAGAGGCAACAGCTTTTAATTGTTTATCAGATGCCAATTAGACTCAATATGGAAGTAATAAAAGTAGAAGGGAAAGGTTGGTGGGTTTGTATTGAAATTGGCTTGAATATTTGTGACCAAAAAGAGTAACATAATATACAAAAATATAATGGGTTCCAAAAGTCTGAGGCCACTAGTGCAGATTCATCTATTTTATTTATCATCATAAATGAACAGGTTTCAAGTTTAAATTGTCAAAACTGCGTGCTGTTGGCAAGCCGATGTATGAGGACTAAGATGGCCAACAGCCAGTAAGAAATGCCAAGTTGCTCCAGAATATCAATACAAAAAAAATGTTGTAGCATCAAGTAACATCTAAGGAGTCATTTCATTGTTAAGTATTGATTTTAGATTGGGAGGAAATTCTGATCATTGGTCCACTAAATTGGACATCATGCATCACTAGGTATATTTCAGATACAATTCATACTATTACTGTGACTGTTGATCTTGAAAATACTTCATTTGCAGTAACTTTTTTGTTTGTAAATAAATTTATTTGTTATTAGAATGTAATTTGTGGTTTAAAAAGTGATCTGATTACGTAATGCACGTTACTTGCAATGCGTTACTTTACTTGTTACATCAAAACAGTAATCTGATTATGTAATGCACGTTACATTGTAATACGTTATTTTACTCATTACATCAAAAAGTAATCTGATTACATAATGTCAAAAAGTAATCTGATTACATAATGCACGTTACTTGTAATGCGTTACTTTACTTGTTACATCAAAAAAGTAATCAGATTATGTAATTACGTAATGCATGTTACTTGTAATGCATTACTTTACTTGTTACATCAAAAAAGTAATCTGATTACGTAATACATGTTACTTGTAATGCATTACTTTACTCGTTACATCAAAAAGTAATCTGATTATGTAGTCAAAAAAGTAATCTGATTACGTAAAACATGTTATTTGTAATGCGTTACTTTACTTGTTACATCAAAAACAGTAATCTGATTAAATAATGCACGTTATTTGTAATACATTACTCATTACATCAAAAAGCAATCTGATTATGTAATGCACATTATTTTTAATGCATTACTTTACTCGTTTCATCAAAAAAGTAATCAGATTATGTAATTACGTAATGCATATTACTTGTAATGCATTACTTTACTTGTTACATCAAAAAAGTAATCTGATTATGTAATGCACATTGTTTGTAATACGTTACTTTACTCGTTACATCAAAACAGTAATCCGATGACGTAATGCATGTTACTTGTAATGCGTTACTTGTTACATTAAAAGGTAATCTGATTATGTAATGTCAAAAAAGTAATCTGATTATGTAATGCACGTTACTTGTAATGGGTTACTTTACTCGTTACATCAAAAAAGTAATCAGATTACGTAATTACATAATGCACATTACTTGTAATGCATTACTCGTTACATCAAAACAGTAATCCGATGACGTAATGCATGTTGCTTGTAATGCGTTACTTTACTCGTTGCATCAAAACAGTAATCCGATGACGTGATGCACGTTATTTCTAATGCGTTACCTTACTCCTTACATCAAAAAAAGTAATCTGATTATGTAATGCACATTATTTGTAATACGTTACTTTACTCGTTACATCAAAAAGTATTCAGATTATATAATTACATAATGCAAGTTACTTGTAATGCATTACTTTACTCGTTACATCAAAACAGTAATCCAATGATGTAATGCATGTTACTTGTAATGCGTTACTCATTACATCAAAAAGTAATCTGATTATGTAATGTCAAAAAAGTAATCTGATTACGTAATGCACGTTACTTGTAATACGTTACTTTACTCTTTACATGAAAACAGTAATCCGATGACATAATGCATGTTACTTGTAATACGTTATTTTACTTGTTACATCAAATGCAATCTGATTACATAATGTCAAAAAAGTAATCTGATTACGTATAATGTTTATTACTTGTAATACGGTACTTTACTCGTTACATCAAAAAAAAAAGTCATCAGATTATGTAATTACGTAAAGCATGTTACTTGTAATGTGTTACTTTACTTGTTACATCAAAACAGTACTCCAAATAAGTAATGCAAATTATTTGTAATGGGTTACTTAACTTGTTATATCAAAAAAGTAATCCGATTACGTAATGCACATTACTTGTAATGTGTTACTCCCAACATTGCTCATTTCAGAGGAGATTGTAAACACCTGATTGCTGTTTTTTTTTCCACAGTCTGAAAACTTCAATAGATCAATGTAGATTTCAGTCAGAGGTTTTCTCAGAGAGGAGAGCTATGGTAGAAATGTCCACTTGGGTTTCCACAGAGTTGCACCATCACCAGATCTTTAATGAAATCACATCCTCACATCTGTTATCAAAGACATGCAACATTCAACTTGAAGTTCGAACAGGAACAAACTCAATTGTGTTTGCAATAATTTAAGCTGTATTATATTTTTTGTATATATTTTATAGTTTTCACAAGATTTTATTAATTTGTTTGTTAAATACACAGTATTACTGTGTTATTACTGTATTATGTTTAATACATCTCTTCAGTTAAAACCAAAAACACATACTGTCCACTCAAGTGGACATCTGAAAATCTCTTTGAAATATATATATATATATATATATATATATATATATATATATATATATATATATATATATAAAAGCTCAGATCTTGTTTTTCATGCCTTAAGAGCAATAAAAAAATCCTGACTGAAGTTGTCAGAATTCACATCAAGTTATTCATTCATGAAATGGTTAATAATCTAAAGAATGTTTTTCTACTATAAAGAGCCTTTTGTGCAATGGAAAGATTCAATGGATGTTAAATGTTCTTCATGGAGCCACAGACGCCAATAAAGAACCTTTATTTTTAGGAGTGTAAATGTTAGTTAATGCATAAACTACTGTTAAGTGTTACCAGTGATAACTGTCCATGAGCATTTTCATCAGAATAATCTTATTGCACAGCCAACAAGAAACCAGGTTCTCCAAATTAAATTCAGGACAAGTTAATATATAGCCTGTGTCACTGCACCTCCTCTTCCCATCACTTACACTGGAGTTGTGTTTGATTATTCAACCATGACAGTATAATGAGCACCATGAAAATCAGCCTCATAAAATCAAAGCATCTGTGTTTGGTTAAACACCTCCAGGTGTGCGGACAGTGGTGAAAAATGTTGTTTTGTTGAGTCTTTATTATTTCATGAGATGTAATTGAGCTCATTGCTGCCTAGGAGAAACAGTTAAGATACATAGATATTATGATTATTTTTCTTTCAGAAAATTGCAATGAGAAGTACTAATAAAAGGCTTGAGATTCACTCTGTTTTATGAGTTTATTAATGATTTTACCACCTTACAAGAGTGTAGATTGAATCATGAGAGTTTTATCTACTGCACGTGATGGCAGTGTGAGCGCGCCCTCTGGCGGTGAGGGCGCGCGCCTGACAGCTGACATCATCCGATGACGTTGGGGTCTATCACGTGATACTTACAATCACATGAGGAGCAGAAGCTGAAAACAGGAAGAAACTCGTATATTAATCAGGTAAAAGCTTCGTTTGTCTTCATCGCTGTTTCTACTTTATTCATTTATGTATCTATTTATAAATGACTGTATCATATCTACAGATTAATTAAACAGATCGTGTCATCTTTGTCTCAGATCACCCATTTGAGTGAAACTATAACACGATCAACTTTGATATGCACTCATTTTTTATGAATCAACATTATTTTGAAACATTTTTCCGATGCAAAATAAGCATGCATGTTAAATGGCGTCTTTATGTTTATGTATTATATGCATTATCTGTGTTTGTACATTGTGTGCATTTTATGTTTGTATGCATTAGGAATAGGCTATTATGTGAGATGGCCGCAGCGGTGGAGAGAACAGATGATCTGGTGCGAGAGTATCTGCTCTATCGAGGTTTCACCAGCTCACTGAAGCATCTGGACTCAGAGATCAAAGCAGACAAGGAGAAAGGCTTTAGAGTCAGTGTGTGTGTGTGTGTGTGTGTGTGTGTGTGTGTGTTCACTTCCTCGTGCATGCTGGCTTATGCAATAACCTGATATGAAGAAGTGTTGTATGTAGGACAGTGTAATAACAGGATAATATAATATCTTTAACAGGCTGTTGATAAACATTATATATGGTTATATAAGGTCAAGTGCATTCAAATATGAGTATACATGAACATGCATGAATCAAATGTACATTTTTGAGTTGTTAAGCATCATATGATGTGTTACAGATACTGTAAATGTTGTTTGTTGATGTGTATTACAGGTTGATAAAATAATCGATCAGCTTCAGCAGCTGATTCAGAACTATGACCTGACGGGTCTGAAGGAGTACTGGGCGTATCTGGACCGCAGGCTCTTCTCCAGACTGGAGGACGTCTACAGACCCACCGTCAGCAAACTGAGGACCAGCCTCTACCGCTTCTACGTCATACACAGCGTTCAGGTACACCACAACACACTTCAGCCCCAAAGCAAAAGAGCTAAATTATAAAATGTATTTTTCATGAAAGAAAATTAAGCCTATTTTGGAGCATTGCATTTATTTATTGATTTTGCATTGTTGTGCCATTTTCATGACAATTCAACAAATTTACTCCTCTAATTTTGTTACTGTTATGCAAAAATAAGCTTCAAGGGAGTATTAAATTTAATTTATGCTGATAATTAATTTATACTAATCAGTAATTAAAACTATCATTGATATAACAATGAATATAATATTCATTAGTATTTAAATATATACTTAATAATGTTAAATGATAACAATAAAAATGTTATTAATTAAATATGTACTTAACTAATAGAAAATAAGAAAAAATAATACAAATAATTACCTAATAAAATGAGTATTTCAAGGTAATACTAAATTTAAATTATGTTAATCATTTAAAAAAAAAAATATATATATATATATATATACTTAATAAAATAATAAAGACTAATATTAAATAACAAAAATGCATTAATAAAATAATAAAAATAATTGAAAAAACTATTATTTCAATGTACTATAAAAATTAATTTATGCTGATAATGAATTTGTACTAATCATTAATTAAAAATATTGATATTAATGAATATAATATTCATTAATATATACTTCATATAAATAATAGTAAATAATAATAATAATAATAATGTTAAATAATAACAATAAAAATGTTCATTAAATATATACTCAATAATAATACAAATAATTACCTTATAAAATGATCTATATTATTTCAAGGTAATACTAAATTTAATTTATACTAATCATTAAAAATATCATTAGTATATAAATATATACTTAATATAAATAATAATAAAGACAATATAGTTAAATAACAATAAAAATGCATTAATAATAAAAATAATTAAAGCTATATTATTTCAAGGTAGTACAAAATTTAATTTATGCTGATTATGAATTTGTACTAATCAATAATTAAAAATATTAATGTATAATATTCATTAATATATACTTAATATAAATAATAATTTAAAAATAATGTTAAATAATAACAATAAAATACTATTACGTAAATAAATATGTACTTAATATAATTAATATCAAATTAAATAAATAATAACATTAATAATAAAATAATTAAAATAATTAAAAAGCTATATTATTTCAAGGTAGTACAAAATTTGATGAATTTGTACTGATCAATAATTTAAAAATTAATGAATATAATAATATATACTTAATATAAATAATAATATTCATTAATATATGAATATATACTTAATATGAATTATAATAAATGAATATATAATAATAATGTTAATAATTAATAATAAAAAGTGTGTGGTTCGGGGTCTGTCTGTCACTCTTTTGGTAAGTGTAGTTTATGGAGGGACACTCATTGTGTCTCTTGTATTCTCAGTCGAACAAACCAGAGAAGACGCATGAGTTTTTCCAGAAGCAGGCGCTGGAGCTGCAGGGTCAGCCGGAGTGGCGGGATTGGTTCGCTCTGCCGTTCATTCCCGCACCGGAACAGAATCCCACCTTCTCTCCGTACTTCTCCCGCCAGTGGGCCGACACCTTCCTGGTGTCTCTGCACAACTTCCTCAGCGTTCTCTTCCAGTGCATGCATATCCAAACACTGCTGTTGCTCGGCAACCAATGTGGTCACTGTAACGTCGGCATATTATGGGATGGGGGGAATTATCATAGTCCTTCAGCTGTTTAAACAGCCTTAATGTGGCTTTGATGCTTAGAAATGACATTCAGTTTGTACAGATTTTGAATGTATATTCCTGATATAATGTGATTAAGCTGATAGTGCTCCTTAACAGCTTCACCTCTGCCTGCGCTCTTGAACTTTGACAGTGAAGTACAGAAAAACACGAGTCTTCAGGAGGAGAACGAGCAGTTCAGACAGATGGTGAGATCTTCACTTTTTACTTCTTGAGGTTGTCAGTAATGCCTGATGCAACTTCAGTGCTAAAAACTGCTCTACATACAATATACATTGTTCAACTCAAACATGTGCAGTGATGCACTTGAAACGAAAGGGTATGGGATTCGTTTTCCGCCAAAAGTATCAGCAGATTTTGCAAAAATGTAAAAACATATACACACAGATGTATGTAGTCCTTTATATATATATATATATATATATATATATATATATATATATATATATGAAAAAAAGCATGAATCAAAACTTATTCAAAATTACATTTGCACAAAACTGGAACACAAATTCAAAATAATGCTTTTATTGCTCTTTCTTTTTCATTTTGTGTACACTTATGCTGTTTTACCTTTCGCTCACGTTCTGCACTAGCTTCTTTAAATGTTGTCTTCATTCAAATTTTATGTAAATGAGCGTGGTGTTAAGCATCACCATTGGTCCACTAGTTCTAGATTGACAGCTCCTCTATCCAATCAATCGAAGAGGAGAATTTAAAGGGATAGTTCATCCTAAAATTAAAATAGTCCTTTTTTTATCACCCTGGAGTTGTTCTAATGCCATTTGCCCTTCTTTCTTTTATGTACCACAAAAGAAGATTTTTTAAAAAGTGTCCTGCTTGCGCTCGTCCATATAATGGCAGTGAATAGCGACCAGCATCAAGCTTTTAAAAAAGGATGCAAAAGTATCACAGAATGATCCCATGTGACGTGTTGTTTATGTGTTCTGAGGGTTTATGATGGGGTTTGGTGAAAAACAACAAAATTTAATGTATTATTTAATGAAAATCCTGACCTTGGCTGTTGATCTTCTGTGCGTTCCTGAAACTCTATTAGCGCCGCAGTTCACTCCGACTCACCCTGAAAAACACACAAGTTATGAGAAATCAAATACGCAACATGAGATACAATCCCAAAAAAAGTAGAGATAAAGGATCAGTTCACTTCAGAATTGAAATTTCCTGATAATTCACTCACCTCCATGTCATCCAAGATGTTCATGTCTTTGTTTCTTCAGTGGAAAAGAAATGAAGGTTTTTGAAGAAAACATTCCAGGATTTTTCTCCATATAGTGGACTTCACTGGGGTTCAACGGGTTGAAGGTCCAAATGTCAGTTTCAGTGCAGCTTCAAAGAGCTCTACATGATCCCAGACGAGGAATAAGAGTCTTATCTAGAGAAACCATCGATCATTTTCTAAAAAAAAATAAACATTTATATACTTTTTAACCACAAATGCTCATCTTGCACTGCTCTGTGATGCTCCACGCATTACGTAATCACGTTTGAAAGGTCACGCGTGACGCGTTACTTTTGGCGGTAAATTAACCCCATAGAAGGGTGGTGATTTTGTTCAGATGCATCTGTGTTTAATCGAATATCTCCGTTCGTTCCAGTTATTTGCCCTTCAAGGAGAATCACGACCAAAGAAAGAAGAGGAGATGGTGCATCACAAACTCCCGCCGTACGTCCAGCACATGGACCGACTCGGCGACACTGAGCTGTGAGGAGACTGTAGGACTGCAATCATCCATTTGTTTTTATCCAACCATTTCACATTATATAGATGTTTACAAGTATGAACTGAAAATGAGACTGACGAGCGTTTGATCAGTGAATAAACATTCACTTGAAATGTAACTTCCTCACTATAGTCTTGATTTGTGTCTGTGATCATTTCTGTACATCACTGTGAAACAGGGTTTGATTTAGGAAAAATCATGTCAACGAATATGAAATCAAAACTTTTTGATATTCCAGCATAGATTTGAAACACACAGAATCTATCTGCACAAATATCAGGTTTCTGTTCCTGTTTTTGGAAGCTCTTTGTGAAGATAAAGTCATTTAAAACAACGATTCTAGACAAAAAGCCTCTTTGTTTTGAAGTAAAACTTAGTTGGCTGGAGAATAAAGGCATTCAAACTGGAAAAAGGAAAACCGGAGGAAGGGAAGTGAGCGGGAAAATCAGGTAGTGTGCGGAGCGTGTGGTTGTTTTCAGAAACGTGAGCGATGTTTCATCTGTTTTCTCAGAGATCTGGTGTACAGTCAGAGGAACGTGAACATGACCACACCGTCCCGAAACTTCTTCTACACCTTACTTCCTCAGGGCAGACGGGCACCTGGGAAAACGGCCCCGGCGCCGCAGTCCTCGCCCACACAGGCCTCGCTGGGCCGGAAGGACGCCGCTGTCACACAGGTACATCCAGTGTTATTTAAAAAGTCACAAAGACTTATTTCTTCTCTATATCAGCGTCAGTGTTTCTGAAACGCCTCCATTGTAGTCTTGAGTTTTCTTCACAATATTCCTCATTTAAATAATTCATACACAGAATAAAGGGGCGGGGCCTGGTTGAGTTAGTTCACAACTACAACACACTGCTCCAGCCGACCAATCAGAGCACAGTGTGCTTTTCAGAAGGAGGGGCTTCATAGAGACAGGAACTAAACAGAGCGTTACTGACAGACTGGGAAAAGAGGAGCTGCAAAAATGAGGAAAATAATCAACATGAAATCTAGTAGAGCCTGAAAACAACATCAAGACTTTAAACAAGAGCATAATAGGTTACCTTTGAGGTGCTTGTAAATATTTTGTTTTTATTTTAGTGATTTGTTGTGTGTTTTTGTCATTTTATTAGTTATTGTTACATGTGTCTATAGTTTTTATTCATTTTTATTTCAGTTTGAGTTATTTTAGTAAGCTGGTAACACTTTAAAATAAGTTTCCATTTGTTAACATGAAAAATACTTCTAAAGAATTGATAATTCTTAGTTAATATTAAATTCAACATTTACTAATACATAATTAAAATTATAAGACGGCTATATACAGAAATAAACAGCTGTATTTTTATTAACTAATCTTAAATATTAATAAATATTGTAACATGCATTAACTATTGTGACCTTCTTGTATAAGTGTTACAAATGTTGCTTTGGCAACTAGCTAAAATAAAATAAGTTTTTTATATTTTATTTATATTAACATATTTTATTTAAAGTAACAAAAATGTTTTCTTATGCTTTCAGTTTTAGTTAATGATAATAACCGCGGTACATCCACATTTAGATGAAGGAAAACCTGTTTCTGTTAATGAAGATTGGAGCTAGATGTATTATTTTAATCTACTGTTTATTTATTCACTTTATTGTTACATTTTTGTTTAGTTTCTCTCTAAGCATTTTTCTGCTAATCTGTTTTTTCTGCCTGTGATTTTCAGTACGCGAAAGCAAAAGATCCGCCTGTCGCGAAAGACGTGAAGACGCCCACTGTTTCCACGGTGATGGTGGATTCGGCCACGGGTCATTCCCGACACAGAAGAGTGCATGAGCACGAGAAAGAGAGAAAAGAGCTGCTCTCCAAACTCCCAGCGCAGGTCCGAGAAAATATCCAACAGCGCCGAACAAAGACCTCTCTGTCTTTCCGTCTCTCTCTCTCTCTCTTTCTGCATTTTGCTCCTCACGTGACACTGGCGCAACCGTAGCCAAACACTTGTTCAGTGGATTTGGTTCGAGACGTATTTTTCCCACTCATTTTCTCCATGGGGATTTTAACATTTCCATGAGCCAGACCAACCTAAAGAAGCACTACTTTGACTTTATAATTATTTGAAACTCAGAAAAAAGACACAGATTCAAGACTGTGTATTTGATATATTTTGTGTTTTAAGGCAAAACTATTGTTTTTTCATGTACTGCTCAATTTTGAGATTTTGCTTCCATAACTTGTCTTCTTTCAGACTAGTGGAAAGAAAACATCCAAAATACACATTTAAGTTGTTTATTTTATTGCACTTTATCTATTTGCATCTGTAGATTTCAATTACAATCCATATTTTTAAAGGTCACGAGACACAAATCTCCACTTCAACAGCTTTACATAAACCAAACTTTAGTTTTATAACATTTTAGTTATTATTACTTGGTGAAAATATTTTTTTTTTCCTGATTTATAGTGATAAAAAGAGAAATCCAAAATCCTCTCTGTAAAAACCTATAACTCTATATGAAACCTGACTTTATCCAGTGTTCAGATTTCTGGTAACACTTTACAATCCATTTGTTAACATTAGTTTAACATTAACTAAGATTAATAAATGCTTTGGAAGAATTTTTCATAGTTCATGTTAACTAATGTTGGGAGTGCTATTATTTTAATTTGGATATAAGATCTGTCTAGAATGTTCCTATGCATAATCATGTTTCTCCGTGTGTATTTTTGATTTCCACAGAGTTCAGAGAAAAAAACAGATTCGGATCCAGATTCTCAAACTGAAGCTCTTCCTGAGCAAATGGACTCCACCAATCAGACGCGAGTCTGTGAAGTGGGCGGAGCAGGAGTGGAGCAGCCCTTTATTAAGCTGAGTCAGGAAGAGTATGGAGAACATCACTCATCCATCATGCACTGCAGGTGAGTGTGGACAGTCTACATTAAAGAGAACCTGTGATGCTTTTATACATGTTCATCTTTCTATAGTGTGTTTAATGTTGCTGTTTGAGCATAAATAGGATTTCTGTATGTTAATGAGCTCTATTGTGATTGGCTAATATGTGCGTTCAGTGTCGGAACACTAAATTGGTGTTGATATGCAAATGTTTGTGGTCACATGTTAATGAGGTTTTTTTTAGTTTCGTCATACGAGCGTTTATTGGCATCATGGGTTGTGTGTTTGTGTTTTTAGGGTGGACTGCTCGGGCAGAAAAGTGGCCAGTCTGGATGTAGATGGGGTGGTGAAGGTTTGGGGCTTCAATCCCATCATGCAAACCAAAGCCACTATCATGTCCAAGTCTCCGCTGCTCTCTCTGGAATGGGCGGCCAAACCTGACAGACTGGTAAATCGCAGCACTGTTCATGAATATACCCAGATAAATAGATTCAGATGGCATATACATTAACATTGCTTGCATTTTTAAGCTGTAAATGTTAAACAGTATTTGGTTGGTTTTATTGGTTTATGTGGTGTTTTTACTCTTGCAGCTGTTGCTCGGTAGCGGTGTCGGCACGGTGAGACTTTACGACACGGACGCCAAGAAGAGCCTGTACGAGATGACGATAGACACCATCCACCCGCGGTGAGTCTTCAGATCACTAGGACTGGGCATAAAATAAAAAAAATCTCTGTCAACTAATGCTGTAAACTGTTTTGGGAACCCTGTCAGTACATTACTAAAAGTTAAAATGAGCATACAAACATTTATTGCAAATATTGTTTTAATAATAACTTATGTTCCTACTCCAGTTCGTTTTTTGAAACATTTAAATGGTGGCTATCATAAAAACCTGACGGATTTATTCAAACATACATTAAATACTGAAGTAAAAATATAATGAATATGTAATACAGTGCATATATTTATCAAAATGCTGCTCTCGAGAGTTATTTTTCTGGCTAACTAACAGTCATTGAATGGCTTTCCTGTGGTAAATGTACGCGACATGTTGTTTTATTGACGTCTTTCCGGGATTGAAACACTGATTGATCATGAGACATGATTCATTTCAGTAAGTTGTTCTGTTTCTTTCAACATTCCTTCTGATGTTCATTCATGTTTATTTGGTGCTGTAACTAGTAGTAAAGCAGAAGAGATGATCAATTCACATGCCGCTTGAACTGACAGCGTCGAAACTAAATTTATTCTTTGATTTTTATTATAATATTGACAGAATTTGAAAGCTAAGACTTTGTTACATATCAAAAGTATCAAAGCACAAAGATTTATTTATGTTGCGATTTAGGAGCTACAAATAATTTTTAGTGTAGTTTTCTTCATGCATCAGCTGAAAACAGCATACACTAAAAGATTGAATCTTGGGATTTAAGAATCGATATCGGAATGAGAATCAATTAAAATTGAGAAATCGATACTTTCAACCCAGCCCTACAGATTACCCATAATGCACCAGGATTTAAATCTCAGTTTCTACATGCAAGCTATTGTTGCATACTCTTTCACATACTATTTTTATAAAGTAGTACGCAGTATTTATGCAGTACATTGGTGTGTTCAGGATCCTGTCGCTGGCCTGCAGTCCCAGCGGAACCTCGTTCGTTTGCTCCGCCGCGGCTCAGGCTGCTCAGGCTGGTGTCGTGGCGGAGAGTGACGCACGAGGATCCGCTCCCGCATCCGGACATCTGCTGCTGTGGGACACCAAAACGGTCAGACAGCAGGTACTGAAGCCAAACGTCACTAACACAGAAATGCAACAACTGCACACTGGTTTTAATGATGTTAATCTTGTTGTTATTGCGTTCAGCTGCAGTTTTCGCTGGAGCCGGGCCCGGTCGCCATAAACTGCACGGCGTTTAACCACAACGGAAACCTGCTCGTGACCGGAGCGGCGGACGGGATGATACGACTGTTCGGTAAGAAGGTTACGATAGTAAATATGTCCTAGTTTGTTGTCATAGTTCTGATTGCTTTGTGCACCTGTTTGTTGTTCAGTTGGTTATCTCCTCTGTATTTAAGCCCTCAGTTTTGTTCCACTCACTGTCCGGTATTGTCTTTTTGTGTGAAGCTGTTAAGTTTTTGCCCTAAACATTTAGGCTGCATTAGATCCACCTCTTCTTCTACTCATCATCTTCTTTCCTAGCCTGCATCCTGACACCAAGTGGCTCATTTAATTTGAATGCTGAAATGTTTCTTTCTGCTGCATTTCTCCGCAGACATGCAGCGCTATGAGAGCGCGTTGAGCTGGAAGGCTCACGACGGTGAAGTGTACAGCGTGGAGTTCAGCTACGATGAGAACACGGTCTTCAGTATCGGAGAGGATGGGAAGGTGATGGGAATCTCCTTCTGAGTTTATTCTCATCTGTTCTGCAATCGCTGATGAATGTCATAAACACTAATAATGACTTTGAGACACACACACTGATGTTTTAATGCAGGGTTTGTGAGTTGATAAAAAGCTATTATGCTCCGGGGCTATTGAATGCTTGAATCTGATTGGTTGACGGACATTCTAAGGTGTGGAGTTATTTTCAGGGAAACGGAAAAAAGGAAAGGAAAAATTCAACAAACAATTATAAGTGTGACCACACTTTTAGAGTTTGATTCATTTCAGTGAATCAGTGCAAAGTTCTGATTCAACAGTTCATTCATTTCTATTATTGACACTAATTAAAAATTGCGCGTTCATCTGACATTGTTGTATTTAAACATCATTTTGTTTGTTGTCAGTTTGTTCAGTGGAATATCCACCGCTGTGGCGTGAAACAGTTGGAGTACTCGCTATCCCAGGATGCCGTGGGGCCGTTTGTCCTGTCGGGCTACAGTGGATATAAACAGGTTCAGGTTCCACGCGGTCGTCTCTTCGCTTTCGACTCTGAGGGCCAACATGTTCTCACCTGCGCCAGTAATGGAGGAAATATCTACCGGGTAAACACACATTCTTACAGACGAGTTTGTTTCAGTTCTCTATTTTGTTACCAGTATATTTTTTTGCCATTTCTGTTATCATTGTTTTGTTTTTAAAATCTTTAAGTTTTTGTTGTAGTTATTTTAACACTTCAACTTTATACAAAAATGAGAAATGCTGTCTTGGCAACTAAGTCTTTTTTTAATTTAAATTTAGTTTAGTTCAAGTATCAGAAATGTTTATTTATGGTTTTGGGGACCTATAATGCCACTTTCACAAGATGTAATATCAGTCTCTGGTGTCTCCAGAATGTGTCTGTGAAGTTTCAGCTCAAAATACCCCACAGATCATTTATTATAGCTTGTCAAATTTGTCCCTATTTGGGTGTGAGCACAAACACGCCGTTTTTGTGTGTGTCCCTTTAAATGCAAATGAGCTCCGCTTTCCAGAAGAGGGCGGAGCTTTAACAGCTCACGCTTTGGTCGCTCAACAACAACAAAGCTGGAGAATCTCACGCAGCCAAAATGAGGATTGTCAGTAACGGTGTTCAGCCTTACATTGTTCAAACATGCTGTGAATGGTCTAATATTTTTTCCAAAATATCGATTATAGCACTTAAACATGGAAAAAGTTTACGTTCCCCTTTAGTTAATGATAATAACCCTGTTATGAGTCTAACCTAATATCTTCTCTCCTCTTGTCTAGTTAAGCAAGGCATACACGGGTCTTGAAAGCGTCTTGTCTCTCGGCGGTCATAAAGCGCCCGTCGTGACGGTTGATTGGTGCTCAGCGATGGACTGCGGCACGTGCCTCACCGCGTCTATGGACGGCAAGATCAAACTCAACACGCTGCTCGCTCAGAAACCCTGACCGCAGAAATCAAGCACAATGGACCTGAAATGCCAGTGAGGAAGATGATGATGACTGTAGCAAATCTCTAAAGTTTCACTCACATGATGTCTTATAAAACGGTCATCTCACAGGTGACCACTAGAAGAACATCACAACAATGTTACTGATTCAAAGACGATGAATTTACACTTTCGCAGAATGAACCTATAGATCCAGAGATTGATGACGTATTGTGTTTTTCACAAAGCATTTATGTTTATGTGCGAGTTAGTGATGTCTGGACACGAGAAACGTTACTTGAGAAACAAACAAATGATGAACAAATATGATTCAGTCAGGTCAGTGAGGAAGGGCATTAGCGTCACATTAATGTTTCTGTTCTTCTAAGATGCCGTTTATTTCTTACTGTTGGAACCTTAAAATGCAGCTTAACCAAGTAATAAAATATATGATGTTCATACATTTTTTTTTGCATCTGTATTCTGTTGTACATTCAAATAAATATGATCAATTGACAAAATCCTGTATGTCATTTTAAGTGTGGTTTTAAGGAGCTCGGTTGAATTACACATACATGGAAAAACAAAGTAGTATTTGTATAAATTCATCTGAAATATTTTTGCAGGTCGGTGGATCTCGCAGAGACATACATGTATGTGTCAAAATGCACGGGATACACCTTAAAATATGTTTAAAAAGAGTGTCTGTTTTTTAAAAGAGGTAAATTTTTCACTAGTGCTTATTAAAATAAAAGGTCACAATGAGTAAAACTGAAAACTTTCATCCACAATCATCGTTCATGATGCTCACTGATATTATATTGTAATGAAACTCAGTGAACATTGAAACTCATTAAAATCTACAATAGTCATGACACCAAGCTGTCTAAAGATTATCATATTCATCAACAAAAAAGGCATGACCACAAAGTGAGAATACCAGACATTCCAAGTAGGATGCAGCGATATGAACATTTTGGCTGATAACGATAACGTTAAAAATAAACATATCGGCCGATACCAATATGGTGGCCGATATATTGGGCATCCTTAATTCCAAGATATTAGATTTACAATTCCAAAAGTAACAGCAAAACAGGTAAAGTTCAACACATGCACCGCTATATCCATTGAAAATCAGTCCATTTCTCGTTCATATTCTATTCTGTTGCTGTTGTGACTCTATCACACCTTTTTGTCTACACTTATGTGCATATACACAGCAATTACAATTGCATAAATAATGTTACGAGATTAACGTTTTAAATATACAATTTGGAATGTAGAATATGAAATGACAGAAAAATAGAATACTTATAAACATGAAACTAAAACAGCCAGTAGGTGTCGGCAAACAGTGCTGGGTAGTAAGTGATTACATATATGTAATCTAAAAGTAATCAAAAAGTAATCAAAAAGTAGTCTGATTATAGTATCTTAAATGTGTATTGTATTGGATTACGTTACTATTTTTGTAATGCAATTTTGAATCAGTAACCAATTACAATTTGTAAGTAATCTACCCAGCATTGTAGGCAAAGCAAATATCTTAATCAGTGAGTCATTTATTCAATCGATTCGTTCAAAAAGGCTGATTCATTCAAGAACGAAGTAACTATGAATAGGTCAGTTAAGTCTGTCACGGATCATGCTAACTAAGCCACACGCGGAGCAGCCGTTAGATGCTCAAAAATGCAAATCAGACGCAAATTAAATTGTGAAAAATAGTACCCTAAAATAGCCTACCTGAAGCAGCTGCATCTTGTGATCGCCGAGGGTGTTTTACTTCTTTTTTCTTGAAGAATTTCGAAATGTCAATTTCAATTTTCAAATAAATTGATCTAGGCAAGTAGTAAACGCCAACGAACTCCACATCGAGATAATTTAATCCAAAAGATCTAATCTCATTGGCTGAATCGAATATAATTTATCATCGATGGTTGGCCAGTTTACATGTCAGTCAGTTCTACTAGCCTCAGTGGGCGGGTCCTGTCGGGAGTGGGTTTGACACATTCAAATGTGCAGAGAGCAGAAATGATTTGTTTGTTTATATTATTTATATATCTTTGCAACTTATTAAAAACAAGAATAAAGTAATAAACAGAAAACTGCATGGTATTATAGAATCATTACAGATTAAAATGCAAATTAAGGTGAAAAGATCTGCATGTGGATAAAAAATGCAAAAAATTTTCGTTGTTTGTTGTTTCTTTATTGGATAAAAGGATAAAAGCCAAGTTAAAAATAACAATTTATGACAGAACCCTAACCCTAAATTCATAATTAACAATTAAAAAAAAAAAAAAAAAATAGCCTTTTTGATTCCTTGTTTCGTAAGTTACAGAGAATGTTGTAAGTAATACAAAACACCCAAATTAAACATGAGCTTGATTATTGTTACAGATGATAATTTAAAATGAAGAAAAAAAAACTAAATTAAAAAAGAACAATTTATGACAGAACAACGCCAATTTCATATCATTATACATTTCATAAAAGAGAACAATGTTGTAAATTCTACAAAACACCCAAATAATATCAGAGCTTTATTATTATTGTCACAGATTATCATAACTTATAAGATGAAGAATAAACGCTGAATTAAAAAAAAAGAATAATTCATGACATAACCACATGAATTATGTGTGCCTCAGTTATCGACAGTATTTACTGTAAAATGAAGCCGTAAGACTTCAGTATTAATAATAGGCCTATACGGTAATATTGTTTAACTGTTCATCTTGTTGCTAGAACAATTGTTTTGTACACTGTAATAGATTATAAGATAATAAACAGGTACTGGTTTCTTCTCAAATCAATATTTCATGCCCACATCATTATTTATGTGGTGAAAGTCTGTCTAATAAGTGACAGAAATGTACATTATCACTTAAAGTCACCATGACATCAAAATAGACAATTCTTATTTTTTTATGGAATATCACAGTTTATGAATGATTTATCTGTGCACATCATTATTTGTTTTTTAATTCATGTGCCTTGTAATGTTTAATCAAAATAACTTCCCCTCCCTCTTGCAGCGACACCTCTTCTCGCCCTACATTTCTTCTTGTTCGTAAAGCCCTTTCTCTCGGATATTTGGCACAATAGGGAAGAAAATACTAGCGCAACTTTCATTTCATGCCGACTTAATATGTCGATCTTGTTTGAACTTGTTTGTTCCACTAGGCTCAAAGCCGCTTGCTAGGAACTGATTTTTTTCTTCTTCTTGAAAACGTTGCATTTAATGAGCTAATAAAATATTTCCTCAACTGTCTAACTATTTACTGTGGCAAGTAGCAGTGTAATAATACAAGTAGTAAGTGCTGTAAAATAGTATAAACTGCTGGTACATACAAAAAAATTTTCTCTGCCATTTTCAGCAAACTGTCAATGATTCAAAGAGCTGATAAGGTAATAAAAAAACGTAAACTTATCTCTATCTTGTACAGTATATCTGTGCAGTTTTTCTCTGTGACCTTGAATAAATTTAATTTCTGAAATTTGTAGTTTTTGGGGAAAATAAAAAAAATCAATAAATGCAGAATATATAAGGTACACAGTAAAAAAATGCTTTTTCAAAGATAATACTATTACAGTTTTTATACTTCAAATCAAAACTTTGTTTAATTCAGTGTGTTACTTGCCATTTCTTTGTCATTTTTGTGAAATTTACTAGCAATTTCTGAGTGAAAATAGTTTCTACACCAAATTTTTTTTTTCAGTGTAGGCCATTTATAAAAAAAAATTATAACATATTTTAATGTTACATATTTGTACTTATTTGATATGTTTTATTCATAAAATAGTATAAACTACTAGCACATAAAAAACTAGTTCTTGGCTGTTTTCAACAAACCATCACTGATTCAAAGAGTTGATAATGTAAAAAAAAAAACAAGTAAAAAACTTATGTCTAACCTCTATGCTTAAATGCACAGTATGTAAGTTTCACCCCTAGAGGTCGCTTATTCAAAATAATAAAGGCATAGCTTGTTGACGCTGTGATTGAGCGTGGAATCATGGGAGTTGTCATCTTCACCTCCACAACCGATGGAAAGCAATCTGACGGGACTCAGGCAGAATCATGTTCATGCATGAGCTGATGTATTAAAGTTTTATTAACATAGCTGTTGTATAAAGCAGGGTGGGGCTGAAAGCCTGGGATAATTTGCATTGCTGCTTTTATGCTTATATGCCGCAGTCGGCCACTGCCACTCCTTTTGTTTTGTTGTTTGTGTTTATTTTAAGATCAAAGTTATGTTTGACGTTTGCAGGATCCCGTCTCCTTCTTCACTGAACTTGGTTACGGTTAAGTTTGGTCACTATTTTATTTCATTCTAATAAATCAGCCACAAGTTTTACTTTGTTTTACTTGGTCAAAACAATCTTGCTAAATACGTTTGAGTGTATTGAAAGTTGTTATAACATTACATAATATATATAACAATAATATATAAGAATATCGATAAAGGTATCCAAACAGTTGATCATCTGTCTAATAAAACATAATATATTAAAGCATCTTTGGTGTTTCCAT
Source organism: Hypophthalmichthys molitrix (assembly GCA_037950675.1). Lineage (NCBI taxonomy): Eukaryota > Metazoa > Chordata > Actinopteri > Cypriniformes > Xenocyprididae > Hypophthalmichthys > Hypophthalmichthys molitrix. Next base: position 994,276 of record CM075512.1, on the reverse strand, counting down.
GGTTTCTACAGAAGTAGATTGACGTTATTGACAGGTGACATCAAAAATCTTACATAGCTATTGTGCCTTTAACATCTGGGCACAGCTTACTCTGTGACTAGAATAAATGTGATTTCTTAAATTTGTAGTTTTCGGAAAATAAAAAATAAATGCAGAATAAATGCAGAATATAAGGTGCAAAGTTTAAAAAAATGCTTTTTTTAAAGTCTATTTAGATGATTAGAGTGCGTTTTACACAAAAATACTCAGTTTTTCTGCTTTAAAATGTCATGTTTAAATCAGTGTATTACTTGCCAATTCTTTGTAATTGTTTGTGAAATTTTCAAGCAATTTCTGAGATAAAATTGTTTCTACCCCATTTTTTTTTTTTTTCAGTGTAGGCTATTTATAATTTTTATAGCATACTTTAATGTTACATATTTGCACCAAGGCTGTGTCCCCCACCCTAATAGAAGTCTCCCCTAGAACTCCTTCTGAAACTCTGGCCTCCCTTGCAATTGTGGTCCCCCTCTGGAACTCTGGGCCCCCCTGTGATTATGGCCCCCCCTGGTCCTATATGATCCCCCAAAATTTTGGCTGTCCCCCTGGAACTCTGGCCCCCCCTGGAACTCTGGGCCCCCCTGGAATTGTGGTCCCCCTCTGAAACTCTGGGCCCCCCTGTAATTATGGCCCCCCCTGGTCCTATATGATCCCCCAAAATTTTGGCTGTCCCCCTGGAACTCTGGGCCCCCCTGGAACTCTGGGCCCCCCTGGAATTGTGGTCCCCCTCTGAAACTCTGGGTGCCCCTGTGATTGTGGCCCCCCCTGGTCCTATATGATCCCCCAAAATTGTGGCCGTCCCCTTGGAACTCTGCCCCGCCTTGGAAATCGGGGCCCCCCTGGATCTCTGGGCCCCCCTGGAATTGTTGCCCCCCTCTGGAACTCTGTCCCCCCCTGTGATTATGGCCCCCCCTTGATCTATATGATCCCCCAGAACATTGGCTGTCCCCCTGGAACTCTGAGGGCCCCTGGAACTGTGCCCCCCCTCTGGGATTCTGGCCCCCCCTGTGATTAGTGCTCCCCCTAAAATTTTGGCCCCTCCTGCTACTCTTGTTCCCTCTAAAGCTGGGCCCCCCCCTGACACTGTGGTCCCCACTGGAAGTCTCAATCTTCTGTAACACAGTGCGCATCATCTCGCTCAGGTATTTTGGGCCATTGATCAGCAATTCTGAGACATTCCCTGGATCTGGTGGGCTACGCTTGGCTCTGGAAAAAAACACAGAGGAGTCAAGAGATGCTGATGGTTCAGAACCTCAAAATTCAGAAAAGAAACACAACAGACCTTTGCAATGTGTTCTTGAAGTTCTGTAAATACAAAAAAAAAAAAAAAAAAAAAAAAAAACATTCAGCAAAACCAAATGTAATTTTAATCTCAGTGAAAATGACATTCATATCTTTCCATTTAAGAATAATTCATATTGATATTCTGAAGATGAACATTAATTCACACCTTGAGGAATGAATCATCTTCAGCCTTCATCTGCTCCTCTATGTCTCTGATTGTCCATGTGAGAGAGACAATCTGTTTGCTCGTCTTCTCAGTCTTCTCCACTATCATCTGACTCTTCTGCTTCTCTTCCTCTCTCAGCGCTGTTATTCTGGCTTCTTTTTCGTTTAGTAGAATCTCATTAAGTTCCTCAAACTGCTTGTTGATCTTCTCCTCTGTATCTTGAGTTTCATTCTGAAAATTAACAGAAAGATATAAGGGCTGAACTAGATCTATATCAATTCTAGAATCGCCTAAATCACACCGTTTATTTCAAACCTTAATATGATCAGCAGTTTGATCCAAAGTCAGCTTAAAATTCTCAAATGATCCCAGTTTCTCCTGTAAGTGTTTCAGTGAATCTCTGAGTTTCTCCTGGAAGAGAACAACAAAAATAGTGTCTGTATTATTGATTGATTTTATTTTTCTTCTTGTACTCGAGCATAGACCATTGAGGGAATATGTTTGGAGGGAGGGGTCAAAATGAACTAAAACCTGTAACACCTGTTCAATGCCTAATTGACTGAAGCAACTTTAATGTCACGTACACTGGTTGCAGCAATGATCTAATCACAACAGTCACTTTTATTCCCAACTTAAGCTGAAGTGACAAACACGCAGGAGCACAGGAGAACACAGGAGTATAACAAATAAACATCAATGAGAACAGACCAAGAACACAGAGTAACTAGAGAGCTAAACAAAGAGCAGGTGTAATCACTACAGCAACAAATGCAAACATGCTAAGAAACCATGAGAACAGAAAGGAAACACAATGAGATACAAACTAATAGTCCAGAAAAATGAAACTGAACGTTACTTTCAACCACTCCCTGTCAATTATAATGCAATCTGATAATACAAGAGATACAATAAAAAATATCAGTTTCAAAATTCAGTAAAAGATTGTTTTGATTATATTTATAGATCTGATTTAAACTTGAAAAAAAAACAGTGACATATTTAAAGACAAAGAAATGAGCAATGTATTTGTGTGCTTCCAAATTAGGAGCTCTTTGGTTTCAAGACATACATAAACTCAAAACTCAATATATATATATATATATATATATATAGTCATTTAGCAGACGCTTTTCTCCAAAGCGACTTACAAATGAGAAGAGTAGAAGCAATCAAATCAACATGAGTGCAACAGTATGCAAGTGCCGTACAATTATACATATATAATTGTGAACTTTATTGATATTTATTGATTTCATCAAATGTTTTGAACATCATTTATCTGACCTTATTGTTGTTCACTGCTTCCTCTATGGGACAGAATTTGTGGTCGGTGTGTATTTTGGAGTCTCGACACACCAAACACACGCACTGTTGATCATCCAGACAGAAGAGTTTGAGCTTCTCTTTGTGAACACTGCAGACCGTTTCACCTTCAGATGAAGATCTCTGTCTTCTCTCCTGTTGAAAAGTCTCACACAGGTTCCTCAAAGCCAGATTTACTGGAGGATCATTTGTCATGGATATTTCTCTGCAAATGGGACATTCGTTAGATCCTTTACTTTCCCAAAACGTCTGAATGCAGTCTGAACAGATGCTGTGACTACAGGGTAGAACAACAGGATTTACGAAAAAGTCCAAGCACACGGGACAAGTGAAGTCCTCCTCAGAAAAACCTTCAGATGCCATTTTGCACTTTTGCCAAGTTTGACTTTAAGTTACCAGGTTTTAAGCTTCACATCCACAGTGGGGAAAATGAGCATACAAATCTGAGCTTCAGGTAATATATGAACTAGAACAGCAGATTAGCAGGTGTGTCTCTCTCTATATAAAGTGGGAGGAGCTCAATTCTTCAAAAACAATTGTGATTCATTTTGTTCTGTATCTGTACAATGCAGATAAACTGGATCCTCAAAGGCGCCATTTACATGAACTAAAAACTGAAACCTTTATGAGTTTTTGCTGTTCATTTACATGACAATGGCGTTTTGGGGATGTGAAAATGCGAATTTTTGAAAACGGGTTTCAAAGTGCAAATTTTTGAAAACGATACCGTTATCATCTCCATGTAAATTACAAAAACATGAATTTGTGAAAACGGTGACATAATGTGCATGCATATTATGTGTTCAGTCTATAGTGTTTCTTTACAAAGTGACATCGCCATCTTCTGGCCTGGCAGAACACAGTGTTTTTAGTCGTTTTCGTGGATTTGTGTGAACAGGGATCGTTTTGACAACTCGTCTGTACGCAAAAAACACAAAGGAAAAACTTTTCTATTTTACTACATTGCTGTCATGTAAATGTACCCTAAGTTTCTGGAAATGTTGGGACGTTTTTTAAATTTGAATAAAATAAAAACTAAAAGACTTTCAAATTACATGAGCCAATATTTTATTCACAATAGAACATAGATAACATAACAAATGTTTAAACTGAGAAATTGTACAATTTTATGCAAAAAATGAGCTCATTTCAATTTTGATGCCTGCTACAGGTCTCAAAAAAGTTGGGATGGGGGCATGTTTACCGTGGTGTAGCATCTCCTCTTCTTTTCAAAACAGTGTGAAGACATCTGGGGATTGAGGTTATGAGTTTCTGGAGTTTTGGTGTTGAAATTTGGTTCCATTCTTGCCTGATATAGGTTTCCAGCTGCTGAAGAGTTTGTGGTGATCTTTGACATATTTTTCTCTATAGGTGAAAGATCTGGACTGCAGACAGGCCAATTCAGCACCTGGACTCTTCTACGACGAAGCCGTGCTGTTGTAATAGCTGCAGTATGTGGTTTTGTAATGTCCTGCTGAAATACACAAGGCCTTCCCTGAAATAGATGTCACTTTTCCACTTTGAAGCAGTCCATTTTAAATGAGCCTTGACTCACAGGACACAACATCGCTTCTGGACCATGTTCACATATGGCTTCCTTTTTGCATGATAGAGCTTTAGTTGGCATCTGCAGATGGCACGGCGGATTGTGTTTATTGACAGTGATTTCTGGAAGTATTCCGGGGCCCATTTAGTAATGTCATTGACACAATCATGCCGACACAATGATGCAGTGTCGTCTGAGGGCCCGAAGACCACGGGCATCCAATAAAGGTCTTCGGCCTTGTCCCTTACGCACAGAGATTTTTCTAGTTTCTCTGAATCTTTTCATGATGTTATGCACTGTAGATGATGAGATTTGCAAAGCCTTTAAACATTGAGGATTTGCAATAAGACGTTGAGGATTTGCAATAAGACGTTGAGGAACATTGTTTTTAAAGTATTCCACAATCTTTTTACGCATTCTTTCACAGCTCTGCCCATCTTTACTTCTGAGAGACTCTGCCTCTCTAAGACATCCCATTTATAGCTAATCACGTTATAGACCTGATATCAATTAACTTAATTAGTTGCTAGATGTTCTCCCAGCTGAATCTTTTCAAAATTTCTTGCTTTTTCAGCCATTTGCCCTGTGCCAACTTTTTTGAGACCTGTAGCAGGCATCAAATTTGAAATGAGCTCATTTAGTGGATAAAAGTGTAAAGTTTCTCCATTTAAACATTTGTTATGTTATCTATGTTCTATTGTGAATAAAATATTGGCTCATGTGATTTGAAAGTCTTTTAGTTTTCATTTTATTCAAATTTAAAAAACGTCCCAACATTTCCGGAATTTGGGTTGTACAATTGGACACTTTGGCACAAGTGAAAGTTTACTGTCAAGGGTTTGTCATGTCATGTTGCATCGTGCTGCGTCACATCCAGTGTAGACAGCATCCCTAATGGGTTATATCAAAAGATTGATATAGGATGGATGCTGCCAATCTCTAAAAGCATCATAACTGTAAGACATAACAGCAGACCATATGACTCTTCAGAAGTCGTATAATGCTTTGTGTATGAGGAACCTACCAGCATTTAAGTTGTCCACTGATAATTTACAGTAAATCTGCAATCAATGTCAATAAGTAAAGCTGCATCATAAGAAACTTTGGAAGCAATCCAGAATGCTTCAATAAAGAAATTTGCATTTTCAACGTAACTTTACCTAGAACAACAATACATTTTCTTACAGTGCTCTTCATTCAGAGAAATTATTTACGTCTGCATGATCTTATTAAAACTGTTCAGAGCTGGTTTCTCCTCATTCTTGATGTGACAAGAAGATGATCTAGGTGTGGGATGAATAGAAATAGTTTATGCATTAGCTGCTATGACCGGACTTGAACTTTACATTCATCAATCCTCATTTGCCCATTGCAAATAGTGCTTAAATGTTTCTGTGTTCCTTTGAATTGATTCATTTAACTGTAAATCATAAAAAGTTACTTTTGTAGGACCTCTGTGTTCGATGTTAGTTTCTAGAATGGAAAAATAATGTTAGTCATATTTATTATTATTTGCTATCAGAACCAAGTTCAGTGCAATTGCTTATCTTTCATTCTCAGCTCACTGATCACTCATAACATAAAATGCATGTGAATGAGTTAATAAATAAATATGCAAATGAATGAGAGAATACACTACATTAATAGCACTGACAGACATGTAAGCATTCATTTAAACCAGTTTTCTTTCACTTTGAAAATGAAAGCAACGTTTCTTAATTTCCTTTAAAATATAACTGATGTGACAAAGGCAATTTCCAGAAAATATCTGCTCATCCTCTCTGACGTCCATCACTATGCATGTATGCAGGTGAGGAGGATATGTCATGTGTACAGCATCTGTCTGGGTAGAAAGAATTATTTGAGTCATGGTTTTAATCACGGTGTGTAATTAAGTTTATGAAGGGTAAAGAAGCGATGGTAACACTTTATTTTAGGGTATTTTATCTAGTTGCTTATTAGTATGCATATTACTAGAATACTGGCTATTTATTAGTACTAATAAAGCACATATTAATGCCTTATTCTGCATGACCTTATTATATGTTCTTAATCCTACCCAATACCTAAACTTAACAACTACCTTACTAACTATTAATAAGCAGTAAATTAAGAATTTATTGAGGGAAAAGTCGTAGTTAATAGTTATATGTGTTCCCTATTCTAAAGTGTTACCAAAGTGATTGTAAATGGACAGTATATAAGACCTTCACAGTGTTAAAATGAAAGTTGTGTGAAGTCATGGAATAGCATTTATGTTTTTGTACTGGACCCAATAATTAGACATTTCTGAAATTCTAAGTATAGGTATTATAATCCAATATCTCTATGGCTTGCTTATGGTGCCACACTAAATGGTGCTGTAACAGTGGCTGTTTCAGAGGAACGAGAGTAGGATCCAGATGCAGCAAACATTTATTCAAACAAACATAAATAAATCCAGACATAGGCAAGGAGAAACTGACAACAAACACGCGCATAACATCCATGGAAGGACAACACTAGACAAAGAACATGAGAAACATTGGGGTTTATATACACAAGGGGAAACAGGCTTAAAAAGATAACAAGGAAACAAGAAACACCTGGGAAGACAAATCAACATGAAAAACTACAAAGGACTACAAAACATGGTGTAAGACAGGAAATAATATAGAAGTCCACACACACACGACAGGGGAACACAGGCTGGGATCATGACAGGTGCAATGGTGCCAAACTAAACTTGTTTGATCAAGTTCACCTAATGTGGTCTTCCCATTGAATTATTTATTGAATTACTGGGGCCATGTGCACTTTCTAAACCATCTCATTCTAGTTTTTGACGATAAGGTATATACTTTTTGATAAAGTCAAGTCATCTTCATTTATATAGCGCTTTTCACAATACAGATTGTTTCAAAGCAGCTTCACAGTGATAACAGGAAAATTAATTGACAGAGGTTGTTTTGGCTTTACAGCAGCTCTAAGAAAATATTATTATCGAGCTAGGTTTTTAATTGAATCACTTCAACAATTGTTCATTAATAACTTAGGGGCCGCTTAAATGACACCTTTCCTACTGAAAACCAAATACCTTTAATGCATTCTTCATTTGCGTGTTTGAATATGTATGTGCGTAGAAGCCATCTGTTTGCATTATTTCAACTTATTTCAATAATTATGTTTGACAACTAAATTCAGAGGAAAAAACTATACAATACCCATGAACCAACAAACACAAGTTACAATTCAAATATTTGTCTTCAATTCTTCACTTCAAATCGTCACACCTTTAACATATTAAATGCTCAAGCTTTTATTTTGGAGGAATACTGGTGTCACGAATGTGGCTCCCACGCCTCCTCCTCCACACCACCGGAGGGAGCCGTCACCTGAATATTGATTGTTTCCCATTCGGACTACATTACCCATAGGCCCTCATTCCTGGGACTGATTGCTCACGCACCTGCACCCCATCACACTCACACTATTTAAGCCACCTTCACACGCACACACATCGTGAAGTCTTGATTTGCCCCGGTGATCATTTCTGAGTGTTTTCTTGTGGACTGTTACCCTGTTGCCGTTGGACTGTTTATTACCCTGTGATTCTTTGCTGCCTGCCCTGATCTCTGCCTGTGTACTGGACTGTGTCTGTTTGCCGCCTGCCCTGATCCTTGCCTGTGACTCGACCCTGTTTGTCTGCCGCCTGCCACGACCTTTGCCTGTCCCAGTTTACGGCTATTGAAAGTCCTGACACGGAATGCAAAGTAGAAAAAAATTCCTCCTGAATACCGGGCATTCCAGAATGTGTTCAGCAAGCGGTTGGCAACCCAAATACCACCTCATTGGCCGAAAGGTCGAGTTTACCCTTTGTCCATCCCAGAGCAGAAGGCCATGGAGGAGTACATCCAAGAGGCACTCCAACAAGAGAGGTCATTCGACTATATACATCCCCTGCCACTTAATGCTTCTTCTTCATGACCAAGAAGGATGGAGGCTCGAGGCCCTGTACTGATTACCGCACACTCAACTCAAAAACAGTCAAATTCAGTTATCCCCTTCCTCTGGTCCCAGCAGCCTTGGAGCAGCTGCGTGGAGCTCACATTTTCTCAAAACTGGACCTATGCAGCGTGTGTAATCTAATCCATATTAGAGGAAGAGATGAATGGAAGACCGCCTTCGTGACCCTGTCAGGGCACTATGAATAATTAGGTGATGCCGTATGGCCTGTTCAACTCACTAGCCATCTTCCAGAACTACATGAACAAGGTATTCCGAGACTTCCTACAGAGCTTTGTCATCGTCAACATAGACAATATTCTGATCTATTCCAGTTCCCTGATTGAACACTAGCGTCACATAAGGCAGGTCCTACAACACCTCAGAGAACACCAGCTCTACCTGAAGATAGAGAAATGTGATTTCCATACCACCTCTGTCCATTTCCTCGGTTATGTCACCATCCGGAACTGGCCACCACCTACCATCATCAAAGAACTCCAAAGATTCCTGGGCTTTGCCAACTTTTACAGCCACTTCATCAAAAATTATGATGAAGTGGTGTTTTTTCCCTCTTGAAAAACTGGCCCAAGTCTTTGTCCTGGACACCATCTGCCACCAACGCCTTTGAGAGCCTCAAAGAAGCCTTCGTGTTTGCTCCAATTCTCCACCATCCTAACCCACAACTGGAGTTGGAGCTATATTATCCCAGCGGCAGGGTGACCCTAAACTCCTCCATCCATGTGCCTTCTATTCCAAAAAGCTGTCCCCATTGGAGCAGAATTATGACATAGGCAACCGTGAGCTCCTGTCCATAAAGCTTGCATTGGAGGAATAGAGACACTGGCTGGAGGGAGCCAACCATCAGTTTGAGGTCATCACTGACCATTGAAACCAGGAATATCTACGTGAAGCCAAGCATCTTAACCCCCGTTCTTCACAAGATTTTACTTTATAGTCACGTATCAACCTGGGCATAAGAATATTAAACCCGATGATCTCTCTCTCTCCTGTACCATCCTGATCCTGAACCCCAGAAACTCCTGAAACCATTCTCCCTCCAGCCATGGTAGTCAACCCTATCCAATGGTCCATCGTCGATCAAATCCGTCAAGCCACAATTACTGAACCTGCTCCGCTGGGAGGTCCTGAGGGGCAAACTTACGTTCCATCCACCTGTCATGGACTCAGCTCACAGTCAGTGAACCATCCCGCTCCTCAACCAATGCTACTGGTGGTCATCCATGGCCCAGGATATCTCCCGGTACATCAAGGGATGCTCAGTCTGTGCCATCACCAACACTCCCCATCAGCAACCTGCTGGAAAACTGGTTCCTCTGCCCATACCACAACGTCCCTGGTCCCATATCGGCATTGATTTCAAGACAGATCTTCCACCCTCTGATTCTCACACCTTCATCTTCATTGTGGATCGATTCTCAAAATCCTGCAAGCTCATTCCTATGAAGGGTCTACCTACTGCCTTTGAAGCAGCCGAAGCACTCCTCCAACACGTCTTCCGCCACTTCGGTCTGCCTAAAGACATAGTATCAGACCGAGGACCACAATTCATCTCCTGAGTCTGGCAAGCTATATTCAAACTCCTTGGCATCACCATCAGTTTATCCTCCAGCTAACATCCTCAAACCAACGGCCAGACTGAGCACAAGATCCAGGAGATTGGGAGGTACCTGCGGTCATACTGCCACCAGAACCAAAACAGCTGGAGCCGGTTCCTCCCCTAGGCAGAGTATGCCCAGAATTCTCTCCTTGAATCCACAACTGGGCTTACTCCGTTGCAATATGTGCTAAGATTCCAACCACCCTTATTCCCATGGTCCGGCGAGCCATCGGAGGTTCCAGCTGTTAACCACTGGTTCCAGCAGAGTGAGAGGGTATGGGACTCAGCTCATGTAAATCTAAAAAATGGCAGTGCAAAGACAAGACCGAAGCTGATGCCCATAGAGCTGACACTCCAAGTTACCAGCCCTGACAAAAGGTGTGGTTATCCACCCGGGACATCTGTCTTTGCCTGCCCTGCCATAAGCGGAGTGCAGCTCAAGAAAGTCACCTATCCCCTAAACCTTCCCGCACAATACAGGACCTCACCTTCATTTCTCGTTTCACACCCCTCCAGCCAGTGTCTCCCCGCTCAGCTTTGCCTGCTTTCCTGAAATAAAGTCTGTTTAATTTGTACTCACCTTGTTTGCCTTCTGTTCATCAAATACCCCCAAAAAACAAACAAAAATGTACTTGTTTGTTTTTTCTTTATTGTTAACATACAATTTCATAAGTTACAGAGAACAATGTTGTAAATTGTACAAAACACCCAAATTCTGATGATAATTTATATGATAGTTTAATTTAGATGGTAATTTATAAACTTAAAAATTCAAAGCTAAATTGAAAGAACAATTTATGACAAAACCATTCCTTTTACTTTTGTAAGAATTATCTTTTTTTTTTTAAAGTAGTAATCTCTATTGATTGTTTTGAAATAAAAGAAGAGAAATGTTATGTTGAATCAACATTACAGTGTAAGATTGAATTGATGACATACCAACAGATCTTGCACTTTTCTTCACATTCATTTGTTCATTTATTTTCTGACAATTGGGAACTGGATCTCATAATTATCATGTTCCAAGATGGCACCAAGGGGGGCATTTTCGGTCCTTGCCCCCCAAAAATGAGTTCCTGTTCTCATTTCATTTTCTTTTACTTGCTGTGAATCATTTGCGGATCTTGCCCTCCAGGAATTAGTTGCTGTTCTCGTTTCATTTTCTTTTACTTGTTTTGAATCATTTACGGATCTTGCCCTCCAGGAACTAGTTGCTGTTCTCGTTTCATTTTCTTTTACTTGTTTTGAATCATTTATGGATCTTGCTCTCCAGGAAATAGTTGCTGTTCTTGTTTCATTTTCTTTTACTTGCTGTGAATCATTTACGGATCTTGCCCTCCAGGAATTAGCTGCTGTTCTCGTTTCATTTTCTTTTACTTGCTGTGAATCATTCACGGATCTTGCCCTCCAGGAATTAGTTGCTGTTCTCATTTCATTTTCTTTTACTTGCAGTGGTTCTATGGACAACATATGTGGACTGTTCCCTCTACTACTCTGAAAATGCTTGTTTTTATTATATTTCACTGAATCATCAAATAGGACATGAGAATGGCTGGTGTTGAAGTCTGAAGCTGAAGAGAGAGAGAACAGATACACACTCATACACATATCAATTAAGACAAATAATACTGAAATCATTGTTGCATTCTGTTATACTCACTTTTACCAACATTGTCCTGCATCTTCTGTAAGACATTGAGCTTCAGGTTGGTCAGGTGATTTGGGAAAGTGATCACACTTGGACTGAGGTCTAGATCCGGAAGGACATACTGGGCTCTGAAACAACATTCATTAGTCAGAGACGCTGCTCACTCTTAGAAAAAAGTGTGGTTCTATAAAGAACTCAAGGGTTCTTGACTCAATTTTAAGAACCCTTTATGCCAAAAGAGTTTCTAAGGGGAAATGTCTTAAAGAGAGCCTATTGTAACGCATGGTGTGTAGGCAGGCAGACGAAGACAAAGAAGAGTAACTTTCAAATACAAGGTTTAATAATAAAGTTCCAACAGGCAGGAATACACACACACATACACACACACACACATCAAACTGAAACAAAACCGGACACCAAACTGAACACAAACAGGAACTGATATACACAAGAGTTGATTAACTAAGGATGCACAGCTGTGATGGTGAGTTAGTGTCCATGGTGACTGATGAGTGGTGGGAACTTAGAACAAAGGAGCACATGTGATGAATGAAAACCAATACAAACAGAACATGACGGTGACAGTACATTCCTTCTGGCAAGGCGCATCCTCGCGCCATAACAGAACATCAGAGGGAGGGCTGGAGGGGGTTCTGGAGGTGGACGAGGTGATGGTGCTGGAGGAGTGGTAAAAGGAGGATGACAATCCCCTGGCGGCGCTGGTGGTGGACGGCCGATGGCACAGACCCAGAGCCTGGCAGTGATGACAGTCCACGGTGGAGATGAGGGAGGGAGGTGCCAAGGTGTAGACGGGACTGTCGACATCTGGGAGACAACCGACGGAGGCGGAGCTGATGGATCTCTGGGCGCAGATGGAGAGCCAATGGAGTAGAGTGATGTTGCTGGCATCAGAGGCCTGGGCGTCGTCGTGGTGATGACCGTCAGAGGAGGAGCCAGCGTTCCCGAGGACTAAGATGATGCCAGAGTGACAGTGGACCAAAGCTAATCCACAGGGAAGGAGGAGCCCGCTTCAGCTGCAGGGGTGGAGTTACGGAACATTGTGGAAGATCCGCAAGACCGTGGCGACGGTGGTGTGACGACTGACCAAGGGGGAGCCACTGGGACGAGGGAACCCGGTTGAGTCGAGAGGGTCTGGTGGAACTGAAAGTGGAAGGAGCCAGGGAGGAGCAGCCAGGTTGACGAGCCGAGACGGAGCGAGGCGCTCAGAGGCCAGAAGCAGAGTCACAGGATCCACTTGGTCAGGTGCTGATGGAGGTTGCTGCACTTGAGGCTCGACATCACAACATGGTGATTCTGGAGATGGTGAAGGGCTGCGAACCTTGAGCAAAGGCGGGAATGGAAGGTAAGGTCTGATGGAGAGACTCAGGAAGAAGTTACAACTTTTAGAATGCAACTGGATGTTTCTGAATGGTTAGTGAATAATTTATGTAGTTGCTGTGGAGTTGATTCAACTCATCCACTAGCATGTGCCGTCATGTTAATCTTTTGTGCAAATCCAGCGTTGAATTGACCCTCGTTTGTGAAGCAGTCTGGTGTTAAATTATGGTATGGCAACAACACTCTACTACAACAACTCTTCCTCTTCTCTAAAGCAGCCCAACATGGCCTCACCCCCTTTGTTGTGTGTTCTCGGGGGCGGGGTTTATGTAAATTTTGGGGTTTGTGATGTCACCAAGCTGTTTGTTGTAGTCCTTAAAAAAGCGATGTCTGTGAAATAAAATATCTCCCTTTGCATTGAACTTTGAACGTCGTAACTTTGCAGATGTTTTTATGCTCAAACGGTAACATTACAAACTAAGTGAAATAATAATCAAGGACCCCTTTAAATTTTTACTTTCATGTTGAATCGGTTATTTCAAATTTTAGTGTTAAAGTTTACAAGCTTTTTAAATTAATAAAATTTGAATGAATGAATGAACCCATAAAATGATGAGAGCTTCTAAAAGGTTCTATATATGAAGAATCTGATGGAACCCTTTAAGCTTTTCTTTTAAGAATATGATGACTTGAGTTCAGAAGGACAGAGAGAAACAGACATGACACAAACACAAACCTTTGCAATGTGGCCTTAATGTTCTGTAAAGAAAAAGTAAAAAAAAAAAATATTCAGCAAAACTTAGTTTGGCTTTAATCTCTGAAATTGACATTCATGTAATTGGAGAATAATGAAGATTCATTGACACCTGCAGGAATGAAACATCTTCAGCCTTCATCTGCTCCTCTATGTCTGTGATTAAGCTTGTGAGAGATGAAATCTGTTTGGTCGTCTCCTCCATCTTCTCCTCCATCATCTGATTCCTCTGCTCTTCTTCCTCTCTCAGTGCTGTTATTCTGGACGCTTCTTCATTGTGTAGAAACTGGTGAAGTTCCTCAAACTCCTCTTTAATCTGCGTCTCTGTGAGTTGAGCTTGAAACTGAAATCAAAGACACAACAATATTGGCCAAACTAGATCTAAATCAGTATCTTCCAGAATTGAATTAATCACATTATTTATTTCAAACCTTAATATCTTCAGCAGTTTTACACAGATTCTGCCCACGATTCTCAGATTTTCTCAGTTCCTCCCGTAAATGTTCCAGTGAAGTATTGAGTATATCCTGAAAGAAAACATAAACAGTGTCTATTTTTTGTTGTTGTTGTTGATGATGATTTTCTGATGATGCACTAAAACTGAAATATTATACATAATTTAGTGTTAGAGTCTAAAGACTTTTTAAATGATTTTTTTTTTCATGTCAGTTGCTTATTCCTCTCTCAAATTCTTATTGCTGTAATGTAGGGGGACCTTAAAAATGCTGCAGAGCTGGACCCAAACAGTGAATTTTATTAACAGAATAAACAAAAACAAATTAAACACAAAGAGAGAGAACTAGGAACAGATTGAACTCACCAAAGATTACATCCAAGAAGGACAAGACTTAACAAGTAACATAAGAAACACTGGGGTTTAAACACACAAGCGTTAACAGGCAAACAAGAAACCTGGAAATACAACAAGAACTGCAAAGGACTACAAAACATGGTGCAGAACAGGAAATTACATAAAATCAACACAAGACCAGGGGAACACAGGCCAGGATCAAGGCATTATCTTAAGACCAGACATTTATTTTAGTGATGGTGAAAAGAAGTTTTGTGAAGCACTATGGCTTTCCCATCACCTGTGTTAAAATGGTTTAATGGTTCATTCAAAAATAATTAGTCCAGTGGTTCCCAAAACCTGTCCTGGAAGACCCCCAGCCCTGCACATTTTGTATGTTTCCCTCATTTATCACACCTGATTCAACTCATGTGCTCATTAGTAGAGACAGCAAGACCTGAAGTAGGTGTGTCAGATAAGGGAGACATACAAAATGTGCATGGATGGGGGCCCTCCAGGACAGATTAGTCTATATAAATAATCTTTTCACATGTTATGCACAATATATCAATAAATGAGTCTGTGAATGAATTTATGAAAGAATTATTAAATGGTACGAGTTAACTTGTGTACTCACTGATTCTTGAGATAAGGGACAAAACATGTCCTACACACAAAAACCCTCTTTATATAAAAAATAAATAAATTCACCAAAATAAAAATACTTAAAAAGTTACATCTAAAGGAAATGGATACTCCACTGGATACTCAGGACATTCATTGCTTTTATTTTTAAATAATTTTGTTAGTATTATTTAAATACATGCTCTATACTTGGATTTAATTTAGCCTGTCCTCAGCATGAGGTCACAAAGTAAAATTGCCAAACAAAGTGTTTAAAAATGCAACAAATTCAAAAATATAAATTGAAAGGCAGAGATCTGTAATATATCAAACAATACAAAAAGTAAGTCTTGAATTATATTTTCAATAAAAAATGCCTATCAAAGTTGTGTCCTCACTTTGTGTCAACTCTGTCAGGATTTTTTCATAATTCTGAATAAATCAGGCAATGTCATGGTCATCTTGAACTCTGAGGACACCTTTCCTTTTTCCTGCTCATTGTGGATCTCACAGTAGGACACATAGTCCTGTAAGTTTTATAGTTTTTTTTTTTATATTTTATACAAACAATGTTTGTATAAAGTCTCTGCGGTCACAGCTTTAACATGTCAACTCCGTCATCCTGGTGTAATAGTTTCTGTAAATAGTTGTGGGATAAATTGTGACATTTTTGATATGTTTATTAAGGCAGCTACAACTGAGAAAGAAAACAAAATTGCTTCACTGTACAACACGTGGTTAAGGTGGAAAAATATTCAGTTTTGTCAACTCCATCAGACGTCAACTCTGTCAGGTTTTTATGTCTGATGGTTGACAAGTGCTCTCAGAAAGTCTATATAATGTGATTTAATGTTTTTGTGGGGTTTTTTTTTGCATAAGGGGAATTCTTCTAACGTTGTGTCATGATTCTGTTTACATACACTGTATATTTGGCCCCAGCTGGACCTTTGTCAACACAGTCAGTATTTGTCAACCATCAGTATTTGTCAGTATTTGTCAACACCGTCAGTATTTGTCAGTATTTATCAACACCGTCAGTATTTATCAACCATCAGTATTTGTCAGTATTTGTCAACACAGTCCGTATTTGTCAACCATCAGTATTTGTCAGTATTTGTCAACACCATCAGTATTTGTCAGTATTTGTCAACACCATCAGTATTTGTCAGTATTTGTCAACACCGTCAGTATTTGTCAACCATCAGTATTTCTCAGTATTTGTCAACCATCAGTATTTGTCAACACCATCAGTATTTGTCAGTATTTGTCAACACCGTCAGTATTTGTCAACCATCAGTATTTCTCAGTATTTGTCAACACGGTCAGTATTTGTCAACCATCAGTATTTGTCAACACGGTCAGTATTTGTCAACCATCAGTATTTGTCAGTATTTGTCAACCATCAGTATTTGTCAGTATTTGTCAACACAGTCAGTATTTGTCAACCATCAGTATTTGTCAACACGGTCAGTATTTGCTTACCCTTCAGTATTTGTCAGTATTTGTCAACACGGTCAGT
This sequence comes from Hypophthalmichthys molitrix, assembly GCA_037950675.1. Taxonomy (NCBI): domain Eukaryota; kingdom Metazoa; phylum Chordata; class Actinopteri; order Cypriniformes; family Xenocyprididae; genus Hypophthalmichthys; species Hypophthalmichthys molitrix. The sequence goes on along the minus strand of CM075512.1, from coordinate 977,640 downwards.
ATTTGTCAACCATCAGTATTTGTCAGTATTTGTCAACACGGTCAGTATTTGTCAACACGGTCAGTATTTGTCAACCATCAGTATTTGTCAGTATTTGTCAACCGTCAGTATTTGTCAACACCGTCAGTATTTGTCAACCATCAGTATTTGTCAACACCGTCAGTATTTGTCAACCATCAGTATTTGTCAGTATTTGTCAACACCGTCAGTATTTGTCAACCATCAGTATTTGTCAGTATTTGTTAACACCTTCAGTATTTGTCAACCATCAGTATTTGTCAGTATTTGTCAACAACATCAGTATTTGTCAACACCATCAGTATTTGTCAACACGGTCAATATTTGTCAACACGGTCAGTATGTGTCAGTATTTGTCAACCATCAGTATTTGTCAGTATTTGTCAACACCGTCAGTATTTGTCAACCATCAGTATTTGTCAACACCATCAGTATTTGTCAACACGGTCAATATTTGTCAACACGGTCAGTATGTGTCAGTATTTGTCAACACCGTCAATATTTGTCAACACCGTCAGTATTTCTCAGTATTTGTCAACTCGGCCAGCATTTGTCAACACAGTCAATATTTGTCAACTCAGTATTTGTCAGTGTTTTTCAACACACTCAGTATTTGTCAACACTGTCATTATATGTCAGTATTTGTCAACTCGGTCAGTATTTGTCAACACTGTCAATATTTGTCAACACGGTCAGTATTTGTCAACTCCATTAATATTTGTCAACACCATCAGTATTTGTCAACACCGTCAGTATTTGTCAGTATTTTTCAACACCATCAGTATTGGTCAACTTGGTCAGTATTTTTCAACAAGTTTTTTTTCCACTTAGCTGCTTTACTGAACACCATTATTACATAACTGACTTTAAACTGTTGTTGGATGGATCATATTAAAATAGCATGCTTTTTAATGCGTCTGACGGAGTTGACTGAAATTAAGTTCCAAAGTGAATAAATTTACATTTTTAGAAAAAAATCTATTTATTCTGAGTATACTTAGAATTAAATTTCACTGATACAATTTAAATTTTAAATATTTTATTTATTAGCATAAAATTAGCAGGTCTACAACTTTTACAATCTGATTTTGGCTTGAAGTCAGAATAAAATTATTAATTAAAGATGTAAAGCAAATTCAGTTGTTTCTAAATTGCTCTTTGGTTTATCTGATCATAGATCTCAAATCATTTATCAAACAACAACAACAACAAAAACACGTCTGGATTGTTCATGTGAATAAGCCCTCACAAGTATTTATTTTTCAGTAGGGCTTATTGGTTTGTGAAAATATCTGTCAATAATTAAATATATTTGATGATTTAATAAAATGTTTTGAACATCATTTATCTGACCTTATTGTCCATCGCAGCTTCATCTACAGGACAGAATCTGTGGTTGGAGTGTTTTCTGGAGTCTCGACACCAAACACACGAGCTGTTGATCATCCAGACAGAAGAGTTTGAGCTTCTCTTTGTGAATGCTGCAGACCATTTCATCTTCAGATGAAGATCGCTGACTTCTCTCCTGTAGGAAACTCTCACACAGGTTCCTCAAAGCCAAATTTAACGGAGGACGATCATTTGAAGATGTTCTTCGGCAAACCGGACATTCTTTTGATGTTTTAGTTTCCCAAACCTTCTGAATACAGCTTGAACAAACACTGTGGCTACACGACAGAAGAACAGGATTTATAAAAACATCACAGCACACTGGACAAGAGAAATCATCCTCAGCAAAAGATTGTGATGCCATTTTTCTAAGTACATAGTCAAAGTTTCACTTTCAGTTCAGTAATAATAGTTTCCTCCTTCTTTTGAGATTTTATTGGTGGTTGACAAACAACAAATTGGAATTACCGCCACCGACTGGTATGGAGTGTGTATCAGAATGACATATTTACTCCCTTTTTATACCCTCTCCCACAAATTAGTTATTTTAAGTTACTGAAAAAAAAAACTATATTACATTCATTTCCTGCGTTATTTTGTAGAATATCTCCTAGTCTAAACTGATTTTTTATCTTTGCTAGATTTTGTATTAGAATCCTTCTTTCAGGATTTTTTTGAGGAAATTACTGAAATCCTATTTAAACTTATGAATCTTCAGAAACTACATTTTTTTTACTCTAACTTCTCCTAGAGCTTTAACTCTACAACCACCAAACTCGGCTCAGACCTTCAGACTGTTCTGACTTATAATCATAAATATAAAAACTGATATAAACTCATAGGATAGCTTTAATGTTTTTTTGTGACTGGGTACGCTACGTTTACGCATAAAGCATTAATAAAAATAAATAAATCGAACAATATGGATCATAAATTCAATCTCTCTGTTAGGCTTTGTGGAGAAGAGGAGTATCCTTAACTGAACAGCTCACTGGTGATTATCAGTGTTATTTTCTGGGAAACTGTGTTTAAGATTTACCCAGTTAGTGACTTTATACAGAAACAATTTCATTTCAAGGTGGATCCTTGTGGCTTTTGTTGTTCAAAAATTACAGGAATTCTCTCCTGTTGAAAACTCTTGCACAGGTTCTTCAAAGCCAGATTTAACAGAGGACGATCATTTGAAGATCGTCCTCGGCAAACCGGACATTCTTTAAATCTTTTATTGTCCCAAAACCTCTGAATACAGGCTGAACAAACACTGTGGCTACATGGCAGGAGAACAGGATTTATAAAAATATCACAGCACACCAGACAAGAGAAATCCTCCTCAGAAAAAGATCTAGACGCCATTTTTATTTTATTAGGAATGAATCTCAAAGTCCATCTTTAAAGTTTTGTATTCAGTTAAAGTTACTGTATCACCTTCATCTAACACACCTGATTCAACTCATCAGTAGAGAGAGACTGCAGGACCTGAAGTGGTTGTGTCAATAAATAAATAGGGTGAATTCAGGTTGGCACTTTTTACCTGAGAACAGATGATTTAGTGGAAAAAAGACTGAACAGATATTTAATAAACAATACTCAACATAGACAATGATGTATTCAAGTATGACAAGAACAATTCTGTGTCTTATATATAAAGCTTCTTTAATTTTGATTAGGCCTATTTACTCAACCTTTTGGTTTAGCTTATAGAAACCTTCCTGCTCTCAGGTTGGGTGTGTTTAATTTGTCATTGAACTGATACTAAACTACTTGTTTTTTATTCAGAAATACATTTATATATTTCCCTCAATTTCCCAATAAGTAAGTATAATAATAATAATAATATAATATAATATAATTATAAAAAAATATATAATAATATAAAAAACATATCAAATACAAACACAACTACAGTGTCAATACCCAATGACACAAGTAATATATATATATATATATTTTTTTTTTTTCCAGTTGTAAAGTTATTCTTAATATAAATGAAAGAATAAATACATAGAAAATTGCATGATCAAAAAAGCGAAAAAAAAAAAACATACCCAACTTGTATGTTGTTTATTTATTGTTAACATATAATATGAAGGATAAAAGCTAAATGAAAAATAACAATTTATGACACAACTGATAATTCATAATTATCAATTAATAAAAACTTGATAATTGTCACAGATGATAATTTATAAAACTGAAGAAAAATGCTAAATTAAAAAAAAACATTTTATGACAGAACCACACCATAATGAATAATTTTCAGTTAAAGTTTGACTTGAATCATTTAAAACTATTAACATCAAACAATCAAACACAAGTATAAATTGTTATTTTGTTTTTATTTAAAATGTGGTGCTTTTTGTGCCCCTTTTACTTTTGTAAGAAATATCCTTTTGGAAAGTTATACTTTTCATTAAAGCTGCAGTCTGTAATTTTTGCCTCTTTATGGCCATCTGTGTTTGAAACCTGCAATTGCAGTTAAATGAGGAAAGATCATCTTTACGTGGGTTGTGCATCAGCACGGATTCATCTATCCGGTGTGGATACTGTACTTCAGAATCACAGATTCTACGTCTTGAAGTATGACCAAAATAAGAATTTTCAATTTTCAAACGTCATCTGAACAAGTAAGTAACATGTCTGACACAAAAAAGCATTACAATAAATGGTGATTAAATCTAACGATCATTTAGCTCATATCACATCAAACAGTGCAAATTATTATTATACTTTGTTCTCAAATTGTTAATGTTAACAACATCAGCATTGCGTGACTGTGTGTATTTAGTGTGTATTAGCGTTATCTGTAGATTGTAGTCTAATCTCTAACGTTAATTTTTCATACCATACAATCTGCCATCAAAATGATAAGTTTAATTATTCCAGCTTCTGTGAGAAAAGGCTATAAATGATCCGTCACATGCCATATATCCTATAGCTGGGACTTCTTTATGTAAACAGGCGTGATGCAATGAAAAAAAAGGAATGGCTGCATGCTTGAATTTCCCGCAGAAACCCACCAGTACCGATTTTATTAGAAAACATTATTACAAGCTTACCGTTGTGAATTGGGCTAAGGTAAAGAGATACACTGGCTGGTTATACTGGCTCAAAAATTGATTTTGGATCATTTTTAACCAAAAAAATTTATGGACTGCAGCTTTAAATATATATTACCACTACATGTTAGAACTGCTTCTAAATTAGCTGAATTCATCATTAAATCTTTTTTTTATGCTTTTTAATTTTGGTTGGGCGGCTCCAGCTCTGCTGAAATTGTGTAAAATGGGTGGGGGTGCTCCCCCTTGGTCGAAATTGAGTGGTGGGAGCCCATATGCATGTGCGTTGACATCCAAGGCTAAAAAGAGAGGACAGATACACACTCATTCACACATACAAGGTGAATAACCACATCACTGATGTGTTCTGATACACACTTACTTTATATGTTGTCCTGCATCTTCTGCAACACAGTGAGCTTCAGGTTGCTCAGGTGTTTCGGGACACTGATCGTCTCTGTAATATTTTGGGGATCCGGCAGTCTAATCTGAGCTCTGGAAAACATTCAGGAGTCAGCGATTCTGCTGATTCAGAACCACAGAAAAGATCAACCGGAAATAAAAACACAAACCTTTGCGATGTGCTCTTAAAGTTCTGTAATGAAAATAACATCATTCAGCAAAACTGAATTTGGTTTTCATATTTGAAAATGACATTCATGTTACCACAGAATAATGAAGATTCATTGACACCTGCAGGAATGAAACATCTTCAGCCTTCATCTGCTCCTTTATGTCTCTGATTGTGTTTGTGAGAAATGAAATCTGTTTGGTCGTCTCCTCAATCTTCTGCTTTATCTTCTGACTCTTCTGCTTCTTTTCTTTTGTCAGCGCTTTCATTCTGGACGCTTCTTCTTTGCGTAGAAACTGGTGAAGTTCCTCAAACTCCTCATTCATTCGAATCTTTGTGTCTTGAGTCTGAATCTGAAATTAAAGACATTTTTTTACACAACAATATAAAGGATAAACTAAATCTGTATCAGTACACACATTTCTAGAATTGCTTAAATCATTGTTTATTTCAAACCTTAATTTGTTGAGCAGTTTGATCCAAAGTCTGTTTAAAATTCATAAATATTCTCAGTTTCTTCTGTAAGCATCCCAGTGAATATCCAAGTTCCTTCTGAAAGCAAAATAAAAATAGTGTCTTGCCCTTCTTTTATTGATATTTTATTATTATTTTATAGTACAGACTTGTGCTGAATGATGCACACGAACTCCAACCTCTCTGTTTTATAACTTAAAGTTATGTAATGTATGTAACAAAATTGAAATGATGAGTCAATACATCTTTCTCAATGCATCCTTCTTCCGAAATGTGTTTTTGTCTTACCCTGATTCACTATGGTAAGCCTTTTATAAGGGTTTATATTTTAGACCTGTCGGGATGGTTTTTGCTACAAATTGCGTACATACGTCATTCACCCAGGTGTGTCTCGTCATAACTGTAAATAGTTTTATTCTCCTTCCCCTCTGTGCCATTTTCTTTATTATTATTATTATTATTATTCAGGGTGCCAATTTCCACTTTCAAGGCCTAGAAAGGCAGTAAAGACATTGTGAAATAGTCAATGTGACTACAGTGTTCAAGAACATACACGTCTAAGTAGTGCTGGGTTCATATGATATACCGGTTTCAATTTCGAGACCGATATGTATAGAGGATATGCACGTGATGTCATCGTTGACCGTTATGACTGCGGTTACGCCCACTAAGTGGCAGAAAGACTGAGTGGCAGCATTGGTTTTCAGTGCGAATGCCGCGAAAAACACACAAAACACATCCAAAACAGGAAAGAGCTTTGCAAATGACTGTACAAATAGATCTGACACAAAATCTGAGGTATATTTTTACGGACTGACGAAAGCTACAGAAAAAAAAGAAGCAAATAGATCACTGCAATTCACAGAACAACTGGACTCCAGGCAGAGAAACATGGATTTGCAGTTATCATTTTGTGTCAAAATGTTGGATTCTGCTGTAAAATCATACCCTATATATTGTATTGTTATATATTGTGTTGACAACTCATCAATTAAATATTTACCATCTCATATTCTGCATAATTGGGTGTTTTTAAATAAACACTGACAAAAAACTATAAGTTTTAAGGCTGGACGATATGACGATATATATAACACTGATATATAAGTGATCACTCCGATTTAGACCTACCTATATATTGTAGTTATATAAGGCTTTCATTGGCAGATTTACTTTATGTATATCCCCGGCGTCGAAATCAGGCACATACAGTTGCAAGAATAAGTGAACCACTTGCAGAATCTGTGAAAATGTGCAAAATTTTAACAAAATAAGAGAGATCATACAAAATGCATGTTATTTTTTATTTAGTACTGTCCTGAGTAAGATATTTTACATAAAAGATGTTTACATATAATCCATAAGACAAAAAAATAGCTGAATTTATTAAAATGACCCAGTTTAAAAGTTTGTGAACCATTGGTTCTTAATACTGTGTGGTTACCTGGATGATCCACGACTGTTTTTATGTTGTGTGATGGTTGTTCATGAGTCTCTTGTTTGTTCTGAGCAGTTAAACTAAGCTCTGTTCTTCAGAAAAAATCTCCAGGTCCTGCAGATTCTTCAGTTTTCCATCATCTTTTGCATATTTGAACCCTTTACAGCAGTGACTGAATGATTTTGAGATCCATCTTTTCACACTGAGGACGACTGAGGGACTCAAACACAACTATTAAAAAAGGTTCAAACATTCACTGATGCTCCAGAAGGAAACACGATGCACTAAGAGTCGGGGGGTGAAAACTTTTGAACAGGATGAAGAGGTCCAAATTTTTCTTATTTCACTTGAATTTCATTTTTTTTCATTTAGTCCTGCCCTTCAGAAGCAACAGAAGATACTTGCATGTTTCCCGCAAGACAAATTAAATACAATTTACCTTGATCTTCAAATTCCAAAAGTTTTCACCCCCCATCTATTAATGCATCATGTTTTTTTTTCTGGAGCATCAGTGAATGTTTGAACCTTTTTTAATAGCTGTGTTTGAGTCCCTCAGTTGTCCTCAGTGTGAAAAGATGGATCTCAAAATCATTCACTGCTGGAAAGGGTTCAAATATGCAAAAAATGCTGAAAAACTGAAGAATCTGCAGGACCTGGAGATTTTTTCTGAAGAACAGAGCTCAGTTTAACTGCTCAGAACAAACAAGAGACTCATGAACAACCATCACACAACATAAAAACAGTCGTAGATCATCCAGTAACCACACAGTATTAAGAACCAATGGTTCACATACTTATGAATGAGGTTATTTTAATTAATTCAGCTATTTTTTTTTTTTTTTTTTTGTCTTGTGGATTTTGTGTAAACATCTTTTATGTAAAATATCTTACTCAGGAAAGTACTAAATAAAAAATAACATGCATTTTGTATGATCTCCCTTATTTTGTTAAAATTATTAACATTTTCACAGATTCTGCAAGTGGTTCACATACTTTTTCTTGCAACTGTATAATGTCAGGAAACATGATTCCTGGCTGCATGTCAATATCCATGGATTAGGTTTCTTTGACATGTCATAAGGAACCATTTCGATCCCAACCTTTAGTGTAATCGTTAGTTTTACTCGCGTTTTCGCAGTTTCCCCTATTAAATCCAGTCATGCAGCAGGTTCTTTTGCCTCTCAGTCCAGCTGAGGGAGCGCGTTCCGGCGGGAAAGTGACGTCGATGCATTCCCTCTATTTTTCAAAAACCGCCATACCGGTGTGTAGCTGAAACAGCTGATGTCTCTATTCAATAGCCATGAAGCTTAATGTCGAGCGTATAGAAAGCGGACTTCTATTAACTGCATACCTTCTTACACTAATGGAAACAATTTAATAACACAACAATAAATAACTCCAAAAACTAACTCTCTTTAATACTGCAAATACCATGTAGAGCCATAAGATTTCCGCGATGCAGAAAACACGGATGAAATCACTGAATCCAGTCACAAATGGAACTTACTGTATAAAGCGGAACGTCAATTTGGCAATTTTTGGATGAATAAATCAAAAGTATGGCTGTACATTGAATCCGATATCGATACGGAATAGTGTCTGTGAATATTAAAGCTAAAAAGTGCTGCTGTTGAAATCTGAAGGTCAAAATAAAGGTCCATTAAAAAAAAAAAAAAAAAAACGTGACATACCGTGAAACCACCAGAATCTTAAAAAACAACAACAGCGATACAGATTTTTGGTCAAACCGCCCAGCACTAGTTCTAAGTACAACTGTTACTATGAGTAAAGAACCATCATCTTTTTTGATGGTTGAGCTCCAGGAAACCAGTAGTGATGTGGCTTTGACAGTTACAGATTTAAAAAAAAAAAAAAAAAAGGCGGGAATAAAGAACCCTAAACATAAAGAACCATTTCAGCATATAAAGGGTTCTTCAAGACAATACTGTTCTAAGTAGAACTGTTACTATGTGTAAAGAACCTTTAAGGAACCATCTTTTTTATTTTTTAGAGTGTAGTGTACCTTTATTCTCTTAATACAATTAAACTGTAAGAAAAAACTGTCATTGTTGAAGTCAGAACAAAATGCTTTGATTAGGTTTGAAAGAGGAAGCTCATTGATGTAGTTTTACAAGATATTTGTGAATAAACTCAATAATTATTTTATAAATATTTTTGTCAGTGTAAAAAAATATTTGTCAGTTTAATTGTTAAATAAAATGTTTTGAACATCATTTATCTGACCTTATTGTCCATCACAGCTTCATCGATGGGACAGAATCTGTGGTTGGAGTGTTTTCTGGAGTCTAGACACACCAAACACACGAGCTGTTGATCATCCAGACAGAAGAGTTTGAGCTTCTTTTTGTGAACGCTGCAGACTCCTGATGAAGATCTCTGACTTCTCTCCTCTTGGTAGGTTTCGCACAGGTTCCTCAAAGCCAGATTTAATGGAAGATGTTTGTGTGAAGATACTCTTTGGCAAACTGGACATGTTTTAGATGATTTCTGTCTCCAAAACCTCTGAATACAATGTTCACAAAAACTGTGACTACAAGACAGAAGGACAGGATTTCTAAAAATATCTAAGCACACTGGACAAGACAAATCCTCCTTAAAAAAAGATCTAGATGCCATTCTTCCAAGTCACTTAAAAATATTTAAAGTTTCACTTTCAGCCAGGCAAAAATTCTCAGCAGTCTGTTTTAAATCAAAAAAGCTTCACATCCACAGCCGGTCCTCCAAAAAATGTGTGTTAGACCAGTTTGACGGGAGAGACAAAAGCCTGAGGTGGAGAATATCAATATTGTCAATCAGCAGAGAGGAGCCGAGAGAAAGTCAGTTGGTGCTATGCAAGCAGAAAGTTCTTCTTTCCGGTGACTGGGGAGTGTCTTCGCCTCTGACAGGAAACAGGTCTTGCGTATAGCATTGTCTGAAAAGGGACCCTAGTCCTTTAGTAAGATACAGAAAAATAAAACAGAGAGATAGACAAATAGTACATTCCCCCCTACATTTTATTAATGTGTTTAGTCAAAATGTCTTCTACAAGTAGATTTCCATTTCGTATTTGTTTGGCTGCATAGGAGTTTAGCCACGAGTAACTTTATTTCAGTGAGCTTTTGTATCTGTTGCTGTACACAACTCATAATGCATGGTGCCATCAAACATAAGCAAACACACATTATTATCACGGGACTGCCATTTGAATTATACTACCCCATCCTCCTAGTAACCTATTAAAAACTCCACTCAATGACCACCCTCTCTCAGCTCTGGCAGCTAACTCCTTCTGCAGTCCGTGTAACTTTCTCATTGCTTTGGTGAAGTTCCCATCTGGCCCAGTCTCCATTGGTATATACTGTAGGTACAACAGGTGCCATTTATGAGAGCAGGAAGTCTTTACCTTTGTTTGTCTCTTGTATTTAAGTTTCTGTGTTTCTGTTCTCATGGGTCCGGTCTCGGCTTTGCCTGCCTTTGTCAATGTTACTTTGTGTGGATTATTCATTAAAGACTTACGGTCTCGTCTTCTTCGCCGTGTGTGCTACCATTTTGCAACAGAAGACCGGATCTAGACAAGATATTTGCTGAAGGCAGGCATTCAGTATCGGGTGGTATTAGCAGGGTATGGAATCATCCTCTTCCCAAATCAGAGGTCCATGACTCACCAGGGTGTCTACAAGTTTAATTTAAGATTTTTAAGATGCATTTTGGTTTTAAACCGATCACGATTCTCCCATGATTCTGAACAGACTACTAAGCAAAATAGCATGTAATTTACAAGAGGTTCTGACAAAGTTTAATTGCTGCAGTCTATTTAAAATGTTTAATAAATCAGAATTGATTATTTAAAAAAAAAAAAAAATGCTTTGAATGAATGAGTCAGTGACTCACTTGTAAAGTACTTCATTGTTTCATTACTGGATGAATCAGCGTTTTTTTTTTTTTGAACGAATTTCTTGAATCAATGATTCAATAATACATTTTTTAACAGTCACTTGTCACCACCTACTGGTGATTGATACAAACTTTATTTGAAGCATCAAGTTACTTTCGCTACAGTCAGTGTTTATGTCCTAGCTATACACTTTCAACTGGTTTTTCTATGGTAATATGCATATTTGTAACAGAAATAATGATACTGCGTGGTTGAAAAGACCGTTTCATACCTATATATGACAATGGCTCTCTCTGGATCAGCAGCAGCGTGAACTTAGATTTGAACGTTTCGGTGTGATTTTGTCACTTTTTAAGGCCTTTTATTAGGGAAAAATTATTCAAGACATTTTAAGACTTTTCAAGGGCCCGCAGCCACCCTGCTCACCCTCAGTGACGGGAGTTTGGGAGAGGCTCCAGTTCATCTCCTCGTACTCCACTATAACTCCCACGGTGGCACACGAGGGAGCCAGCTCACACCTGGTCAGACGCATATTCAGGCTCACTCGCTCCTTCTTGTTCTGGCTCTCTGTCTGCGGTAGGCTCAGGCGTCATGTCCATCCCACTAGGCTGGTGTCAGGCTGGACTCTGAGTCGGGAGTGGTGCTGGTTGGGTCCTCCTCTGTGCCGACGGTGAACTCCGATCCATTGTTCACCAGCACCCACTTCGCACAGGCGGTCTGGTGGAAGATAACTTATTAATTATGGATATTTTTCTTCAGAAGGCCTTTTATTAACACTCCGGAGCCGTGTGGAGTACAGGTTTCTGATGGATGGATTTGGATGGAGACACTTCAGCTCGTACTCACTGATCCCGCTCACTGCCATTACAAAGCTTGGATGTGTCAGGATATTTATTAATATTTGTCCGATTATGTTCATCAGAAAGAAGAAAGTCATACACACCTAGGGCAAGTAAAGCTTGGGGTAATCATTTGAAAGTGAACTAATCCTTTAAAGTCATTTTTATATGAACTATAACATTTCAAACCATTTGTTTCACTGTTACAGTCTACAACACTTTACAGCTTAACACTGCAATTAAACTCTTTCTTTTGATAACCCATAAAAATGCACATTTAAACAACATACATTTCTGCACAAAATCGTATTACACATGAGATTTCATGATCGATTTGCATCCGTTTCTAAATCAGTTTTCCAAATAACCCAATGTTATTGTTCAAATACTCTGTAACACTTATTACATTTACTTAATACATTGAAAGGATTTATTTATGTGATACCCGTACATGCCGCATTCCGTTATTTTACCGCATTTTATCAATTTTCTTAATCAGTTAAGTATCGATTTTAATAGCTTACATATGATCTTGTAATCAGTTTTGGCGAAAATATATGTACTTGATTTCTAGTAATTTATTCCTTAAATGGGCTTTTAGGGTTTATTTTGGAATATTACTCCCAAGGCTCAGTTTCCTAAACTGGGTTACACTGAGATCTAACAACAGTTGTTAGCTGAATACATTAATAAATAGCAATTGACATTGAACATATAGACGTAATGAAGACCAAGTTCCAGTACAAGTACTATGACGTCTTTACGTCCATCATGTGTGTATTCTGAGTGGCAGTTTCTCTCTGCTGATGATGAGGTTATGGTACGTGACAGCACCTGAAATACACAGTGTGTCTGTACATTTGATTATGTAAAAACAATTATGTTTATGAAGGCCAAGATCAGCCAAAAGGAACAGCATGGGCCCTTTAATTGTATTAAAAGGAAAAAGTGATATAAAGTCTGAAATGTTTTTTGTGATTGGGTATGTTTACGCATAAAGTAATAATAAAAAAAATCTAACAATATGGATCATAAATTCAATATCTCTGCACAAACATTTTACAGTGTACTTTGTGGAGAAGAGAAGATGAGTATCCTTTACTGAACAGCTGCTCAAACATACATGTTCCATTAAACTAAAAAGAGAAAAATACATGATTGGTAGGAAACCAGTTATTTATAGACATTTTAAGAAAGAAATTATTTACCTGTTGAGAGTGTGTTGAGTCGTGTAGTTGTATAGCTGAGCTCCAGAAAACCAGCAATGATGTGGCTTTGACAGTTTCAGATTTGAAAAACAAAAAGGAGGGAAAAAAGAACCATAAACACAAAGAACCATTTCAGCATTCTAAGTAGAACTGTTACTACATGTAAAGAACCTCTAAAGCAGCATCTTTTTTTTACTGGATTGTTAAGAAAGCTTTTCTGATCCTTTATCTAGACCTGTAGTTTCTTGCCCCTCTTTAAAAAAATGTGTAATGTAGACCTCTTAGACAGCAAGTATAATAAACTTATTTACAAAGAACTTAAAACATTATCACTGGTGATTATCAGTTGAAATGTTGAAAACTCAGTAAGGGATAAAACTTACCTGTTATATTGCAGTTGCTCCAAAGATCAAGGAGACTCATTACAAAATAATGTTTAGGATTTACCCAGTTAGTGACTTTATACAGAAACGATTTCATTTCGAGATGGATCCTTGTGGCTTTTGTTGTTCTTTTCCTGAAACACTTGATCACCTGTTCCTTTACTGTAAGGATATTACTAAATCTTGGTGTGATATACACTACCGGTCATAAGTTTGGACACGGTAAGATTTTTAATGTTTTTAAAAGAAGTTTCGTCTGCTCACCAAGGCTGCATTTATTTAATTAAAAATACAGTAAAAACAGTAATATTGTGAAATATTATTACAATTTAAAATAACTGTTTTCTGTTTGAATATATTTTATAAAGTAATTTATTCCTGTGATCAAAGCTGAATTTTCAGCATCATTACTCCAGTCTTCAGTGTCACATGATCCTTTAGAAATCATTCTAATATGATGATCTGCTGCTCAAGAAACATTTATTGTGTACAATTGTACAAAATATTTGTGTACAATATTTTTTTTTTTCAGGATTCTTTGATGAATAGAAAGTTCAAAAGAACAGCATTTATTTGAAATATAATCTTTTGTAACATTATAAATGTCTTTACTGTCACTTTTGATCGATTTAATGAATCCTTGCTGAATAAAAGTATTAATTTCTTTCATTTCTTTTAAAAAAATAAAAATAAAAATTCTTACTGACCCCAAACGTTTGATCGATAGTGTATAATGTTACAAAAGCTTTTTATTTCAGATAAATGCTGTTCTTTTGAACTTTCTGTTCATCAAGGAATCCTGAAAAAAAAAAAAAAAAAAAAAAAAGTACACAACTGTTTTCAACATTGATAATGATCACAAATGTTTCTTGAGCATCAAATCATCATATTAGAATGATTTCTGAAGGATCATGTGACACTGAAGACTGGAGTAATGATGCTGAAAATTCAGCTTTGATCACAGGAATAAATTACTTTATAAAATATATTCAAACAGAAAACAGTTATTTTAAATTGTAATAATATTTCACAATATTACTGTTTTTACTGTATTTTTAATTAAATAAATGCAGCCTTGGTGAGCAGACGAAACTTCTTTTAAAAACAAATTTAAATGTGATTTAAATTCAACGTTCTCTGATGTTGTGAATTTTGTTTTATTGAGGCTAAATATCAAATGCACAAGCAAGTCCTCATTTTCTATGCAAGTTTGTTAAAATGTTTCAGCTTAAAAAAAAAAAAAAAAAAATAGAAACTTTGTTTCTCTTTGTCAAAATATTTATTATTTCAGCATTTATTTTTCATGTTTATATCAGCTACATGTTTGTCTTCCAAAGAAAAAAAAAAAAAAAGAAAAAAAAAAAAGATGATGTTGTACAAACATTTGATGACATTCCAACATTCCATTTCCTGACAACTGGATCTCATGATCTTCATGTTCTGCTTTCTTTTTTGTGTCTCTTATGGGAGGTGGTGAGATGATTCACAGGGCTGGTGCCAAGATGCCATTCATCAAATAGGGAACAAGAGTTATTGATGTTGAAGTCTGAAGCTGAAGAGAGAGAACAGATACACATACATTAAGACGAATAACACTGAAATCATTGTTGCATTCTGTCGTACTCACTTTTACCAACACTGTCCTGCATCTTCTGTAAGACATTGAGCTTCATGTTGGTCAGGTGATCTGTGAAAGTGGTCGTCACACTTGGACTGAGGTCGGGATCTGGAAGGCTATACTGGGCTCTGAAACAACATTCAAGAGTCAGAGATGATGATGATGATGATGATGATGATGATGGCTTGAGTTCAGAAGGACAGAGAAACACACATGACACACAAACCTTTGCAATGTGGCCTTAAAGTTCTGTAAAGAAAGAAGATGCAAATTATTCAGCAAAACTGAGTCTGGTTTAAATCTCTGAATTTTGACATTCACACAAGTGGAGAATGATGAAGATTCATTGACACCTGCAGGAATGAAACATCTTCAGCCTTCATCTGCTCCTCTATGTCTGTGATTAAGCTTGTGAGAGATGAAATCTGTTTGGTCGTCTCCTCCATCTTCTCCTCCATCATCTGATTCCTCTGCTCTTCTTCCTCTCTCAGTGCTGTTATTCTGGACGCTTCTTCATTGTGTAGAAACTGGTGAAGTTCCTCAAACTCCTCTTTAATCTGCGTCTCTGTGAGTTGAGCATGAAACTGAAATGAAAGACAACTATATTGGCCAAACTAGATCTACATCAGTATCTTCCAGAATTGCATTAATCGCATTATTTCAAACCTTAATATCTTCAGCAGTTTCACACAGATTCTGTCCATGATTCACAGATATTCTCAGTTCCACCTGTAAGTCTTCCAATGAAGCTTTGAGTATCTCCTGAAAGAGAACAACAAAAATAGTATCTTGCTGAATTTGTTTTTATTTTTGGGTTTTTGCCTCTTTTATTTAATATAGTGCAGACAGTGGAGGGAATGGATTTGTGCTGACAAATGCACCATACCTCAAAACATTTTTACAACAATCTGATGATGCACTAAACTGAAATATTAAAAGCAAACATTAGAAAATTTAAACTGGGCATACACCGTGCAACTTCAGCAAGGTTACCAACTCACGATTTATGAGACTTGTCTGCTCACACTATAGGTCTAAGTGTGAATATGCGCGATAAACCCCTGTACCGGGTTACACTGATATCGTGTGTTTGAGATATCGTCAAAAGCTGGATATCAAGAGGATTTAGCATTTCCAATTTATGTATTAAATTATTATTATTAGGGTAGGCCTATATTTTACTATTAAACTGACATTACAATTAATTTGCCCCGCAATAATTTCATAGCGCATCGCCGCATAGCAGACATGCTGCGAGGGTTAGTAAATGTAGCCTACCTCCAGCCGGTTATCATCTCAGAATAAACCCGACAGCCTGAAGGGGTTTATTCGGAGATAAAAACCGTCCGGATGTACATTATCCCGCTTATTACATGGCTACTTGCCACATAATAATTAGACACAAAATACTGATCTGAGTCGAAATATTTTATTAGCTCTTTAAACGCAAGCTTTGAGAAGTTGCTAGTGCGGCAATTTAAACAAGACGGACATTTAAGGTTTTTTTTTTTTTTTTTTGCAGTCTATGGTTATATGGTACAGTTACACCACTTAAACAGCATTTCGCCACATAAATAATTATGGGGATAAGAGCTATTGATCGGAGATGAAACTTAAAATCGTACCCGTTTGTTTGTTATAATGTACAAAACAATAGTCACAAAATGGCAGCAGTTGTGTCCATGTTACTGGATGACAATTAAATAACAGTACACAAAATATTGATTTGACTGAGTTTTAATATTTTACTAGCTCACCCAACACAAAACGTCGACGAAGAAAAACCGTTCCTATCAAGCGTATAGCGCTGCGAACTTAAGTTACCCGGATGAGACAGTTTTATCCTTTTTCAGTGGTTGTTATGGGGAATAATGCTGCCTTCATGTGCTCTAAGAATTATAGGTTTCCTAGGGTTTTTAAAAAAAAAAAAAAAAAGGACATAAATGGCCTCCGATTTCAAAACTTCCGCGATTTTCCCGCGGAATTTTACACTGTTGCCGCGTTTTTTTTTTTTGTTTTTTTTTTTATGTCCGCGAGTTGAATCGACCCCAAATAACGTGATATTAATAGCCCCTGGAATGCGAATTTTACCAGGGTAGCCCCGCCAAAAACGCGATTTTTACTGTAGGACAGCATTTGAAGATTTATCTATCGTTGTCTTAGAAAGAAATGCGCCGAAAGCGCGTCAGTTTTTACTTTTCACTTTCTGTATAGTGAACAAATGACTGGGGTTTGAGACTTATTAGTCTAACTCTCGCGCAAAGTTTGCACATTGCCTGTGTGATATCCACTGACTCGTCGTGGTTTAAAACAGAATCATTTCCAATATTGCGACGTGATATTTTCCTTTATCACATTTTCGTTTTCATTTCGCAACTTCTAAAATGTTTAATATAGCATACATATACATATATATGTGTGTGTGTTTAAATTATGTTAGTATGAAATAGCAAATGTAAATTATATTATTGAATTTGAATTATGCATCGCCATTTTTCATTTCAAATTGAATATTGCATTGTTCCTGTGTGTATAAACCAACATTTTTTTTTTTATTATTATTATTGATATTTGATGATTTAATAAAATGTTTTGAACATCATTTATCTGACCTTATTATCCATCGCAGCTTCATCTACAGGACAGAATCTGTGGTTGGAGTGTTTTCTGGAGTCTCGACACACCAAACACACGAGCTGTTGATCATCCAGACAGAAGAGTTTGAGCTTCTCTTTGTGAATGCTGCAGACCATTTCATCTTCAGATGAAGATCGCTGACTTCTCTCCTGTAGGAAACTCTCACACAGGTTCCTCAAAGCCAGATTTAACGGAGGACGATCATTTGAAGATGTTCTTCGGCAAACCGGACATTCTTTTAATCTTTTATTGTCCCAAAACCTTTGAATACAGCTTGAACAAACACTGTGGCTACATGGCAGGAGAACAGGATTTATAAAAATATCCCAACACAGGGGACAAGAGAAATCCTCCTCAGAAAAAGATCTAGACGCCATATCTTTTTTTTTTTTTTTTTTTTTTTAGAAATGAACCTCAAAGTCCATCTTTAAATTTTCACTTTCAGTTAAATTTAGGGTAGACCAGGGATTTTCAAACCAGCACTACACATTTTATATGTCTCCCTCATCTAACACACCTGATTCAACTCATCAGTAACAAAGAGGCGAAACTCTGATGGCTTTTTGGTAACAGCCACTAGGTGGCGCGGCCGCCATTTTGGGGTGAAAATGCCAAATGAGCAGAATCCATCACATCTTACGCACCACACATCGGCGAATCTCACAGCCAAACCTTTATTTTGTTATAGAAAAAAGCTTCAATAATAATGTGAATTTACTATAGATTATTATAGGATTAATAACGTTAAAATTAAGCATTACAGTAGGCTATCTGTTGCACATAAACGTGCATTACAGTTTCAGTAGCATCATTATCGACATCATTATTAATAAGTTATCTACTATAAGTTGTGTAAGATCAAATATATAATTGAATTACATTTATTGGCCAAGTTTGCAAAACATGCAAAGAATTTGTTGGTATAAGGCGTCCCACACATATATGCATTGTAATTTATAAAAAATGAATCTTCAATTCATGGCTGTTTTTAAAGATGGAGTTTTATTCATGGTTGCAAAATAAACAGTACCATGAAAAAAAAAAGTATTGTGTTTTTATATTGTATTACATACAATTGCTCTTGAAAAGACAGCATTTAAACATTCAACAGAAACTGGAAATGAAGTTCAAATAAAACCATCTAACTTAGTAATGTTATCAACAGAACGGCTGAGAAGAACATCAACAGAAAAGTGCAAACAACACAAGATAAAGCCCATAATGCCGTGCGGTCCTTCAGCAAACTCTTCTGTTGTGACTTTATAGTGTCTAAAACAAACTGCACTGCCGCTTCACATTGGTCCAGAATCCAAAAAGCTATTTTGCACCATCAAAATTGAGCATTGTTAGTATTTCACTCCTTTCTGCCTTTGTATATATTTTAAAGATTTGTTATTAGAGAATTGTTCATACTGCACAGGTTAATATTCAAGAACAGATGAATCTCAGGAAAACTGCAAAGAAACAGTCATAATTCAACTCAAAACAGAACAAACATTACTTTTTTTGCACATTTTCCTTCAAAATTGTTATTATAATGAAAAAAAAAAATATTGTCATTACTGAAATACATAAAGTATATTTGTAAGTATACATAATGGAAGTATCTGTTGCACTAATTTTAATAAACAACCAATCATTTTTTGTATTATAGCAATGAGGATATTTTTTGCATTATGGTTATGAGGATTTCAGGATCAAATGTGCAAAGAAAATCTTAAAAATAGATATTTTTCTGTACGTAAAATAATGCTTTTCTCTTTTAAATTTGTGTTGAAATATGAAGCGGACGTTTCTTTGTGAGATTCACTATTTAGACGTCCATCTTGAAGCATGTTAGCAGTGGTTATTCAGGATGGTTGAGTGAAAACTTTCAGAGTGTGACTATAGACACACACCGCAGGAGTGTGTGTGTGTGTGTGTGTGTGAAAACACGCCACACATCAGTAAACCAATCCAGAACACGCATATATCATCATCATCATCAGTGGCTGTTTGAAACTTTAATAAGAAATAATAGTGTCAAAGTTACAACAGTGATGTCAAGTTACTTGACGCATTTTGAATAAAACTTACGGAGCCGCACATGACATGTGGACAAAAATATAAATATACCATAAAACCAATTAAGAATATTCTCATGTTTTGATTTAATTAAAAAAAGGGAACGATTATTATTAAAACGTGGCCATATGTTATTGTGAGCATGGCTTACTTAAAACTAGAAAATTAATTAATAAAACGTGTTGACGTACTGGTAAGTCGTGGGAACAAATTGTTAATTTTTCTTTCATATTTTTTCCCCCGCATGTCATGTGTGGATCCGTAGAAACGATATAAACTACAGCTAAAAATAACTACAAAATATATATATATAAAAGCAAAAGCAAACGTATGTCATTCATATTACTGCAGGATGAAAGTCACAGCTAGTTTTAAAACAAACCTTCACGAGGACGAAAAGTGTTGTGTGTTTAGTTACAAACGCAGACATGTAAAGCTACAGAAACGCATCTTTATAGGGCAAATCTCACAAAACATTCACATTTCATCCCAAAATGACAAAAAAAAAGTAAATTATGTTTTGCATAAAAGAAATTATAACAATTTTCAAAGCAATTGCACACATTTTGACTCCAACTCTCCTTGATTTCAATTGTGAATTAAAGATAATTTGTGGGGAATGTGATTACTTGTTATGAAAAAGTCACAAAGCAAAAAAGGTCATAAAAACATTTTGATTTGTTTGTACAGGTTTTGTGAGATTCGACCAACGCTTCGCACTAATGTCCATTTCAAAAATTCATTCAATGAGTCGATTTCCATCCAAAAACAATCAGAATATTATCATAAGCATGTTTTACACTCTTGTGAACCTGGTCAGATAAGATTGCTTGAAACGATTTCATGATTATATGAGGCATTTCACTCCAGGTCATATTTTGTTTTAGATGTTTATAGACATGATTTGAAAAGCCATAAACATGCAGCGGAGCAAAGATCTTAATTTAACACCAGGAGGAACTTTAACTTAAGTTCATTTACATTCCCGATACATTATAGTGGTTATTCATATTCAGATTTTTCTTTATAAAAACAGAGATGGTGACTGGTGATCATGCTTAAGCCGCACTTTGCTGTAAAGTGCACTTCAGCCAGCATTTATAAAGAACTGTTAAAAGAATAAAAATGTAATAAAAAGATCGACACACTAAATGTGAACACAGTACAAAAACAAATCGATTTAAAGAAAGGTATTGCCAAGCTTCCTCACTGGGTTTCAGACTTCTTTTTGTTTTTCTTCAGGAAAGACGGGGTGCGAAACTTTTTCTTCTTCTTTGAAGGGGATTTGTTTGGTGATTCATCACTGCCGTGGTCACCGGCCGCATCGTCCCCTGCGACAGGCTCCTCCCCCTCCGGCTGAGGGGCGGAGTCTGTCAGTCCAGGGGCGGGCTCTTCTGTAGGAGGGGCGGGCTCTTCTGCGGGAAGGGCGACGACTTCTGAGGCTTCGTCAGGGGTCAGATCGGGGAGGGTCTGTCTTAAAGTGGCGGCGTCACTATCGTCTTTGAACGTCTGTTCCTGTTGTGCCTCTGTGGAGGATGAGGGGAAAGATCACAGTGAGTTTGTCGATCAGCTCACGGCATGGAAACCGTCCAGAGGGGAAATTCAGCACTCAAAAGTTTGGCTCTTCATGTATGAAGCATGAAAAAAAGCATTTCTGAGAAGCTGACTGTAAACCTTAAACTGATCTCCAGACACACACTCATCTTCATCTTTAAAGAGTTAGATCACCCAAAAATGAAAATTGTGTCATTAATTACTCGCCCTCATGTCGTTCCACATCCATAAGACTTTCGTTCATCTTCAGAACACATATTAAGATGAAGTCCGAGAGCTCTCTGACTTCTCCATAGAGATCCAACGCAACTACCACTTTCTAAAAATGAATGAAGGTCTTACGGGCGTGGAACGACATGAGGGCGAGTAATAAATGACAGAAGTTTCATTTTTGGGTGAACTAACCCTTTAATTACCAAACTGCTACACCATGAAACATCTGCATCCCAATGCAATTACCTAATTAACAAAAACTAGATGTACTGGCCACACAGAACAACCAATTTCAGAGTGAACCATGAAAAACTGTGCCGAGTTTGCAAAATAGGGATCTTAGTTAATAATAAAATAGTAAATAGTTAAAGCAATAGTAAAAATGAATGCTTTAAAAGAAGTGTACAGGACTCCCAAATATATATACATCAAATTATTTTACAATTACTGGCTCATCGATTAAACATTAAGATCCCTATCTGCAAACTAATAAAGACCATTAAAAGCATATTTAAGTCTCTTAATACAGTAAAACCTGGATATCTCATCCTATATTTTGCATATCTGTCACTCAATAAATCCTAATATATAATGGTAATTAACGGGGTTCAAGCGTTTTAAGGCCTTTAAGCACATGCGTAAAGATTTTTTGTTTTATCTAGCAAGCCTGTAACAATCTCGATCATAGATGGAAAAGACAATTTACAGCCAATACAGGCAATTTACCATAGGAAATATCAAGGTTGAGCCAAAAATCCAGTTTTAGTTTGCCAAAGTTAGCTTTTGAAATAATCTCAAATATTTAACGAACAATTCGATGGACGGCGTTGGTCCTAGAGGCAAAGTTGCTCAGAACGAGGAGTTCTACCATGTGGTATGTATTTCATGAGCGTGTGCGAAAAAAAAAAAAAAACCATGCATGATACATGATCTTTTAAGCACGTGAAAAACATGAAGGTGCCCCTCGGTGGCTGATTTATTTTGAATTTCTCACAGGCCTCTAGGGCCGTGAGTCAAACATGCCCAGCGAGATTCGTTCCGATCGGCCTCCATTAACCTTGTCTGATAGCTGATCAAATTTCATTGGCCGATGGTGGACATGATTTTCGAGATATGTCCTCACAGACAGCCATGACACACCGGACGAAAACACTGCATGCCAATTTTCAAGTCGATCATAATGGTGAAATAGTTACAGCCAAGTTTTTTTCTTGTTATAGCGCCACCAAGTGGCCAGTCGCCGCATACTTTTTCATGTGACCACAGAATGAGCTCTTACATAGGTGTGCCAATTTTGGTGAAAATATCTCATTCCGTTCATGAATTATAGCCATTTTAGTAAAAGTGGCTCCGCCCACTTCAAACGCTTTGGCGGCTCTTAGGGACCGTTAATCGAAATTTCAACTTTTTTTGATAATTATTAACAATCAGACTCCGGAGAATCTCGCTGCACTGATTTGGTTCTGATCAGGTCAAAAACCTAAGACTACTTTGCAAAAGTAGGTTTTTAAAAAAAATCCAAAATACCCGTAAATTTTGAGCAAATCCGATTTCATACTTTTGACCGCTGTAGCGCCCCCGTCAGGCCGATTGCGGTGAGCCTTGGTGACGTTGTAGACTGTGTGAGTACTACCAATCCTCAAAGTTTCATATCTCTACGACTTACGGTTTGGTCTGCCCGATCACTTTTAAGGAATGCTGATCCTTGGAAATTTTAACAAGTTTCAGATCTACACGCTTGAACCCCTCATTATTCAGTTATTTTAGTCTCCATCAGAAACATCTGAAAATACAGACCAGCAGTGACCCAGTTCATGCAGGTAAGCAGTGAAACAGAACCAGTCTGAGCTCTTCAACATAACACATACATCTATAAATGTGACATTCATATTTCCTCTCGAACAAACACCAGTAATAAAGACACGTACATATGTAACGCTCACTACTAACTGATCTCTACAGAGACGAACCAGCTTCAAAACCACACAGCAGCGCTTCACTGACAGTCATAAACAGAGAAATAATAGAGATATTTAAAACATTATTCACACCAGAAGCGTAATATTCATACATTACCTGTTCTGCTGGAGCAATACTAGATCGCACTAAAATGGCATATTTCTTTGTTATTGTTATAGAAGTTAAAAGAGGAAAGATGTAGAAGTTTCTAGGGAGAGATCTGTTGCTATAGCATGATCTCACCGCACTCCAGACCGATCGAACAACACCCATCAGTTGTTTTTACCTTTAAAATGACATCTATAATAATAAGATAAATTGTTGTTGGTTTTATTATGCACAATTCTGAGATTGTAGAAAAGATTGGCAGAGTTGTGACAACAAGGAAAAGTTTGTCATAGCCTAATAGGTTTACATCCAATCAAATCCTGATGGATAAAATCAGTCACATTATAGAAGATAAATGTGTTACAAATGCAGATTTCAAACGGCATTCGCAACCCATTTTACTTCTGACGTACAACTGACTGGAGCTGACCGGCGTAAATCATCCCTCACAGCAAACGAGACCCAGAGGAAAGCGAGGACAGGAAGATGAGTTAGACAGCAGAGGAGTGAGGTCGAGTGAAGCCGTGCAGCGGGAAGCAAAGGTGTGGGGAGGTGAGGTACTTACTATGGTAACAGGTACTCTTTTGCATTTCCATCTCCTGATTGTGACGCAGCCACGAAGAAGAAAAAGCACAAGTAGAGAGAGAATGTCTATGCAGATCAAATCACAGCCACCGGGTTAAATTAAAAAGAAATTAACAGAAACCGTAAAGAGACACACAGGCCACCTGAAGTAAAGAATGGTTGCCGAGCCATTCTTAAAGACCCCAGAGAAATGAGCATGAAGGGTGAGTGAGAACATTTAAGACAGGTGATTTACAAGACATTTCTCATATCGGATTACACCTGAGTTTCGGGATACAGCAGCTGATCTGAGTACATACGTGAGTGTGACGTTCTGGTATATTAAAGCTAGTAAGAGTATAAGAATCTGATGTTTATTATGACATTCAGGGCCTAAAATACTATGAATTTACTAGAACTGAATGATTTACTAGTGACCATATCATATCATATAAGTCAAGTCAAGTCAAGTCAAGTCACCTTTATTTATATAGCGCTTTTTACAATACAGATTGTGTCAAAGCAGCTTAACATTGATAACTGGTATATAATTTAGGCTGCACAGCAGCTCTTAAAGAATAGTGTCAATGTCGGCAGATCAAAGCACTGTTCAATATCAAATGTCAAGTGTCCCCAACTAAGCAAGCCAAAGGCGACAGCGGCAAGGAACCCAAACTCCAACAGGTGACATATAAGCAGAACGTTAAAACTAAAACCATTAAAATTACTTCTGTTAATTGAAATAAAGCTGAAATAAAAAAATATAAATATTAGTTTTAAACGAAAATTAGAAATGTTGCCTTAGTTGAAGCCCTAAAATTATAACCTGGAAATAAATAAATAAAATTAACTATAATTAAAACTGAAATAAAAATAAATTAAACTTGCATAGCAATATTTAAAAAAAAAAAAAAAAATACCCTAATAAAAATGACTAAAGCACATAACGAAATGACAAAAAATTACTAAAAATATTTAAAATATTAATAAAACAACAAAAAAAATTAAAATAACACTGGTGCAATTGGTCAGTAAAACCATGCTTGCGTAAAATGTGAAACGTTTTTTTAAATGTTTATTTAAATCATTTTTATTTTACTATTTGTTCTATTGTTTTTAAAAAGACATACAGTATAGATTTATAATATTGTCCTATTGTTCATAAATTAATTATTGTCTATTGGTATCAATGTAAAAAAGGTGAAAATATTGGTGTATCCTATAAATAGATACTATAAAGCATTGTTTATTATGTAATCTCAATATAAAAGCTCCTATTTTGATAAGATGGGTGTAATCCATAGTAATAAAGACCAAGAGGGTAAAATAAAAAAATAAATAAGTAAAAAAACAAGATAAAATAAGGCTTCACTAGGGTGAAAAAATACATAAGATAAAAAAGGCTTAGATTGGATTTAAAATAAATATTTTGTTTATGATTTTGTCATTAATCCTCCTTTAAAACGGATTTAAATCAGATGTCTGATGATTTTTTTTCTTTTAAATTGTGGGGGTAAATGAACAAAACATCAATGATGCCCTTTGGTCTGTTATTACGAACAGCAATAAATGTCTAAAAATGTTAATTAACAAACGTACAGACAGACATTAGCAGGTCTCAACCTCCTAGAACCGGCTCATGCTCAGAGAGATGCCGTCTGAGCGGATGGACGTACCTTCCTCCACACGCACAGGTGAGCTCGGGGGAGTGCAGGTGGCGCTGGGAACCTGCCCCTCTTCAACCTCCACTGTCTGACCTGGAAACAGCACAAGAATCATTACAGTCCAGCCGTCGCCACAAAAAAACCTTCTCAAATGCTCAGATCTGACATCAAAACACTGCAAGTAATGTGACTCCAGGTGGAATCTGGTAGTTTTTTTTACATATTAAAGGTGCAGTGTGTAAATTGTAGCGGCATCTAGCGGTGAGGTTGCGAATTGCGATATAGAGAAGCTACGGTGGCCAACACAGGACAAAGATGTCATCGTCTAAGACTTTAGAGAGTAGCCAGTCAAGCAAAAGCACTCTGTAGAGCAGTTTGTCCATTTAGGGCTACTGTAGAAACATGCTGGCACATAATGGCGACTTTGATGTAAGGGGACCCGCGGTGTATAAGATAGAAATGGCTCATTCTAAGGTAATAAAAACATAACGGTTCATTATGTAAGGTCTCTATACACCACTGAAAACATAGTTATGTTTATTATATTGCATTTCTGTCAATAGATCCTCCTAAAATTTACACACTGCACCTTTAATTAATGGATAAAATCTGTGAAATGCATGTAAATATGGTTAAAATGTACACTTTTGGTAGACAAAATAATATAAAAAAAAACAAAATATATCAGCAGATGATTCCTGATAATGTCTGACTCAATCATAGTTAACTAAAACTAGAACCATAAAAAAAACATGTTCATTGCTTGAAATAAACATTACCTGAAATAAAAAAACAATATAAAAACATTTTCAGTTAGTGTTTTCATCTTGTTGTTTAGTTTAAGCTGATATACTAAAATAACTAAAACTACAACAGAAAAAGACAAATAAAAACTTGAACTAAAATGAACATGAAAATGGATAATATAAAATAAACACTAATTCAAAATATTAATAAAAACTATAATAGTACATTAATGATACTACAACAACAAAAGTACTAAAACTAACTAAAATGAAAATAAAACACTAAAATTAAAACGAATAATTTAAAAAACATAATATCAATAATCTGTATTTTAATGATACTGAAGAGTCTGGCTAAAATATATCAATTTGATTCTTTGTAATTTCATAAATGCTATAATAACAGTAACATTCATCTGCATGATAAAGTAAAAAGGAAAAGCACTGAAAAAAATGCTGAAGAACCAAGAAACAAAGGAGGATTTTCACCATCAGCACATCAAAATTTAGTCAAATCTCAGCTCAGATTCACAGACGTCCATCAGAGACACCACATTAGTACAAGAACATCGAAATAAACCCCAACAAGCAGAGCAGCGAATCCCACTTCAGAGGACAGCGAGGAGCCCGCAGGTGATTTCAGTCCAGGAGTAAGATTGGAAGAGTGGACGAGGGTCTTTATTATCAGATCCAGAGCAGGTGTTTACGGGACGGGACACTGGTGGACACGAGAACAGAAAGCATGTTGGATCACCAGGGTTTGAAACAGCAAGAGACAGGAAGAAAGAAAGAGCCCAGCAAAGTCAGAACACAAGCCAAAAGGAGAGGCCTTCCGCAGGCAGATGGCAGGCGGTACCTGCAGGCGGCCCGTCTCGTTCAGGCTCCGCGTCACAGCCCAGAGCTTTCAGAACCGCGGAGTGAAACTCCTTATGAGGGGATTCTTGAGGATCCGCCGGGCTGACGTGACCCGACGCGCGGCCAGATTCAGTGCCGCGGCTGGGGATTATGGAGGGTGGCGGGGTCGCGCAGGGCTGCGGATCCTCCTGCGCGGAAGTGATGTCTGGAGCCCCACCGACTGGAGTCTGCACTCCTTCAGGAGTCAAGGCAGACTCTTCCACCTGTGCTAAATGCAATACAACAGTTTCTCTCCTGACCTGCAGTGGGCGCTGTTGGGCTGCAGGATTCATGTGCAGGGTAAAATGCCATTTACAATAAATTAAAACACTTAGCACAAAACTTTGTGCTCCGGAGATGGTCAACAGAAGAGACGACATTACTTGTGCTCATACATTTGTTCAAAAAATAAATAAATAAAATGTGTTGATTAGCGATTTGTTGTGTTCTTACCTTCTGGGCCTTTCTGCTTGAGCTCCACTTCTTTGCGATACTCCTCCAGATCCTGGTCTGTGAACTTGTTGAAGGGGTTTGGTCCAGTTTTACTGACGATGACCTGCGGCTGATACTCCTTCTCAATGATGGCTTTAGATGCGGTCACTAGCTCCCCCTGCGGGCCAAAAGAGGACAAAACAACAGCAACAGTTTAAGTCCTGCTATCATTCTGAGAATGAAAAACATGCTTATTGTAAAACAAAGACCAGGCTGTGAGGAATAAAAGTACATGTTTGTTTGTCCTGCAGCTAGTAAAACACTTAAAATACACATTTTCAAAAATATCAAGTGGACTACAAAAGCTATGAAAAAACATTAAAAATATATTTGACCTTTAACCTTAAGAAGGTATGGCATATTGGATGTACTTTCGGATCCTCACTGCCTTGTTTTTGTCAAATTAATCTGCCATGATTAGTCTCAAGAGACATTTGACACAGGTTTTAAATTCGTCAGTGCAGACGCTTTTATAACACAAAATAACCTGAATGTTATTGTCTTTTTCTGGATGTAAAGCTACAGAGTACTGAAACTGTGTGTGGTTTGATGTTATCGCAGGATGTACCTTTCGAATAGACCTAGAAGGACTAAAGCTCTCTGAAGGGTCAATGCCATCAATAGAGTCCGTACAGTCAGAGAGAGGAGCGTCCTGAAACAGTAGAGCTGGTGAGCAGCGCACAAGCCCACCACAAATACTGACCACACACACACACACACACACACACACTATTGTGCCCTACACACTCACTAATGAGGCAAGCCAGAACCAATGCATACAAGCAAAACACCACACATTCTTGTTTATCTATCTCTGTGAGGACATTCATTAACATAATGCAGTCTCCAGCTCCTTACCATCACCCTACCCATCACAACTAACTGCCTAACCTGAACCCTGACCCTAAACCTGCCCTAAAGTCTTGACCCTAAAACAGGCCTTTAAAGACAAGAAAGAGAGGACTGGACAAAATGTCCTCACTTTACTCTCTCTGTCCTCACTCCACTAAACTAAAACCGGTCCTCACAGAGATATCTGTACAAGTACACACACACACACCAAATGCGCACACACGCTCGTGCGCACACAAGCAAGCACATACACGCTCAAGCGCACACGCACACACACGCGCGCACAAGCAGACACGAGCACACAAGCACACACCCACAAGCGCACACACACCCACAAACACACGCGCACACACACGCGCACACGCGCACAAACACACACAAGTGCACTCACAAGCGCACACATACAAGTGCACACACAAGCACACACACACAAGCACGTGCTCAAGCGCGCACACACGCGTGCTCAAGTACACACGCTTCAAACACGTGTGTACTTGATGTACTTGTATTTGGTGTGTGTGTGTGTGTGTGTGCATGCTCAAGCACACACTCTCACACACTCAGTCTCACTCTCACACACACACACACACTCAGTCTCACTCACACACACACACACACACACACTCAGTCTCACTCACACACACACACACACTCACTCACTCACTCAGTCAGTCTCTCACACACACACACACTCACACTCACACTGTCTCACACTGTCTCACTCACACACACTCACACACACTCACACTGTCTCACTCACACACACTCACACTGTCTCACTCACACACACTCACACTGTCTCACACACTCACACTCAGTCTCACACACTCACACTCAGTCTCACACACACACTCAGTCTCACACACACACACACACTCACACACTCACACACACTCACACACACACTCACACACACTCACACTGTCTCACTCACACACACTCACACTGTCTCACTCTCACACACTCACACTGTCTCACACACTCACACTGTCTCACACACTCACACTCAGTCTCACACACTCACACTCAGTCTCACACACTCACACTCAGTCTCACACACACACTCAGTCTCACACACACACACACACACACACTCACACACTCACACACACACTCACTCACACACACACTCACACACACTCACTCACACACTCACACACTAACACTCTCACACACACACACTCACACACTCACACACTCACACACACACTCACACACACACTCACACACACACTCACACACACACACACACTCACACACACACTCACACACACACTCACACACTCACACACTCACACACTCACACACTCACACACTCCAGACGTGCACAAAACATTTCCTAAAGAAGCGTATGGGCAGGCTGATGTCATGGCTCAGAGTCATGCACTGCAACACCAGAAACCAAACATATGTGTGCTAGTCAAACCACACACAGATTCATACTGCTGCTCCCATAATAACAACACGACCATGTGATTGGTCAGGAGAGATAAATATAAATTTATAAATGTTCAATATACGTGTTCTGTTGAAACCATATTCTACGGCCTGAAGATTTCTGGTTTGTAATAGTGTTGCTGCACTCGAGTGGTTTAGATGAATGATGGTTAGTGGCAAACACACACTTCTGCATCTGTAACACTCTTTTAAAGCATTTTAAAATGACTCCTCTAGAGTATTAATGCAACCTCCACATGTATAAACATGTAAATTATTCAGGACAGATCTATCATGAACTCTGATGTTGTTGAGCAATGGTTTATGCTTCCGTTAAAACAGTCAGATATGAATTATAATAGCTAACTAGAGTTAATATGGGATGTTAAATAATATCAGCATGTCAGACAGTGGTGTTTTTTGATAATTAAATGCATTAAAAGAAGACTTTTCAAATTGTTTTAAATTTAAAAAAAATCTTAAATGCATATGGAGAAAATTAAACAGGAAAAATGCTTCCAAAAAAATAATTGTGAATTACCAATAAATTAAGAAATAAATTAATTATCTTGTAGTAAAATTAAAGATTTATTATAGTAATATAAAAATATAATACGTAAAATAGTACACTACACAGACCAGACTAATAAATTAACTGGTCTAGATTAGCAGCTCAGCACGGCAAACGTCATGTGAGACATGCAGAAATATTATTGCACGTGTGACAACAGTATCATCCTGTATAGTTTACAGTCAATGAACCAAACAAAATGAAAGAAAAAGGGCAAACATGGCACTGCAAACCAATCAAACCAAAAGAAAATGGACAGAGCTCTGACTCGCTGGTCATGTGGTTTACTTACGTGCCATATAGTCACTCTCTGGGGTCAAAAGACACAATTGAACGTTACACACACTGAAATATAACGGTGGGAACAGAATATGTTGGATCTAATGGGAGGAACAGGAGTGTGCAGATGAGAGAGACTCACCTGGACGAACGAACGGTCCACCATGGAACCTGTGAGCACCTGCGACTGAGGACCTGCCGTCTTTTTGTCCTGCAGATTCTGCTCACGGATCTGACGGAAGCAAAAATCACCGTTAACATGACATTACGACAGCAGAAATGTGATAAAAGACATGTCACAGCACATGTAGGGAGTTGTTTCTCCCTCATCATTGAAAAAAGGTTCAGACCTTGTTGCGCATCTCTTGGACCTCTTTGGGGTTGGTGTTCAGCGGGACAAACTGATTGGCCACAGCAGCCTGTCGGAGACTGTCCTCCTTAGTCCACTGAAATTATCAAAGCAAAGCCATTCAAATAAACCAAAACTTAAAATAAATACCCAAATTAAATATTTAACAAAAAAAAGAAGTTTAAATCATGCCTCTCAAACAATACGAAATAAACACAAAGCAGATCTGAAACATTACTGGTCAAATTATAATTGTCCACTGAGCAACGAACCAATGATGATGAACGTTTTGCTTTGGGAACTCTTTGCGCATTAAGAATTCTAAGAATTCTAAATTTAAAATTCCTCTAATCCTCTGCAAACAAAAATTAACTTTAGCAATGTAACATAACATTTGTTGACAATCACCACAATAAATATGATTCTAAATCAGTTTACATCAGTGCAGGGCAGCCACGGCCCCCATCATCATTGATACTGCTGTTGGGCGTATAGTAAGGACAGAAAATGCTAAAAAAGGAAAGAAAAGAGCACAGACAGAAAAACAGAAGATTTAGGAGGATGAAAGACCACGAGGGAGGCAGGTGTGAGGTGGGGTGGTGAGGCAGAAGCTGGGTTTGTGTTTAGGCAGTGGACAGAGGCGTGAGTGGACAGCCAGAAAATCCCTTCAGCTAGTGTAACACGACACACACACACACACACACACACACACACACGGTTCAACATTAATACTGTCCAGGACTACCACAAAAGCAAACCTGGACAACTGAAAATGTCAAATGAAGTTGCAGACAAATATACTAAGGCATAAGTCTCCCTGTAGTCAATAATTTTAGCCCTTAAAACTCATCTTTGATCACTAAAATGACATATTTAAATGAGTTTCCTGTGAAAAGAATTTCTTAATGCCTTAAAATAGCTTGAATGTAACTCTACACCTTTGCCTTATTTAATATATGCGGATCAATGAATATGCAAATTAGCCCCGCCTCCACTTGCTCACGCAAGCTCGGTCAACTTACTGAGGTAAACGCAGCACAATGTTACACATAACCGTAATTAATATGATTAGCCTTTTCCTTGACTGTGTTATCAAACAGCTAATAATGTGTTGCTAATGTCACACAAACCATATTCCCGTTCACGAGTCAGACGGCTGTCTTCTAACACTCAGTATCCTTATAAACACTTTGAACCACTCAGAATGTCAGTGGAGAAAGACATATAGTCCATCATAACATCGTAATATACATCATACACCCGCAATATTGATAAATCTACACGATTTTTCATATCAACAAATATCCCAAATATCAAATATCCTTCTCTCGAGAACCCCTGCTGGTTTGCTGTTAATGATATGCTAAAGTTGGCATGTTGACGTGATTGGATACAAGGTAGTTTGTGACGTCACAGACACCATCGATTTCAAAACGCGGGTCTTTTTTTCACTGCAGTTTTAAGGAGAAAATACTCAGCAATGGTGTTGACTTGTGAATTTGCACATGGTTTGTCTTAAAGAATATTAAAAACACCACACAGACATATAAACAACATTAAAAACATGATTTTCACCACAGGGGGACTTTAATTTAACTGCTAAATCCTATTTAAGACATTTAGGACTTTAAGACTGAGTATTTTCTCCTTAAAACGTCACAAACTATCCTTATAACCAATCATGTCAAAGTGTGATCAACGAGTGGATCTCTGAGCTGGTGTGAGTGGAGGCGGGGCCAATTTGTATATTCATAAAATCATGTATAATAAATAAGGCAAGGGTGTAGAGTTACATTCAAGCTATTTTAAGGAATTTCAAGGAAAAAAAAATTTATAAGTCATTTTGGTGATCAAAAATGAGTTAAGAGATCACGGAGACACATTTCTCAATATTTGGGTCACTTTTTTACTCCTAAGCAGTAAGTTTCATATCTAAACAGCACTGAAACTATCAAAACACTTCATACACATCACCCAAACAAACACTTTGTTACTCATAAAACAATGACCTAAAACACAAGAATGACACCTTTCCATTTATAATTCACTGCAGTTTATGTTACATGATCCTTGTTAACATTACAGAACAAAACTATTCATTAGTTTCCCCTGTTGTATAGCTGGTAATGAAACTGAAAGGCTAACAACTGTGTAGGTGTTCAGTTACATCTATTTATTTTCATAGCATTTATTTGGAATATATTTCAATATGGTTTTATTGTAGAAATGTAGCAAATTGCTATATTATTCAGTTTTGAACTTAAGTTTTGAAAAGTAAAAGTATTTAAACATGCCAATTGGCTTGAAGTTTCAAAGTTTTTGTTGGTTGTGTTTGATGAGAAAATGTATGTAATTTGAAAGATGTCATGATTTTAATGTATTTTGTGCCAAAGCAATGAAAATGATCCACC
Source organism: Hypophthalmichthys molitrix (assembly GCA_037950675.1). Lineage (NCBI taxonomy): Eukaryota > Metazoa > Chordata > Actinopteri > Cypriniformes > Xenocyprididae > Hypophthalmichthys > Hypophthalmichthys molitrix. The sequence goes on along the minus strand of CM075512.1, from coordinate 943,957 downwards.
GTTTAGCCACACAGACTGTGTGAAAAATTTTGAAAAGTGACCTAAGTATTGAGAAATGTGTCCTGGTGATTGTAAAAAAAAAAAAAAAAAAAACCCTATAAATGACAAAGTGCATTGTTAAAAGTACAACATAAATACAAAGCAGCTTTTCAGAATAATATAGCAGTAATAATGTCTTAAATAGGTCATCATTTACACAACGATGTACTGATTGTAAACTTGACTTCTAAGATAACACAAATGAGTAAATAAATTTGCAACTAAACAACAATTTCACTGGTACACTTAAGTAACCGTGTCATAAATGTTTGATCTTAAAGACTGAAAAAGTGACTTAAAAATACACATCAGTTCTGCAAGAATGAATTAAGTTATTTTTGAGTAATTAAATAGAGATTATATATGATTTGAGGGATCATTCATGTTGCTGCCGTTACTTGAGGTTTGATCAAAAGCATAAGCAATAGAAAATGATCTGTTTTGTTTGTCTGAAGGGCAAGTACCTGTAAGATTAATGTCAAACCCTGCACACACACTGTAAGAGGGAGAAAACACACTCTCTCTCACACACACACACACACACACACACACACTCTGTGAGGAAGGACAGAATTACGCCCAACTTTTCTTAAAACGTACAAAATAAACTTCAGTTTATGAAGTTTCAGCTTAAAGATTCAGAGGTTTACTCCAAAAGCTCTGATACATGGATTCAAATAAAGATGAAGAGCAAGTACTAAATATTTCTGAAGCAAAGATAGTTAGCGTTTGGCCTGGGTAAGAATGGCATGAGTAGCCAATGAGTTACTTGCTTTTACCAAAATGAAATAAATGCTTTCAGCACGGAACCAAAAGTCATGAGGAAGGGTTTCCGTATGGGCGCTGGAGAAACGGGGCACATGGGATGAACACGTAAACATGAAATACTCACTGATCACGTTTAGAGCCCCACAACACAACACGCTCTCCCCCAACTAGAGACAATCGTTCGAGAGTTAACAACCACTCATGAACCAATGTTTTTGCTTTCTTTTTTGGATGAATTTGAAATTTAAAAGTTACTTAATTTAAAATACACTCATGCGCAGGAGGAGTTCAGGAAAAGGTAAATCCAATTCAGAAAGAAGAAAAGGAAACTCACAAAAACAGAAAAGATAAATTAAAAAAGCCAACACAAATGTTTTTAAGCAGTTTAAGGAAGGAAAGAACATGGAGTCATCAAACAGCAAGCCACGACTCCATAAATATAAGCAGCCGAGCTTTTTCTCCCACAGAATGTGCGGCAAAATCCTGCTTTTTCTCTGATATTCCCAAAATTTTACTTTTCTTGGAAGGCATTTTCATTTGCAGTCTAGTCTAAAGAACCCGAAGTAGTCATATTTCACCCAAACAAGTTAGTTAGTAAATCAAGTTAGTGATTTAAAGTCATTTTGACAGATTAAAATGTAACAAAAATATGAAAATAAAATAAATAAATACATTTTTATAGAGATTATCTTCAATTGAAAACATCTAAATCTGGCCTTACACCATGAAAAATCTTTTCATATCAGTAAATAACCAGGGGGGGAAAAGTCCTGGAGGAGTTGAAACCATAAAAACCCATTAAAATATGACTTAAAGATATATACAATTTTTTAATTATGACATTATATTCATGGTAATTAAGCACACATTTGCCTAATTGCAAGTAGCCAACAAATAAGGCTTAAATGTCATGAAATTAATGTCACAATGCAAAAATTAATGCATCTTATAGGTCCTAAAAGAAGGTTTTATTTTCTCTAAGCAAAATAGAATTTTATATTTTTTGTGATATTATGTTTTTGATGAAATATGACCATTTTTGGTGAGATTCACCCGTCTATTCACTCCAAAGCTTTCCGATGCTTTTAGCTAAAGGTCATTTAACATACTATAAGTCTACTGTAAGTATTTCCGCTGTCTTCATCTAAGTGCACAGCAACTACACAAATGGCTCTCGTCAAGGCTTCCTGTAATAGTTACTCGGTTTGCTCTGAGAACCGTTCATGTGGAGTAATGGCTCCATTAACACACAAACATTACAAGAGGTGCGAAATAAAGCAATAAATGAAAACAAACAACAACAGAAACGGGAGGAAAATCCATAGCAGAAGTAAGGATTAGCCACACCCACTTTGCGCACATGCCACACCCTCCTGGTCCCCCAGGAGAAGATCCACAATGCATCTGATCAATCATGCAACACAGCATGCACTGAGCAGCCGGAGAGAACCCTGACACCCCTTCGACCAATCGTGAGAGAGGGGGAGGAGCTTGCCACTGGGATTGACAGAGAGAAATCAGAGGAAGCAATGGAGAGATTTGCTTTCCCACAGATCAGAACAGGTTATGATTAATAGGTTAGTTAAGTTAAATAAGTGCATCAACTAGGGAAGTAGGGTGACATCTATTAGTTAATATTTTTCCTGTAGTGCTTTGCCTTAAGAAGTTAAAGGGAAAAAGTCAGCTGAGAGAGAAAAAAAGCTATGTTTACAGGACGAAACGAGTCTAAATGACAATTTGCATTAGTTCTCAAACACTTTACTCAAAGAATAAGGCAGTCACGCCCAAAACCTCTTGGGTAAGGGGTGTTTTTGCCATGGTGTCGGGGTGCTAACCAGCTGCCCTCTCTGGCTCTGTAGCAGTACGTTTCTAAACTATGAACAATAAGGTTGGCACAGACCAAGCAGTTGGTAATACAGCTTGGCACGCAGACACCGGACGAGAGAGACTGCAGCAAGGGTTTCACGTGATCGTGTGTTATGTTCGTCCACACCTTAGTCTTCGCCTTGGGGCTACCGCTGCCGTCCTGCCCTTCCTCTGCCGATTCGTCGGGCCGCCCGGCGGCTAGCCAGCGGGTCTTATCCCGCTGCTGCCGCTGAAAGCTGTGCTTTAACGGGGAGCGCGCACCCGAGTCACTGTCCTCTGCGTATGAGTAGCCCGTGGCTGAAGGGGGAATCTCAACGTCACTGTACTTTTTAGCTTTATCACGCAGCGCCGGGCAACGGTACGGATAACCAGTCCTGTAGCCCTGTGGAGAGAGAGATAGAGACACCCAATCAGGTTATAAGTCAAATATTTTCACAATAAACATTGTTTCAAAGCAGATTTACAGAAAATCATGATGTTGATGTTTATAATATCTTCATTGTTTCTGCCATGGAATAAAACAATTTAAAAGATAACTGTGACTTTTTAATCTCACAATTCTGCCTTTTCCCCTCATAATTGTGAGTTATAAAGTCAGAATTAAGAGATAAACAACTGCAAGTTATAAAGTAAGAATTTTGTGATATAAACTCCCAATTCTGAGAAAAAAGTCAGTCGTTTTTCCTCAAATTCGGACTTTATAACTTGCAGTTGCGAGTTTATATCTCAGAATTGCAAGAAAAATCTCAGAATTGCGAGATAAAAACTCAATTTCAAGTTTTAAAGTCAGAATTGCAAGTTATAAAGTCAGAATTGCAAGATATAAACATGCAATTGCGAGTTATAAAGTCAGAAGTGAGAGTTATAAAGTCCAATTTTTTTTCTTTCCTTTTTTTTTTTTTTTTTTTTAAAATCACAATTCTGAGAAAAAAAAAAAAAAAAGTCAGCATTTTTATTTTTCATTCAGTGGCAGAAACAAGCTTCCATATTCATCAGATTAGAGCTGGAAGATAATATAGTTACATTTTGCAATGATATAAACAATCAAGCAGTTGAGATTTGCTATACAGTATATACTGCTTTACATGAGTATATACTGTATGTATGGAGATAAAGTTGGACATACTAATATATCCAACTTAATATAAATAGTTCTGTGATGATAATTACATTATGCAGCAAAATAAAAGTATATATATGCAGATAAAGTTGGATATAATACATTTCCAACTTTATATATAGAGCTGTAATACAGTTTTTATTTTTTGCAATTTTGTGACGATATAAACAATCATGCAGCAGAGATGTGCTATATAATATATATTGCTCTACGCAGTGTTTCCCCACAAGACTTTTTGAGACTGTGGACAGTAACATATTATAAAACAAATGCACAGTAAAATAAATGAAAATAAATATTTCATAACTATTTTATTTTAATTTAAACTACAATAGGGAAATTACAGTGCTTTTGATTAATTTCTTCACTTGTCAAAAGATAAACCCTTAAGCTTTTATTTTGGAGGAAAACTGCAGTTGAGCTTTTATTTTGGCGGAAAACACAGTATAAGCTAGTGAATGCTGTACATGCTGTCTGGAGATCCTGGCACCATTGTTGCATTATTAAAAACCAAAGAAAAAGAAAAAAAATGGACAAACAATTATAAAGTAATAACAGAGTTTGTTCTCTCTACCAGATTATCCAGCATCCTCATCAAGGCCTCAAACTCCTGCTCCCCGATCTGCCACTTCGGATGCGAGCTCGACCCGTCTCCAGCTGGCTCCAGGTGGCGTGGGCGGGATTTATACTTGCCTGGGTCCAACATAACCAGGTTATCAGGACCGCCCGCACTGGCGAGGGTGCGGACCTGTAATTTCAGACCGGAAAAACAGACATGGAATATTAACCTACAGGGTTAAAGCCCAGCTGGAAACACAATCATTTCACACATTAAAAATGCTAAATTGATGGCTACCTGAATCTCACAGGCTGTGACCAGGTTGTGAATGTAGTAAAACGCCTCTTCAACTGTTTCTCCAACAGACACAAGACCGTGATTCCTCAAAATCAACACCTGAACACACAAACAATGATTTCAGTGCACACATTTACAGATCATAAAACTGGATAAACCCGAAGCTTGAACCCACACAGAAATTCATATAGCCGTGTAATCTGTGTGTGTATATGAGGTACCTTGCTCTTGGGACCCAGGTTCTTCTGTATGAGGACGTTCTCCTCCTCGTCCACCAGGATACCGTGGTAATCGTGGTACGCCACCTCGCCCAGCGCCAGAGCCTCAGGTGAAATGGGCAGAAGACCACATTTCATAGCAGACACCTGGAGGACGAATTATTTGAATGATTAATATGACGGTATATAACATAAATATAGCATGAAATAAATTTATCATGAAATATTGCAATGAAATGAGAGCACAAATAATGCAAAATGCATTTATTCATTACAATCTATTAAAACGACATGAAATGCACCTCAAAATATAATAGCGCGCAAAAAGTATTCTATGAAATGTTGCGATTTGCAAATTAAAATGGATGAAATGTGAACACAAGTAAGATGCATGTAATTCTTCACAAATAAAAGCATTTTGACTGCATTCCAGTTGTTTTAGAAAAGTTTATAGAGATGATTTTTCATGAAACAGCTCATACCGCGGCGCCAGCGGGCGTGTGAATATGCACTATGCACTTGATGTCAGGCCGGGCAGCGTAGATGGCAGAGTGGAGGGTGAAGCCAGCCTGATTTACGCCCAGATTAGTGCTGCCGCGGTCTACGATCTCACCCTGCAGGTTGATCTTCACCTGAGGACACATTCAATGCTGCTAAATACACTTTACACAAATCACAGTCCAATTGCTACTACTAACTCAACTCTAACAACTTTATTTTCCTACAAGTATTATAATAATATCTGTAAGCATTTATAGTCTGATGTCAGTCACGTTCTGAGAGCCAATCAGATGGCTGAGGAAAAACAAAGGCAGGATTACCAGACTGGAGGCAGTGACTTCACTGTACAGAAGTCCAAAGGGGACAATCAGGAAACGCTCCTGTTCAGAGTTCAGCCGGACCTGAAGAGACACAGAGAGAGGTTTGATTGAATTCACACATATCAAACATCCTGCTGAGATGTGTTGTATATATATATTGTGACACACTCACAGTCAGGTGGTTGTAGATGAGCTGAGACCAGCCGAAAAGGTCGGCCAGGCGGTAAAACGCAGCAAGTTTACAGCGCAAGAGCTTCTCTCCCTTATCATAAGCGATGGAGTCTGAACCTCTCAGGTCATTGACTGGAGTCACCATCCCCAAACCTGAAAACACACACACACACACACACGTTAGGACTGTTCTGCCATTACTACATAAACATATATAGGTGTAGCGTTCGTTAAAACACTGAAGTTGATGTTTAATGTAGTATTTTACTTTCAGTGAAGAACACCAGGGTTATTTTCATTAATTAAAACTAAAACCATAAAAAAAACCATTTTTGTTACTTGGGGAAAAAAAAAAAAACATTAACTGAAATAAAATAAAGTTATTTCTAATTATCATTTAGTTTAACTTACTAAAAAGTACTAAGTACTAAAATGACTAAAACTAATAAAAAAAAAAAAAAACTAATACAAATGACAAAAACATGCAAAATTACTAAAATAAACTAAAATAAAAGTGGAAAATATAAAAATATAATTTTTAAAATAGTACAAAGTATGAAAAAAAAAAAAAAAAAATATATATATATATATATATATATATATATATATATATATATATATATATATATATATATATATATATGTACCAAGTACAAAAATGAATAAAAACAATATAGACAAATAAACAAAAAAATTATACAAATGACGAACACACAAAATTACTAAAATGAACAATAAAAATGGAAAATATAAAAATGAAGTATGAAAATGACAAACTGAAAAAATTAATAAAACAACATATAAATATATTAAAAAAGACAAAAACAGCAAAATGACTAAAACTAACTAAAATTAAAATATTAAAACAATTTAAAATATTAGTACTAAGTATTAAGTACTAAAATAAAACTGCAAATATAATAAAAATGAAATATACATATTTAAAAAAACAAAAACTAATAAAAAAAAAAGTGAAAGACATCAAAATGACAAAATTAAAACAGAAAAAAATTAAAATTATAAATTAAATATGAATAAAAACTATACTAGTATATTAATGAATAGAAGGTCGATACATCAAGGCTTTTTTTGCAGTAACATGGAGTAGATTGTATATTTTTACTTTTTGGATTTGTTATTATTTGTTGGATTTATGTTTATAAAAAAAGACACCTAAGAGTGTGAAATTTAGCGGCTTAATGCAGGACATTCCCATACTCACTCATGTTAAGGGCAGCCATGCCTCCCTGCGGGGCGGCGGGGTACATGGTGGGGACGCTGGTGGTCATGAAGTCAGCGATCTGCTGCAGGGCAAGCAAACTGGTGGGAGTTTTTCCCTTCTTCATCTGATCCTGGATCAGAGACTCCAGCTCATCACAGAATGCCTGAAACACAGGAGAACACACACAATTACAGCCAGAACTATTCTGGATATGACTTGAGGAATCATTCATGTCTGGAGCACAAACAGTGAGTAATGGTGAGTGATGGTGAGTAATAAATGACAGAATTTTCATTGAACTAACCCTTGAATCTTAAAGAGATTTGCTAAATGCTGATTTAAATTATTAGAGGGAACATTGACAGTGACTTCTTGACTGAAGATGGTACTTGGCTTAAAAAGTATGAGAGCAGCAGGTTTCTCTCATTCCTTCAAGCACAGAGGACATTAAGAGAAAATAAGGGGTAAAAATCAGCTGCCTTTCGGTCTCTCCCTCGATTTCTGCCTGGATAAAGAGCATCTTTATTCTTCCCATGACTGTCCGCTTGCATAAACAGAATCCCCTCTGTGTTCACACACACATTCAGATGGACATATGATTGCTGGGCAGTCACGAGGGGGTTTATTGAGAGCTGAATGAACTTTAAGGATTCCACCAGAAATATGAAGACGGCTTTCAACATTGATAATAATCATAAATGTTTCTTGAGCAGCAGATCATCATATTAGAATGATTTCTGAAGGATCATGTGACATTGAAGACTGGAGTAATGATGCTGAAAATTCAGCTTTGATCACAGGAATAAATTACACTTTACTATATTCACGTAGAAAACAGCTGTCTTAAATTGTAATATTTCACAATTTTTACTGTATTTTTGATTAAATAAATGCAGCATTGGTGAGCAGAAGAGACTTCATTTGAAAACGTTTAAAAAACAAACAAACATAATGATTCCAAACTTCTGATCAGTAGTGTACGTGCTCATACATTGTCATTTATGTATTTATGTAAATGTGTGTTGTGTTCTCACTGGACTCTGTAGGATCATGGACACTCTCTTCCTCTGCTCCATCATGTTGAAGTCCTGCCGCAGGTCCGGCGCCATGTTCCTCTCTCTCTGGTACTCCGGGCTGCTCTCGTCCACACGGTCGAAATAACGCTCCTTATGAGGGGGGTTGGTGGGAGGGGGGGCCGTCACCACCCCTGCACCTGAGTCTCCGTTCATCACACACCTGTGACAGAGGTCAAAGTTCAGGGTGGAACTCGCATACTTCAACTATGCACTAAAAATTAAAGTACATACTTACAAACATGCTCTAGATTTACTTTAAAGTTACTCCATGAGACTTCTTTTGTAACATAGCGTATTATCATCTTCCAAACAGTGTTTTTCTTTACCCTAAATCACTATGGTAAGCATATGGTAATAATCATTTGTCCATTCGTATTTACTGTAAGAAAAACAAAGAAGGTCAGTCTAATACTGTATACTCAAATTAAATACTCGAACCGAAAAGACTTTGCAAGAAAAAAGGTAAAGCAACAGAACCTGTAATAAAACATGAATCAACATAATTTGCATAGAATCACATTTTCTGTTCACAAAAACAAAATCTCGAAACAATTTACATCTTTGGACTATTTGCCTATAAACCGCCTTGTTAAGTTATAGTTTCCACTGTTATATAATATGAATAGCAATTATGTCTAATGTCAGCATTGCCAAACCTCTGCAGCATTCGTTAAAATAAAAATCTCAACAAGTCAAAACAATAGAGCTACTTAACTGCTCATAAGATCCAAAATTATGTGTTATCCGTCCGTATTTTATTTTTGGGGATGTTTTGATGTCGTAAGTGACATTCGCACTGATAAGGCAATCATCTGATTAGATGATCATCGCCTCAAGATTCATCTGCACAAAATAATTACTCGTGTAATTACCAAAACAATGTTTCTCCTTAAGTAACTTGCAGTTTTATGCTTCAGCCACTAGAGAGCCAAAAGTTTCATAGTGTAGCTTTAAAAAAAATGCATATTTTTCCCCATTTGATTTTGAGGTGAAATACAATCTGGACATGAGATTGACCCGCTGAGAGCCTTTTTAAAACAAGGGCATGGGAGACAGAATGCTGCACAGCGGGAGTGTGTGAGTGGTCATAACGGGCCCGTTTACTATCAAGTGCTCTGGACATAATGTACTTTCTCTGTCCATTAAGCAGAGTGAAGACGAACCGGCGTTTAGCTCCAAAACTGCTATGCAATTACCTGCACTAACTCCATGTCAGCAATAAGACTTTATTTATGGTGAGAACAAAGAATAATAATTATGCTATACAAAACACTTAAGATTAAAACAAGATAAAAAAAAAAAAATCTAAAATACGTTTAGGTTTATGATTAGAAAGCCTTTAGTGTCGTGTACATATGCTCAAGAGTATTTGCAGGAGAATCAATGACACTGTAGGGCACAGAGAGAGAAGGAAAGGGAGTCAGTCTGTCTGACTCAGCATTATTGATCATCTAATGTCCTTTGTGCATCTAAGTGGTTTGTTGCTGATTGTAAACTGATGTTTCTAAGCCACATGAACATGTACCCGCTGCTATGGAACATTTCTGTCTTCTACCTTAAACCAGAGCAGAACCTACAACACAACCTGCCCAATGCAGCACAGTATTACAGCATGAAGTCAACACTCACAGGCGGCTCATTTCAGCCCAGCACAGGAAATAACTGCAGCATTGAGTAATGAAACTCTGGAGCTCTGGACAGCTGTTCTGCTCTCAATCTACAGACACTCCAGAGCCAGAAGATTCATTCATCCTCTGCAATCCACTTATTTTAGTTTAAGTCCCCTAAATGAGCCAGTTTAATCAGTACAGAGGCAGAACTGTTCAGACATGTGAATGTGTTGCTCTGCATCTTAATGCCGGCTGATTTAAAATTAATGGAGAAAAGAAAGTGCATTTCATGCATTCTGACAGCAAGAATTCAATGCACTGATCACAGACTTTAATAGTTTTAACAGTTACATTTGAATATTTTTGGGCTTTTTGCCTTTATTATAGTTAGAACTATTTAAAAGGGGGATCAAAAGCGACAGATGAAGAAAAGGTGTGGCAGGGCTGCAAGATTTGGGGGGTAAAAATCTGACTAATTTTTCTGAAACAATTTGATTTAAAATGTGATTTAAAAACTCCAGGTTTGCAGTGCTTGTTTGTAGGGCTGCACAATTATTATATTAAAAATATTAAACAAAATAAGAAATGTTGCTACTGTAATATTACGCTGTAAAATAATAAAAAATTAAACCATGATTTTTCTGATAAAAATTTTATTAAAATGCGATAAAAAAAAAAACTGTTGCACTTGTTTGTAGGGCTGCACAATTATTATTATTATTATTATTATTATCAAACAAAATAAGAAATGTTATTACTGTAATATTTCACTATAAAAAAAATCATGATCTTTCTGATAGAAATTGTGATAAAATGCAAAAAAAAAAAAAAACTGCTGTGCTTGTTTGTAGGGATGCACAATTATTATTATTATTATTACTACTATTAAAAATATTAAACAAAATAAAATGTAGCAACTAATATTTCGCTGTAAAATAAATAAAAATCAAACCATGAAAAATTGTGATAAAATGCAATAAAAAAACTGCTGTGCTTGGGCTGCACAATTATTATTATATATATATTATTATTAAAAATATCAAACAAAATAAATGTTACTACCGTAATATTTCGCTGCAAAAAAAAAAAAACATGATTTTTTTTTTATAGAAATTGTGATAAAATGCAGAAAAAAAAGCTGCTGTTTGTTTGTTTGTAGGCCTGCACAATTATTATTATTATTACTATTAGAAGTATTAAACAATATAAGAAATGTTGCTACTGTAATATTTCGCTGTAAAATAAATAATAATAAAAAAATCAAACCATGATTTTTCTGATAAAAAACTGCTGTGCTTGTTTGTAGGGCTGCACAGTTATTATTACTATTAAAAATATTAAACAAAATAAGACATGTTGCTACTGTAACATAACACTGTTCAAAGGGAATTTAAGAAAAAATAAATACATTTTCCAGTACAACTGTACAACTTCTCATTACAAGTTTGAGAGGATGGTTGCCACATGTTGCGCTCACAATTGCACATAAATGACCCAAACTCTCAGCACAAGCAGAGATGAGTCTGTGTGGAGCAGCATTTACTGCGAACCTCAATGTCATTTAGAAATAGTGCTTAATACACCACAGCATCTGTCTCTCTCCCTCTCCAGAGTTTCCTCCCACTCTCTTTCAGAATGTGAATTACAGCGCAGCAGTGCAGCCCTTCTGTGTTCATCTCCTTGGTAACTGTGCCGACACAGAGATGCTTTAGTTTCCACCGTCATCATATAAAGGCCTCGGACGTGTTCAGATACAGAAGCCTCTTCGTGCATAATTCTGAATAAACACTGTGATTTGAGCACAGATAAAGTCATCAGAGAATAAAGTACGCTATTTTTCCTGCACTCTGTCACTTCCTGTTGAGAAAGGAAATACAATGACACCCCTCACAGAGAACAGACAATGATTGGAAACCCCTCCTGTCTCTGTTTGAACCAAAATACTCTCATTATCTCGGACTTCTGATAATAGCCTGTGACCATCAACACCGAACTTTCCATGAAAATCCAACCACTTTATTCCAGTATTTCCCCTGCCAACTGGAACATAGTGCAGCGATTGGTTTTTCCGTTGAACTTTTGATTGATTTTAGCATTAGTTGCAGACAAATGCAGTGACCCTTTAGGACCAAACAAAGCTTTTATCCCTAAATGACTCTCAGTACAATCAGAATCAGTCCAGATACAATAATTGTCCCATGGAAGGAACATCTCCAATACATATAAAAGCCATGACACACCAAGCCAACGTCAAAAAAATAGCGGCAACGAAAGCCGACTATGTTGCCTCACATAGGCTGCGTCTAGGCCAAAAATCAAGGGGCGTTCACATGACTTTACAAAACTTTTTACAGGCATGTGCGAGTACTTGACAGCCAAAACAATCAGGCCAGTGCTGCATCTTCATAAAAATGTATCATTTGCATGTTTTTTTTAAGCCTGATCAATTTAAATATTCAAGTGCAAGAAGATGTGGAAGAGAACTTCAATACTTGGGCGCCCAGAAAGCAGCCTCTCAGACAGCCTGCGAATGCCGAATTGATTTCTCTTACACGTCTTCTTGTGCTTGTACAGACATATTCAAACAAAATGATGTCGAAATGGCAGTATTGATGCTTAACCTCAAAAACACAGTCAGTTATGTCTTAAGTGAGCACAAACAGTTTAAAAATAAAATGCATGTGTAACAGTATATTGGATCCGTGCAGCTCTTAAAGTGACAGAAGCCTAATATTCCTGCTGCTGTTCCAAACCAATGTAGATTTCACATTTGTGGCTTAATGCTATAAAAGTAATAAATGTTTTTCAGAAAGAGTGTTTTTTAGCTTGTTTATTTTAATATAACAATATGGCATGCAGTTGCTTCAAACAATGGCATAAAGCTATTCAAATCATTCAATGTAAATTGTGATAATCGTAATTAATAATCGCAATTACAATTTCGAGGGAATAAATCGACAATTATGATTTTTGTCATAATCGTGCAACCCTACTTTCAAGGTCCAGAATATGTAGTCATGTGACTACAGTGGTTCAACCTTAATGTTATAAAGGGACGAGAATACTTTTTGCGCACAAAAACAAAATAAAAATAACGACTTTATCGGATATGTAAGGATTATTCAATTCAATTTGATGGAATTTTACTATTAATTGAAATAAGTAAATTTTAGAGCTGCACGATTAATCGGACGATTAGAAAAAAAAAAACCCCACTGAAATCACGCTTAAACAATTTGGTTTAGTGCGACTATGAAATTGCAAAGGCTGCAATTATTTTTTTTTTATGCACGGCTTGTCAATGAACTATGGCTCCAAATGCTAATCCATCTGAAAGCACTGTGAGTTTGAATCGCTTATAATGTGCATTTGAAAAAGCAACATGCGTCAGACATCTTTCCAGACATGAGAAGCATTTATCATCATCTTGTCCAACAAAAGACAACATTTAATAACGTTTTACTCCAAACTCACTTCATGACAACATTTGAGAGTCCTTCTGTGAGATAATGTGGCTTCTTTCACAGAATAAGGCAGTTGTGTTTATTAATCATGTTTAATCAAAGCGTTTCAATCCTCTGTTTATTCAGCTACAGCGATAGTATGGGATTTCCTGGAATGACGCATGTTCTACTTCGGCAGCAGGGCATATTTGCGTTTCTTTGCGAGAGCATCCTCTGGCTTTCAGATGGAGAAGCATTTACTACTGATCACAGAGCCGTACAGCTCTGACAAGCTGCGCATGAAATAATCGCAGCCTTTGCCAAATCGCGTGATAAAATTGCAGCCCTTGTAAATATTATTTAAAAGTGCATATTCAATTAATTTCCTATTGAGTTTTTTTAATAAATAATGATTTTATTAAATGTTAAAATGTATTTTAAATTAAAAATGATTCAACAAGCATGGTTTAATTAAAACCACAACTGTACCGACAATAAAAGATTAAATGTACATGTGCTATTTCTTCAGGAAATAGAAGGCTATTATTCTTCGAAAAATGCAAACGCATACATTTTTAGGATATTTAACATTTTGTGCATGCACTGTTGCAAATTTGCATTTTCTGGTTGTGCAACTTCCACAGTTGTGAATCTCATCATATGTAAAATAGCTTGTTTTTTTCAATACCTGGTTTCTGTTAGAATATTCCTTTCCCTGAAAATGCCATGAAATGCAGTCTTCCCCCAAAAACTCTGGAAAAACATGGGATTTTACGGCATTTACGAGTAAAAGAAAACCAGTAGACAAACTTTTGGTGCATCCCTACATAAAACTTGACTCTAGAAATATCCTCTCATTTTGCCGAGCTCATTTAACAGTAAAATGTTATCATAGCAGATAGTGATGTTTATAGCTTAGAGATTTATATTATAGTGTTATATTAAGCTTGCGTATGTGTTAAGAGCACAGAGATGTGTAGGCATGACTGTAGTCGCTATGGAAACAAAACATTTCCATGGAAACCTGTAGGATTATGTAATAGTATACGGTCACTCGTGGTCCTGTTTTCTGCCCACTCACTGAAACACTTTGCACAGCTCACTCCTGATCAACATCTACAGTTTTATTATCTTTGACTCTTTACGGCCTCTCAGTCCCCACGGTCATTTCATCATTCGTTTTCCCTCCGGCCACATTTTAAGATTGAACTCTGTCTGGAAACATCTGGAAAGTTTCATTATCGAGCAGGCAAACAGTCAGCAATATCGACTGCAAAAACATCTAAACGTCTAAATTCCATGGAGAAAATAAGAAAACTCCAACTGGAAAGTCCTGTAAAGCCATTGCAAATGAGCCAGATCTCGCTGCATGATTTTCCTGCATCAACAATGGCTTCTTGACACTTTCTAAATGGCAGTCAAATCAATCTCAGCCCACCAGCAGGCTCAGATGAAGGCCAAAGCCCATCCGAACGGGCCAAAACCCGTTCCAGAACTCCCTGGCAGTCGTTAAACCGGACAGCAGGCGATCAGAGAGAGTCTGTCGTGGCTGAAAGCAGCCAAACAAAACAAAAAAAAAGATCAGTTTATAAATGCATATAACACTGGAACACCTGCAGAGTTGGAGGAAGTGTGTGTCTTTCATATGGAGACAGAAAGACAGCGAAGACAGAAAACATAAAAAGCGTGAGGTTCTCAGAGGTCTGAACTACAAAATAAAATCTTAATTGCAGCAGGCACTGTTTAAGATTGCAGGTCTGCCAGATTCACATCATTTGAGCATATTAAAAATAAAATGGAGGCCAGTGAACTACCACAGTCTAAAGTGTCTTTAAACCCCTATTTTATCACACTT
Source organism: Hypophthalmichthys molitrix (assembly GCA_037950675.1). Taxonomy (NCBI): domain Eukaryota; kingdom Metazoa; phylum Chordata; class Actinopteri; order Cypriniformes; family Xenocyprididae; genus Hypophthalmichthys; species Hypophthalmichthys molitrix. Next base: position 928,892 of record CM075512.1, on the reverse strand, counting down.
CAGATTTGAGAAAGATTTAAGAAATGGGATGCAACACTGTGGAAAAGAGTAAGAAGAAGGGAGAAGACAAACAATAAAACACTGAAATTAAAATCAAATGTCACTCAATTTTAGGATCTGGAGGGCTTTCTGTGTCTTGTAAAAGTGTTTAATCTTTCTTTAAGCTGCTCAGAGGTTCAACTCCATGAATTTGCATCTTATCTCCGACTCATGAGGAACTTCCTCATTGACCTAGTTTCCAGAAGAGAAGTGTGTAAATTATCTCACCCGTAACACTACACAGATGTGAGGGAGGGCGTGGAGCAGTGATCATGTGTGTGTGTGCGGGAGTGTTTATGTGGGTGTGATCATAATGTTTGAAGAGTGACGTTACGTTTTAAAATTCAAAGATTCAAAATGTGAAGATTTCCATTCTACAGTCAGTTCTTTGCTTGGTCAATGCCTGTTATTAGGCTGTAAGAACCATAGAAATAATTGAGATCATTTGGCGAAATTATATGGAACTGCCTGGAACTACTTTACTGGAAAATATTTGCATGCCTTAGAACGTTTATTAGCCAATCAGAATCAAGCATTCAACAGCCCTGTAGTATAATCAACAATTACCACCTACAAGCCACACTTCAGTACTCCACAATATGAATAACATTATGGCTATAATAATAACAGGCATAACATTATGACCACCTTCCTAATATTGCGTTGGTCCCCCTTTTGCTGCCAAAACAGCCATTACCCATAAAGGCATGGACTCCACTAGTGAAAACGTGATTCATCAGACCAGGCCACCTTCTTCCATTGCTCCGTGGTCCAGTTCTGATGCTCACGTGTCCACTGTTGGCTCTTTCGGCGGTGGACAGGGGTCAGCATGGTCACCCTGACTGGTCTGCAGCTATGCAGCTCCATATGCAACAAACTATTCTTACACCTTTCTATCAGAACCAGCATTAACTTCTTGAGCAATTTGAGCTACAGCAGCTCGTCTGTTGGATCGGACCACACGGGCCAGCCTTCGCTGAGCCTCGGCCGCCCATGACCCTGTCGCCGGTTCACCATTGTTCCTTCCTTGGAGCACTTTTGATAGATACTGATCACTGCAGACCGGGAACACCCCACAAGAGCTGCAGTTTTGGAGATGCTCTGACCCAGTCGTCTAGCCATCACAATTTGGCTCTCGTCAAACTCATTCAAATCCTTACGCTTGCCCATTTTTCCTGCTTCTAACACATCAACTTTGAGGACAAAATGTTCACTTGCTGCCTAATATATATACCCTCTTACAGGTGCCGTCATGAAGAGATGATCAGTGTTATTCACTTCACCTGTCAGTGTCATAATGTTATGCCTGATCGGTGTATACACACATTTTGGCACAACTCAAAAACGTTCTGATATGCAATATTGCGACAATTCAGAGTGCTGCGAACTAACTTGCCCTGAAATGTCTCTATCTGTACATTAACAAAGTTTGCCTACATCTGAAATCTGTAACCACAGCACACACCAGCTGTTTAACATCTTAAATCACATGTTGTGTATTTGTGGAATGTCATGGCACGGTCCGTGTGCATTATTCCTGGCACACGGCAGGGTCTAAATGTGGCCGTGGACCAGTAGATCTGAATAGTGCACATAAACTACATAACTCACATACACCAAACACAGATAGATGGACTCCTACAAACAATCTTCCTTACGCTGTGCAAATATTTCAAATAACACCAATGGCCTGATAAAATGAATTAAAGCTCCTGGCCTGATAACAGATTCTACAGCTCTGAAATCACTTTAGAAATAAAGCACATTGAAAAATCTCCCATATACTTATGAATTATCAATTATAAACACATGGGCTGTGTTCCAGTACTTAGGGAGATGCCTTGCTGTCTACATAGGCTGCACCCTTCACACTCTACATATTGATAATAAATTATACTTTTAAGTACTTTTTTGAATTAGAAGTATTTTGATAATCAACTTTTCTCTTGCTTCGTCCACCATGGATGGATTTCACAGTTTGTCACACTACATTACAGGATTTCTAGCCTTTTTTTTTTTTGGTCGGGATTGTGCTTTAAACTGCTGCCCATGGAGGTTTAGTCTTTGGAAGAGAGCCGTGTTTTACTCTAGATGTTCTCAAACAGTTTAGCTCAAATGCTTAGCAAACAGCTGCACAAGCTACACAAACTATTTCCTGTTTAAGGCAACGCATTGCACATATGAAGATTTGAGTAACAGAAAGGGAGGAGAAAGGAAGAGGGGAAAAAGTTAAACAACGTGAGATGAAAATGAGAAACACATTTTCGTGCCTCTAGAGGGTCGCGGGCGAGAGAACGAGTGTGCTGACTCACTGCTCACTCAATCCGCTATTTCACCATCATCACACCTCTAAAACAAAAATAATTTATAAAACTGATCACTTCAACACTAAACTGCTGAGTGAATGAGCCACCATTGTAATATGTCAACAATCACACACCTGTGAGTGCCCATTCAGTAAGTGCACTAATTAACATTAGAGCACATGCTAGTGGATGACTGAATCAACTCCACAGCAACTACATAAATTTATCCGCTAACCATTCAGAAACGTCTAAAAGTTGTAACGTCTTCCTGAGTCTCTCCATCAGTGTCGACTCCGGTTTGAACAATGTAAGGCTGAACACCGTTACTGACAATCCTCATTTTGGCTGCGTGAGATTCTCCAGCTGTGTTGTTGTTGAGCGACCGAAGTGCGAGCTGTTAAAGCTCCGCCCTCTTCTGGAAAGGGGGCTGGGAGCAGCAGCTCATTTGCATTTAAAGGGACACACACAAAAACGGCCTGTTTTTGCTCACACCCAAATAGGGGCAAATTTGACAAGCTATAATAAATGATCTGTGGGGTATTTGAGCTGAAACTTCACAGACACATTCTGGGGACACCAGAGACTTATATTACATCTTGTGAAGGGGGCATAATAGGTCTTCTTTAAAGGTTGCTAATTTTGTTTTGGAGTCTACTACAATAGGTTTACATGCATTCAAGGTCAAAAACACTTTAATTTTCTCATAATATACATCGCACATCACCTCATTTCTCATGGAGTCTGAAACGGTTTCTTCGAAGATTCAGACTCTCTAAACCCCGCCTTTCCGAGAGCCTGCTCTGCTCTGATTGGTCAGACAGCCCAGTCTGTTCTGATTGGCGCGTGTCAGAAACTAAATGCCTACTATCATATCTGAATTTCAGCTCTTCCTCAGCACTTGATACGCAGTGATACAAACAGTAAATATGGTGTTGGTTTTATTATATCAAAAAAAAAAAAGAAAAAAGAATAACATAGGCAAGTTGCAACAACTTTTGGCAATCAAAAAGATACTAAAGACTATATTAATTGGCAGAACAACTGTTTTGATCATTATTAAAAGTAACTGAACTGCTTATTGATTATTGGCATTATGTATCATATTGATATTGCCACGGTTTTATAAAAGCAATAAGCTACTAGAAACTCTGCAGCCCTACAGATCTGCCCTTATGGTACAAACCCTCAGACAGACGCTTCAGTCTTTCTGTTTCTCTGAATGACAGACTGTCAGAACACCAGTGACACATGCACGAGCCCAATCTGTGACCAGCACAAAAATACACACGTCCCACAACACAAGAGGCCTTATGATAATTAGTGATTAACCGATGATAAACTGATATATCAGACAGGCACGGCCTATAACTGTCTGGATGGCCACTTAGTGTCCATTCCAAGTTGAAAATGCGCTTTTTCATTTTTCAAAGGAATAAAAAAACTTCCTGATATGAATTTAATATTGCAGATGACATGACAAATATCACTTTAAAACCAATGAAGATAACCTGCGTTATCGACACTATTTCTAAAGTCAAAGAAACGCAACAAAGATTACCACATTTCGTAGAACACAAATTATTTCCAACTTCGAAAGTGACAAAAGACTTTCAGTATTTTCATTTGTGCGCGTGCAGAGTTGCAGTGGCCCTCACGCGACTGTCCTGTCCAGAGCTCCTGGGTGCGCGCGCGTCCGCTCTTCTCTTTCTACACATAATAAACGTTACCGAGAGTCTCGATCACGGCAGAAAACGGTCAAGTGACCTCCAAATCACAAAAAATGTCAAAACAGACACGATAAACGCGTATGTCCTGCAGAAAGCGAACGTTAACGCCACTAGCTCGCGCGCTAACGTTGAGGCCGCGCGACTAAAACCCTGAGGAGAATAATCCATAGAGAGAAAAGAAAGTAAAAAACAAACTTACGCTTATGTTGGGTCTAAATGTGCGGCTGGAATGCACAGCGACTCGGGGACAGGCGGGGAACTTGAGGTTTTTCTCCGTTAGTGGGATTGTGTCCAGTATTTCTTTCTGCAACCGTTTGTTTCTGTCGGTGCGCGTCTCACAGACTGGGGCGCGGCGCTCTGGACTCGCTGAGGTGAAGAGGCTTCTGATTGGTCAGCGTCACTCGACGTTCCGCCCACATCTCAAAACAGAGCATTTGATGTGAGCCGCCTACATACGTGATGGGCGGGGCCTGTCCGTCGCTTAAAAACAGTGAGCTCGGCGTGTGTAATCTGGTGTTGTGTGAGACTGCTGGGTGGGGTGTAGTTTAGCCTATATGTTTTCCAGAATATCAGTATTTTTTAAAAACTGCACATATATTATTGAATAGCTTTTACTTATTAAGCTGAACCTTTATATTCTGGAATACATATATAGTTATGTAATAATTATTAAAAAATCTACAGAGTGTAAGTTGCAATGCATAGAGGTGATTTCAGGTAAATTGGGACACTTTTGCCATTGAGATGACTGGGAAAATGTCCCAATTGTCCTGAATTAACCACATCTTTCAGAGTAGGCGCCTGTATATAATAATAATAATAATAATATATATATATATATATATATATATATATATATATATATATATATATATATATATATATGATTTGTGTGTACATATGTGTGTATATACATATATGTGTGTGTGTGTGTGTGTGTGTGTGTATATATATATGTGTGTGTGTATAGATATATATATGTGTATGTGTGTGTGTGTAATATGTGTAAAATGTAAATGTATAATTTAAATGTAATATAAGTCCATTTCAATAAAAGTGTCTGCCAATTATATATACATTTCAAGCAAAAAATGATTGATCTTTTTCTTTGATTCTTGAAATATGATCTGCTTTGAAAGATTCATCCTACAATTATCCAGGAAATTCACTGTCTGCAAGCAGGCTAATTTTCATGGTCACGTGACCAAATTCAGGTTTGTGAGTTCTCAGGATCACCACATGAGGTCGCCACTCTACACTACTGCATTTATCAGTGATCTATTATTTATGGTGACTGCTTTGAATGATGTCATTCACACACTCTGTTAGACTTAATTTGGCTGCTGTAGTTATTGTTTGGATTCCACTAAAGAATTATAAATCAATTTTGTGTATGGACTTCCTCGCAAATGCTGCTGAGTTAGTTTCAGATGTGTGTTTTATGCTCATTTTCCTGCACATTTGTAGGTTGTTAACTGGTTGGATTTCATCTCCCCAAAGATCTGATCCTCAATCAGTCTAAAAAGAACAGCTTTGACACTGAAGTGACCTTGAGATCTGGATTAATCAGTAGTGAAGGGTTACACATGCAGTAGCAAAACAAACATTCCTGTAATGCTTTGAATTCAATGCAAAGAGTTTGGGAAAAAGACATTTTTATTTGCTGATCAAAATGAACTCATTGGGTGATGTCATACATGATATATGTCATGATAAATGTCTTTATTCTTGCTGTGGACAAACCCTGTAATGAAATCAACTGGATCATCAGTTATTGTAAAATATTAACAAAGACGAAATTGATTTTAAAGGGGAAAAAAGAGGCTAAATCAGTTCAGGCACTTTCTGCATTTCTTCATGCGTCACTGAAGCTGCTTGATTTATTTTCTCACTCATTTCCTGGTGGATTCTGCTGTTCTCTGCTGTGATTACTATAAAATCTGATGTTTTAGTAGACGTCTTCTCCGAGGATGTAAAGGAAACAAAACAAATCTGATGTAGGAGTTAAAATAGGAATAAATATTTCCAGATCTGGATCTGGGTGAGTGTTTTATCCTGTCATTTCTTTTGCATTCCTAGATTACATTCAGATACGATAATGCATAACTCTGATTTAAATTACAATCATTGCAGAATTCGAGTTGAAAGCAGAAAAATGTATTTTCACTTGAGAATGAATTAGTATGTCACTTTTTTGCTTTGATTTGAAAATGTTTCAAAGATCATTGTGTGTTTTTCAGTGGAAGCAAGAAAATCCAACTCTTTCTTAGGAGATAATAATCAATAATCACTCATTTGTGAACATATGATTAATTATATCTGACCTATAGACAGTGAAGAATCTTATATATTTCAAAGTCCAAAATGTTTTCTATGTTTATCTCAGATTGTGGTCTCAAACTTTTGGCCTGCACTGTATATCTGATCACTCTATAATACTAATGTTTGTCCAGTCAGAACTATATTATTTCTCTTTAATAGTGATGAGGTTATATATTTGTGTGTTTTTCAGATGTTCTCTGAAACCTCAACAAAAGAAGAGTAAGACTTTATGCCAGTAATATGACAAGAAAACTAAACGCAGCTGAAGAAAAAGAAAAGAAGACAGATGAAGTCAAACCTGTGCAGAAGAAGAAAACAATGAATAGACGAAAAGAAAATGTCTGTGGATTCAGAAAACAGAGAAATCTGCAGCATAAAAACAGCCTCGACAAATATCGACCAAAGTGTAAGAAAGTCTGAGAGGAATTTCACATTGAACACAATATCTGGATATGATGTGGATGTTTAAGATTTGTGCAGTGCAGATATATAATAAATGACTGTTCTTACCTTGGGCTTTTAGTTAAATTGAATGCATATAAATGAATAAAAGTGAAATCCTGGAATAATAAATCAGAATATTACATCACATACTAAATCAAATAATTACTTTTCAGGTTTTCACCAAATTCTACACTGATTGATGTGAATGTGATCAAAGGATTAGTTCTCTTCAGAATGAAAATGTCCTGATAATTTACTCACCTCCATGTCATCCAAGATGTTCATGTCTTTCTTTCTTCAGTGGAAAAGAAATGAAGGTTTTAGAGGAAAACATTCCAGGATTTTTCTCCATATAGTGGACTTCACTGGGGTTTAACGGGTTGAAGGTCCAAATGTCAGTTTCAGTGCAGCTTCAAAGAGCTCTACATGATCCCAGACGAGGAATAAGAGACTTATCTAGCGAAACCATTGGCTATTTTCTAAAAATATTAAAATTTATATACTTTTTAACCACAAATGCTCGTCTTGCACTGCTCTGTGATGCTCCACGCATTACAAAATCATGTTGGAATGTCTACGTCACGTGACCTTTCCAACATGATTACGTAATGCGTGGAGCATCACAGAGCAGTGCAAGACGAGCATTTGTGGTTAAAAAGTATATAAATTTTAATACTTTTAGAAAATGTCCGATGGTTTCTCTAGATAAGACTCTTATTCCTCGTCTGGGATCATGTAGAGCTCTTTGAAGCTGCACTGAAACTGACATTTGGACCTTCAACCTGTTGAACCCCAGTGAAGTCCACTATATGGAGAAAAATCCTGGAATGTTTTCCTCTAAAACCTTCATTTCTTTTCCACTGAAGAAAGAAAGACATGAACATCTTGGATGACATGGGGGTGAGTAAATTATTAAGACATTTTTGTTTGGAAGTGAACTAATCTTTTAACGGTTCTTGTATTGTGACGTTCATTTGATTTCAGGGTGGAATATGATCATGTGACTCACTCACAGCTTGTTTGATTTCAGTCTCTCTTGATCCAGACGGATCTGCAGAGCGTCTCTCCGGTGAAGAGAAATTCAGAGATGAGGTGAGAGATTCACTCATAATCACAGAATAAATCTGCACATTGTCAGGACACAGACGGAGGGGTAAGTGAACACAGATGTTTATTTGACAGAGGCACGAACACAAGTATGTATGCATGACAAGACCAGACAATGATGTGAGGAAAGTGTGAGTCTTTATAGTGTCCTAGATGGTAAGGGTGATTAGTACTCGGGAGACTGTGAACGAGTGGGTGGAGCGTGAAGATCTGGTGACCATGCGTTGGTGTTGGTGGGTGTTGGCTGTGACTCCGTGACACACATGTTTTAATTTCTAACATTGTGTTTTTCTCTTCAGAAAGCAGCAGTTTTTCTCTTCTAACCGGCAGAATGTTCTTCTTCACTTTCAGTCGATGATTCAGAATGAGACTGGAACACGAAACACTGATATTTTCCTCTGAAAACACTCTGTTTTTAAGTGTTCATGACTATCACTGTACTGAACTGTGTTAAACTGATTTAATTCAGTGTACACAGACAGACAGTGTTAAAGAAGAAACACTGAGATCACATTTTCTGTCTATTTGAGCTGGTAGATCATGACAGCAGTTGCACAAACTGTCTAGAGTTTTACCAGTTCTGTGACTTCAGGCACTTTATTCTGACATCTTTAAACGTGTCATTACTTTACTTCCGTTTAGAAGCTATTTTTATCCAACGGGTGTCGAATGTCTCGTTCATGATCTCTGTTTTTGAGCTGCATGAAGCACATGATCAGCAGGGATTCATGTCTGTATTATTTGATTCTGTTGAACTCTTTGTGAAGGTCATGTAAGTGTATTTACTACATTACACAGTGTGTTTATACCTGAAAGTGTTCTCAAATGTAGTCTTAAATGTCAAATGCTCATGGTTTTTTGCTATGCTCAATAAATATATAATTTAGCTTACAGATGTAACTGCATAACCTCACTTGACACAAATAGAGCAGTTTATAAAATAAAAAGCAATCATTGATAAATACATGTGCTGGTAATTTACAATTTACTATAGTGGTACTGTAATGAAAAAAGTAGATTAGTGAAGTACATAAAACTGTTATTACCATCTTTAACCACTAGATGTCTCTTTTCTGCACAAACTCACAGGCCTTCAGTATAGAATGATATTTAACTTGAATTAGAATATGAATATGGTTATTTGAAATTAAATATGCAGATTTGAACACACATCAAATTAAAATGTGTGTTCATTGAGTTCAGATCTTAATATTCTCTTACTGAGATGATGAACTCTTTTTGCTCTGCGGCTCCTGGAAACTGGTGTGATTATCTTCCATATTAAAACACTTCTGGCCGGTTTCACAGACAAGACTTAAATCTAGTCTCAGACTAAACTGCATGTTTGAGCTGTTTTAACTGAAAGCACATCTTAAAATATGTCAGTGTCATTGTTTTGTCTCAAGATTCATACCAGTAATGTTTTTCTAAGACACATTAATAAAAGATTCTTAAACGTTAATAATGCCTAATCCTGGCTTAATCTAAACTCTGTGAAACCAGACCTTAATTCTATTTAATGAAGCTGCTACTCTTTAATCTCAAATTAATTAAATCTTCAGAATTTACAGCATTCACTAATTATGTTCAAATATCTGCTGAATGCAGGTTAACTGGAGTTTATATATTTAAACCCTTATTAATTAGAAGATAATTAAAACAACAGCGCTGTGTTTGACATGGATCAGTTTATATTTTTATATTTAGTTGAACTTGATCTCTTGAATTCTGGCAGTTAAACAGAAAGAGTGAATGAAAATAAACCCTTAAACATCGATCTGCTGAACATGTAATGTTTTTATTTACAACATTTTTATTCATCTTTTTCATGTGTATTTGAAAGGCATTGTGTTACAGCAGCCACAAAACATCACATATGATTCAGTGTCTAAAATGTCGAAAGGTAATGAAGAGGATAGAATATTTTGTTTTATTAATATGTGTCTAGACCTATATGGATACAACAAGTAAAAATCTAATATTTAACAGGCTATTTCGAAGAATACTGTTCTAAATTAAGGGTATTGTTAATTTATGATTTTATTATCATTTTAAAAGGGCAAATCTATTAATGATTTAACTGAATAATAGTGTCTGTGTTCATCAGCAGGTGGCACTAATGGATAAAGATTCAGATGAACACTGATGAACATGACTGAATTCAGCTCACCATCTTATTTATTTATCCATCCATCCATCCTTTATTTTACCAGGAATAATCCAATTGAGATACAAATCTCTTTTATCAGGCAGTCCTGGACAAAATGGCAGCACACAAAGTTTCATATAACTCATAACTACAGTTAAAAATAATAATAATAAATTAGGTAAAACATGCACATGATTCTTTAAAGTAAGATGCAAGAAGATTTCTGGGGAGTACTTCAAGCATCAAAATACTTCTGCATAATAGATACAAACATTCATAACAACATGCTGAATGACTTTATATGAGGATTTGTTTAAATGTGCAGTGGCTCAGATTTCTGTCTAGATAAGTCCTCGTTGGCATCAATCTTGGAGATGATGAATGAATCAGAAGGATCTTCTCTCTTCTGTTTCTCTTCAGACATATTGACAATTGTTCAAATGGCTCACTGTAAAAAATGACCGTGATTTTAACGGTAAAAGGCTGTAAAAATGCTATAGTGAAAAACAGTTAATTGGTTTACAGAAAGTTTACATACTATATACGGTGAATAACTGTAATAGATCTAACAGTACATTTAATGTCATTTTACGGTAAAATACCGTTAAATTTATAGTTTCTGGAAGTGAAAAATAATGTCATTGAATAATTTACAGTGAAAAACCGTAAACTGACATTCTCACAATTCCCTGCATGACACTTCACATTTGATGTATTTTTGATGAAATAACTTTTTTTTTCTAATCAGTTACGTACATTAGGGTTTTATGTAACATCTAATGTTGTTAAATGAATGTTTATTGCATTTTTAAAATGTCATGTGTGTTACCATGATGGTGTTTAGTGTTTGTGTGAATGACACTGTGTGCACCTTCTATATATTAATATTGTCCAGAGCTTGAGGAAAAGCTGCTTGTGATGAGCTTTGATTCTCATCACCACTGTGTTTGGTGGTCGTCAGTTTATTACAAAGATACAAAACATATCAGTACGTCAATAGGTTGGTAAAAACAACAACAAAAAAACGTTACCTTATTTATAAAGTTCCGGCAACCACAGCTGCCGGTTTTTTACAGGGCTTTTTTTTTTTTTACAGTGGAGTATTCACACACAACAAAGAATGATAACATTTTTATTTTTTAATTTCATAATGCACATTTACAGTCACATCTAAGGTATCCGGGGATGGGGGGAGGGGGTGAGAAGTCACTGTTTAACATTCCGAGAAGCTGTCAATCACAAAAACAATGTTACTGTTAGTTCTAAATAACTTAACCAAGCGCCTTTCTACGGAGCCCCGCACATGACATGCAGGAAAAAAATAGTAAGCTAAATCGTGCGCACGATTTACTATTTAGTTCCCTCAATTTATAAATCATATGTGGTGAATTTAGGCGAAGCACAAGACATTGTGAAGAAAGTCACAGCAGGAAGCTGAAAACCACAAACAGAAAGCCACAGATACAGACTACGCTGTCAACACCTACTGTGTTTTTCTTTCTGAACTTCAGACAGCTCAAGACAGCTCATAGTGTTCCAACTCAAACAGGGAGACAGAGAGCCAAAAAATACTTTACAGGTTCCGAGAACAATTAATATGCCATTTCTAGTCAAAGTTTAGCAGTAATATTAAATAGTCATTATAATACAATAAAATACAAGATGTGCTCTCTCAGTTGAGAAAAGATCAAAACCCTAAAATAACATTGAGAAATAAAGTCTGAGATGAACATTATTTTTTAAATTTATTGTCATATTGGTGTCCTCTTATGTCAGATTTCTTAAATTTAACAAAAAAATTAAATCAAAATACATTGTGTATGGCTCAGACATGGCATGTATGGATTTACACAGCAAATTATAATTGCATAAATTATGTGAAGAGATTAATGTTTTAAATGTAACATTTTAATGTAGAAATGTTAAATGATTGACAAAAATGAAATAATAGTCTACTTTTTAACTATGAAAGTAAAACCAGATGTACTCATTACATCAGAAGAAAAATGGCATCTACGCTAATATTAGTCTCTCTGTTTATCCCGAGGTTTACCGTAGTCAGCCGGATCCGGGCCGTATCCAGATCAGATGGAGGACCTGCGCCTTGACACGACCACAACGCAGCCCTGAAGTGTCAGCAGAGATTGTGTCAACTAGAGATTGACACAACAGCCAGTGGCACAGTTTCCCAACCGTCCCATACCAGCGTGATGAATCCGATCTTCAACCAGATGGAACTGGATTAAATATTTTGACTGTCCGATCCCAATCGGACTTATTCATGTATCGCTGCCTGAATCATAATCATGCACTGTTCACTGTTGGCCAGAGGAAAACTGATCCTACTGAGCCTGGTTTCTCCCAAGGTTTTTTTCTCCATTTTGTCACCTGTTGGAGTTTGGGTTCCTTGCTGTCGCCTTCTCCGCACTACGTTTCCCAGCATCCCTCCTGTTCCTCACCTTCACACAATCATCAATCACCGGCACCTGCAAGCCATCACCCTCATTACCACTCATCAGCACTCCCTTCATAAGCAGTCACCATCCTCACCACAGTGTCTTGTCTTTGTGCACGTCTACATCTATGAAGAAGCTACACAGACCTATTATGCTCACCTGAGAAACCTACCTGTTGTTCATTACCCGTCATCTGTCTTCTGTTCCCTGCGTTGTCTCCCTGGATCCTCTGCTCAGCCATCACTGCCATCTCTGCACCTGTACAAAGAGCACTGCATTAACTTCAGCTAATTTCACCAGCTTCATATTTCAGTGACTGTTTCCCTCACCTGTTTGCATCCTGCCCTGTTCACCTATTACCAGCAATAAAGAACTGTTTGTTTATACTCACCTCACCATCTGTCCTCTTCTGTGTGTGTTTTACTGCTGTTGAACTTCAATGTACTGCAGTTGTACTGTGATTATACTTAATTATACTGCAAATCTGGTTGTGCTTAATTATACTGCAGTTATACTACTTACTGCAGTTTTACTACAATATACTGCATTTTTTTAAGCTGCTTTGACACAATCTGCATTGTAAAAAGCGCTATAGAAATAAAGGTGACATGACTTGAGTGTGCTTTCCCCAAATCTAATCAATGTGAACTGTGTGGGATGTACCGAAAACATTAAAAGGAAGCTATGAGCTCAAGTGAGTCACAGATGTGTGCTAATGGGGGATTCCCTTAAGAAGAACACATTTAACTATCATATTAAACATGCAGTGGGTGGTATGAGACTATGCTACCAAAAAATAATGCAATGAGATTCAGACATAGAAGGCCAGATATGTCACTAAAGCTACGCAGGTGATGGGTGTAGATTACAGAGACTTTCTCCTCAACAGCAAATATCACTTCAGGACGAGCCTTGATGCAAATGACAGCACAATACGATCTTGACCTCCATCAGATGGATGTAAAAACTGCTTATCTTCATGTTCCAACTGACTGAGATTTACATGAAACAGTCAGAAGGTTTTGAAGTGAAGTCAGACATGAGTGAAAAACTAGTCTGTAAACTGAACAATTCACTGTACGGTTTAAAACCGTTTTAACACAAAATGTTCCATGACTACCTCAGTGAGAATGATTTTGTGCAGAATTCAGCTGATCACTGTGTGTACAGTAAACACACAGAAAAATAGAGAGAGATTGTAATAATCTGGGTGGATGATCTGATTATTGCTGCCAGTAACGATTTAATGAATTACATGAAAAAGATGCTGACGGCAAGATTCAAAATGAAAGATCTGGGAAAGCACAAACATTTATTTTCAGCAAAGGGAAGGAGTCGTGAAAATGAATCAGAAAAGTTCCATTTCAAAGGTACTAGACAGATTCAGAATGTCAGACTGTAAACTCAGATCAACACCATGTGAGCAAAAGCTTGACTACAACATTGATGTAGGTAGTTTGATCGATCTGATGACCTGTACTACACCTGATCTAAGTTGGGTTATCTGTCTGATCCAAATGAACATCACTGGTCTACAGTTACACATGTGATGAGGTTCTTACAAGGCACAACAGATCATGAACTTGAAAAACTTAAACTTGTGGCATACAGTGATGCTGACTGGTTGTTGAACAGCATGGAAAATAACTGTCTGTATGAGCCAAATCTGTGAAGATAACTAAGGTGCCAGAGCTCTGTCAAAGAATCCAATGTGTCGACAGAGATGTAATCATGTTAATATAGAGTCATTTCAGTCGATCAACACTCAGTGATGGTGAAGTGACAGTTGAGTATTGAACCACTGATGTCATGATAAACCTGTGAAAAAGTTTAAGTTAGAGAATTAAAAAGAGTTTTGTTTTTGATATCTAATTGCCATACAAGATAAATGCAAAGCTGTGTTTATGCTGATATTATAATGGTATTTTGTACAGTATGAGAGCAAATGGGAGTGTTAATTTGTGTGTCCTCATACTACATCACACATATGCCTGAATCTATCATCCATAAATAGATATGTGAAAAAATAAAGAGGTTCCGGTTCGACAGAAAACGAGTGGTGTGTGTGTATGTATTTTCCACCAGATAATTTACAGTTTTTCTCAATCAATTTGATACATTTCTCTAAAGTAATGTAACTGCTCTCAAAACAGTGAGGGGGTGGATTCTGGAATCCACTGCCGCTTCACTATATATCTTTTAAGTTATTAATCAACATTTATCTTTCAAAATGTTAAATTATTTGAATGACTTCTTCAATGTATGTTAAAGCATTTATTGTCCTTTTCAAACACTAGAGAATAAAGATGAATATTGTATGTACTTCTCATCAGAACTAGAACATGTTATCAGTATGTTTTGTGAATCTTTCCTGTTCTAGTTAAAGCTCGGGCCAACTTCAGCCTTGAAGAAGCTTTGAATCATGTGTATCTGTGTATGTGTGCTAGTGTTCTGTGCAGGTCCTTTATGGGTATCAATGGACATTTGGCACTCTACTTGAGACCTGAAGACGCCTTTTCATGACTTAACAGGACATCCTGTGCCTCAGTTCAGGGACCGATCTGCAGCATCCTGACGAATGGAGATATGCTTCGGACTATCTGTCCATGTGTGGAAGATTACTAATTTTGTCTGTTTTTCTTAGCCAATCAGAATCATTCAACCTGAAGTAATGACGTAGTTAGTTGACTCTGTTAGAGTATAACTGTTGTGGAAATGTGAATGTACGCAGAGCGGCATTCGAACTCGAAGCTGGCTTCTGCTGATGAAACTGCAAACTATTCTTCAGTAAAATTTTCTTCAGTTAATTTTTTTTAAAACTCTGACTCCGGGTTTCCATTCATCATATCTGGTCTTTTGGGTCTTTAACTGTAAAATTCCCCTACAACAGTTAACACTGTGATCTAAACACACTCTTACCTTAAACAAACAGCTAGTGATGCATTTATTAAAAGTAAATACTAACATCAAAACTATAAGTGTATTCTGTAATGATTTTAGAACACTTTCAGCTCGACTCGACACAAAAGACTCGTGAATATTTTAAAAACAACTCAAGTCTTTTACTCTTAACTACTGATATAGTGCCCCCCCAGTTCTCTTAAACGTACGTGAATTATTTAAACCGTTAATAGATAATTAATTTGGGGAGCATTGCACCGCCTAATCATAAGGTGTGTGTTCGACTTTATCAGTTTCTGATACGTTTCAGGTTATGACTATAACCATAGTTCCCTGAGAAGGGAACGAGACACTGCATCCAATAGGATCGCTTTGGGAACGCCGTCAGCGTGATTGCGTCTGATGCACATATGTCAACTTAGCCAATGGCGAAAGTGAACGTCATGGGGGGGTGACGTCACAACTAGGAAAGGATAAATACACATCCGGCCAGACCGGCTTCAGTTAAACTGCCGAAGCAAATCGATCACAGGGGTGCAGGGAGTATGGCAAAGGGACGCAGTGTCTCGTTCCCTTCTCAGGGAACTATGGTTATAGTCATAACCTGAGACGTTCCCTTTCAAGGGAACTCCACACTGCGTCCAATAGGATCGCTTTGGGAAAGATATACCAAAACACCATAATACCAAAATGTCTGTCGTGTGAAACTGTGGCACATTCATGACAGAAGCACTGAGGAACCTGGAGCTGTGTCCAGGTCAAGATCGGTGATCACGATCACGAAAGTGAGTGGCGAGGACCAACCGGCCGTGTCGCAAACTTCTTTGAGGGAAACCCCTGAAATCAAGGCCTTGGAGGCCGCCATACTCCTTGTAGAGTGAGCTCTGACAGCTAAAGGGCATTGCTGGCCAGAAAACTCATAAGCCAGTGAAATAGCCTCAACTATCCACTTGATCATTGTCTGTTTGGACGCAGGGCGACCCCTGTTATGCGGCCCAAAACAGACAAACAGTTGATCCGCTTTTCTCCACAGGGCAGCTCTGTGGACATAAGCGTCCAGTGCTCGCACTGGACATAAAAGGTTCAACTTTTCCTGGTCCGAATTTTGAAATGGAGAAGGACAGAGAGCCTACAGCACTATAGGCCGTGGAACATTGGTCAGCACTTTCGGGATATACCCTATTCTAGGGTAAAGGAAAGCTTTGACCATCCCCGGTGCAAATTCCAAGCATGTGGGGGATATAGATAGGCCCTGAAGGTCTCCTACTCTCTTTAAGGAAGACATGGCAAGAAGGAAAACAGTTTTAAGAGTCAGAAACTTTTCTGAGATGGTATCCAGTGGCTCGAACGGAGCCAATGATAAACTTTCCAACACGATAGCCAAATCCCAAGCAGGAACTCTAGTGCGCACTGTAGGCCTCAGCCTCAGGGTGCCACGCAGGAAACGGATTACTAATGGGTTCTTCCCCACAGTGGTACCATCCACATGGGCATGGTAAGCCGAAATAGTAGATACATACACTTTTAGTGTAGAAGGGGTCAACCCAGAAGAGAAACGATCTTGTAGAAAATCTAGCACTGAACCAATAGGGCAGTTAACTGGATCTAGCTGTCATTCTTGACACCAAGAAGTGAACACTTTCCACTTCAGGGCATAAAGTTTCCTCGTGGAGGGGGCTCTGGAGCTAAGGATGGTCTCTACAACCTCTAGCCAAACCCACAGGTTCCACATTTCTGGGCGGGGATGAAATATTGAGCCCTCCGCCTGAGATAGAAGATCCCTCCTGATCAGAATCTTCCAAGGTGAGCCATCGAGCAGAGCTACAAGGTCTGAGAACCAAATCCGGCTCGGCCAGTAAGGTGCTACTAGCAGTAGACTTATCCCTTCCCGGCAAATTTTCTCCAGAACTCCCTGGAGCAGAACAACTGGGGGAAACGCGTACAGACGCAGCCTCGGCCATGTCTGTACCATGGCATCCAGTCCCAGAGGAGCTGGATGCGTCAGGGAGAACCAAAGTGGACAGTGCGTCGTATCCTGAGACGCAAACAGATCCACCTCTGCTTGGCCATATATCTCCCAAATGAGCTTCACCACCTCGGGGTGAAGTCTCCATTCCTCTGGCCTCAGCCCCTGTCTCGACAGGATATCTGCTCCTATATTCTCTTAAACGTACGTGAATTATTTAAACCGTTAATAGATAATTAATTTGGGGAGCATTGCACCGCCTGTGCACAGCTAATCATAAGGTGTGTGTTCGACTTTATCAGTTTCTGATACGTTTCAGGTTATGACTATAACCATAGTTCCCTGAGAAGGGAACGAGACACTGCATCCAATAGGATCGCTTTGGGAACGCCGTCAGCGTGATTGCGTCTGATGCACATATGTCAACTTAGCCAATGGCGAAAGTGAACGTCATGGGGGGGTGACGTCACAACTAGGAAAGGATAAATACACATCCGGCCAGACCGGCTTCAGTTAAACTGCCGAAGCAAATCGATCACAGGGGTGCAGGGAGTATGGCAAAGGGACGCAGTGTCTCGTTCCCTTCTCAGGGAACTATGGTTATAGTCATAACCTGAGACGTTCCCTTTCAAGGGAACTCCACACTGCGTCCAATAGGATCGCTTTGGGAAAGATATACCAAAACACCATAATACCAAAATGTCTGTCGTGTGAAACTGTGGCACATTCATGACAGAAGCACTGAGGAACCTGGAGCTGTGTCCAGGTCAAGATCGGTGATCACGATCACGAAAGTGAGTGGCGAGGACCAACCGGCCGTGTCGCAAACTTCTTTGAGGGAAACCCCTGAAATCAAGGCCTTGGAGGCCGCCATACTCCTTGTAGAGTGAGCTCTGACAGCTAAAGGGCATTGCTGGCCAGAAAACTCATAAGCCAGTGAAATAGCCTCAACTATCCACTTGATCATTGTCTGTTTGGACGCAGGGCGACCCCTGTTATGCGGCCCAAAACAGACAAACAGTTGATCCGCTTTTCTCCACAGGGCAGCTCTGTGGACATAAGCGTCCAGTGCTCGCACTGGACATAAAAGGTTCAACTTTTCCTGGTCCGAATTTTGAAATGGAGAAGGACAGAGAGCCTACAGCACTATAGGCCGTGGAACATTGGTCAGCACTTTCGGGATATACCCTATTCCATATCTGCTCCTATATTCGGGGTCCCTGGGATATAGATTGCCCTCAAGGAGAGTAACTTCCCCAGGGACCACAGGAGGATCTGGTGCACCAGTTTGCATAGTGGAAGCGAACGCAGACCCCCCTGTCGATTTATATAAGAGACCACCGATGTGTTGTCTGTCCGGACCAGCACATGATGGCCTCTCAGGTCTGGGAGGAAGAACTTCAACGCATTGAAGACCGCCATTATCTCCAGGCAATTTATGTGCCACGAGAGCTGATGGTTCCTCCACAGACCCTGAGCTGAGCGGCCTTCCATTACCGCTCCCCAGCCTGTGAGAGAGGCATCTGTCGTGAGAGTAACTCGACGACACTGAGCTCCTAACACAGGAACCAGTTTTTCTTCCATATAACCAAGGTGCGGATGCATCGCCACATGATCTTGATCATACGAAAGGGGTTCCCTCTCGGGGAAAACCCTTTGGTCCTGAGCCACCACTGTAAGGGTCTCATGTACAGCAGGCCAAAAGGTATCACGTTGGACGCCGCTGCCATCAGCCCCAACAGTTTTTGAAACTGTTTCACAGTGAATGACTGGCCTAGCTTTACTCTTTTCATGACTGATAGAATAGCAGTGATGCGAGCAGGCGAAAGACATGCCCGCATCGTCACTAAATCCCAAACCACGCCCAGAAAAGTGGTCCTCTGTACTGGAGAAAGCACACTCTTTTTGGGGTTCAGTCTCAACCCCAACTTTTGGATATGAGCGAGGACGACATCTCGATGCCGAACTGCCATTTCCTCCGACTGTGCTAATATCAGCCAGTCGTCTATATAGTTCAGAATGCGTATGCCCTGCAGACTGAGCGGGGCCAGTGCTGCATCTATACATTTCATGAACGTACGGGGTGAAAGAGCTAGGCCGAACGGAAGAACCCGATATTGGTACGCTTTGCCCCCGAAAACGAACCTCAGGAACTTCCTGTTTTGTGGAAGGATGGAGACATGGAAGTATGCGATCTTTAGATCTATTGTAACAAACCAGTCCTCGGATCTGATTTGAGTCACAATCTGACTTACCGTCAACATCTTGAATTTTAGTTTCTTGACTGTGCGATTCAGATGGCGAAGATCTAATATGGGACACGACCCTCCATCCTTTTTTGGAACTAAGAAATATCGGCTGTAAAAACCTGACTCTCTGTTTTTTACAGGGACCTGTTCTATAGCCTCCTTCGCTAGTAAGGTCTTTACTTCTTGTTCCATTATCAGAGCCTGCCTGGGATGCACTAATGTATGTAACACCCCGTTGAATCGAGGTGGGCGGAACCCAAACTGAATTCTGTACCCTTTCCCTATCGTTTGCAGGACCCATAGCGATATATTTGGTAGAAGTTTCCACTCTGCCAGAAAATCTACTAAGGGAACCAGCCTCTCGAGACTGGTCTCTGATGTATTTAACACAGCCATCTCGGTGACCTGAAGCATACTGGCAGGAACTAACCGATTTGACTGTATTTTTGACCTCCTCAGAGGCTGCGAGTGTGACACAGTGTCTTGTGGATGCTGGGTCACGAGCTCGCTGGAAACCGCTGCGCCCTGAAGCACCGAGGGTGGTGGGGTTGGCAGAACGGTCCCCTGAGGGCAACGAAGTGGAGTGGGCACCGTATAATGAGGTGAACACCGCTCCACCCCGTGGGGGGGCGCCCTCAGAGACCTGACACTTCTGGCGTCAGGACCTCTTTTGGCCCGCAGCCTTCTTCGCTTGAAGCACGACCCTCAGATCGGTCTTCTGCTTAGAAGGCTTAGGCTGAGAGTGCCGACCCGGCCCACCGTATCTTTGAGGTGGAGCACGAGAAGCGACACTCTCCTTTTGCTGCTGCCTATATGAGGAGCTTGACGGCTGGGGCTGCTCACGCCCAGCAGCCCCAGAGGGTTGGTGGCGGTGCGGTAGATATTTCTTAAATGCCTCTGCTTGCTTCTTTGCCTCCTGGAACCTGTCGACGACTGTGTTGACAGCGTCGCCGAACAGACCAGAAGGCTCAAGCGGGGCATCAAGGAGAAACGCCCTGTCCTTGTCTTTCATATCTGTTAGACTAAGCCACAGATGCCTCTCTGTCGCCACCAAGGCTGCCATGGACCGCCCAATAGCTCTAGCGGTCTCCTTGGTGGCTCTAAGAGACAAATCTGTGGCTTGACGCAGTTCGTGAACTGCGTCAGGGCCAATCCCTTCACCGCCATCCAAATCCCTCAGCAGGTCGGCTTGATATGCTTGCAATATGCTCATGGTATGTAAGCAAGCACCAGCCTGACCTGCCGCTGTATACGCTTTCCCAACTAGCCCAGATGTGGTCTTTAATGGCTTAGTGGGAAGCGTGGGGGCCTTAATGGACGATGCTGTCGAGGGGGACAGATAGCTTGCAAGCGTCTGATCCACCCTCGGCACCATAATCTTTCAGCCCTCTTATATCACTGTATGTTTTCATTTGAAGGCTGAAGACACGTGAAGAATATGGTTTCTTCCACGATCTACACAGCTCACTGTGCAAATCGGGAAAAAACGGTGGTGACGGTGATATATTTGGCGTGAGAAAGCTCTCGTCTAATTTGCTTTTGGGACAAGTGCCTTGTTTCTCGGCCGGTCATTCAATATTCAGTTTGGCAACAGCGCAAGTTATCACCTCCACCAGCTCCTCATATGCTGGGGAAAGAGATGGCGAATCATCTTCCCCCATTCCGACGCTCAACACATCCACCTCCTCAGAACTGGAGTGCTGAAGCGATGGGCTCTCTCCCTGGGTGGAAGAAGCCGCAGCGCGGGCTTCCAACACCAGAGGTTGAGCGACAGATCTCCCGGGTGAGGGCAGAGAAAGAGCGCTCGTGCCCGTCTCCAACCCCTCCGAGAGATCCATCTGCGATCCCCATGATCTCTTTCTCCGCTGTGCCTCGGCAGCAGCGGGTCCAGAGCCAGAGGGAACGCTAGCCTGAGCACTCTCCTCAAAGAGTGACAGGCGGGAGTGGAGCGTGCGAAGCAGCAGCCTCTCACAATGCTCGCAATCAGCCCCCTCGAAGGCTGATAATCATGTGTATCTCCACCCGTAAGGAAGCGGGGACAAGGAGGAGTACACTGTTTTTACTGTGGATGTGTTCGCCATGACTGTGAATGCTTCTGTGTAATGTAACTGACAGACAACAATAAATAAGACACACAGTTTGACACAGAACGCTTTGCTGAGGCAGTAAAGCTGAAGCCGGTCTGGCCGGATGTGTATTTATCCTTTCCTAGTCGTGACGTCACCCGCCCGTGACGTTCACTTTCGCCATTGGCTATGTTGACATACGTGCATCAGACGCAATCACGCTGACGGCGTTCCCAAAGCGATCCTATTGGACACAGTGTGGAGTTCCCTCGAAAGGGAACTGTAATATAGATATAGGCTACCGGTTATATCACACAAAAGACATGCGCCAACAATAATTTACTTTAAATTATGATTTGTTAATCACTATGCAATGTTTAATAAGTACATTATCTCATATTTCTAGCTATGTAAATATATATTATATTTTTTTATGCGCTTTGGTACAATTTTCACAAGCAAAAATCACAAAGTATCTTTTCGCTACACAGAGTAAGTGTTTCATCTATATAAATGTTTCATTCACAGTAACTGTCTTTCATAAAGCTCTTACTATCTCTTTTCGTTCAGTTTAATACATTTGTCTATTATTTAATCCAATTTATTGGTTAATCAATGAATGATTTGGTACATCTATAGATTTCTATAGATACAGATTCTATAGATATAGTTTCTACTTTGTTTGCAATTTCTGATATGGATAACCAAATATAATGAGCTTTTTACACATTATAAGCAATTTATTTTAGATTATAACCACTATGTTCAAAGTGTGTGTGTGTGTGTTCTTGTATACTTGGTTTATGAGGACACAAATGTGTATAATGACATGGGTATTACAACATGATTTATGAGGACACTTCCTGTGTCCTTGTAAACCAAATGGCTTAAAAAACATACTAAACTGTGTTTTTTTTTTTTAAACTAAAAAATGCAGACAGTTTCCTGTGATGGGTAGGTTTAGGAGTAGGGCTAGTGTAGGGGGAGAGAATATACAGTTTGTACAGTATAAATCCATTACGTCTATGGAAAGTCCCTATGTGTGTGGAGACAGGTTTGAGTGTCATGGGGTGCAGGGACTGTGTTTTTGTAAAGGAAACAGATGTAATGAAGGATGCAGGTGCAAAATAAAACAGGAAGGTAATTTTCAGCCACATATTTTCGTCAGTTCACACAGTCTCCGTCCATCAAACCATATACTGTTCACACATTGACGATTTGCAGTTGTATTATCATTAAATAATGCAGTTTGAATTCTTTCATTGTGATTATACTGGCTGGGTTTGCAAAAGTTTATCAAGTTGACAGGATATCTCTATTTAGAAACAAAGCACATTGAACAAAGCATTTTACATTTAAAGTGTGATCAACAATAGCTACAGAAGTGTTTTCTGCTGTAGTTTGAGCTGCAGACGGTGAAGTGTGGGAAGAAACGTGTGGGTATTGTCAGATGGAGCACCTTTGACTAGACATGTGCTGATATTCGGTAATGCGATATATCAAGATAATAAATATGCACGATATTGTTATCGTGGGCACTTCAAAATACCGTAAATAATAATTTATTACCAATTATTAAAATTTTTATAATGCATTTAAGAATGCTTTCCCCATCAACCATATAAAGTGCACAACACCGCTGTATTCTGTGTCAAAGGGACAAGCGCTCAGATGTAAACAAGCCCAATGTGCATGAGAAGCACAAGGCGGAACGAGTGAAGGACACGCGCTGAATGAAAGTGCACGTTCACTCTCTGACAGCAGGGGGCGCTGATGGAACAGCAGAATGCAGCGGTTACCCCGGAAACCCCGCAAACAAAGCAACTGCGCTAGTGAAGTTGTCACAGACACGCCAGGCTCATCACTCACCCATTCACGATGCACTCCCTCACCAGAATACTGATCACGCACACCTGACGCTCCTCACAATCCCAATCAGCAGCACCATAAAAGACACTCACAGCCACACAGTCATTGTCCGGTCTCGTTAACGCATACCTACCCGAATGCTTACCTTACGGACTCCTCGAACTACTACTTACCTGTCTCCAGTGTGTTTCCTAGACCCTCCGTGTTCTCCAGTTTTCCGTGAGTGTCTCTGTGTGTCTTCTGCCCCAAGGACCATCCGTCATCCAAGTCACCTAGAAGAAACAAGTATTAGTATCACAGTCATCCACGATCACGAACTCTATCTGGCTTCACTCACCTGCACTTGCTCTGGTTGTCTCAAATAAACATCATTAACCTTACCTGTTGTCTCCGACCTCCTCTGTACTGTAACAGAAGTTTTTAAAATGCTTCAAACAGCCATTCAATTTTTTGTAATCAATGTTGTTCATCACAGCACCAAATACTTAATACTTAAAGACTTAATAGGCTATTTATTTTCAAACTTAAACATTTTTATATTTTAATCTGGACTACAACATGCCCCATCAGAAATGTTCTGATTATTTGTGAATGTTCAGTAAAACTTTGACATACGGCTTCAACATGTTAATTCATTATTGCCAAACTGACAATGAAAAATACTTATAAAGCATTAATTATTCTTAGTTAATGTTAATTTCTTAGTTACTGTTTAATAACATTACTAAAATCAAAGGAACTTATTTAATGGACCTGAGATAAAACTAACAATGATCAGTTGTATTTCTTAACTAACATTAACAAAAAATAACACTTTCTATAACAAATGTAGCTATTGCTCAATCTTAGTTAATGCATTAAATAATGAGACTTTATTGTAAAGTGTTACCTGTTGTTCTTTATAGCCTAAGTCTTTTGCACTTTAATCTGTTTGAAAATTTTACTTTATATATTTGTGTATTGTATTATTGCATTTAAACATTCAGAGTTATTTTGGTATTACAAAAAGAGTTCTTAAACCTGTTATACTATGACAACACTTTTTTTTTTTTGCAACTTATTTCAATTTCGTGATAATACCGTATACCGTGATAAAAGCTTCAGCAATTAATCACAACATGAAAATTAGATACTGTCATATGCCTACCTTTGACATAGCTAAGACCGAGTGAACCTGTGAATCATTATGTCTGAATGACATTGAATGTGTTAATTCTGTGAATAGAGGTTGTTCACAATGAGTAATCTGGTAACACTTTAGAATAATGGTCCAGATCACTAGTAGTTCTTGAAGATTGTCCTTTTTTACTCTCAACGTGGTCATAAAATGCATCACTAATTACTCAAGTACCTAGTCATTCTTCAGAAACTACTAGTGATCTGGACCATTATTCTAAAGTGAAAAAGATGTTTTTCACTTTAAAATAATGGTCCTGATCACTAGTAGTTCCTGCATAGTGACTAGGTAACACGAGTAATTAATGATGCAGTTTATGACTATTCAGAGTAAATGACACATGATAATGTTCTTTACAATTTGTCCGTTAGTTAATAGTTATTAATGATGGTAATCTCAATAGGTAATTATTGATTAGCTAATAAGGAACTATCTTCTAAATTTGTTATTACTTACCGATTATTAATATTGTTTCTATATTATTTAATAGTAGTAGCTGAAGTGTTAATGTAGTACTACTCATTAGTCCTGCATTACTTCCTACATAGTTACTTATTAATGACGGACCATTATTCTAAAGTGTTACCAGTAATCTTTGTGGTTCCAACACTATATGTGCTACCTACATTTTAACACATTTCATGTAGTTCATGTACATCTGACAGCTTCTTCTTTGTTCCTTAGAAATCATGTTACCCATGTTTTAACTAGACTGTTTTAAAGGGTTAGTTCAACCAAAAATGAAATTTCTGTCATTAATTACTCACTCTCATGTTGTTCCACACCCGTAAGACCTTTGGTCATCTTCAGAACACAAATGAAGTTATTATTGATGAAATCTAAGGGTATCTGATCCACAAATAGACAGCAACGCCACTGCATCTTTTGAAGTCCAGAAAGGTACTAAAGAATCATTAAAACAGTCATGTGACTGCAGTGGTTCAACCTTAATGTTATGAAGAGACGAGAATACTTTTTGTGCAAAAACAAAACAAAAATAACCACTTTATTCAACTAGATCCGGGCAATATTGAGCCCGCGTTCGGATGTAAACACGGAAGCTCTGCAACACAAATAACGTATCA
Source organism: Hypophthalmichthys molitrix (assembly GCA_037950675.1). Classification (NCBI taxonomy): domain Eukaryota; kingdom Metazoa; phylum Chordata; class Actinopteri; order Cypriniformes; family Xenocyprididae; genus Hypophthalmichthys; species Hypophthalmichthys molitrix. The sequence continues at coordinate 903,029 of CM075512.1, read as the reverse complement.
GAATAACAGGGTACAGACGAATTAGTTGAATAAAGTTGTTATTTTTGTTTTGTTTTTGCACACAAAAAGTATTACTGTAACTCACCCTTATGAAGGTTGATTACAGTATAGATTCAGTCAAATACAGTGAGAACATTTACTGTATTGCAGCAAACTCTGTTCTACACAAAACCTCATGACTGTTTCATAACTTGGTAACACTTTAGAATCCTGAAATAACTACACAGGAACAAACGAGTAACGCATTATTAACACTCTAGTAACTATTATTAACTAACAAGAAACTCTGATTAATGAATTAGTAAGTAATAGTGCTCAGTTGAATGTATTAGATGATTAGTTTAGTTAGGACACGGGTGGGCAAACTCGGTCCTGGAGGGCCGCTATCCTGCAGAGTTTAGCTGCAACCCTGATAAAACTCACCTGCGTGTAATCCTGAAGACATTGATTAGCTGGTTCAGGTGTGTTTGATTAGGACAGCGGCCCTCCAGGACTGAGTTTGCCCATACCTGAGTTAGGACATTTAAGCTTTTATAAATGTGTCTTAGAAAAAACATTACTGGTGTGAATCTTGAGACAAAACAATGACACTGACATATATTTTAAAATATGCTTTCAGTTAAACAGTTAAACATTCAGTTAAACATGCAGTTTAGTCAGGAACTTTAGGGTTAAGCCTTATCTGTGACACCAGACAACCATGTGATGTCCCGAGTTAGTGTTTAAACCACAAAATAACCCATATGAATCTGAAAAAGTTCCCTTGCAGTTCTGATGCTTTAAAAAATTAAATGAGGAGAAAACATATTCCTCAAAATAATCCCCTAGCATTAAATGTATCATTAACAGCTCATTAAAATGCAGAGTGGGTTTACAACATCCTTTCAAAATCAACTCCAACAGAAATAACTGACATGTCATGAAATTGACACACACTTAAACATCTTCCTGTCTGGTTTCTGTATATGTGTCACATAACGGGTGAGTGGAAGCTCACAAAGCAAACAAAAAGGAAATTATTTACAACACCACAACATCGACACATACATTGACGAGAACGGACAAAGACTAAGCCAGAACTGAGAATATAAATACACTGACCAAACAAAGGAACTAATGAGGGAGTAAGTGAACACATGAAACTAATTACATAATTAACAGACTGACAGACAGCAACTAGGTCAAAGAAACACAACACAGCAGAGGTGACAATATGCAGTACGCTCAATCTCATGCACTATTTTTGCAAAACTCCAAACACATTCTCACTCACTAAAACACACACTGTGATGCACTTATGTCACAGAACAGTAAACACAAGCTGCAAAAGAACACAGTTGTCATCATTTACACACAACAGCTCAACATTGTTCACTCAATTTTCCTCATAAAAATAACTCAAATAATTTGTGTAGCAGAAACATGATTCAACTGAGAATACACCAATACATCCAAAATAACTCAGTAAACGAACTTGAATTTAAAAACACTATAAGGTGCATTATTATGTGATTATATCCTCTATTTTATTATTTCCTTTACATACCCTTCTACTTCCTACTTTCTCCTGGATTCTATAATAATGTCTACCTGTTACTGCTCTATCCCAAATATGTTGTCATTCCTTTACTATACTATTCTTAATTATTACCTTTGCTTCAGATGTTCTATATAGGATTTCCATGACCTCATCTTGCTTACTTGCCTCCTTTGCTGAAATATCAGCAGCTTTGTTCCCTTTAACTCCTATATGCACAGAAGTCCACATGAATACTATTATCACAATTTAACTTTGAAGTCTAAATATAATTTATAAGGAGTCATTCAAACCTGTCGTCAACCTAATGTCAGGCTCGACTTGTCACTACCACGGTAACCCCCAAAATGGGTAACTAACCACGGTAACTCCCAACATGACAAAAACGTTTCTAAATCCCACCTTAATAGAACATTAAACAAAAATAACAAGTCTTCTACTAATTTATCTTGTTTAAAAACACATGAAAATAAACAAATTCAACATTTTCTCTTCGAATAAAATCCCATGCAAAGCATTCTGGGACCTAGAAATCTAGTAAGTAGATTAGAGCCTACACAATAAAATTAAGTAAATGTTCATTTAAATATAAAACTGAACAAGCAGCAAACATCCTCGTTTTGAGTGGGTGCTTCCATTTCAGCAGCAAAACAACAACAAAAAAATTCCACGACTTTCCAAACAATGAAATAAAGAAAGATAAGATTAGATAAGATAAGATGCGAGCAGCACATCGCGACGTGTCAAAAACAAGAAACCATGAGACAGTAAAGGATGCCCTGTATACCAGAGGTAATCCACGCAGTTGCGAAGCTTCCAACATAGAGACCTGTATGGGGCGTGGATTATATAAAATTTGATAATTGCTAAGCAAACTGAGAGAACTAACGTGTAAACGCTCGCCAGCCGTCTGGCCAAAATCCCATAGTATTCAGGCGTCAGATGTAAGATATGAGACGTTAGACGTCACGGTCACGTGTTGGAGCTGCGCTCAAAGTGCGCGGCGGCGATGGCGGCGACGTAGTTGAGAAAGTATATTTTTTACTTTGCGTCTGGATAACGTATGTGTGGATAACACTGATAATAATATTTTAGCTTTATTCCTGTTTTGCCCAAAGGAAGCTTTAAGGTGGAAATGTTCATAACTTGGAGGAAACCGTAGGCGGATTGGCCATCGGGCCGGACCATTTTTTTTTTAATGTGGGCCGGTCAGTTTTATTTTTAATATATATAAATAAATAGTTTTTACAGGCCGACAGCGCATAGGATGGGTTTTTATTGCTTGCACGATTTCACTATGGTTATAATAATATTATTAATAATAAATGTTAAGCATTTGGCCCAGTCGGCAACGGCCGGCCCGGTCCCGAGATGGGCCGACCGCCCCACCCCCTTTAGTTACTGTTGCTATGTATACCAAGCCAAGCCGCTCTCACGCCACACGTCATGTTCTCTCAGAGTGAAAAATACGTTGGAGAAAAGAGGACACTGACAATGCGTCGACAGAAGAGAAATTTAAACAATAAATACCGTTTTGTAGCTTTTTAATGTGTCTTGACAGATTGCTGTAGCGCCTCAGTTCAAGCGGCCCGTGACAATACACACCATTTTTCAAATTCAAGTCCACAACGTTAATCGTGGGGCAGTCGTGGCCTAATGGATAGAGAGTCGGACTTGTTACCCAAAGGTCATGGGTTCGAGTCTCAGGTCTGGCAGGGATTGTTGGTGAGGGGAGTGAATATCCAGCACTCTCAATACCACGACTGAGGTGAGACCCTTGAGCAAGGCACCGTACCCCCAACTGCTCCCCGGGTGTGTGTTCACGGTGTGTGTGTGTTCACTGCTGTGTGTGTACACTTGGATGGGTTAAATGCAGAGCACAAATTCCTAGTATGGGTCACCATACTTGGCCACGTCACTTCACTTTCACTTTCATCTAACTGCTTTGTCGGACATAAATGTGGATACGGCGTTATGATTGGTTAAATCGCCTGTCAATCAAACTCCCTGCGAAGCAAGTTCAGTCAAAATCAAGCACGTCATCAGAGATCAGAGAGAGAGAGCGCAACACGAGCAAATTTGTCAGTAAAAGTTAGATGATGGACCTTAAAAAAAAGGAAAGGTGGTGCAGAAAAGGGTCGAGAAAATAAAAAAAGTCTGATGCTGCCAAATGCCTAAAATTAACTGAACTCTTTTCAAAGGGTTTAAATTCAGCAGCTGCTGCGGAGGAGGACAGTAGTGCCATAAAGGTAAGAAAAAAAAACAAAAAATACAGCTAGCTCAAGTCATTTTCAAGCAATTCACGCTACTTCTGCCAGTTAGCTCCAGTGTTTTTTTTATTTTTTATTATTATTTTATTATTATTATTATTATTATTATTAATAAACAGTTGTAAGCTTAGCATACAACCCCCCTATACTTTAAAATGTCATTGCTTCGTGATAACTGGTTACAATTGTTAGCTAGCCTGTTACTGAATTACATGACTGAAATATCAGCAGATAAGGTGGGATTTAGGGTAAACAGACTGCTGTACGCTACTTGCAATATAGTCTAACACGTCAAAAACGTATAGCAACCCAGGTGAAAAAAGTACACTTCCATAATGTACTTAAAGTGTAAAATGTCCTTTTAACATACTATCTCTGTATTTGTAGTACACTTATGGGTTCAAGTGTACTACAAGTGGTAACTAAATACAAATTCATGGTGTCTCAAAATAGCACAGTTGAGTACACTTAGATGTTATTAAGATTATCCTAAGAAGTACTAAAGAAGATTTTTAGTATATTACGTACAAAATTAGTGTGTGAAAAAAGAACACTTTAAAGACTTTATGGAAGTGTACTTTTTTCATCTGGGAATGCGCGTGTCCATGGGCTGGTGTGGCTACAGTGCCGGGGCTGAATTTTTGTCCCAGTCCGCCCCTGGAGGAAGCATTACAAATCCGTCTCCCTGATTGAAGCTTGGCCATTCCTCCGGCCACCTCTGTTGCGCAAGCACCGCATTAACAGCTGACTTTTCTCCGTTTAAAGGACACACCGGCACAAGGGCCATTCCAGCTGAACTAAGGTTCACCTTCACCTTTTAATATGGAAAAAAATAGTAATTAACAAGCCCAAAGATGCATATAAGTGGCCATTCTAACACTGCAAGTGCGCGCTTGGCTTGAAGCGTCGAGCAGAGATGTGCTCGACGGTCAAACATGTTTTTTTTACAAGCGCATGTTTACTTAGAAAAATAATGTAAAAGTGCTTCAATGGCATAAAAAACCTTAAGGTTAGCACAACGAAATTAACACATATAGTGCATAGTTATACACACTCGTTTGAGATGTGTTGCATTAATTATTAAACTTATTTATTTGTTCTTATGTGCTTGCGTTCGATTTGTCTAATGCAATAAATTAAATTATTTTATTTAAGCTTTAGTTATATTTGGTCAAACATGTCACTGAATACATCAAGCTATTTATTATAGTTTTTTTAGGTGATGTTGCTGAGTAAGTGAGTTAAGAACAGTGCTCAGTCATTAAAAAAAAAGAAAAAAAAAATGTTGTGTGTGCATGAGATGCCGGCGCGATCACTTACATTTTCTTATAAAAGAGGAAAAAAAATTAAATACTCAGACATTTATGTAACACATTTCGAATTTGTGAAGGGTTAAATAGGCCTATTTTTGTACACTCACAATAAAAACAAAAAATTGCTTGTAAAAGAAAGAAAACAAAAAGAATTTTCTGCCGTCTCGGTTTTCTTTCTGTGAACTTCTCAAAAATGAACCTAAACTCAGAATATAGATATAGCTTAGTCCATTACTTGTCGCATTTTGTTAATATGTGTATTATTTAGGTGAAATAAATTTTGCGCATATGCTATTTATTCCTTTTATAGGATTTAATCCTATTTTTCTCCATTCAGAAGCGCCGCAGATGCCTGATGATGATGAATCCTCATGTTCTGTTGTTTATTCTGCTATTTGTTCATGTAGGCTAAAACTAAACCCCTGGGATTTTATTAATGGGTCACAGACACGTATCCATTGTAATTTCGTTTAATTCAAATTTTATTTTACCTTGTCGGTTAATGAAAAGATAATGATCTCGTCGGTAGAAAGTCGGGGGGAAAAACGAAATGACATTGACAAGGCAACATTTCTAGTTTTCGTTTAGTTTAAGTTTTTTTTTTTTTTTTTTTAACTAATATTTATAGCCTATTTTCTTATATTACAGGATTATTTCGATTAGCATACATGTTTTTAATAGTTTTAGTTTTTGTTATTTAACTATAATAACCCGGCCTGGGAAAAACATCCACAGAACTGCAGTATGTCAATTTTCCAGCTGTTTAAGCCATGAATATTTACAAATATTCACGAATTATTTAATGCCGTCTGGGACACAATCTCAGGCCGGGAGTCTCAGACTCATCGAAGCCAATAAATACAGTTATTGATGCTCGGGAAGCTAACAGCAATTTCTTAACGATCAGCATTTCATCTGGAAGAGGTTCACCTGAAAATGATGTCCACTAGAGGGAGCCACAGGATAAGGAATATTTTAAACTTATCTTCCTTATTTTTAAGCTTATCTGTTTCCATACTTTTGAATATGAGGCTACAGAAGAACACCATAATTCCTCCGTTCAGGCCATTCAAGACATTGAGAGTCACGAAGACCTATAAAAACCCAGCCACAACACATAATTGCGAATAACATGCCTTACCTTAACACAGAATCGACCACAACTCCAACGTTTATATTTTTTTTCTATGAATCTTTGAGTTAACGTGTACTAAACACGAGTGGAATTTGCACCGCAGCGCCCCCACAACTTGATGCTCATGACAAGAATAGCATATAGTTATCTTTATTGAAGTGAATTAGGTTTAAATCGCCGTCATGCATGAATGAATGATATTTTTGCAATTTTACACATAATAACCCTTGTGAAAAAGAAGTGCACTTAATTGTATTGAAAGTGTACTTTTTGTGTACTTCAAATCTTAAAAGTATACTTTTTAAAAAGTGCACTTGCAGACAATATAATTAAAATTAAAGGCCACTTAAGTGTACTTAAAAAGAATATACTTTAATGACAATATTTATTAACACACTTAAGTGCACATTTTAAAAATGCACTTTGTATTAATGTCTAATTAAGTTGTACTTAAAGAAAGTACACTTTAATGACAATATTTATTAACACGCTTAAGTGCACTTTGTAATAATGCCTAATTAAGTTTTACTTAAAGAAAGTACACTTTAATGACAATATTTATTAACACGCTGTTTTATGGTGCGTCTCTAAACACCTTTACCTTAGTAAGTCAAATCTGATCTAATTTATAAGCATTTTAAAAATACTTACAATCAGACAGAAGACTTCTCTGTGGTCTGTTCAGGCTCAACGACTTAAATTAATGCCACATGAGGCTGAGTTTAGTTATAAAGTTATAAATTCATTTATTTATTACATTAGTATTTCTAGCATTACATATATTCTACAAACATTCTATATGGTAATTAAATAAAGTATAAGTATTAAAAAGTTCTTCAGTCAAGGCAATATCAGCGATGGAGGCATCATCAGCGTTGGTTCTGGTGTCGGAGAAGCTCCTCAGGTGCGAAGCAGCGCCCCGTTCTCTTCACGTTCCAGCCTTTTATAGACTATCTGACCTCTTGAGGTCATCTTCTTTGGAATTCCCCTCATCTGAGTCTATATATAAAGGCTTGTCTCTTTGTTCTCGGACTCTTCTCCTCTGCTGTGTCCTGCTCTTCGTCTTCAAGACATTCTTCAACTGTAATAACTGCCTTTCTTACTAATACATGTTATGTCCTTACTGTTCTACTAGCATGCTTTATTAAAATCTTAAAACAACAGTTGTAGTGTCTTCCTTTATAAACACATTCTTAATAAAGCTTTAAAACAATAGTGTTTTATCTCTCCCATTCTTTCTTACACATCAATTTCTTCCTGCTAAATAGGACAAATATAAATCATGCTTTTCCTGCTCCTAGGGGGCAGGCAAATACATAAATATACATACATGTAACACTTTTTGTAATGATATGGAAGCAGGAACTGCCAGAATATAAACTAAAATCTTGTCTTTAGCAGGGCTAGAACCCTGATCTCCTGGACACAGAGCTGGTGTTCTTCCTGAGTGAGCTAACTTAAGGCTGAGGAATTTTAGACCCAAGTGCAGAGGAATAATCTCAAGGAGACGAGAGGTATGAACTCCAAGTAGCTTTACTTGAAGAAGCTCAAAAAATAAGGAACAAAGTACAAACAAAACCAGAAGCAGAGCTTCCAATAGTCACAAAAAGGGAAAACAAAACAAGCACAATGGCTTACAAAAGACTCACGGTTTGCAACAGGATACACAGGTAGGTAGGCTCAAGACTGAACAAAAAACAATGGCTAAAGGCAAACTTAAATAGGGCCCTACACAGGTGAGTATCATCAACAATGATTGCTTAGCACAACTGAGAGTTCTTGCCAATGGTTGCCCCCTGGCAACTGGGAGGAAGATTGCAGGCAACAGGCATCCCGCGCCCCTTTGTGGCTGGGAGCAGTACTGCTGGTCCTGGCAGGAGTATGACCCTAGTGGTTGGAGGAAGTATTGCTGGCTAGTGTCTTACAGGAACCCTCTCTTGATGAACGGCTCCTGACGTTCCTTTTAGTGCAGTTCGACTGTTGTCGTTGGAAGTCCTTGATGAGCTCTGGGTCCAGTATGTCTCTGGCTGGCACCCACGAGCGCTCTTCTGGACCATAGCCTTGCCAGTCAACCAAATATTGGACCCCTCCCAGGACTTTGCGCATATTAAAAAGACTCTGCACGGAGTAAGCTGGTTGCCCCTCCACCATCTGAGGAACTGGAGGTGGTCTAACTGCAGGAGACAAAGGAGAGTAGATGACAGGTTTGAGGCATGAAACATGGAATGTGGGGTGTATGCGCATAGACCTGGGCAATAGGAGTCGGTAAGAGACTGGGTTTATTCTCTTGAGAATCTTGAAAGGTCCAATGTATCTAGGACCTAGTTTCCGTGACTCTAGGCACAATGGAAGATTTCTAGTTGAAAGCCACACTCTCTGCCCCGGTCGGAGTTACGGACCAACCTGCCGATGTCGATTGGCCTGTTTTTGTTGTTCCCGGGATGACTTTAACAGGGCTGCCCAAGCTTTCCGACAGACTCCCCGGCACCTCCGGACTAACTGGGCTGCTGCTGGAACCTGTGCTTGAAGGTCCTGTTCAGAAAACAGAGAGGGGGGGAACCCAAACTGGCATTCAAATGGAGACATACCCAGTGATGAGTGATGGAGGGTGTTATGGGCAAATTCTGCCCAGACCAGCTGGGAACTCCACGTACTCGGGTTGTTCGAGACCAGACACCTCAGGGTCTTCTCAATCTCTTGGTTCACTCTCTCTGTCTGGCCATTGGATTGGGGATGGAACCCTGAGGACAAGCTGATGGTGGAACCGATTAGACGTCCAAAAGCCTTCCAGAATCTTGAGGTAAACTGGGAACCCCTATCAGACACCATATCCTGAGGAAACCCATGAATCCTAAAGACATGTTGCATGAGAAGTTCTGCCGTCTGGCCTGCTGTAGGAATTTTAGAGGCGGGAATGAGATGACATGCCTTAGAAAATCTGTCCACAACAACAAGTATCACTGTGTTACCTTGAGAGTTGGGTAAACCACTAACAAAATCCATGGATATGTGGGACCAGGGTCGTCTCGGGATAGGGAGGGGATGTAGTTTACCTTGAGGGAGGGCTCTAGGTTCCTTATTCTGGGCGCAAGTGGAACATGCAGCAACCATTCTCCGAACATCAGTTCCCATGTTGGGCCACCAAAACTTGGACTGGATCTGCCTCAGAGTCCTTAGGACCCCTGGATGTCCAGATGACGGTGCGGCATGACCCCACTGCAGTACTTCGGACCTGATGGTGTTAGGCACAAAGAGGCGACCCGATGGGCCATTACCTGGGTCAGGTTGGTGAATTTGGGCCTTCCGTACTGCCGTCTCCAAGTCCCACTGGATGCCTGCCAGCACTCTGTACCTTGGTATGATGGGCTCTGACCTGCCCTCCTCTTCCTGGGATTCAAACTGCCTTGACAGAGCATCAGGCTTAATATTCTTGGAACCAGGTCTGTAAGAGAGGACAAAGTCAAAAAGGTTAAAGAAAAGGGCCCACCGAGCTTGTCGAGGATTTAACCTTTTGGCTCCCTGGATGTAAGTAAGGTTCCTGTGGTCAGTCCATATCACAAATGGGTGTTTAGCACCCTCCAGCCAGTGCCTCCATTCCTCTAATGCCAGCTTAACAGCCAGCAACTCCCAATTCCCAATATCATAGTTCTTCTCTGCTGCTGTCAGACGACGTGAAAAGAAGGCACAAGGATGGAATTTATGGTCCCTAGTCGCTCTCTGGGACAAAACTGCTCCCACCCCCACGTCCGATGCGTCCACCTCGATAATAAACGGTAACTCAGGATCTGGTAGGATCAATATGGGAGTTGAAGTAAACAGCTGTTTGAGTCGTTCGAAAGCCTGGTTAGCCTTCTCTGTCCACTAAAAGGGTGTGCTAGACTTCCTGGTGAGAGCTGTGAGAGGTTCTGCAATGGAGCTGAAGCCTTGAATAAATCTCCTATAAAAGTTGGCGAAACCCAGGAAACGTTGAACTTGTTTTAATGAATCAGGGTGGGGCCACTCCAGGACTGCACGAACTTTGCTGGGATCCATCTGTACACTGCCACATGACAGGATGAAACCCAAGAAAGAGACTGTAGTGCTGTGGAACTCACTTTTCTCCAGTTTGACGAAGAGGTTGTTCAAGAGCAGACGAGAGAGAACCTGCCGGACATGTTGAACGTGTTCTTCATAACTCTGGAAAATATTAAAATATCATCGAGATTTACAAACACACATTTGTTGAGCAACTCCCTCAAAACATCATTGATAAGGGCTTGGAAGACGGCTGGGGCATTAGCTAGCCCGAAGGGCATCACCTGATACTCGTAATGCCCTGTAGGGGTGTTGAAAGCCGTCTTCCATTCGTCCCCCTCCCGGATTCTCACCAGGTGGTACGCATTCCGGAGGTCTAACTTAGTGAAGATGGTAGCACCCTGGAGAAGTTCGAAGGCTGTGGCCATAAGTGGTAGTGGATATCGATTTTTCACCGTGATGTTATTTAGGCCACGATAATCAATGCATGGGCGAAGACCTCCATCCTTCTTACCCACAAAAAAAAAAAAACAGCCCCTGCCGGTTAGGTGGAAGGCCGAATAAATCCATTCTCCAGTGCCTTACAAATGTAATCATCCATTGCTGACCTCTCTGGAGCTGACAATGAGAAGAGTCTTCCTCTAGGAGGGCAAGTACCTGGCAGCAATTCAATGGCGCAATCATAGGGTCGGTGAGGAGGAAGACTATCGGCCCGGGATTTACTGAACACATCCTGGAGATCAACATATTCCTGGGGAACTTGAGATAGGTCAGGAGAAGAAACAATTAGAGCAGGAGGTGTTAGTGTAGTTCTTGGCATATTTGACTCATGCTGGTTCCAGAGTAGTTGTTTAGGCCCCCAAGAAGACTCAGGAGATAAAAGAATTTCGGCCATTGGACATGTACATCTCCATCTGGTAAAACGGCCAGTTGGCCAGTCAATCTGAGGATTGTGAGAAACAAGCCAAGGGTAGCCAAGAATGACTGAGAACTCGGGTGTGTCTATAATTAGAAAAGCAGTATTAAATTATATAATAGTGTACATGTAAATTACATTAAAGTATATTTTAGTTCACATTAATTGCTTGTCAGTACATTCGGAAGTAAACTTTTACCATAATTCAAAGTACATAATTTTTTTTTATTAAAGTCCCACTTAAGTGGTTTAAAAAAAAATCACTCAAAAGTTCAACTAATTGCATTTAATATGAACTTAATCTGTGATATATTTAAAATTAATTACAAATAGAATGCACTTAAGGGGCTGAAAACATTACATTTAATTCGCACTTAAGTGTGTTCTTTTAAAGTATATTATTTGTGTAATAAGTACACTTTATAAAAGTATACTAAAGTGCAAAGGGAATCCACGATCACATTACACAAAACTGAAATTGCACGTCAAAATAACACATTGTCAATATTTTTTGAGACCCCCCAAAATTTCACAAATCAAGTTTTCAGGGGAGACCATGTCTTATTAAGGGGAGCCGAGCTCCCCCTAGCTCCCCCGTAGTTTGCACCCTGCAGAAAAGCAAGCTGTAACGACTAAAAAGCTGACATCTCAGTTCATTGCGATCTCACAAAGCTCTGTTATAACACACACAATGAATATATGAACAATAAATCTTTCATAATGTTTACACTTCGTGTGTTATAATAATAGGATCCGTGAGCGCGCAGATTTCAGCACTGCATAAAAACTCCGGCGTTTTGAGTGGTGAGAGGATTCTAACATAAACACCCAGGGCCGCACTCTAGGCGAGATTTCTATTGAGATTCCTATTTAATAATTATTGCAAAATTGCCCAAATTCAAGTATATAAATGTATGTAAACATATTCTGTGTATTAAACTTCAGCAGAAAAATTTAAATGCAAAAAAGCAAAATTACTTTAACAAAACATATCGGCTATAAGTATTATTATACAATAACACACAGTTCCCACTTTTCAATAACAAAATAACAAACAACTATGCACATCCATGAGTGCACCTGTCATAATTGTTTGTAACATTAATATAAAACTCTCCAGCATAAACAAACAGATTCTCATAATCTACACACCCAAATCACAATGCCTGTCTGTCTGTGACTTCAACTCCACATTACAGCATAAAGAAATGCATTTATTTTATGTTTTTAAGTTATTTCTTGATATGCACTGAATTCATGTAAAACTCATTTTTACTTTTTTGTTTTTCTGTTGAAACTATGTTCGTTTGGCAGGTCCACGCTGGTGTAACGGAGCTGGACTCAGAGTAGGATCCAATTGCAAGCTTTTATTAGAAGTGGGCGTGGTCGTACAGGCAATGGTCAACAGGGGCAAACAGGAATGGCAAGGAACAGGCAGAGACGTGGTCAGGATACAGGCAGAAGATCAGGGCAGGCAGATAACAAACGTAAGTCCAAGACAGAGCAGATAATCCAAAGGGCAGGCAGCAGAGAATCGTACACAGGAAACAGACAGGATCGGTAACAGGCAGGCTAACACGATAATAAACGCTCAGAATTGTCACAACTGTAAACAAGACTTCGCAATGAGGTGGTGTGTGAGTGGATCTTAAATAGTCCAGAAGATAGGCAACAGGTGTATGTGGCAACAGGTGATTGGTGAGGAGTGTGCATGTGACAGGCAGGGAGGATTATGGGAAGTGTAGTCCGGGAATTGACAGGTACAGATGGTGATCGTGACAGCTGGTCCATCTCTGATAATGATTTTTTATTCAACTTTACTATGCTATAATATTCCGCTGCTGAAATGAGCATGACGTAGTAAATCCGTCCCGTGCTAATATGCAGTGTCATGTTTTGCTCGTGATGATGGAGCGACTAGCTTGTAGTAGAACAGAACAATTAACCAGTTAGTAACATACCTGTATATTTCGCTTTCTTTTTATTTTTGCTTTCTCATCCTCTTTTTTTTTCTTTTTACCATATGAGCCCCTGATGGCTTTGACCTTTTCATGATAATGAAACTAAAACACTTAATCCAGGTAAGCACGGATGACGAGATTTCCTGCCGCCTTACATCTCATTTCTCTATTCTCTTCCTAACAGCAGCGGCCACTATCACCAAAGTCCCTTTAAGACAAGCCATTTCACTCGGCGGCCATCTTTGAAACGCCTCTCGGGCATTCAAGTGCAGCTCCTATCTCTTTGAATGGGGAAACATAAAATTCTCCAAAGCTGTTTGCCAAGCTTTCGAATAAATTTCATATTTGAAATCACCAATGAAATCTGACAACAACTGTATCATAAATTTTGTTTCTAAACGCTCGAATCATGACAAAAAAAAAAAAAACGGTATTTTTCAGGCTGGATCAACCTAATGCGCATGCGCAGTCCAAATGCTCGTCTCTTGTGTCTCATTTCTGAGGCACGAGTCTGACTGTTTCTATAGAAACCGGAGCTTCTAATGGTGTTGTGTAATATTCGGTTCCTATGAAAAACTGTTCCAGTGGGTGGAGTATACGTGAATATTCATAATATTTCCCCTATTGTGGGCGGCCTTGAGACAACGTGCAGACGAATGGAACTGAAGATATTTGTGCTCAAATCGAACTTGTTTAATGGATTATTTCGAAACGGTAATGAAGATTTAATGTTAAGCATTAACTGCAACAGTTGACATTTTTTCAAAACTATAAATATATTGTGTAATAAATCGTCTGTGCTGTTTTGCCTGATTGATTACAGACACAGCAAACAATCAGCGAATAACCCATGCTCGTCTAGGCTAGTACAGTTTATTACTATTTGATGTCTTTATCTTTTATATATTTATTTATTTCATTTGTGAGGTTTTCGATTTAATTTTAATATTGTGGTTAATAGCCTGTATACCTTTTTGCCATTCGGTGACAGCAGAGTGTTAACAACAATGCCTGAAATAAACATCTGTGCCCTAATAAAATGTATATAAGCTAGCCTGGTGTGAGTATTTGTGTAATTCTTAATTTATTTTATAGATAGTGTTTCCCAGCCTCCACAGTCACGTCAGTAAGGTTCAAACTTCCTTTATCAACACCAAACACATTTTTCCTGTTTTCTCATATTACATGGATATTATGTAAAATTGTAATTAAAGTAACACAATTGCACATTTACTTGTATCTGTCACAATTTTTATTTATTTATTTTAAAGCTTTAACAAAGCAACATCAAAATCTTTCCAGACCTATTTGGGAATCACTAGCCTCCAAGTAGGCCTGCTAATCGATTATAATAGATTAAAGGTATAGTCCATCCAAAAATGTTGTCCAAATTTTGTCAATTTTGTCTCACCTGTTCGAAACCAGTGTCTTTTTTTCTTCTGTGAAGAAGATATTCTGAAGAACATTGGGAACCAGTAGAACTAATTTTGGTGCCCATTGACTTCCATTGTATGAAAAATACACTGATACGTTTTTCAAAATATGTCCCACGAAAAAATTAGTCATACAACTTTGAAATAAGATGAGGGCATCAGAATTTTTATTTTTAATGAACTATCCCTTTAACATGGACTGTCAAAAGAGCACATCCTGTTTTCATTAACAAAAACAGGTTGTATTTAGTTAAGAGTGAAATACCATTTAGAGAAATAATAAATAATATTAGGGATGCACCGATACCGATACTAGTATCAGTATCGGCCCGATACCAAGCTCATGTACTCGTACTCTTAAAATTGCCCCTGGCACCAAAGACCGATACCTCACGTGACGTAACTGACAGAATTTTCCGTGCACAGAGACACCGGCGGCAGCAGCAGAAACAATGTCAGCCTCGGAGGTGTGGAAATACTTCAGAATTAACGATGACAACACACACATTGCGAACTGCATGCTTTCAATAACAATTCGTTATCGACAAGTGAAGTTGGGATAGGCGGAATCGCGCTGAAAGACGCAGACTAGAAGCGCTCTCTCTCTCTCTCTCGCACGCGCTCTCTCTCTTTCTTGCGCGCGATCCCAGTTCTCTCAACAGCACGCGATCGGTTCTCCTCGCGCCTGAATGGTCAAATGCACACATAGTAGTCAAAATGTCCATCGTGTGGAGTATCTCACGTAAATACGGTTATGGCTTAAGTGGATGTTTAATGAAGTAAACATTCGGGTGAAAACAGGATATGTGTCAGTATCCATGGATTCGGTCTTAAAGGGACCGTAGCATATTTGTCATTAATGTTAATAAAGCAACAAAAGATGTTAAATAAATGTATACATGGTAAATAAACCTACTGCATCTGAAAAAAAAAAGTTTATTTAATTTGTATCTCTATAGTATTTGTTATATTTGTTTGTAAATTTCTTTTTATATAACAACAATTATATATATTGGTAATTATGCGCTTTGAAGGTTATTGGACACTGAAATTTTGGTTCTTAAAGTTTGTGACAAGCACATCAAAATTATTACTTTTTTTTCATTAGAGTAATAATAAAGAAGCTGTCCTACATTCATTAGTCTCACTGTGTTGTGCTTGGAAAACTGCAACATCACCAAGAGAGAGAGAGAGAGAGAGAGAAATTAATAAATGTATAGGCATTGGTATTGGTATCTGCGAGTACTAGAAAAAAAAATATCGGTACTCGTGCTTGGTCCTTAAAAAATGGTATCGGTGCATCCCTAAATATTATATTAATAAATATTTCTTAAACACACACAATATATTTGCAATATTTGAAATATTATTCAAAAGTATTTCTTCTCATTTTACAAGTATACAATTGTACCATTTCTGATCTTCAACATTGTAGGGCAGGGATTCCCAAACGTTTTTCTCAGCCAAACTCTGTTGACCTAAAATATTTACTTGAAGTCCCCCTAAGATTTTTAAAAATTAATATTTCAATAACTCAACAACACACTTTCATATTCACTGTTCTCCGATGTTGGTTAATGTGACGTGCATGTAAACAAATTAAATATGTCATCTTTTTATGTTTTATTTGGATTGTTTTTACAGTTGTATGCTTTTCATCAACTCTAACAAAGCAAACTGAAGTGAATGTCTGCTGTCTGAGATCTTTAAAACAGGGCCTTGGCACTCAATGAGAACAGCCTCCATGTATGTCCAGATCACACACTGCCAGAGTACCAGTGACTTCAGCACTCACATCCGGTCTGAAACAGACAGTAACTTTACATGATGATGATATGCATAACAAAAGCAAAATGAAGCTTCTGAAAAACAATAAAATAATATTCTTGAGGAAACTGCTGGCCTATATAAGAAAGACTGGGCCATCAGAACAATGCTTTAAAGGTTTATGCACTGTATTTTTTTTTAATAAAGTACAAATTGCAATGTTTATCACTACAAGATTAATAAAACATTCTCCTCAGGAATGTAGTTTATGTAGTTAACAGAAACACTGGCTATATGCGAAATAAGAAATTAAGGATGACTCACAACAGGCTAGCTTATAAATATTTTAATAGGGCACAAGTAATAAACTGTACTATCCCAGATTAGAATAGGTTATTTGCTCATTGTCCTTACCTAAATCCGAATGTCTGTAATCAATCAGGCAAACAGCACAGACGATTTATCATATTACACAATATATTCATAGTTTTGAAAATGTCAACTGTTAATGCTTAACATTAAATCTTCATTACCGTTTCGAAATAATCCATTAAACAAGTTCGATTTGAGCATTGATATTTTCAGTTCCATTCCATTGTCTCAAGGCCACGCCCACAACAGGGGAAATATCATGAATATTCACGTATACTCCACCCACTGGAACAGTTTTTCACAGGAACCGAATATTACACAACACCGGCCGCTGCAGTGACGCTATGACTTTACTAATCGGCAATTGGTTCTTATTTAGAAGGCAGGACTTATACCGCCATATTGCGCGTTGCACTTTTTACCATTCAAAACAATAAGCGTGACTCGTCTTGTGTTATTCTATAGTCTTCGTATTTTAATTGTACTCGTTTAGAATAACAGCCGCGTTTGCAGAGTTTTATTGGTGTTATTGCTCGTAGTCGCACTTAGTTTCGATTTGTAGCCATTCACGGGCTTTAGGCTTTTGCAGTGCTAATTTTCAAGGCGGGCTTAGCTGTTTTCAATCACGTGTTAATAAGCAGCATATTTATTGTGTGTGCGCGCGCTGTCGCGGAAGCGTCAGCGGGAGCGTTCAGCTGTTGTGTTCAGCCTCCTCGTGTGAAGACCGACTCGGGTAAAGACCTGCGACTCTACCTGCGCGACTCGGGTAAAGACCTGTGACTCTACCTGCGTGACTCGGGTAAAGACCTGCGACTCTACCTGCGCGACTCGGGTAAAGACCTGCGACTCTACCTGCGCGACTCGGGTAAAGACCTGCGACTCTACCTGCGTGACTCGGGTAAAGACCTGCGACTCTACCTGCGCGACTCGGGTAAAGACCTGTGACTCTACCTGCGTGACTCGGGTAAAGACCTGCGACTCTACCTGCGCGACTCGGGTAAAGACCTGTGACTCTACCTGCGTGACTCGGGTAAAGACCTGCGACTCTACCTGCGCGACTCGGGTAAAGACCTGTGACTCTACCTGCGTGACTCGGGTAAAGACCTGCGACTCTACCTGCGCGACTCGGGTAAAGACCTGTGACTCTACCTGCGTGACTCGGGTAAAGACCTGCGACTCTACCTGCGCGACTCCACCGAGCAACGACACCGGTAGGCACTTAAGTATATCCCTTCCCTTTCTTTCACACTTTTCCATTCCTTCTTCCTCAACATGTGCTTTCCATACATTTCTGTCGTCTCTCGGCAACGCTCCACTAACCCACGTAAAAGGCAGCGCAATGCTTTTAACCTGCGTCCTATCTACTCCTCTTCTAATACTAATACTCCTCTCTCTGTCTCTGTGGGGCTATGGAATTGTCAGTCTGCAGTTAACAAAGCTGACTTCATTCCAGCCTTTGCTACTAATTCTACTCTCAATATCTTGGGCTTGACTGAGACCTGGATTCGTCCAGAGGACTCAGCAACCCCTGCTGCTCTCTCTAACAACTTCACCAGTCTGGGAGGGGTGGGGGCACAGGTCTTCTCATTTCTGACAATTGGAAATACTCGACTCATTCCTCTCTTTGCAACTACAATTCATTTGAGTTTCATGCTATTACAATCTCAATTCCTGTCAAAATTCATATCGTGGTAATTTATCGCCCTCCAGGCCAACTGGGTACCTTTGTAGAGGATCTGGACATGCTGCTGTCCTCATTCCCAGAGGATGGTAGCCCACTTGTAGTTTTTGGTGATTTCAACATTCATCTAGAGAAGCCTTATGCTTCAGACTTCCTCTCTCTTATAGCCTCATTTGATCTCAATCGGCTAATCACCACAAGTACACACAAATCTGGCAACCAACTTGACATCATTTACACACGCAACTGCATCACTGACAACATTTTGGTAAAATCTCTGCACATTTCCGATCATTTCTTCATCACTTTTAGTCTACAACTCCCTATTTGTTCACCACCAACCCCTCTACCAGTTACCTTTAGACGAAACCTGCGCTCTCTTTCTTCTTCTCATCTTTCCTCTGCTGTATCCAAACTCCTTCTCTCCAGTCATCCCACCACCTGCCCTCTTGATCCCATCCTCTCACACCTTCTACAAGCCATCACTCCTACAATTGCACCAGCACTTACACACATTATCAACACATCTCTCCACACTGGCACTTTCCCTAACACATTCAAGCAGGCTCGGGTAACCCCACTGCTTAAAAAAACCCACATTAAACACGTCACTTGTAGACAGCTACAGACCTGTTTCTCTCCTACCATTCATAGCAAAAACACTTGAACGAGTTGTTTTCAACCAGGTGTCATCTTTCCTCTCACAGAGCAATCAATTGGATGTCAATCAGTCTGGTTTCAAGAGTGGCCACTCAACCGAGACTGCACTACTGGCGGTCACTGAATCCTTGCGGATTGCAAAGGCTGATTCCAAATCATCAGCTCTCATTCTGCTCGATCTATCTGCTGCCTTTGACACGGTGAATCATCAGATCCTTCTGTCCAACCTTTCATCACTGGGCATCACAGGTACTCCACTTCACTGGTTTGAATCCTATCTCATAGGAAGATCTTTCAGGGTTGCCTGGAGAGGGGAGGTATCCGAAGCTCATCAACTGACCACAGGGGTTCCTCAGGGTTCAGTTCTTGGACCCCTTCTCTTCTCCATTTACACTACATCACTTGGTCCCATCATACAGGCACATGGTTTCTCCTACCATTGCTATGCTGATGACACACAACTCTTCCTTTCATTCCAACCAGATGATCCCACAGTAGCTACACAAATCTCAAGCTGTCTGGCGGACATCTCGGCATGGATGAAAGAACATCATCTGCAGCTCAACCTGGCTAAGACTGAGCTTCTCGTCTTCCCTGCCAATTTGACTCTAAATCATGATTTCAGCATCCAGCTAGGTACATCCTCAATTACCCCATCAAATTTGGCCAGAAATCTTGGAGTAATCCTTGATGACCAACTGACCTTCAAAGTGCAAACTGACCACCTCCCGCACCCGCATG
Source organism: Hypophthalmichthys molitrix (assembly GCA_037950675.1). Lineage (NCBI taxonomy): Eukaryota > Metazoa > Chordata > Actinopteri > Cypriniformes > Xenocyprididae > Hypophthalmichthys > Hypophthalmichthys molitrix. The sequence goes on along the minus strand of CM075512.1, from coordinate 883,229 downwards.
CGCCCATCAAATCTTGTCCCGCACCGCACCAAAGCCACTGGAAGGCAAGCCTGCAAGGTTTAGCCAAAACAGCCTAAAGGGGGTCACACACCGGACGCGAAGCTCAGCGCCGCGCCGCATCACGTCTCGGACAACTCACAGGTATCGCACACCGGCCGCACACATTATATACGCGCAAGCTCAATTTTGAATTGACTCCTGATAGAAGAGGTGCACGATGGGTGAGTTTTAAGTCGACGGGGAAACGTTACATATGCCTATGCTTTAATATTTTGTACTGAGGTTAGTGTACATGGAAAAATGACACAACAGAGCAAAATGAAAGAAAAGGCTACGTTTATTATACATTTTTAGACTTTATTCAAGCTGTTAAACTAAGAATGTAAAACTGATGTATCTTGCAGCACAGGGTGAAGTCAGTATGTACATTAACGACGATTTGAGATGAATATAATATAAATTTAATGTAAAACAATGTACATGGCGCTCTGTGGCGCGGCAGGATTTTGAACAACTTCCTGAGTCGTAGCTGTGCGCCGCGGACAGGCGCCGAATGTCGCCGCCGGTGTGCGTACACTCATTGAAAACAATGCGTTCGATGCGTCGTGGCGCGGCGCTGAGCTTCGCGTCCGGTGTGCGACCCCCTTTAGGGGCTAATGCTAATGCTCCGCCCCCGGCGGTACGCAGGGAAGGAGACCAGAGGCTGTTTTTTGAATGGATGTCAATGGATGAGAGGCTTCACTATGCTGATTAAACAGCTTTTGTGGGGAAATAGCTAATCATTTAATTAATCAACAGTCTGTTCGCTAATCTTCAGCATGTTTTACACTAAACAATACGTTCGTTGGGAACTATATGTAGATTTTAGCTTGATAAAAATGTATTTTTTTAAGAGAAGGCAGACTAGGGAATGTTGCGACTGATGTCACTGCCATTACACGATAGGCTGAGAGGTGCTGCACGTGATTAAGTTAGCCATTACACTTTCTCCAATGGTAAGAGATACAGACCCTCTTATCTCACTATTATATACAATCTCTGGCTGCACTCTGTTGCGTCCCGTGGGAGAGCAGGTCTCTACTTCCAACAGCGGTCAGGATTTGAAAGTTTGCATTGATGCGTCGCAGCGTAGACTGCTATAGATGTCTATGGATCGCTTCATGCTGTTGCGGTGCGGCGCGAAACAACAACGGTCACGGCTGTTGTTGACAACGCTGTTAAAAATTACCCTAAAATATGAAATATGAGGAAAAATTGCTACATTTATGTTGCAATATATATATATTAAAAAAAAAAAAAAAAAAAAAAATGTTGTCACCGTGAAAAGGGTTCATTGCATCAGCCAAATCCAGCAGTAAATATTTTAAGTAAATCTTACTTAGGCCTAAATAGTATGTTGGAAATGCACATGTTTACAAAGCCTTGTCTTGATTAGAATTAGCTATACAAAATATGTTTTCGAAGTAAATTAACAAACAAATATTTATTTGTAAAATATATATATATTTTTTTTGTTACACTTATAGCCTTAATGATTCATGTAGTTTTGATTTGACACAGTTTCTTTCACTTTTCATTGGAGCCCTTTTATAAAACTCATTCTGAAACTCATCAGCACAAGATCAGCACAGAACTCAGAGCTGCATCAATGTTTCCTCTTTTCTGCACTGAAAAAAGTGATGATAATTATTTAATTTTTTTTTGCAAGTCTTTTCACTCATATTTTTAAGTAAATTTCACATATGTAATTAAGTTAACGCTACTTAACTAAGTTAAGTAAAATTAACAAAGAAAATAAGTAATTTTAACATGGCCAGTAAAAGGTTGAATAATTTCAAGGTGTCTTTGCAAAACATTTCACTCATACAATATAACAATGACTTCAACTAAACTTTTAAATTGTATGTTTTACTTAGAAACATCTAAGTAAATAATAATAATATATATTGTGTATAAGTAATGCGGTCCTTGAACACAGAGACCTTAGTACTTGGTACACAATACACAATGATGGTAACATTTGATGGATTGTTTTTGAGTGTGAATGTGTTATTTTGAGTAGAAAATGAACTCCAAATGTCACAAAATGGCAAGTTACTAAACCTAACCACAAAAGCAATGATAAAACAGTGTATACTAAACAGTGAAAAATCGACCTCATTAATTATTCAAGGCCCAGTGCATGATGGGAACACCAGTATCAGAAAAGTTAAGTAGTTTTACTTAATTTTATAATGTTGATATTTACGCTTTAATTTCTACAAGCTTAAATTGAGTACTAATAATAATTTACATAGTTTTTTAAATTCTTGCCTGAACTAACTTTTTCATGTAGAAATTACATTTGTTTTTTCTGTAGTATTTACTTCACCAAAAAAATAATTTTTATCAGTGTAGGTGTCAGTTAACTATTTTTGTGAGCTCATCTAAAGTGAGGACTACTTATGCCTCTTAAATCTCCTTTATAAAAGCTTTACAGGATACAGAACATAGAAATATTTATTTCAAGGAAAAAAATGATACTTTACAACGGGTAACTTGATAAAAAAATAAAAATAAAATAAACTTCTGCAATTTCACAGAAAATAAAAATCCCTGTACTCCTCCAGAAAACAGTAAAATGAAACTAAGCCTTTGTAATGTGAAATAAAAATAAATTTCTGTAAAGTGTAAACATTGCTGAATAAAAATTTATCAGTACCAACACTGGATTAAAGGAGTGCCAAAATACAACAAATAATGTTTTTATAAAACAATAATAATGTAATAAAATATTTCACAGTGTCAAAACTACCTCAGTACTAACTTTAAAACATTAGAGAACAGAAGATCACTGAGCCTTTAAATCTCCTTTGTAAAAGCTTTACAAAGCATAACAAGTTTAGAAGCACCACCTCTAAATGTTTTATAATTACCTGAATTAATCATGAATTACAGTAGGAATATGTGTTAATAAAGCATTTATTAACACACTGAGTAACTATTACTATGTCTAAATAATAAAATGTATAAATGTATGTTTAAAAAGTTTATTAATTATTTACTTACATTTCCTAAATGATCTTATGAACCACTGACAACTCCTAAATAACTGGTTTGTAAATAATGTAATACTTAATTTAGAAATGATAAATTGATCATTAATAAAGTATGAAAATACAATTATTAAACACATTATAGATATGCTTATAAATCAAGAACAAAGCATTTATAGGTGTATTTATAAACTGCTTATTAATGTCTATTAATGCTTTATAAATGATGAATTGACTGTTTACTAATGCTTAATTAATGCTTCATAGTGTGCAGTTATTATAAAGTGTTACCCTTTTGGTTCCCTCACATTAATTTCAACTGCTTTACTTTTTGTTATAACTTTGTTACTGTATTCCTCTATCAAATTGTTAGTCTGCAGATCCAAAAATATATTATTATTATTGTCTCAGTCCCACTTATCTCTACTGTTTTGCAGAAACCAAAGTATTATTTTACTCAAATCTCAACCCCTAGGTTACACAGACAGCCTTATAGCTGCTTTCTCCTTTAACCCTTATTAATAAATTTATAAATTTTGTTTCTCTAGACATCTAATGTCATGCATCCATTTAATGGATGAAAAATAAAACTTTTATCAGTTACATTCACTCCTCCTTTGTTTGCCCACCGGCCTTCCATAAATTTGAGGGGTTCCTCTGGATAATTTACTAGTGACTTTGTCAATGTGTCACTTTGTCTCTGCTGTGAAATCTTATAACATTTACGTTTATCATTCTGATCAAACAAAGAAGACAGTGTTTAAATTTAGACCCTCAGTTAAATTTAGACAAGGGTGTTTAACCCATGGACGGCAATCTTCAATTCCACAATTCCAATTTATATAAATATTCATAAACATACTAATCCAGAGAGTAATTCAAATCAACATCATAAATGACAAAAGTCATAATTACCATTAGCAGACAGAGCTGGACAACCAAGATCTCCCATGTTCTCTATCGTCTTTTCATCAGATTCAATCAGAATTATCAGCTTCTCTAAAGTTTTTCATTTCACTTAACCCATCTGTAATGATAAAACACTCATTCCAGAGATTACTGACATATACACACAACGAGGACAGAATATTTCCCCAAACTAACACATACAAAACATTAAGTGTAGTCCCTGTCAGACACACTCACACTAGACACATGCACCACTCATTGTCAAGGTTTGCTTTTGGTTTTAAATCTAAAAACATATTTAAACTTCACATAGGTTTTACTCTTATCCAGTCTCAAAGCATGTCTCTTCACTATAATTTGTTTTTATAAACGTCAGCTGGGTTGTTTTGGTTCTAATCTCATTGCTTTGTTTTGTTTAAGCTTTAGCAGGCTGATAACAGACAGACAGAGTATCCTTGCATTTACCCCAGCTGTCTCTCTCTCTTACTGCACAAATAATCTTTTCAACAGCCTCACAAGACTGTAACTCAGACAGAATGTAATATTAAATTCATTACTATATAGAGAATAATCATTAACCAAGTTTAAAATGTAAATGTATATTTTTTAAATAAAAACCATTACCACAATCTAAAATATGTTATGCTAGTAGCCTTTTTTTTTTTTTTTTTTTTTTTTGAGGTTATCTTTAGTTTAAATGCTGAATTAGTTCGATTTGGGAAACACACCCAGGGGCGAGTCTCAGTTACAGCTGGCAGTCTCATTTGCCATTTAAACCCCCTTCATTTTGACCATCAAAAACCAAACATTTAGAAATTAAAGTTCCTAAATCATTTTAGTTATTTTACACTATGGCGATGCGCTCATCACATAAAAAAATAATTGAGACTGTTCAAATATTTTTTTTTCATAAAGTGAAACATTCTTTCAGAATTTACATTTTCATAACAATAATTTTTTGCTAAAATTTGAAGAAATTTGCTATATTTCTTTTCATTATAGCCACTTATCCCGAATTTTCATCCTCTACTTACTTTTTATATATTTTTTGTAACACGTTTTGGATTCATTCACTGTAATTTTACATTAACCTGTTTTTGTCCATTCAATATAAAACTTATTATAGATATTTCCTTCAAAAGGAATTCCTTAAGACTACAATCTTATGACCTTATTGTAATCTCTTGTTGTTCACAAGCTCATTCTCAAACAGAGTGGAAGTCTCTTTTTTTGTTTCTTTCTTTCCTGTCTTTTGTTTACAATATTTGCGAATATAGCCAAGTTTCCCCACACTGTCTACACCTTTTAGGTGGGCATTTACAATTATGGGCGAGATGGCCCTGCTGACCACAATTAAAACACTCCTTATCATCTTTATCACATTGGGTAATCAAATTGAACCATCCCTCAGTTACTTCTGGGATTTTTCTATCAGGGGTTAATGGCACTCCGCCCATTTTACAAATCCATGAATAAGCACAAACAGCTAAAAATCTGAATTTTTCTGGTTCTTTCTTTGTAGCCAGTCAGGTTGTTGGATAACATTCCAATCGGAATCAAAAACCCTGACTAACCATTTTCTTAATTAGTTCAACAAATTTCTTTGAAGTGAGAGCTTCAGAGCAGAGCTGCTTACAGCATTTGCTCTCTTCTGTCTCATTATCTGTATCTGGACTGATCAAGTTTCTCAATTTTTACAGCCATATCTCAGTCAAAGTTAATACTCACCTGAATAAGATGGAGGCTGCGATCTTTGAAAAACACAGCTTTGGCTTCTGTGTGATGAAACTGCAAAGTATCCTCCAAAATCACAGTTACATATACTGGTCCAATCCAATTAGGGTCACAACTTTATTTTCATCGGGATCGTCCCTGATGCATCCTTGACCAACCAACCCTATTTCTATTTCGTATATATTTCAACTAGAGGCTACAATTCTATTCCTGACTACCTGAATCACTAAGCTCGGGGTGCCCCTGTCTGGAATGGGAGTCAGAGAGCTTTGGTTCACGAGACACACTAGTAGTAACTTCTTTCCAACACCTTAATGGAGTGTAGTTGTCAGCAGATAGACGAGGAACACAGAGGTAAGTGATGCAAACAACAGGAGGTTTATTGTAAGCAGATGAATCAACAACACAGCAGAGAAAGCAGTCCAGGTGAGTGGGTTTGGAATAGAAAAGTCTTGGTACAGCTTATCTGTGACTGATGCAGTCTTTGTGTCTTTTCCATGTGATCCAGCAACCAACGAGTAATGAAGCAACGGAGAGCATGGACTGAGGAGAGTCAGGACGGTATGGGAACCTCAGGTGAGTAGCACAGGTAAGACAATCCAGGATCACAACAAGGTAAGGTTGAGACCAGGGTGGAGTGCAGTATATATGGGGCTGGTAGTTGATTGCAGACAGGTGGAGGGAATCAGTAGTCAGGTGATTGGGATCTGGTGAATGTGGTGAGTGATGACGGTGGTGACTGGGTACGTGACTTAGGCTATGTCCACACGAAGCCGGAGCTTACTCTATCCGATCTTTTTTTTTTTCCTCGTCTCAAGAAATATCTGCGTCCACACGAAACCACTGAAATGACTCAAAACAATATAGTATAAATGCCAGACCAGTATGTGGCGCTGTAATTCTGCCACAGAGATACACTTAAAACAGCGAATAAGACTTGGAGCATGCGCATAAACCTTGCGCGCTGTATACAAACTATAGTAAAGCTTAGAAATAACGCTTTATTTTGGCTCAGTAGCTTCTGCAGCACAAACACAAGCATCTAGAGTCTGTTATTGTTGTTGTTGTTGCTGTTTTGCGCTGTTAGCAGCGTCTGACTAGGGTCGACACGTGGGGTGATGACATCATCGTTTCACAAAATACACAGATAGGCTGTCCACACGAAAATGCAAAGACAGCGTTTTCAGATTTATCCAATCTGGGACCCGGTTTCAAAAAATAGCGGTTTCACCTTCCGAAAATGCCGGATCCGTGTGGACAAAATGCCTATCTGAATTTGTGCGTATTCACAAAAACGCATCTCCGTGTAAACGGGGCCTGAGTTGACTCCCTGACAGTAGTATTCCCACACTGTCTGCCTCTGATGGCTTCCAGTGTCTTTTTCAACCCGTTAATAGAGTATAGTATCCCAGCTTACTAGTGTCTTTCCTACCCCTTAATGGGGTGGGGTATCCACCACACTGTCTGCCTCTGATGGCTTTCAGTGCTTTCCAACTCCTTAATGGAGTGTAGTTATCACCAACCGTCTGCCTCTGATGGCTTTCAGTAATACACCAGCCTGTATTCAAGGACCTGGAGCAAAGGAGCAACTGAGTCTAATGTGCTGGAAAAGACAGAGTCAATAGTTTCTGTTGCAACATTGAGGTCTTCTAAGCTGTCTGGTATGCTAAGGCGATGAAACTGATCAGGAAGATTATTTATAAAGCGATCTTTAGTGGTAGAAGTGATAGTTCTACCATATTTGTGGCAGGGAGGCAGTTTTGCAGCCTTGACTAAATGTAGTATACTCGAGACTAGATAATGATCTGAGATGTCGTCGCTCTGCTGAAGAATTTCAACGGCATCAATATCGATTCCATGTGACAATATTAGATCTAAAGTATAATTACGACAATGAGTGGGTCCTGACACGTGTTGTCTAACTCCAATAGAGTTTAGAATGTCTTCAAATGCCAATCCAAATGAGTCTTTTTTATTATCTACATGGATATTAAAATCACCAACAACAAGGATTTTATCCGCAGCTAGTACTAACTCCGATAGAAAATCAGAAAATTCTTTGATAAAGTCTGTATGGTGTCCTGGTGGCCTGTATACAGTAGCCAGCACAAATGTCAACTTACATAATGTTACATACCATCACTTCGAAGGAATTATATTTGAAAGACTTTTGACTAATACTGTAAATATTGCTATAAATTACAGCAACACCTCCCCCTTTGCCTTTCTGACAAGGATTGTGTCGATAATCGTAACCTTGAGGGCTAGACTCATTTAAAGTAATGTAATGTCCAGTTTTAGCCAGGTTTCTGTCAAACACAGCAAATCTAGATTATTGTCTGTGATAATATCATTTACAATAACTCCTTTTGAAGAAAGGGATCTAATATTTAATAACCCATGCTTTATCATTTGTTTATCAGTATTATCTCTATTTTTTATTTGTTGAACATCAATTAAAGTTTTACCCTTAAATGGGTTTGGAAGTTTTTTGTTTTTACTAATTCGGGGTACAGACACAGTCTCTATGTGATGATATCTAGGTGGAAGAGTTTCTATGTGTTGGGAATTATCTGACTTCTGTAACGTGAGGCAGCTAGCAGACGGTCGGTTTAGCCAGTCTGTCTGCTTCCTGACCTGGGCCCCAGTTTGTCATGTTTTAGTTCTAAGACTATGTGCCATATTACTAGAGAGAAGAGCAGCACCATCCCAGGAGGGATGAATACCATCTCTTTTCAACAGGTCAGGTCTGCCCCAAAAACTTTTCCAATTGTCTATGAAACCTATATTATTCTGCGGACACCACTTAGACAGCCAGTCATTGAGTGATGATAATCTGCTAACTATCTCATCACTCCGACGAACAGGAAGAGGGCCAGAGCAAATTACTTTTTCTGACATTGTACTTGCGAGTTCACACACCTCTTTAAATTAGCTTTGATGTCAGGTGCTCTGGCTCCTGGCAAACATGTGACTATGGTGGCTGGTGTCTCTATTTTCACGTTCCATGTAATAGAATCGCCAATAACTAGGGCACTTTCAACAGGATTCTCAGTGGGTGCGTCACTGAGTGGGGAGAACCTGTTTGATGTTCTTATTGGAACGGAAGAGTGGTGTTTTCCGCGGCTAGGCCGCCTCACCGTTACCCAAGTGCCCTGCTGCACGGACTCTACAGCCGGAACCGAACAATGTACAGAGTTCACTAAGCTAGTCGCATCCAAAACAGTATCTGAAGCCCTTGCATTCTTACTATCCTCGATTAAGGTTTGGATGCGTGTCTCTAATTCTGAGATTTTCTCTGTCAGCCTGACTATTTCCCTACATTTATGACATGTAAATCCCTCGTCACTGACTGAGAAAGCTATACTGAACATGTGACAGGTTTACTCCTAGTGTTTGAAAAAGAAAATAAATGCTTTAACATACGTTGAAGAAATTAATATATAATTTAACAGAAAGATAAATGTTGATTATTAACTTAAAAGATATATATTGAAGCGGCAGTGGATTCCAGAATCCACCCCCCTTCACCCCATTTTTCAAAAGGCTTATAAATCATACAGAATGAGTTTTTGTAAGAAAGTAAAAATGTGCACAGTTTCCTGTGATGGGTAGGTTTAGGGGTAGGGGTAGTGTAGGGGGATAGAAAATATGGTTTGTACAATATTAAAACCATTACGTCTATGGAATGTCCCCACAATTCACAAAAACAAACCTGTGTGTGTGTATGTCTGAAAAAGTCTCTAGAGTCCAGTGCGTAAAAAGTTTATATAGGATCAGTCTCATCGGGGAAATAATAAGTCCGAGAGCAATATCCTTCAGGAGCAGTCCAGCTGTTTAAAGTCCTCTGGGGCGAATAATCCGTGCAAAAAAACAAAACAATATACTCCACAAGAGACGGCGAAAAATCAACTCTCCAACAATCAGTCAGGATCCGAAGCAAATAAAAAAATATTTTTATGAATGAAAAGGCGCGCATTGTGAAACACTGGCTTGCCAGTTCCTTATATAGGAAAAAACATTGTAAATATTCCGCTGAGATGACGTAACGTCACGTGACGACGGAGCGTGAATAGAATAGGCTTGTTTGAGATGAGCAAATTCTGCGCAGAACCGATCACCGGTGATCACCGCGAGATGCATGCCGGTTAAAAATGTGTCCGAGGATGGGCCGCCTTGCTCTGATGTCATGCCGACGTGTATCAAAAAAGTCTCAAGAGGGCGAGGCGATTCCGATTTTCTTTCTAAGAACTATAATTGACAGCATAAACAAACAAAAATCTACTTTTCTTCAACGCAAAGTTTTATTTTCATAAAATAAAGTAAATCTCAGCAATAAAATAAGAACAAATAAAAAAATTGCAAACAACAGCACAAATAAATGCAATAGAATAGAGAGTGTTGTGGCAAAATAAAAACTGACTCTTACTGCATAAAAGACAAACACGTCAGACAGTCATACAGAAACACAAGTAGCTGCAGAGTGTAAGACAAATAATGAAAGCTTCCCCTCACTTTTATATCTCTGACCTCCAAGGCTGAAGCTTCTGTCCTTTTACCATATTAGGAACATGTTTACCACTTCAGTGTTTTTCCACCTGTCACCCAAAGAATGCATACTTAAGCACTTCTGAGAAAAACAAGATCATTTAACCATAAGCATATAAGTTAAAATCATATGGAAATTATACAGAAACTTAAAATTTCTTCCACAAGATCTATGAAACTAAGTTTTTCAGGTTAAGTAGGTTTTTATTCAGGTAAGAAATACTACAGAAATTAAATTAATAAAATGTAAAATAGCACATCCAGTGTTTACAATGGTTCCCCTAATTTCTGTATTCTTTATTGTAAATATTAAATACAGATTCATTCTTACCATTAAAGTTATAAAACGTATTCAGTCAAGATTAAGAGGTCAGACACCTCCGTGAAGTTGGCACCCCATAAAACGAAATAATCCCTAAAACTATGTCTCTCCATGTAATCCGATATATATTGCGCATCTTATGATGTTTTCTATTTTAGTCATGCAGTTCACTTTTCATAATTAAATAGATGAAATAAAAAAATAACATTATAATAGGCCTATTTAAACATAAAGAAAACGTATTTGGTTTAATTTTTTAATGGCTGAATGCTCATTTCGGTTAATTTTCATGACGGACACTGGTTAACCGACCATTAACCGTTAACTGATAAGATATGAATGTTAAATTAGGATTAAATAAAAATAGAACTGACAAGTTTCTGTGACAGACAATACAAACATTTTTCATCTTTCTTTCTTTTTTTTTTTTTTTTTTTTTTTTTGCTTGCGCAAACAGTAGAACAACAAAACATGAGTATTCACACATTGTCAAATGATCACGGATAACTTCAGGGTGAAAGTGAAAGTTCAAAATGTGGCTTTCGTTAGGGCAGTGCGTCATATTTACGGACTTATGTCCATTTTAACGAATTCAACTCTGTGGCGGCCAAGAAATCGCGCTGGGAAATGGGCTCGGTGTGCATTGTCATAATACCATGTTTAATGGTTCATGAAAAAAACAAAAAACATTGGCAGTGGCACAGTAAAAATGCTAAAAATTTGGTTTTGTTAGGGCATGCAGGCTATATTTATATTGTCCTAAAAATACTGGAACTGTAAAATGTAGGCCTACTAAAAGTCTGTATATTTTTATTTTTGCAAAGGTCGGGGCTCCGTTGTACATCATTACTATAGTGGAACAATTAAACACAATCGATGGTTTAGAACATTTAATAATTATTGCACAGACCACAACTGGCCAACAGATAAGTCTAAAAATAAATGATGCTCAATCCTACTCGACTCATGATCCGCTCTTGCTCACAACATGAAATTTCTCTGTACTGTATACATGTAGCAAAAATGAAACCAAATACGATTTCTTTATGTTTAAATAGGCCTATTATAATGTTATTTTTTTAATTTCATCTATTTGATTGTGAAAAGTGAACTGCATGACTAAGATAGAAAACATCATAAGATGCGCAATATAACGGGAGACATAGAGTGGGTCAGACATGATTTTGACCACTTCATTAAGTTTTGTTTTTTAGAAAGCCTTTCTTTAAAGTGAAGTTCGTTTTGTAAAAATTGTATCTTAATTTTAATCAATGTTTCATGAACCAGTTGCCTGGATTTAATAAATAAGAAGCAAATATAGCAGACAATAATCATGACATTAAAATGTCTCCTTGCTGTTTTTTGTCACATTCATAGTCATTACTTTTGCCGGTTCTTCATGGCAAGCTTTATGCGTGCGCTTGAGTGCTATATATTACGTAAATGCTCATTATTATGGTCTATTCTCTCCAGTATTTAAGAAATTAAATTAATTTAAATGTGATTAGTCAAATATTGGCTTAAATTAACTTCTACTAGTCGACTAGAAATTTAACGCGTATTTCACATGTATTTCACGCGTGAAATACACTTATTTAACGTGTTGTTGACCTGTTAAAATTCATGTGTTTTTGGCCCTTTTGGCCTTCCATAAATAACACAATGCCAAAAATGTCCGTTTTGTCAAGTATCCTCATTAGAGCAGCCTTGAATGAGTTAAATAAAGTCTTAAACGAAAGTAGTTGTGAGAAAGTGGGAAGTGTGTGAGATCCGCGTCATGTGCGGCAGATCTTAAAGTGACAGCAACCAATGCTGTCTGTCATTGAGGATAATCAAAGAACAGAGAAAATTATCACATTTAATTTTTTGCAAGTGCAATGCATTGTAAATGGTTATTCACTGTTTATAAGGAAATATCAGCTTTTGCAATAGCACTTAGTATATGCATGTGTACAGTGTCTAATAATTGGTCCTCAGTGTTAGACTTTGAGTGAAAAGCCTATGGATAGTTTATCGAGATGCACATAAATATATTGTATACACACACACACAAATAAAAAGAAAAAAAAAATCTAATTTGCAAACACAACCATGCACATGCAAATAATACACTTTTCACTCATACACACGCACACACATTCATTTATTTATTTTTTATTTTTAGATTTTTATTGTATTGACAGCTCAGCTGTATGTAAACACCTTTTGAGTAGAAATGCACATTGCAATTTTTTTGTAGCAAATAAAACTCCCATAGTCCATAACTACTGTAGTTTTAACTTATTTCTATATAAATTCAGTTAAATCATCAAACATTTGTATGACTTGCCAGTGACTTGTTTGTCCCAAGCTACGACTTGACTTGAATTGCTTGACATAAAGCAGTGACTTGATATGACTTGCTTGATTCTCACAAAGATTGACTTGGACTTGCTTGAGACTTGAAGGTTAAGACTTGAGACTTACTAGTGACTTCCACATGTGTGACTTACTCCCACCTCTGCTAGTTTCATTTTACGTATTCTGTGAATTTCTCCCTTTTGTTGGGTATCTGAATCCCCAAGATACACACCTAAATATTTAAAACCTTCTTTCTTCCAGATCATCCCACTAGGTAATTTTGGCAGCCCTCCCTCCCATTTCCCATCATCCAACGCTTCACTCTTCACCCAATTAACTTTGGCAGCTGAAATTATTCCAAAATCATTTATAACAGAAACCAGCTGATTAATGTCTTCTTGTCCGTTTACCATGACCATAACATCATCAGCATAAGCAGAAATTTGATGCTGAATATCATGATGCAATATTAAACCATTAATCTTGGTTCTTAGTCTATTCAGCATTGGTTCAATAGCTAATGAGTAAAGCATACCGGACAGTGCACAACCCTGTCTGATCCCTCTACTAACTTTAAAAGGGGCGCTCAAACCACCGTTGATCTTCAGCAAACTTTCAGTGTCCTGGTACAGCACTTTTATCATACCAATAAAATCAGAACTAAAACCAAATGCTTCTAGGGTGTCCCATAAATACTGGTGCTCCACTCTATCGAATGCTTTTTGTTGGTCAATAGAGATAAAACCCAAATTAACCCCTAAAAGACTCGAAACACTTAAAACATCCCGTATGAGACTAACATTATCAATAATTGACCTGCCCGGCACGCAGTACGTCTGGTCAAAATGAATGACCTGCCCCATCACCTTTCTCAGTCTATTAGCTAAAAACTTAGAAAGGACTTTAAGATCAGAACAAAGCAAACTCACAGGTCTCCAGTTCTTGATCTCCTGCAAATCACCTTTTTTTGGTATCAATGTAATCACTGCCCTCCTACAGCTCAAGGGCAAAGAGCCAACAGACAAACTTTCATTTAGGACTGCCAACAGGTCCTCGCCCAGCTCAGCCCAAAACTCCTTATAAAATTCAGCAGGGAGTCCATCCATCCCAGGAGCTTTTCCGCTCTCCGTGCCCTTCAGAGCATTCAAAAGTTCCTCTGCAGAAAGAGGCCTCTCCAGCTCTGCCTTTGAGTCCTCCAAGACACTTGGCAGACCTTCATAGAAGCCAGCGGATAACTCCTTGTCCTTCCTGTATTCACTACTGTACAATTTGCCATAGAACTGTACAGCTCGTTTTCTGATATCAGATGTTTGTGTTAACTCTTGCCCATTCTCAGAGCGTAGACAGTGAATATAACAACTCTGACCATTCTTTTTTTCAAGGCTAAAGAAAAACTTAGATGGGGCATCCATTTGTGTTAAATTCTGAAAACGAGAACGGACCAGAACCCCCTGCGCTTTAATGCCGAGCAAATCTGCAAGAAGAGACGTCTTAGTTTTAAGTGTCTCGATATGTCTTCCGTCCCCAGTAACCTCTGCTAACCCTTGTGCTTCTATAATTTCAGATTCAAGTTTTTTCATTGATCTAGTGATGTCCCGAGAAACACTGAAAGTATGTGACAAAATACTTTCACCTCAACCTTTCCATAATCCCACCACTCACGCAAATTTTTAAAACAACACTTTCTTAGTTTAAAATTATTCCAGAAGGAAACAAAAACATCTCTAAAAATCACATCACTTAACAGCGAGGTGTTAAAATGCCAATATGCACTCTTTGACTTCACATTTGCTATATATACACATTACATCATACTAAACAATGATCAGAAAAACCAGTTGGTGTAATAAAACAACTTTTCACAACATTAAAATAATGTCTAAAACAATAAAACCTGTTCAATCTGGCCAAAGAAATAGTTTTCTCTGTTATGTACCCATGTGTATTGCCTTACATTATTATTTAGCTCCCTCCATACATCACACAAATTGTGAGTCTCAATTAATTCATTTAAAACACGACCTGAAGCAGCATGAGGTTCAATGTGATTCCTGTCTACTCTATAATTCCCAGTACAATTAAAATCGCCACCCAAAAACAAAAAATCATCAGAACTACAATTCTGCAGGATGATATTTACATCTTTAAGAAAAAGTACTCTTTCACTTCCATTTGTAGGAGCATAAACATTAATAAAAACAGCCTTGAATTTTTCAAACTGAGCCCTTATGCATAATAATCTGCCAGAAACCACATGTTTAACATCACATGAAATTAGCAACTATTAGCAACTAGCCACCCCTCCTCTAGTAGAGCTCATGAGCAAACAACACATCACCCTCCCGTTCTTTTTTCCAGTCAATTTCATTAATACGGTCACTGTGCGTTTCTTGAACTTACATCACATCAATATTCTTTTGTTTGATAAGTTCGAACAGCAATGCTCTTTTATGCATATCTCGGGCCCCATTCAAGTTAAGAGAGCTCACCCTCATCACACTCATTAAAAAAAAAATAGTATGAGGGGACACAAACCAAACAAAAACATAGAAAAACACAGATTATGTGGTTTCAAAGCCATCTTCAGTTTGTAGTTCTAACTTCAACTTGGAAACAAGTTTCTTCAATCTATAGATCTCCTGCACTGTAAACTGTTCCCCTCCTTCACCTCTCATTAGTATTGTCACTGAGTTGATAAACATTCTGCGGTCAGCAAAAAAATCTTCAACCTGGACATTTTTCACATTTTTAGTTCTTTGCAGAAATGACTTAATTTTGTCAAAGTTGTAATCACTGCGTCTACTTCGTACCGTGTTACTGTCCACTACATCACTGTCAGAATCATCAACTGTTCTGCATTCAATGTCATCGTGCTTCTCAGGCTCTATTTAGTCTGCTCATTTTAGCTGCCTCCGTACTCTTTCTAGCCCTTTTCCTTTTAGTATTGGGTATTTTGAACAGTGTTTCATCACAAGCAATGTCAGTCACCATCTCCTCCTCCATAATAGACTCAGCAACGACAGCAGCTTCTTTCTCCCCACTCTCTGAATTTTCCCCCGCAACATCAGTAAACACTGCATTAGTTTCTTTCTCCCCTTTCTCTGTATTCCCCCCTGCAACATCAGTAGGCACTGTATCGGCTTCTTTCCTCTCACTTTCTGCATTTCCTCTCAAAAGCCCCCTCCCTAATCTTTCCTAGCTTTAGTTTCAAACAAACATATAAACAAAACTTTAAAGCAGAGACAGTAAATGAAAATGGAAAAAGAGAGCACACTCACTCGTACCGCAGCACTATCACTCACACACGCCGACTCCACCCACTCACTCCCAGCATCTGCTCAGAGAGAGAGAGAGAGAGATTTTAGATTTCAACTTTATTGCATTCTGCTATTCATGTTAAGGATGTCAAAAGTAAGGAGTGCTTTCCCTGCTCTCTGAAAAATGTGAGTTGTTTTATAAATTACATTTTATAAATTATTTTATAATCATTTAAAAGAAGAGAATTTTTTTCAAGAAACTTTTTGAAGTGTGTGTGATTCATGCCTCCACTTATGTTGTCTAGAAATAGATTAAATGTTTGACCTAACCATAATTTATTCCCATGAGCAAAACAACTTTTTAAATTATAAAAATGAAAAAAGTTTACTGTGATAGATGGGGACAGATTATACAGAAAAAGAAAAAAGCCTCTGTAAACCCTGCATAAAATGTGGAAACCCCAACATGTCTGGACATGTTTACACAAGAAATCCCTTTTGCATTGACATTGTTAAAATGAATATTTCTTTACTTATATGTCCACATTTTGGGTGTTTTATATTTCAAACTAAAAGCAATTGTTAACCCAATGGACATCATTTCAGGTGGAAATCTTTTTCCAGGCTATTATTTAAATATAATAATCAGTCTCAGTAAATTTAGTAACAGTCATTTTTTGTCATATGTCGCAGCATAATTACTACTGCTTTAGTACAGTTATAGCTTGTTGAGATCAACACAGATTTATTCCACATAGCCACCCACAGCCTAAACACAAGGTCTACACTTCAGCATAATGGTAACCTCAAAAATCAACATAACATAAACTTAAATGTCAAAGATAATTGAACATCAAACTTTAAAAGGTATTTCCCTTTACTAAAAAACACATTAAACAGCACTTAATTTCAACATTTACTCTCCCAATCTATCTCTATGCAAAGTCTTCATAAGAAGTCTTCATCATCACACATGATGGTGAAACAGCATGTGTGTCTTTTTTAAGCACACAAGTGATTTAAACTTGCATTTGCATGTTGATGTTTATTATTATTTCTCTTTTTACTTTTATTGTTTATATTGTGTACATTGCTTTAAGAAGCTGCTTTGGAACTTTATAAAATAAAGTTTATTATTATTATTATTATTACTACTACAAGTGTCTTCTGGACTCTGAAGATCCTGACAGCAGCTTTATTCAGAACGGAGCATCATGAAATAAGATGACCAGCCTCAGAAATAAATGTTTTGCGGGAAAAAGAACAGGAATGTGTAAATAAGTGTAATGCTGCTGCTGCAGACAAGAGATGTTGGATCCAAATGCAATAGAAGTTTATTGAAATAGGACAACTGAAAAACCTTAGACAAGGAACAAGAAAAACCTAGGTACATGAACATGAAGCTGCAACAAACACACACAATACAACCATATGCAACACTAGACAAGGAACATGAGAAACCCTGGGGTATTTAAACACAAGGGATGACTGGCAAACAAGACACACCTAGGAACAATCAGGAACTAATCAACAAGAAAAACTACAAAGGACTACAAAACATGACACAAGACAGGAAATAACACAAAAGTGCTCACACAAGACACAGGCTGAGATCATGACAATATTTGTAAATGCTATTATATTTTCATATAGTTGTATAATTTTTTTTTCATTCTGAATCTAAAATTCTATTTATATTAGTTTTATAAGTGCAATAATGCATCTTCATAGTTGTTACAGTATTGTGTGTTTTCCATGTTAAATATGATACTCCTCATGTGAGGTTCTTTATTGTCTTGCTGCAGTCTCTTTCAAGACTCCATTTATGTCCATTTATGTACAGCACCTTTGTTCATGTACAGCACCTTTGTCATATGGTGCTATGTAGAACCATAAGAGGTGCCATATAGCACCAGCAGTGGTTCTTTGGCTCGTAATCATAGAGGAACTTTTTTTGGTGCAATATTGCACCTATTCTTAAAGCTTTCTAGCACATTTGTCAAATTAGAGGTGCCATATATTGTTGTTTTTTGAGCTAGCAGGGCCCATTATCATGCCAGATACTACTATAGATGAGTCGATATGCTTCTAAATGACACTTTTACTTAAAAGATGAATGATAATTAATAATTTCTTACCAAATCATGACTTTAAAGATTCAAAATCTTATACTAAATGCTTACTGAAAAACAAAATACATTACACTTTCAAAACCTTTTAATTTATTTCTTTCAGCAGCAAATAAACTCAGTGCTGACAAGTCAGGGAATATACATGTACAACATCACATTATACTCCCCTTTTATACACATACAAAATAATACAACAAGCTTGAAATATGTACATTCTTGAAGAAGACAACAGACCTGTTTTTACATACATTCTTTACTTTATTTGCAAAATCTATAGTCTTTTTAACATTAGATTAACGAGTGAGTGAATACAACCACTTTCAAACTGAATCCTGGATAAGATAAGATTAGGCTGCAGGGAGGATCATCCCATGCAGTATGATCACACTGTGCTCACGTTGGATGGCCATATTTTGCATTTGGAATCCAATCCAGTATCCTAAAGGACTGAAAAAGACACTGACCTTTTTGGAGTCTGTTTTGAAATTGTAGGATGCAGTCGGACTTCCTGTCACTGTAAAATGAGTGTACAACTCAATCTGTGAGTAGACTTTCGGAGTCCATATTCTCTCTTGCTCCCTTTCTTCCAGTTTCTATATTGTTTTTGAAATCCTGAAGAACTTACAAAAATGTTAGTACGCTGTTGACAGTGAAAGATACTGCAGGACTTCAGAGCATAACTCAGTTTGCAAGTGGTTGTATTAGCAATTTTCAATAATTTCACTCACTCATTAATCTAATGTTAAAAAGATAGATTTTCCGAATAAAGTACACACAGGAGGAGGCCCAGTGCCATTGAGATGTCCTCGCTCTCCTCTGATTAACTGGCCATCCAACGTGAACACAGTCATACTGCATGGGATGACCCTCCTCACAGCCTTTAGGCACTATCTTAGGTGTTGGGATGTCAGGAGGGCTGGTCTGAGCATGGCCCTGGAGGAGAGGGGATAATAGCATTAACCATCTTCACATATTTATTTGAAAGGCAAACCTTTTAAGTTAAATTAATTTTAACTACTGTCATACAACTGCTCAAATATTTTTGGCCATTAACTGAAAATGAATGTAATTTCCTCTTCACATTGATAGGATAGTTTGTGTAGAGCAACAACAACAACAAAATGTTTGCATTGAAATCATTTGCATAACAAAATGTGCAATAAGTGTAGTGCTTTGATTGGATTGTGCTTCACACACTGTAGTCAACTGTTCATGGCTCACCTCAACTTCAAACAGCAACCCCGGGTCCACCTTGAACAGTGCAGGCAAGAGCAGAATAGCTGCTTCCAACTGTAGGCCTTTAAACAAAATAACATCATTAGGTTAACATAACATGGGGGATGCTTTTACCCAATACTTTTTTTTTTTTTTTTTTAAACATTCATTACTGTGTGTAAAGCCCAAAGTATACTTTGTATTTTATGCGTACACTTTTCTGAACTCAACACAAATGAAGATCTTTTTGATGAAGTCTGAGAGGTTTCTGTCCCTCCATTGAGATCCAACGCAACTACCACTCCAAGGTCCAGAAAGGTAGGAAAGACATCATTAAAGTACCCCATGTGGTTTAACCTCAATTTTATGAAGCGACGCGAGTGCTTTGTTTGTGCAAAAAAAACATAATTTACCACTTTACCAAAATATTGATCTGCAACACACGTTCACAAGAGCTTTACAACGCATGCATGTTGTGTTCAGACTTGCGCTTTAACAACGCACATGCATGAGTGTTCACGGGAGCACCACCATGCATGCATGTTGTGTTCATGCGAGAGCTGACATTGTTGCATGAACACACTTTGGATAATATTTTATAAATAAAGTAGTAAATTATGTTTTTTTGCGCAAAACAAACCTAGTGAAAAAAATAGTATACTTAAGCACAATTTATTCATATGTAGTGTAACTAAATGTATTTGTGGCACGCTATAAATTGGTATACTTAAAGTCTGCTAAATTGGAACAACTAATTTTGTACTAAATGCATTTTAGTTGACCAAAAGAAGTGCTTAAGTTCAACTAAAGTTCTATCAAATATACTTGTTTGTGCTAAAGTGTAACTATTCCAAGTATACTTAAGTACACTTTAAATATACTCTTGTGTTTAAGTTTTGAAATGCAGAATTCACTCAGTGTAAACTTCAAATGTATTTTGGTGACATTAGAATTGCAATTCAATTACATTGTAAGAGTGTTGAACATACATTATTATACTGATAAACTTTTAGTGATTTTAAAACACATTGCAATGGCATTCCAAGTTAACTTGAAGTGTGCTAATGGCATCATTATAGTGTGCTTCAAATAGGCTACAATAAAGTAACAGCTTAACAATTTGCCTTTTACAGACACCCCCAGTATACCAATAACTTTCTTATCCAATGAACATCAGTGAGACAATGGGAATAGATGTATATGTATATTGAATGTAGGAACCTGTATGGGCTGGAATCGAACCCACTGTCGCACAAGAGCACTCGGCTTACCTGTTGCGCCAACACACATATATAAACTACGCTAAACTGGTGTTACTTTGTGTTCTCTCTATACTGTTACAAGTACAGCTATAAGCGAACAGACATTATTAATGACAACTATTTGTGGCGGGTGACAGTTTGATGACACCTTTCATCAAACTGACTATATGTTGTTTTCTTTATTTGTCATAATTATTTACTTATGTAACTACTTTCTATATGTATGCATATCTGCTTTGCAACCATGCAAAATTGTGAAAAGTGCTATAGAAATCAATTTGAATTGAATTAAACAATAGCCTACCTGATATTCAAAGTGTGAGCAAATTATTGAAAAGGTAAAGGTCATAATTATAAAACTTACTTCATGATTATTTTTTGCAACTCAAAATACATTTCCTGTTAACATTTATCTATACTATTTTTATACTAAACAAGTAGATCTCAAATACAGTTAATTAAATTTACATACATTTAATCATAACAGGTCAACATAGGATTCAACAAAAACAAATTACTGAAGTAGTAGGCTACTTAAATATTTAACAAAGTAAATCATTTTATTTGCAAATTGCTCATTGTTACATTTTAAGCTGTAGGCAAAAGTTGGGTTTGAAAATTCTGCCCTTACAGCCAGTTAGCAGAAACAAACTAAATGTTTCAGTTCATACCTCACGTTTTCTGTGGTTTGCACAAAAAGAAAGTCTCATCTAAAAAATTATATTGCATCATCTAAAAATAATTTCATCATTCACGGATTTGAAAAAAAATGGTGAGACTTGTGTCTTTAGCTACAATGAGTTTTTAGACCCAGTTTCCTTCTGACAAATCTGCCATAACTGCAACACAGATTCCCAATAGTGTGCACTCCAGCGAGTTCGGTTGTTTAGCAAAAGTACAGCTAAACCGATTGTTGGTGAGTGTGATGGCACTGGCTTTATGGCGTGTTCGAAAACATAAATTAGACATTGTGGTCTATATGTGTTAACTTCTGGTTCAACCAATGGTAGGACGTTGGTTACAGTGTTTTCAAGTCATGTCAGAA
This sequence comes from Hypophthalmichthys molitrix, assembly GCA_037950675.1. Lineage (NCBI taxonomy): Eukaryota > Metazoa > Chordata > Actinopteri > Cypriniformes > Xenocyprididae > Hypophthalmichthys > Hypophthalmichthys molitrix. Next base: position 861,430 of record CM075512.1, on the reverse strand, counting down.
AGAATGTATTTATGAGATAAAATGCACATGAACATCAGCACAACTCATAATTATGAGTTTAGGCAACTCTGGATTTTCTTAAGAGTTTCCGAGTTAAGTGCATGACAGTGAGAAAACATATCAGAGGGTATAGATGCAGAGTCTGCCCTAGTGAAAAAAACCTACCAAAATATATTTAGAATAGGCCTACATTCATTTCACACTAACTAAAAACCCATTAATATATAGTAGTCAACATTTGAAGTGGATCAAAAAAGTTAATCAAAGTTGTCCTAAGAAGAAGGTTTTAGGACAACTTTGATGAAAGGTTTTGATCCACTTCAAATGTTGACTACTATATTTACTGACATAAATATTTTAATTGAACTTTATTTGCAGTTCTTCTTTATTGCACAATGCATATTTCTTAATATTAAGCCTAAAATGTGTTTAATATCACTATTAGTAAGGATAATATGACCACTGTATAATTTGAATGCAAGATATATAAAGTGTACCTGAAGTATATTGCAACAGTTCCACCTTAGAACAATCAAATATACTTAAGTATATCTTTATTTGGACCTCAACACAAAAATACTTGTTCCAGTTTAGCAGACTTTAAGTATTCCAATTTAGTATACTAAAAGTACAATTGCATGGTATTTATATTAAGTACATAAATATGTAAATGCAATTGTAGTATACTTAGCATAAAATAAATGTATTTCAAATACATTTGAGTATATTTATTTTTCACTAGGGAAAGCCCTCGCGCCGCTTCACAAAACTGAAGTTAAACCACTGGAGTCACAAGGATTACTTTAATGATGTCTTTCCTACCATTCTGTACCTTGAAAGTGGTAGTTGCATTGGATCTCTATGGAGGGACAGAAACCTTTCATACTTCATCAAAAATATCTTAATTTGTGTTCTGAAGATAAACAAAGGTCTTACAGATGTGGAACGACATAAGGGTGAGTAATTAATGAGAGAATTTTCATTTTTGGGTGAACTAACCCTTTAAAGGCGATCACCCTTGCACAAATCAAAGTAAACCAAGCAATTCTCAAACAACACAACTGGACATTCACACAACTACACATTTGTACTAGACATACACATATAAAGTAAATCAAAGGGGTTTCGGACAAGCCAGGTTGATGATGTATATCATACCCAGAAGCAGGGCACAAGCTGATGTAACTGAAGTCAGCTGATTCAAAACTTTAACTCCCTCGATGTCAGCAGATGGTTCATGAAGTTCTCCCCCTCCTTCCAAATAATGAACACCGCCATGGTGATCTGCTCCTCAATCATCTGTCTGGTTATCCTAAAATAGTAACATTAAAAAAAAAAAAAAGTGTGGTCGCCTTTTGCTAGCATAACTACAAAATACACAAATTTAGACTTTTTTTCTGAAAATAAATTAAAATAGAATATTCTTACATTCAACTCAGAAGGTACTACTTGATGATGTCTTCATGACTTTCTCTCAGGAAAAAGATAAGGGCTTTCAGGACACACTTTTCAGGTGAATGTTTTCAGTCTGTGATAAATTGTGATTATTTTTCTTATTTTAAAAAAAGCAGAATAATCTGTAATAGGGAATCAGATTTTGTAGCGATAGCAAAGGACAAGAAAATATAAAAATTATTTGTCTTAATGACTGGCCAAATTTGCAATTAATATATTTATGGACAATATCAGCAACACCTGTGGCATTGAGGGGTCAAAAATAAACAAAAAAATGGAGCTAAAAAAAAAACAATACTTTATTTTGCCAACGCATTTCGGCACACAGGCCTTCGTCAGGGCTAAAATACTACAGATTTGCAATTAAGAAATGCATCTGAATCAGTCATTGGTTTCATTTATAATTTAGAAAATAAAACATGCATCAATTCATAAATTAGCTTTACATGCTAATATATTTAATCATTCTTGATTAAAGGGATATTTCATGCAAAAATGAAAACTAGCTGTTAATTCACTCACCCTCAGGCCATCCAAGGTGACATTTTTTCTTTAGTAGAACAGTAAAGATTTTTAGCTGGAACTGTGATCCTCTGTGATTCATATAATGCAAGTCAATGGCTACTGTCACTGTGAGAATAAAAACATATACATGCAAAAAAAAAAAAAAAACAACAAGAAAAACAACAATAAAAAAGTCACATGCATTTGAGATGGCATAAGAGGGAGTTGATGAATAGTTTGGTTGGATAATTCCAAGTCTAAAGTTTGTTAATGAGGATAACATGCAAGTCAGTAAACAACATTAGATGGATTTTACTCAAACATGTCCAACATTAGTAATTCATATTACCTATTAACAATTATAGCCGTTTTTATAGAAATTACTTACCATGTTATTGGGTTAGTTCACCCAAAAATGAAAACGATGTCATTAATTACTCTCCCTCATGTTCTACAGTAAGACCTCAGTTTATCTTCTGAACACAAATTAAGATATTGTTGATGAAATCCCATGGCTCAGTGAGGCCACTATTGAGAGCAAAGCCATTCAAACTTTCAAGGTACAGAAAGGTACTATTTGAATCAGTTCATGTGAGTTCAGTGGTTCTATCTTAATATTATAAAGCGACAAGAATACTTTTTGTGTGCCAAAAAAACAAAAAGACTTTTCAACAACATCTATATGGGCTAATTTCAAAACACTGCTTGGGTGAAAGTAAAACTATACCAAACTAGCCAGAAAATATGATATAAACATTCTTTTAGGATCTTTCATTAACCAAATCAAACCAGAGTTTGCGGTTTTTCTTTCCTTTGCTGAGTTTCCTGTCTTGTAAACATGTGCACACGGCAGAAGATGAAAACAAAAAGCTTACCTCATTCGTGCAATTGATGACACGAGGCTTTTGTTATTTTTTTACGTTTACATGCGAATGTTATACAACTCCCCATGTTAACAAACTTTCAAGACTATCAAGTTTATAAATGACCAAATATAGCTGTCTTTGTAAAGAAATGCTTAATGTAGCTTGGAGCCGCTGCTGTGACGCTGAACAAACGCTTCCAGTGTGAATACTCGCGCGTGTCTGCAGCTGCAGTAATGATGTAGATCTCTTCTAAAACTTTAAAGGAGACCTTTTTGAGACTGTTAGAGTTTTTGAAGACAAAAAAAACGACACTTGTTTCCCCTCAATGTGAAGGTCACCCGAACGTCTTGCTGCTTCTAAAACCAGTCTTTTGTCTTTGTAGTTGTGTAGTCGAACGATCACAGGTCTTGCTCTCAGATGTTCACCTTCGTTTCTCAGTGGTCCAGTTCGATGCACCCTTTCCAATTCGAGTGTTTTTTGCAAGGATGACTCGACAGATGCCAGGCGCGTTGAGCTGTTAGCTTGGTTATCTTCGAGGTCGGAGATTCTCTGTTCGGCCTCTATAACTCTCTTAATCATGCTATCCAATCGATACTTTTTCGACAGCTGGACTTGGGTTGTTGCCATCTTGCTCATCGGCTGCGCTCTTATTCTGGCGTGTATTTCTTCTTGCTTGTTTGCTTGTCGGATCCGATTGCCACCAAAATGCATCAAGGGACATCCTGACCACTTAATCCTGAATTCTATGCACGTTTGAAATGAGTACGATGACCTTTTTATAAGAAATTTCAGATATACGGCGAGGAGCTCAGTCAGACACGTCTTGCAACTCTCAGAGCATCACGTGACCCCCCCCAGCATTTTTCATTTCAGCATGTCATGTGACACAGTAAACAGATTACCAGACTGCCACATTACTGTAAGTACCCTCGTAAAGGTCAAATACAGTACAGATTCAGTCATATTTGAGAACATTTACTGTATTGCAGCAAACTCTGTTCTACACAAAACCTCATGACGGTTTCATAACTTCATCACACGTTTTGATAAAACGCTGAATAGACACTATTATAAACATTATGGATTTTGTTATGAAAGTAATGTTAGTGTGTTTTCTAATGTGTCATCTGTAGTCTGTGTAACTGTAATTATTTCAGCATCATTTAAACATGTATCTTTCCATTGTTTTCTGTTGAATGAACTGATTGTTAAAAGTAGCTACTAAACTGAAAGAATACTGTTGTTTCAGTGATCAAACCAAATGTTCTCATTACATACAGTATCACAATGATGTGTTTGAAACAGTGATTATGTAGAATGAAAATATGTGACTGTATCTCTCATTTCAGTATCAACAGTGTTTTAGTTTCTCCTAAAATTCCCCAAGACAAAACTGAGACATGAGAAAGTTCTAAGAGAAAGAGTCCAAAATGAGAAATGAGAGATCTCTTTATTGTATGATGAGAGACAGTAAACAGACGAGAAGGGAGCATGAGCAGAAAATTACCTCTAGCCAGTGGCGTATAGTGCAAATCCGCGGGGGCGGAAAGATATCACACAAGCAATGTGCAAACTTTGCAGAAGAGTTTGTCTGTAAAAAGTATTCACTATACAGAAAGTGAAAGTAAAAGGTGACGGAGCTCTTTTTTCTAAAAAGTGAGCTGTAAATGCTCTGTCTCTTCAGATTTTCTTTCTGATTAAAGTTGTTAGAAATCGTTTTCAATACCTGGGGGTCCTGGGCACATGCAAGCACTCAGATTTGCATAAAGCCAATTTTAACCCTCTCCACAACTATGTTAAAGGGTTAGTTCACCCAAAAATGAAAATAATGTCATTAATTACTCACCCTCATGCTGTTCTGCAGCAGAGTGACGACATCTCAGATCATTATCTAGTCTCGTGTATACTACATTTAGTCAAGGCAGCTAAACTGCCTCCCTGCCATAAATATGGTAGAACCATCACTTCTACCACTAAAGATCGCTTTCTAAATAATCTTCCTGATCAGTTTCTTCGCCTTAGCATACCAGACAGCTTAGAAGACCTCGATGTTGAAACAGAAACGATTGCCTCTGTCTTTTCCAGCACATTAGACTCAGTTGCTCCTTTGCGTTTAAAAAAGATTAAGGAAATTAATCCAATGCCATGGTACAATGAGCACACTCGGGCCCTAAAGGTAGCAGCCAGAAAAATGAAGCGCAGCTGGAAGTAAACAAAACTAGAAGTTTTTCACATTTCGTGGTGAGAGAGAATGATTGAGTACAGAAAGGCCTTAAAAAATACTAGATCTGCCTATTTTTCAAAACTTTTAGAAGAAAATAAGCACAACCCTAGGTATTTATTTGATACAGTGGCTAAATTAACAAGAAATAAAGCTTCAACTTCTGATGTTTCCAAAGAGCACAGCAGTAATGACTTTATGAACTTCTTTACTTGTAGGATTGATAATATTAGAGAAAAAATTATAACCATGCAACAGTCTACTACAGTATCGCGTCAGACAGTGCATTGTAGTGTCCCTGAGGAAAAATTAAATTCATTTACTGCTTTAGGAAAGGAAGAATTGTCTAAACTTATTAAATCATCAAAATCAACAACATGTATGTTAGACCCTATACCGACTAAGCTATTGAAAGAGATGCTTCCAGAGATCATAGATCCTCTTCTTAATATCGTCAATTCATCTTTATCACTAGGATACGTACCAAAAAGTTTTAAGCTGGCCCTTATTAAAAAAACACAACTTGATCCTAGAGAATTAGTCAATTACAGGCCGATCTCAAATCTCACTTTTCTGTCAAAAATATTAGAAAAGGCAGTATCATCACAACTATGTTCCTTTTTAGACAGAAATAGTATCTGTGAGGATTTCCAGTCAGGTTTTAGACCGTACCATAGTACTGAGACTGCTCTCATTAGAGTTACTAATGATTTGCTCTTATCATCAGATCGTGGTTGTATCTCTCTATTAGTGTTACTGGATCTTAGTGCTGCATTTGACACTATCGATTACAACATTCTTTTAAATAGACTCGAAAATTATGTTGGCATTAGTGGAACTGCATTGTCATGGTTCAAATCATACTTATCTGACCGTTATCAGTTTGTAGTAGTAAACAAAGAGAGGTCATATCGATCACAGGTTCAATATGGAGTACCGCAAGGCTCAGTACTAGGACCGTTGCTTTTCACTCTGTACATGCTACCCTTGGGAGATATCATTAGGAAGCATGGCGTTAGTTTTCACTGTTACGCTGATGATACTCAGCTCTATATTTCTTCGCGCCCTGACGAAACTTACCAACTCACAAAATTAACAGAATGCATAGCTGATATAAAAAATTGGATGACCAGTAATTTCCTACTTCTAAATTGAGAAAAAACAGAGATTCTAATTTTTGGACCAAAAACTTCTTCATGTAATAACCTAGAATACTGTCTAACACTTGATGGCTGCTCTGTTAAGTCTTCGTCGTCCGTTAGGAACCTGGGTGTGCTCTTTGATACCAATCTTTCATTTGAAGGCCATGTTACTAGCATCTGTAAAACCGCATTCTTCCATCTTAAAAATATATCTAAACTACGACATATGCTCTCAATGACAAATGCAGAACAGTTAGTTCATGCGTTCATGACCTCAAGGCTAGATTACTGTAACGCTCTACTGGGTGGTTGTTCCGCTCGCCTGATAAATAAACTACAGCTCGTACAAAATGCAGCAGCTAGAGTTCTTACTAGAACTAGGAAGTATGACCATATTAGCCCAGTTCTGTCAACACTGCATTGGCTTCCTGTTAAACATCGCATAGATTTTAAAATCTTGCTAATTACTTACAAAGCACTAAATGGTTTATCTCCCCAGTACCTGAGCGTGCTCTTAAAGCATTATAGTCCTTCACGTCTATTGCGATCTCAGGATTCAGGCCAGCTGATAATACCTAGAATATCAAAATCAACCGCAAGTGGTAGATCCTTCTCCTATCTGGCACCTAAACTCTGGAACAATCTTCCTAGCATTGTTCGGGAAGCAGACACACTCTGTCAGTTTAAATCTAGACTAAAAACGCATCTCTTTAACCTGGCATACACATAACACATTATCAATTTATATTTTCAAATCCATTAAAGGATTATTAGGCTGCATAAACTAGGTCAGCCGGAACCGGGAACACTTCCTATAACACCAGATGTACTCGTTACATCAGAAGAAGAATGGCATCTACGCTAATATTAGTCTTTCTGTTTATCCCGAGGTTTACCGTAGTCAACCAGATCTGGGCCGTATCCAGGTGAGACCGAGGACCTGCGCCTTGACACGACCACAACGCAGCCCTGAAGTATCAGCAGAGATTGAGTCAACTAGATCATCCATTGTGAAGGCCTCATCGACACAACAGCCAGTGCCACAGCTCCTCAACAAACCGTCCATACCGGTGTGATGAATACAATCCTCAACTGGACAGAACTGGAATAAATACTTTGAATGTTGCGATCCTAACGGACATAAGAAAAATTAATCATAACAAAGCACTGTTCGCCAGAGGAGAACTGGCCCCCCGACTGAGCCTGGTTTCTCCCAAGGTTTTTTTCTCCATTTTAACACAGAAGTCTATTTGCCACCTGTTTGCCATCTGATGTCACCTGTTGGAGTTTGGGTTCCTTGCCGCTGTCGCCTTTGGCTTGCTTAGTTGGGGACACTTGACATTTGATATTGAACAGTGCTTTGATCTGCCGACATTGACACTATTCTTTAAGAGCTGCTGTGCAGCCAAAATTATATACCAGTTATCAATGTAAAGCTGCTTTGACACAATCTGCATTGTAAAAAGCGCTATATAAATAAAGGTGACTTGACTTGACTTCCACACCCGTAAGACCTTCGTTAATCTTCGGAACGCAAATTGAGATATTTTTGTTTAAATCCGATGGCTCAGTGAGACCTGCATAGGGAGTAATGACATTTCCTCTCTCAAGATCCATAAAGGTACTAAAAACATATTTAAATCAGTTCATGTGAGTACAGTGGTTCAATATTAATATTATAAAGTGACGAGAATATTTTTGGTGCGCCAATAAAAAACAAAATAACGACTCATTTAGTGATGGCCGATTTCAAAGCACTGCTTCAGGAAGCTTCGGAGCATTATGAATCAGCGTGTCGAATCAGCGATTCGGAGCGCCAAAGTCACGATTTCAGCAGTTTGGCGGTTTGACACGCGATCCGAATCATGATTTGATACACTGATTCATAACGCTCCGAAGCTTCCGAAGTGTTTTGAAATCGGCCATCACTAAATAATTCGTTTTTTTTTTTTTTTTTTTTGGCGCACCAAAAATATTCTTGTCGCTTTATAATATTAATATTGAACCACTGTGCTCACATGAACTGATTTAAATATGTTTTTAGTACATTAATGGATCTTGAGAGAGGAAATGTCATTGCTGGTTATGCAGGCCTCATGGAGCCATCGGGTTTCAACAAAAATATCTTAATTTGCGTTCCGAATTGTTGTGTTCTTACGGGTGTAAAACGGCACAAGGGTGAGTAATTAATGACAGAATTTTTGGGTGAACTAACCCTTTAAGTCTCTGTTCCTGTCCTGGAATTGTCTTCCTCTCTCTCTGATAGGAAGGGTGAATGCTAGGATGAGTTAAGATGAGTGTTCTCCCTAAATGTATTTAGTGTATTTATTTATATGTATTTTTGTATTTATTCCAGTGTCTTCCTATATTTATTCCTAAATCCTTTCTTTATGGTTTTGCAGCGTAATATCTTATCCTTTATATGGAATAATAACAAATCTAAACAAATTAGTCAACATCATCTTATGAAACCAAAATGCTTAGGGGGCCTGGCTTTGCCAAATTTTCAAACATATTATTGGTCAGCAAAAAAGAGAGATGCTATTTTGGGTCCAACATGACTTTCTGACTTTCTGAAGCATGGCTTTCTCTTACTACCCAGCAACTTTAACATAATTTCTATGTACATTCATCCCCTCCAAACACACTACCGTAGTTAAAAATCTCGTTGTTAAACATTCGTTGAGAATTTGGTCTCTGTTCCGACTATCATTAAGCCTTAAAGACCCTAGTCTCACTGCTCCCATTTTCTGTAATACATATTTTCCGCCTTCTTTACTGGATGGGGCCTATAATATTTGGAGAGACCATGGTTTAATTACAGTTGGTCAGTTATATATAAACAACACTTTTGCTTCCTTTACTCAACTTCAAGAGATATTTAATTTACCCACTTCTCACGTAGCTTTATTCATAAGCAGTTTTCTAGCTTCCTCTTGTGCATGTCTCAAAATATTCTTGAGGACATACTAGAGCAATACAAAAACATTAAAGGGGCAATTTCTAAGATCTATACTATAATTAACACAAAACAGTCTCCCTCAATGGGTCCATTGAGGAATCTCTGGGAGGAGGAACTAAACCTGGTATTTGAGGATTATGTCTGGGACTTGATTCTTGACCGAACACATTCATCATCAATTAGTGTAATGATTATGTGAATTGAGAATATGTACAACTAATGAAAACATGAGATCAGATTTGAAAGAATGACTAGCTGTGTTACAAGTATGATCTGTGACTATTTCTGATGTTAAAGACAAAACACTGTTTATATATTTCATCTTCCAAAAACAACTTTCAACACAGAAATAACTGGAAACCCAAACACTCAAAATCAAGCGATGAAAACACAACACACTTCCTTAACTTCCTGCCTGGTTTCAAAAGACCAATAGGGGTTATGCGCAATCTAACTTCCGTATTCTGTAAAACAGATCAGATCGCTTCTGGTTGAGGTCTTTTGTATGTGCTTCATGAAAAAATTAACTGTTTTATTCAAGATAACTTAAAGGATTAGTTTACTTCCATATGAAAATTAGCCCAAGCTTTACTCACCCTCAAGCTATCCTAGGTGTATATGAATTTCTTCTTTCTGATGAACACAATCTGAGAAATATTCATAAATATCCTGACACATCCAAGCTTTATAATGACAGTATGCATTACCAAACGAGTATGAGCTGAAGAAAGTGCATCCATCCATCCATTCCACAAGGCTCCGGGGGTTAATAAAGGCTGAAGTGAACTGATGCTTAGTGTGTAAAAAAAAAAAAACTATCTATATTTAACAAGTTACAAAGCTAAATATGCAGCTTTTGCCAGACCCCCTTCCATATTCTTCAAAAAGCTTACGCTGTATGCCTTCCCTATTAAACTTACGGGACGCCAGTTCCGTTTTTTTCCGTAATTTGAATACAGAAGGCTGTCTGGCAGTTTGGCTTTATTACAAATTCTGTAATATTTTCACTTTAAAAGCTACATTTGAACAAAATAACATTATGTTATATACACAGGACTGTCATTACATTATATAGCCTACCACAAGACTGCCATATAGGCTACACGCGCAGTAATTTCAGCTTTCTCTGATGTAGGCTGCAGCGTCAGAAAATAACGTATTAACAAATGTTATGATAAATGCTTACAAATGACAGTCCTGTGGTATATAATGCTATTTTGTTCAAATGTAGCTTTTTAAAATAAGAAGAATATCCTTGGCTGCTGGAGATGCCGATGTGGAGATGCGGATGCAATGAGAAAAGTTTTCCGGTTTGGTCATGTGACGTTCGAAATATACTCTACAGCAATGTTGGTTTATGTGGGCGGGGCCTATCTGGTCGCAGAAAATTACAGTAGCAGTCTATGGAAGTCACGGAATAAAAGAATAAAAAAGTTAATTTCGAGTTCATATCTCACAATTCTGAATTTTATTTCTCGCAAATCTGAGTTTATATCTCACGTGACCAAGTGGATAATAAGGATGGTGTATGGGGTGGGGCATATCATGTGTTTATTTGCCCTATAAATAGCGCAAAGGTTGGCATAGCTTGGTATGAGCGTGGCATTGGTTTAGATGCTGTAAGAGCTTGGATAAGGACGTGACACCTCACTGACGCCAGACAAATATCTAGCATACTAAATATCTGGAGCTGTCAGCCGACTCGATTTCCTGTGGTGTCACGTGTGACGACGCAACAGCCAATGAAATATACACTTGGTTTGATGTTGGACGTTTGATATTCGCAAATTTAGGGACCGCCTCTAAAGTTACATCAGACATTGGTATGCACGTTTCTAACTTCAATAACATTTGAAGGGAATAATTTACAGTCATAAAACCAACTGTAAAGTGTTCATCTAGGTGTCAGCTATGATGCACACCTTGTATATTTTTGATATTTATTAAAATAAATATTTCAGTAAATATCAAAGATATAAAAGGTGTGCATCATAGCTGACATATAAAGTTCCCACCTCAATAATAAAGCTGCGAATTTTCAGAGCGAGTGCATACAGGCAAGTCTGCTTCATAATACAACATAAAAGCTACAATTTAGTGAGCAAACATGTCGCCCTCGCCTTGTGGTGGCTTGGCTTCCAATGGGAATCGGATATGTGTGTTTAGACGTAGCTGGTCACATATCCATAGATCGGATATGTGTCTGATTTAAAACCTGACTTAAATGATTTAAAATCAAATCTGTGAATATATCGGCAACTTTACTGAACTCCTTGACTTAAGCACTGACCGCATTTCTTTATATTTGAGTCCAACAAGTTCAAACTCTATGAGCCGCACATTATTTGTGAGCATAATTAATGTATGGATAACTGAAACACTACTGCCAGCCAGTGGGACATTAAAGAGGAAGTGTTTGTCCGAGCTCACAGCAAGGGAACGCAAATAAGTTTCTCGGGGGAACGCAAAAGATTTGAAAAAACATTTTTCCTCCCATCCCAATTTTATTCCACCACCACGTCCCTTTAGGGGGCGTATAATAGAGTCCGGGAACGTGGCGTCAGCAACGCAATGCATTCTGGGACTTTAGGTCACCGACAGTACAGTAGAGACTGGGAAATAGTGAAGGTAGATGTTAAAATTTATATTATACAGTTAAAAACATATTAAAATAGTGAACGCTGGCTGTGTTATGAACTATCTGCATATACTGACCAGCGTGGAAAACGGATGTGAAATGGAGCGCCATTTTCGGGACATTCTAAAACGCTTAAAACGTGGCTTAATGTAAGTAAACGTCATACTAATAAACCGTACTATGTACAGAAAAGCAGTTGAGCCCAGAATTTGAACGCAACACGTTTAATTTCACGTGAAACGTTTTCCTCCCATAGAAACTATTGTACAGCAAAGCAGACGAACCCAGAATATGAACAAAACTTCGTCTTATTACAAAAAAGCAACAAGCATCTTATAACACGTTAAGTTTTCATCCATATAAAACCGTTATAAAGAAAACGCTTAAGGTCACTTAATGTAGCCTACTAAGTGATATTAAAAGATAAAATTCTGCACATTTTCTGTATAGTATGCTTTATTAGTATAGTGTTAACGAAGTTTGGTCTTTAATGTCACTGTCCATTAACCGTTTTCTTTATGGGAGGAAAATGCTTATATGTAATTAAATGTGTTGCGTTAATATTCTGGGCTCATCTGCTCTTCTGTACATAGTATGCTTTATTAGTTTGGTGTTTACTCAGTTTTGTTTGTTAATAACACTGCCTTAGTCATTTAAGCCACGTTAAGCTTTTTCACGTTATGCGTTAGAATGTCCCTAATTTTCTGCCTTCCAGCTTAGAAACACAATGGTGAAAGTGAAACTCAATGAAAATAAACTTGACCAAAATGTGGCTTTGTCATTTGTATTTATTACAGATTCATAATTCCTGATCCGCTTGAATATGTAAGTGCTCACGTCATGAATAATGTACGAAAACACGATTAGAAATGTTATTTGTGTTACAGCTCGTTGCGATCGCTCTCCGTGTTCATAAAGCAGCACAACTTTGATTCATTGTTCAGCTTCTCTCTGTAAGAAATCATGTATTTGCTCTATTTAAGTCCAGTAAAACTTACTTGGTGTAGCGACTCCACAATATAATTCATTTCAGAGCTGCATTGCAGAGGGTCATGCTGTTATGTTATCCCTTAATGCTTTAACATGAAGAAATCAGGGCGATATGATGATATGCTGGCTGAGATCAATCTATATTGTGTTTATTATTTTATCTGGCAGATATATCGGTGCCACTTAGTTATTAAAAACTGCAATAGAGAAATCACATGTGTGGTCCGATAGAAGGCAGCAGTATGATTTCTACGCGTGTGTATACCGTGTCCTGGCCACACGACTGAACGATCAAATGAACACAAGAGATTTAAATATTAGTCCATTTATTCTAAGCAAGTGTAAGCAGCTCTTTAAAAAATTAACGTAAATACAGTCGTTTTTTCATCTGGTGATTTGTATTTGTTGTCATTGTACGCTCCTGAGCGTGACCTAAAGGCTGATTTATGGTGCGTTCAAGTCATGTCGTATTTACGAGCTGAACGCACATGAACGCCACCGCAATGTCGTAAATACGAGTGGGGAGCTCGGGATTTTTTTTAAGCCCCGATCTGAACGAGTTGGGGGCGTGTCAGTGAGAAACATGGCGACATAAAACAATACTTATTTAGCAGTGACATTGTCAGGCTTTTCTATTTACAACGAAGTAAGCTGATTCCCAGCAAAAAAATACGACAGCATCAAAATATGTTACGATAATACGATAAAGTTTACAATGGCTTCATAAATTAATTAAAAACATAAAAAAACAACATACAACCAATGCACATTCTTTGCTCTACATTTTCTAGAAGTAGAAGTGTTGTTATTTTGTGTAATTAATTTAGAGAAGGCACACCGCCATCATACTCCGACAAAAGTGACTTGAACGCACCTACCATCGTAAACACGACTTCCCACCTCGTAAATACGAACTTCTCAGGAGGACTTGAACGCACCATTATACATCTGCGTCGGACCTACGCCGCAGCCTCTGCGCCGTAAGCTATGCGTCTGTTTTCATTTATACTTCTGCGTCGACGTGCATACAGACCACTAGTAGGCAGTGTCCGCGGTCTTGTTGAGTATCAAGGCAAAAGCCGAAGAAGAAGCAGCTTGTCATGTACGTTGTCAGAGAAGCGGCAAATAGGTAACGACTTTTGTTGCAGTATTGTATGTGTCCCCTGAAACAGTGCGGTTTTCATTCCTATGGAAGTTGTAAACGCTCACTCTTCTAATGCGCCGCGCCAGTTTTTTGACCGGAGGGAGGGGTTCTAGCAGACCAATCACAGTGCTCGCGGTCTGCGTAGAATTGACGCGTTGTTACATTTTTGAAAAGGTGCACGTCAGGCTACGCGTGGTACAAACAACCTAAGGCGTACACTCGACGCAGAAGTATAAATCAGCCTTAAACATGGCGGTGATTACCCAGAATGCAACGCGCAGTGACGTAGTTTGCCAAGCTCTATATGCCATAAAGTGCGTATCGTATGCACGCCAAAACTCATTTTGGCTTATACATTCCACGATATTGCACACTCATATTACTGATATGCATTTTCGTGTGATCTGGCTCGACAATCATGACGTGTCGTCATGGAAACAATAAAGGAAACATTGTAATAGTCGCCTTAACTCTGGGAGGTCAGCCAGAATATTTTAAACTTGTGTGAAAGGGTTCATTTAATTTTAATTAAATTTAATTCAAAATTTCTTCCCAATGTCCATTTTCAAAGTCGTTGGTGTCACGAACACAAAGGAAGATTCAGGAAATATAACAATTTATTGAGAAAAGTCCAAGCTAGGAAGAGAGCAAGAGTCAGATGAAACGTGCAGATAATCCAGCACGAAATCCACAGAAAACAGGGACAATAATCCACAGGAGGCGAAGAACAGGAGCAGGGAGACTCACACACAGCCAGGAAACACGGTAGAAACACCAACGATCTGACAACACAGGACAGAATGCACAGGTCTTATATAGCGGTGCTGATTAGCCACAGCTGGCGCTGATCAGAGGTGGGTAGTAACGAAGTACATTTACTTCGTTACGTTTACTTGAGTACATTTTTGGAAAATTTGTACTTTTTAGAGTAGATTTAAATGTGGGTACTTTTACTTTAACTTGAGTACATTTCTAATGAAAAATCTATACTTTTACTTTGCTACAATGTTCCTCTCGTTACTTTATTTTTATGCAATACTGTACATGTTAAAGGGGTGGTTCAGTGTTTTTTTTTCTAGGCTTGATTGTGTTTTTGGGGCGCAGTTTAATATGTCTTAATGCTTCGTTTTGCTGTTTTTTTTTTTTTTTTTTTTTTTTTTTAAAAAGCCGTATTTTTCATATATCTTACCTTTATTCTACACCTCTGTTTCCAGTGTCATTTGAACGGCTCGTTTGTACGGAACCCCGGACATGACATGCAGGAAAAAATAGGCTAAATCGTGCGCACAATTTACTAATTCGTTCCCTCGATTTGCTAAATCGTGCGCACGATTTACTATTTCGTTCCCTCGATTTATAAATCATGCACAGTGAGCATAAATCCACAATCCAGTGAGCATAAAACAGACTTTGCTGCATGCATGTACAGAGTATCTCCATAGTCTATAACAGATAAAAAGGTAGCAGCAACAAGTTCCTTTCTTACTTTTAAATTAAAACAAGCCTTATTTCTATAATAAAAACACAGTTTAACTCTCAGCTTTTTTTTACCAGGTTATCTACATGGGGTTTAAATGTGAGCTTTTCATCTAATAAAAAACCTAAGTAATTATAACATGACACTCTTTCAATTTTCTGGTCATATAGAGTGATAATTTGAGGCAAATCCTGTACATTGCTGGAGTGAGTGAATAAGATAGATTTTGTCTTTTTAGAATTAAGTACCAATTTTAATTTAAGTAAATTTTTTTTGTAGAACTGTGAAAGCATCCTGCAATTTCTTTAATGCCTCATATGGAGATCTAGCAGTACTGTATATGATAGTATCATCCGCATAGAGATGTGTAGCTGCATCTACATTTGTACAAATATCATTTATGTAGATTGTAAACAACAAAGACCCTAATATGGAACCTTGAGGGACTCCAACTATTAGTTCTGCCTCCCCTGACATGATGCCTTCACAAGTGACATGCTGATATCTACTAGACCATTCAATAACATTATCAGACATCCCAATTTTAGACAGACATTTTAACAAAATGGTGTGATCAGCCGTATCAAAAGCTTTTGAGAGATCAATAAATAATGCTGCACAAGATTCTTTACAATCAATAGCACTAACAATATCATCAACTACCTTTGTGGCTGCTGTGATGGTGCTATACCCTTTCCTGAAACCTGACTGAGAAGGAATAAGAATATTATTTACTGTTAAAAAGTCCTTTAACTGATCACTAACCAATGACTCAAAAATTTTGGCTAATACTGAGAGTTTTGAGATAGGTCTTCCAAGATCGAGGTATAATGTTTTGTTCTAAAGATAAATTAAAAATATAAGTTATTGGTTCAACAGTAATATTAGCCACAAGTTTCAGGAGGAAAAGGTCAAGCCCATCAGGACCAGCTGACTTTTTACAATTTATGTTTCGTAATGCGTATAAAACCTTCTCCCTTGAAATCGGCTTAAAAGTAAAGAGGTTCGAGCCCTAGACATTGGGGTGAAAAAACCCTGGAGATGAAAGATGTTCTTGCTCTGACTTAAAAAGGAGTCCAGCAGAGGCAAAGTGATTGTTAAAGAAATCAATTATATCTTTTTTATCTGTAATTTGTACATTATTCACATTTACAATTTTAGGAAGTGCTGAAAATGAAGAGTTTTGTACTGTTTTCATTGAATTTATAGTTTTCCAAAATTTAGCTGGGTTTTTTAAATTTCTTGTTGTCTCATCAAGATAGAACTGTGACTTAACTTTGCGTATTTGTGTAGTACATTTATTTCTTAAATATCTAAAATTAACCCAATCATTTTCTTGCCCAGATTTACTTGCCTTTGCCCAGGCCAAATCCTGTTCATGCAAAACAGTGGATAATACATCAGAAAACCAGGGATTATTCCTCCCCTTTACTCTGAACTTTCTCAAGGGTGCATGTTTATTTAAAATACCCATAAATTAATCTTTAAATTTCTGGTTCTATGAAACCCACCTCTGGCGCTGATAAACTAATCAGCACGATCACACACACACACACACACACACACACAGTCAGGGTTGTGTTTCCCAAAGTGAACTATGGTCGCAAGTTCCGTCATTACCAATAGAGTTCAATGGGACTTACAACCATAGTTGGCTAACGATGCTTTCGGGAAAAACACCCCAGAGCGAGAATGAGTCAGTGAACCCATGAATCGTGAGTTGTTGTCAGCTCTTTTATGTAGTGTCACGTAGAACACCATGCACATATAGGCAACTTCAAGACTCCACAGCAAGTTTAAAGTCCTGTAGTGTAATCTTCCATGTTACTGAGATGGCCAATTTTTATATATTTTAAATATTTTTTGTCATTTCTGTAAAATGTTAAAAGTGTGTTGGATTTGTAAACAATAGCTGCCTGGATCTTGTGATGAATTCTGTGGGTGTTTAATGTTTTTAATTGTTTTGATATACATTTTTTTTAGTTTATTATCATCACACTATCTTAAAATTATATGACCAAGTTTGCTCATATTAATATAATGCAAGATCCACACATCGTTTAGGCTACATATTGTTTTCCATATTAAGGATAGCCTACAATTTATCTCTAAAGATTTGTCACACAGTTTTTGTGTTTCTTCGGTGTTTAGAGATAAGAGCGTTTATTACCGGCTTAGAAACAAGTTGTTTCTCATTATGTAGGAAAATGCAGACTCCTGTTCAGCAAGCATCT
Organism: Hypophthalmichthys molitrix; assembly: GCA_037950675.1. Classification (NCBI taxonomy): domain Eukaryota; kingdom Metazoa; phylum Chordata; class Actinopteri; order Cypriniformes; family Xenocyprididae; genus Hypophthalmichthys; species Hypophthalmichthys molitrix. The sequence continues at coordinate 843,797 of CM075512.1, read as the reverse complement.
ACACAATATAAACAGCGGCATATAGGCCACTGTCGCATCGCTCGAACAATATAGGTTCTCACTTGGTCTCTTTGGAAAGAAATTTATGAGGAATTGTTTTCCCTTACTGTTTACTTTTTGCCTAATCTTAGCTTGAACGGCGGCGCGATTCAAAGATCACCACACTCCGGAGTCCGGCACGACCGGTCTCCCTCACAGCCGTTTAGCGCTTTGCAACGTTCCTAGACAACCAATCAAATCATGCGAATTGTGTGCATGCTGTGCTTGTAGGAGGCGCCTACACAGACGTGTGCCAAAGCTTGCGAACAGAGAAATAGCACAGACTCAGTGTATATGCGCACAACTGTATAATAATCATGATAATAATTTAAGGATTGTTGAGGGCCCCTCACACGCCAGGGCCCTATGCACTCTGTCACCCTTTTCCCCCCACTTACTGGTCCTCGTTTCAGGTGTGTCTAGTTAGTTTCTCCCTTTGTTTCCCATGTGTATATAGGCATATAGGCTACCCTGTGTTTTCCTTTTGTCTTTGTCAGTTCTCTTTTGTGCATGATGTTGTATTTCTTCTTGATTATCTTCATTAAAGTATGTTTATTTAATTCTCCTCCATCGTGTGCTTTATCTACAACCATGTTACATGACAGCAGCCCTTGCATTCCTGCTGTCTGAATGTGTTTTTAATGTTTATCAAACAACAAAAGACAAGGAAATCATTTATTGCTCATGACTGAATAGTAACTTAATAATTAATAATGACTGATCTTTATTTAATTTAAACAGTGAAGATTACATGCAATGTTATTTTACATTTTATTAGCTACTTTATTCAATTTATGTACCTGAAAACTGGATACATGTAAAAGCTTTATTTGTATCTTTACTTTGCTGTATTTATTTGTGCTGTTTGATTATTTGTTCTTATTTTCTTTATTTTTATTTGACAGTAGTAATTTTTTACCTGAACATAGCACATAGGCCTACTGAACCGTACCGAAACCGTGACCCTAAAACCGTAATACAAACCGAACCGTGAGTAATGAACTGTTGCACTGCTAGTTTGTATCAGTGTGAATCTTTGGAACAAAACACTAAAGATGCTCCAGTTATGATTCTTAAAGTCAAACTCATCACTGACACTGATCTGTACAGTAAAGAATAAAGAGCAATAACAGTCTAATCAGCAGCAGATCAATAATAACACACTCGTGATGCAGTGTGTTCAGAAGAGCTTTGGTGGATTTGAGAATGTTGTGGCTTAAAGGAGAGAATGATGAAGAATATCAGCTATTTCAGTGGGAAGAGAACAAAATAATAATATTTAAAAACTGGTTTAATGTTGAAACATCCAGGAACTGTTGGCAAATTTTGTCTGGCAGTCAACAGTTTCTACACACAGAATTAGGATCCCTTTTTTTATCCTGACTCCTTCTGAACTGGAGTCTACAAGTTTTACACCAATAAAGTGGATCACAACAGAATATCATTGTTCAAGCACTACAGCGGTGGTTATCACTCCTTCTGAAAGCAAGACATCCTTCAATAATGATTTCCTACAAAAATGTAACAGCGACACAATGGGTGCATGTGAAGACACTCAATGTAGACACAAATGTGAATAGTCAAATATTTTACTGACTTACGGGTGGACAAAACTTCCAGTGTTAATTTGAGACATGCCCTTGGCACACCCTGATAGGCTGACGGCTTGACGCAGACCCCGCCCAGTTCCTTTATAAAACGCCTGAGCACTGCTGACTTTTTCTAGAGTTCTGCAAGACAGAAGAGATTAAGATTGGTCGTTTTTCGTTATATTACTTGTTTCAATGAAATGGAAATTAGGAGTAAACACGGATCAGAGTGAGATGAAGACACAAACCAGTAAAAACATGAAGCTTGTGAGGATTGTCAGATGGAGAAGCTTTGTTGATTTAAGACCGAACTGTGAGTAAACAATCACTCATAATTCAAACAGGAAATGTTTGAGGGAATCATATGTCTGTGTTTCTGAATTATATGACATTGAATCCATATTTTTGTGTTTATTCTGTAAATGGAAGTTGCTCTGATTAATTTTGTGTGGGCTCATTATATATGTTTACAATTAATTCATTAGTTGACCAGAAACACCCATCGTTTAATAGATATATAAAATCAACCAGGATGTCGAGTGATCCATCTTCATTTTATTTCTTTTTAAACAACTGAAATAAAAGAACAGATTAAATCAATCCATTAACAAGACTGTGTGTTTGAATTCAGTCCCCTCGAGCCAATGATTATAAAATGGCGCAGCCCTTTTTTCACTTCCTAAGAAAGTGAAAACTCCACCAAAGCAATTCACAAAACAATTCTGAACGATGCAGAGTATAAATATATCAAGTTATAATATTACATTATACTAACAGAGGTGTGTATATAATAATGATAATGTAATAATAATATAATTATTTATCATTAATAATAATAATAATAATAACAATAATAAATAATATTAGGCTATACTACGGGACTGTTCGAATCTGATTGGTTGATCAACGTTCTAAGGTGTGCAATTATTTTCAGGGAAATGCACGACTAAAGTAGTTCTAGCAGGTCTTGATCGCATTGCAGTTCCACAGCACTTCGACAAATGATTTCGGTTATTTCAACCGCGGTCCGTAACAGAAACAAAACCCACACCGACACCAACCAAGCAAATAAATAAATATAGTAAACAATAGGATGAAAACAACAAATTATTGTCATGTTATTTTTGCTACAAAATACGCTTTATTGTGTCCTGAAAGCGCATACCCAGCAAACATTTGGACGTTTAATTACCATTGAAAAGTCCCGTCAGGGTGCACCATTTCACACGCATCTGAGACTAACTGCGTGTGACTGTAAAAAAATATTTAGGCTCACCGGTGCGAGTGACCCTATCGAATCTCACAGACCAATAATACAATCGAAATAAAAAGTACAACTCCTAAAATACATATATACTGAACAACAGTTATGTTTCGTTCTGAAAACTTTGCTTCAGTCAGCAGAGCAGAGCAAGTGCAGAAGACGTGCGCTCGGGCTACACTTCAAAGATTGTTTAAAAGTGAAACAGCTGAGTGCAGTTACCAGACCGTCTCATGCTGCTGATGTTTCAGCCAAAGTAACTGGAAATGTTACACTTGGATTATTATAAGCAAGGTCGGAAATTAACGGGGGCTTGAGGGCAAAATTGCCACCAAAACCCATTATGAATGTCCGTGCGCATAGCCTAGTGCTTTCCTTTTTTAAGTAGAGGCAGTTCGGAGCAATTGCTTGAATGGTGGGTGGGTTCGTTATTATTATTATTAATAATGAAAACATAACAACAAAACAGTACAATGACAAACTCGCTTAGCCTAAATATTCACTTTTACATTTCGCTTTGCAACTAAATCTTCACCCATCGTCTTGTCATTCAGAAAAGTGTGATACATACTGATCTCATTGAAGTCCAATAAACAAGTTGATGTGACAACATTTTAGCCACAATACTGTCTGTTTTGCTCTATTTCGTTAAAATAGTTTCAAACAAAGCCACACTTGCGCATCTCCAAGCAACGGTGATTCCTGGATGAATAAATGTTTCTACTTAAGTTTAATTTTTTATATATTTTATATATATATATATATATATATATATATATATATATATATATATATATATATATATATTTAAAAACACTCGTACAACATTATTTACCAATGAGCAGCATTAATCAGTCTATGTGTCTAAATACCATTTCAGATGCAGCTTCTGTGCCAAGATGGATGTTTTGATGATTTCTTTTGATTGGTAACAGTCTGATTGGGTCTTATTGTTCTAACTGACTTTATTGTTTTGGCATTTAAATTTTTTTTTTTTCTATTTTAATTTAAGAAATTGACTAAATATGAAGCATAGCTTACATTTAATAAGATTAGAAAAAAATTGCTCTTATAGGCTAATGGTAAAAATTCCCCTGGAAAATAATTTAAAGATACTGGGAAAGTTAATGTCGGTTATTGATCAGAAAGTGCTCCTAAATTATTATTATTATTTTAAGAGCTTATTTTTATCACTGCAACCTCCTACTCTCAGCTGAATTTCAGGCGAGGCGCATCTCAAACGAGCCTAATGTGTCATCTTCCGGATGTTTATAAGGTGTATTGCTGCATAATTTAAGTGTATAAGCCTGCATATAAAATATTCACACACCCATTGTATAACACCATGAAAGGCAATCAATTATGTCTTGAGGTTTACAATCTGAACTTGATAAAGGTTCTTAACGTTCTGAAAAAAGGTTCAGAAAAGTTCAGATCTGAACGCTTATAAACCGTTTTAATCATGTGTACATCACAATAACACATTATTTGTGGACTTAGGTAAAAATTAGAGTGATCTAAAGGCCTCTTTACACAGCAGACTTAAGGCTGCTCTGTGCCTGCTCAAAATTCTGTGTAAACACATAATGCTGCATTAAAGACAGACCAAACTATGCCTGCTGTGACCCACCTCAGTCCCTAGTGCTGTGTAAAGCATTTATGCCACCTCTGAGCAGCATTCAAAAAAGTCTGTGTAAAGACACCTAAATGCCACTTCAGAAGCGCTTCTGTGCCACATTTGCAGTGTAAATTTGGCATAATTTAGCACAACATATTTAATTGTGAATATTACATTTTTGAAAAATGCATTCCATTTGTTAAACAGCTTCTATTCAAACAAGAAAATAAAAATAGTAGAATGTGGATAGTTTGTGGCAATGGCATTTTCTCTAACAGTTTTACATTAATGTTAAGCAGCCCTTAATCAAACAAGAAAATAACAAAAGTACAGGATCAGTTAACACACATAACTAATTTTAGAGTCTCAAAAAAAAAATTCAAAATGTTCCTGGAGTGACTCATGTGTTCCAGCATTGATGCTGTGGCAGTACAGTTTTTCCTAACAGTCTTGCATTACTGTTAAACAGCCGTAAATCAAACAAGTAAACAACAAAAATACTGGATTAAGGTTAACACAGTCGAGTCTGTGAAAGTTGTTTATGGCTCATTTTTTATATCCAGCACCCCCTAGCTCTTCCCGGAGCGTGCTGCAGGTGTTCCTCCATTTCTGCATCAATGTCTGAGTCTGTAGCGTTTGGGCTCCTCCTCTTCACAGCATCAGAGTGAAGAGAAAATGATTATTTAAAAAAAAAAAAAAAAAAAATTTCACTTATTTTGAAAATATCTTTATGGTCCTACAAGTTAAATTTAAAATACAACAGAACAAGATTTTGTGTCCATTTCATGAATGAAGCATTAGAAAAAGGTAAACATGTATTACATTTTACACTCAAAAAATGATTTTTGATGCTGTTCACTTTATTTAAACAATTTATTTTTATTCAACACCATTGTATCAGGTTTCTGGTTTAAATGTGATTGATTCATGTTAAATTGACTTGAAACTGTTACTCTTTGTCTTAACTTGTTTTCATATTGAAATAACATGTTTTAAGCAAGTAACCCAACCAGGACTTAATACTTCCCATCATGCTTTATAAAGGGGCTGAACTGAGAGAGTAAATGTTGAAATAAAGTGTTATTTTAAGCATTTTTTTAGCAAGATGAGAAAATGGAGTGTCTTTTTAATGGTTACTGTTCTATTATGTTGGTTTTTAAAAGTTTTTATGTGAATGGTTTTGGGGTTACCATTATGGAGAAGTGTTGCACTTGTGCTTGGGTTAAGGACAGCCAACAAGAACTCATTTCACTTTAATAATAAAGTGATCATTATGGTAGTGCTCGGGGTAGTGTTTCCTAAAAGCATCGCAAGCCTAAGTTGACCATAGCTGTATTGGTGTCAATGGTTCTACAATCAACTTTGGCTTATCATATCATGATTTTTATGTAAATCACAGGAATAAACAAGAAGTGTTTATTGTAGAATTATTTGCATAAGTCAATTTATATTCAAATCTAATTGAAACAACATGATAGATATTCTTTAAACTACCAAAACCATACATAAACAAGACATTAATTAGTTGATGTGACAAGGCAGAATTTTGTTGAATTAAAGTGCATTACCACAGTAACACAATACAAACATTTTGATTCAACTAGTTGCAAAGAAGTTATACTGACATTTTAAAATCATGTTTAATCTACAAATGTATATTGTGTTCATATAAAATATTTAAAGCAATCCAAGTTTACTTGATTTGATTAGATGCATAATGGGTGCAATGATTAAATCATGTTCATTCAACAATTTATTTTTTACTGTATAATAATATTGTCAAAATGAGATGTTCTGCATTAAATGTGTGTTAGATTAGTGGTGCCCTTGAGAAAGTCCCTTAACTAAGTGTCTAACTGTGTGAAAGTGACATTTCTGATGAAGACAGGTGGTCTTTTAGAGAATTTCCCGTGAATAGATAAAGGATACCAATAAAATGACAATAAAAAGACAAGGAACAAGAGATTTTTTAAATGTCATAAGGTCAAAATTACCTTGAATTAAATAGTATAAAGGTGTAGCTTTGAATGGCGTCTTTTCAAGTTGGCCACGAGTTCTCATATTGAATTTCACCATTAAGACATTTGACATGATTCTGTGAAAGAAATTACTCAGAATTATTTCACGTCAGAAAAATTTCTTTTGATTTCTTGTTTTCAGTCTGGCTGACTGTCTGAGTCAGTACGGACATCTTGAAACTTCTGAACAAGAAAACATAAGAAGATATAATGGTGTGTGACAGATTAAATCCTGGATTCAAGTAATATCAAAGGCTGGGTTTGTTATTGTGAGAATCATACAAATTTTCCTGAAAAATAATGCAGCAATACACACAAACATAGCAAGGTAAATACATACCTGGTCATGACGTTGTTCACACAGTTTCTGACAGAAGATCCACCAACTCTGGACAGTTGCTGAACCTAAACGTGACACCACAATTGAAATAATGTAGTATTTTAAAAAGGAACAAACTCCACACTTTAAAACGTTTTTTGTAAAAAGATGGTAACTTTGACAAGTCCATTTGGGTTCAGCAAGAACAGATGTTTGTCCAGTCCAAAAGCCCCAACGAGCCTTGAAGAGCAGTTTAAAATCGCTGCAGAGAAATGAGACTGGAGACAGCTCTTTATATCAAACAGGTCACCTTTTTTAGGTAAGAGTGTGATAATTACCGGCATCATACCTTTAGACCAGTGCTTCCCAAACTGTGGGCCGTAGCGGTATTGCAGGGGGGCCGTGGCTAGGCTAAATCAAGATATTAAAAAAATAAAAAATAAATTAAATATTCTAATTGTTCTGAAATGTGATCCCAAATCAACTGGACCTAACTGCACTTCAAGTAAACGAAAAACTCCTAAGTACAGCGATGAGTCCACTGTCAAGGCATCGCAAGTTCAAGTTTTACAGCAGAAGCCGACAAGTGCCCTTGTTGTTTGTGTAGAGAAACCGATAAGTGTGTTTTAGCAAATCAGCACGCAGTATTCAGGTCAGGTGACAAGGCTGCTAGTCAGTTCAAAAAGACGCGCTAGCTGAGAGAAGTTTTGTCAAAGCTGACTAAAAGTGATCGAGGTTTTATAATTTCGACTCCTGCAAGTCTTTGTACACACAATACACGTCTTACATGCTGAAACCTTGTTTGTCCTTTTGCATTTGTGTGTGTGCGCGCGAACACGCGTGTATATGTGCACGGATGTGTGTGTGTGTGTGTGTGTGTGTATATGTATGTATGTGCACGGATGTGTGTATGTGTGCCGATCTGTTAGCGTGTGTGTGCGTTTGTGTGCATGTGTGTTTGAGTGTTTTAAATGCAATTACAAAGCAATTACTTATTTAACTCTGAAACATGAAATGTGGAGTTATCTGCTTTTGCTAAAATACAAACTTTTAATATATATATATATATATATATATATATATATATATATATATATATATATTTTGCATCCATCAGGGGTGCGTTTCCCAAAAGCATTGTTAGCCAACTAACATTGTCAAGAGATTTAAAGAGTGTGCATGTGCGTACGTGCTCTAGTACGTCAGAACAAGCATTTGATTTAATCTGGAAATAAAGTAAAATAACTGAGGGTTTTGCTTTATATCTAGCTGTTCACATTTATTTATTTCAGTTTACAAATTCTCCAAAGATCGTTGTAGCTCTCTAGTTACATTGTGAGTGTACTGCTGACAGAACTGTCTAATTTGAACCTGTAGTTCTCCCAAAAAAACTTAAAAGAATCCCTAAAAAGATTATCACTCAGCAATGAAATGTTAAAATGCCAATAAGCACATCTAGGTTTAACAGCACTTAAAATAAAAACACATTGCACCATAGCATGGTCTGAGAAACCTATTGCTATTAACTGAACAACTATTAAAAATGTTGAGCTGATGTTTAAACCTGTAAACCCTATCTAGTCACGAAATCACTCTCCAGGACATTCTCGTTCACTGTCCCTCGCTGGTGGAATGATCTTCCTGCCTTCATCCGCAATGCAGAATCCCTGGCAATATTCAAAAGACAGCTGAAAACTCATCTCTTTCATGAGCACTTATCCTCATCCTAAAAAAAAAAAAAAAAAAAATTTCTATACCTATCCCTTCACTTCCTTTAATCCCTCTCTATTGTAGCTTATGATACTCTGAGCACTGCCTAAAACTTGTATTGTGAGCACTTCTGGTCCCTATTTGCCTCGTCATGACGACTCGCTTACTGTATTCCTCACTTGTAAGTCGCTTTGGATAAAAGCGTCTGCCAAATGAATAAATGTAAATGTAAATGTACATTATCTCTCGTATGAACCCATGTGTATTGTCTTTCATTCCCATTCAACTGCCTCCAGATATCACATAATTCGTGCTTTTTAATTAAATGAATGAGTCGTTTTTGGGAAGGCAAATAAGGTTCAATGTGATTCCTATCAATCATATGTTCAGTACAATTAAAATCACCACCCAAAAATAAAAACTCTTCAGAGGAACAATTTTGTAAATTAGAACATAATAAATTGAAAAACAACATTCTTTCAACTGCAGCAGTTAGAGCATAAACACAAATAAATACAAACACATTACTTTCAAAACAAACTCTCACTTTTAAAAGTCTGCCTTTGACAATTTCGTCAAAATCATAAGAAATTGGACTAAAACTTTTTGCAAACAAAACAGCATTTTCTCCATCACTGTGTGTTTCTTGCAACATTATAACATCAAGGTTCTTTTGTTTAATTACTTCGTTTAACATAGCCCTTTTCTTTTCAGAAAGAAATCAGTTTTTTTTTTCTTGTCTCCTGCCGGGGGCAACCTTCTCTGTGACCGACTCCGCTAAACCCGACTCACCCCTGGCGACTCTGAAGTCACCAACTCAACATTCACAACCACGCCGGAAGTGATATATATATATAGAGAGAGAGAGAGTGAGAGAGAGTGAGAGAGAGAGAGCAATGAATTGAATTAGGACGCATTAAATAAATGATAAAACACACAAGCAGTAAATTCCTATTCAGTAAAATCTACTGTATGCAGATGATCTGGTTCTGCTGTCTCCCACTCAACACGGTTTACAGCAGAACCTGGACCTGCTAGAGCAATACTGCCAGACCTGGGCCCCGACGGTCAACCTGAATAAAACCAAAATTATGATATTTCAGAAAAGACCCAGATCCCAGGGAACACAAAACACATTTACATTAGGCACTAACCAGATAACACACACATCACACTACAACTACCTGGGTTTGAAAATCACATCCACAGGAAACTTTAATAATGCTGTGACAGAACTGAGAGACTAAGCACGCAGGGCCTTCTACACCATAAAACGGCAATGTCCTATAGAAATCCCCATTAGAGTTTGGCTGAAAATATTAGAATCAGTAATTGAGCCCATTGCACTCTATGGCAGTGAGGTGTGGGGTCCACTGACAAATCCAAATCAAGATCTCACCAAATGGGAAAAACATCCAATTGAGACCCTGCATGCAGAACTCTGTAAAACTATATTACACGTGCACCGGCATACAACAAATAACGCATGCGGAACAGAATTAGGCAAATGCCCTCTAATCATAAAGATACAATTCTGGAAACATCTGAAACTAAGTGACCCCCAATCATATCATTATAAAGCCCTGCAATACCAAGAGATGAGCAAAGAAAGCAACCCCTTCCCTCAGCTGATCCAGAGCTAACATCTACTGATGCTCTGAATCACAACATCAGAATCAATCAGATTACTGCACAAATCAAACAGAATTACATCACTCATTGGCAAACCCAAACACAACAACAGAGTAAAATGCAATGCTATTCGGCCCTAAAGAGAGTACAGTATGGCAGAGTATCTGTACACAGTGTCAGATAAGAAACTCAGAAGCACGTTGACCAGATACAGACTCAGCGGACACAAGCTGATGATAGAGATGGGCAGACACAAAAACATGGCTGCCCCCGGAGCAGAGATTGTGTTCACACTGTGATCTGAATCAGATGGAAACAGAACTGCACTTCCTAACAGAATGCTCCAAATACACGGACATATGGACAGTGTTCTATGATAAAATACAGCAGATCCATCCAACATTTAAAACTCTTTCAAACCAGGAGAAACTGCCATATCTGTTAGGAGAATACAAGAACTGCTGTGTTTGCTGCTCAATATGTGTCTGCCTGTCACCATAGAAGAGAAAACACTCAATCTGCCCTGATCTGATGTTTCCAGCACATGTAGATTATATTAAACGTATTACTCTGTTATATTACTTAGAAGTACATTTTGCTTCTGTAAATCTGTCTAATCCATCATCTTTTTTTTTCTTTTTCTTTTTCTAGTTTATACTTACATACGTTAGTAATTCATTTTGCACTACATGCTTAATACTTTTATACATTATTATTATTCTTCTTCTACTTCTTACTTTCTTTTTTTCTGTTAATACATATATGCACTATTTGTAAGTAGCCCAGCTGCAATTGCTTTGGCAATACAAATGTATAGTTTTTGTCATGCCAATAAAGCACATTTGAATTGAATAGAGAGAGAGCAGCAGCAGTGTCTTTATTAATAGCGAAACTAAGCTGATCTACCTGAAGAACCGCTCAGTTATTACCTCGCTCTTTTCAGTTGCTAAACTATTTTACTGATCAATTCATCAGAGCAGCACTGGCCAAACGTTTCTGTGCGAGTGTGTCGAGAGAGAGAGAGAGTATGTGCTTTCAGGAGACAAAACGTATTTTGTGGCAATAACCATGACAATAATTTGTCGTTTTAATCCTGTTGTTTACTATATTTATTTGCTTGGTTGGTGTCGTTGTGGGTTTTGTTTCTTTGCGGTTGTAGGCTGACCTATTGAAATAACTGAAATAATTTGGCGAAGTGATATAATGCGGTCAAGACCTGCCTAATAAGCATATGTGAATTCACCTACCTGATTCAGTATCTCTACTAATAGCAGAACTAACCATAGTATAAGCTGAATAATTGACTTCAGGCTGTTGAATTCTTAGAAAATAATGCACACCCGAGGTGTAACGGCTCGTCAATTCATGTTGCTCCCACATTGGTATTCTGGGTGATAAAAATGACTGAAACAAGGCAATTTGTGTAGTGTACATGTGAGGATTAAACAGCAGAACACTCAGATCAGCCAGATTATAAGCTTTAAAAAAAAAAGGTAGCCTATATAAGCAATCACCATATTTAAACTGAAGATAATCAGCCATATGTTTCTTCATTCACAGTCTCTGTTGATCCACAAAGTCCTGAAGAGTGTCGATCTGAAGCATCAGAAATGATCAAACATGAGCTGAGATCATGAACATGAAGAAATGATGTGTGGATGTCTGAAACTACATTAATGAAATGTAAGATAATTTCTGAAATCATGTACTGGTAGCTCTGATGATCAGCTGATTCATGTTTTCTGTCATATTTATTTCATATTCTGATGATGATGAAACAGCATGTGTGCTTCATGTGTCTCTTTTTAAAGCAAATGCGTGTCTTCTGGACTCCTGACAGCAGCTTTATTCATAATGGATCATCATGAAATAAGATGAAACTGACCTTACATTTTCCTCAGAGAACAAACCAGCGGGAGAAATGAATGTTGGATAAACTGTGTCAGTAGCCTATATTAGGCTTTGTAGGGGAAAAACAGGAATAAGTGTAAATAGTGTAGGTTTGTAAATGCTATTTTCATATAGTTTTATAGTTTTTTGTTCTGAACCTATAATAAGTAAAATAATAATGAACTTTCATCCAGTCATACTGTATCATGTCTATAATGCCACTTTTACAAGATGTAAAATAAGTCTCTGGTGTCTCCAGAATGTGTCTGTGAAGTTTCCCACAGATCATTTATTGTAGCTTGTCAAATTTGCCACTTTTTGAGGGTGAGCAAAATCTCAGTTTTTGTGTGTGTCCCTTTAAATCCAAATGAGCCGCTGCTCCCAAGAAGAGGGCGGAGTTTCAAGAGCTCCATTACCTCATGTACTGAAAATGTCAGAAACTGTTCAGCCTTTCATGTTCAAACCGGAGTCGGACAGTGAGGGAGAGACTCAAGAAGAAGTGACATGTAGAATGCAACAGGACGTTTCTGTTAGTTGATTAGTTTATGTAGCTGATGTGGAGTTAACTATCTTAAAGTCATTGATTAGCACATTCTGTCATGATAATCTATAAATCGCTCGTGTGGGTACTGTTGTAAGATCCTACAGAGCCAGAGAACATATGCTGTATGAAGACAGAACAGGTATAGTTTAGTTTAATTACGGTTATAACTTATATTGTCATCTTGCTTTTATGACATGATATTGCATTTGTGTTATGTACTGTATTGCAATAACATGGTCGCACCCTGTTTGTTGTGTGTTCTCGGGGGCGGGGTTTATGTAAATTATAGGGTTAGTGATGTCACCAACCCTCCTTAAACAGAGAATTCTGTAAAAGAAAATATCTCCCTTTGCATTGAACTTTGAGCATCATAACTTTGCAGATGTTCTTTATGATCAAACAGCAACATCACACACTAACTAAAGTTAAAAAAGTCAAATCATAATCAACCACCCCTTTAAACTTGATACACAAGCAGATGTTTGTATCATTTTTGCACCTGCTGTTTCCTGTACTTATTTGAATAATTTGTCATTTTGTTTTCTCCATTTAATGTTCTTTGTCTAAATCAAGTTTTTATTTTCTTTGAAACATTTACTGTAACAGCACTTGAATAAAAACTGAATTTAACACCAATAAAAGTCTATCCTGGAGATGAAAACACACAATTATAAATATAAAATGTTTAAAATGTTTTTGTGCATTAACTCTTTCTGAACTCATTTTCTCCATGGCTCATTCAGTGGCCTGTTACACTCATAATGAACACAGATGCAAGATGCAAACAGTGTCTTTCTTTATTGTGCTTCAATTAATAAACATTGCATCCAGTTAACTTCTTGTCCTGTCTCATTCTTTCAAGTTCACAGCAACAAATATGAAGTCCATACAGATATAGCACACACATTCGGTCACTGATCAAGCAATGTCATTGTTATTTACGCAATTTATTACTGTACTGTAAGATACTATACATCCATTTAAGACAATGACATAATTATTAACAGAACACAATGTAATATAAAAGTAAATAAAAAAAAGTAAATAATAATAATAAAAAAAAAACAAATACAGGTATATGAACTGAAATTAATCATTTATTTTATTTCTATTATTTTAGAATGATTGATTAAAAAGAATTTCACTGTAATGAATCTGCACCACTGCAGGAAAGAATAACACTGGTTCCCTTCATGTACAAATAAACATGAATATTTGTTTACTGAAATGGCTTGCGTTTATTTTCATCTTTGTGTTTTTATGACTGAAGCTCAGTGAGAAAAAATTGTTTTTCCATCAATGAAGCTTTTAATAACTTTGAGATCAGTTATGACTGATATTACTACACTTATATTTCTACATAGCTTCTTTCAACCCTCAATTCTGGTTCCTCAATCGCGCCATCTAGTGGTGTGTCATTGCACAACAACAGTTACAACTGATAACAGGCCGCTCAAGCGGGTCATTTTGAGGTAATAAAATGTCAAATTAATATTTTACTCTGAATTATTTACTTATATGGCAAGTAGCTGCATAATAATAAGGGGTCATTTCGCAGTGGGGTCTTGTATCACCCTGAAGAAGTTTCTTTTGAATAACAGTTTCCTGACTGCACACTGTCCTTTAGTCTTCTGTGCCCTCATTTTATAATGCCGGACCCCTAGAGGTCACGAACCCCAGTTTGGGAAGCATTGCATTAGATGATGAAGTGTAGTCAACTCAAGCCAGCAACTCAGTTAAGAGGCGTCACCTGTGTTTCATCAGGTGTTCTCAAATTCAGACACAACAGAGATCTCAGAGCTGCAGTGCACATTATTTCAGCTCAAAGTGAGTAAAACACAATATGGGCTTGGTCTGAAGAAACAAATGAATTTTGACATGCTTCCTGCTGTTCATATCAGCCACACCCTGCTTCATTAGGAAATGCAACTTTTCTATGCTACTTGTACCTCTTCTGCTTATAAAGAATAATAATGACAACACAACTGAGATTTAAGAAGAAAAAAAAAACATTTATTGAGATAAGTGATTTATAAGAGTAACAATAATGACAACACAACTGTGATTTGAAGATAAAGAAAAACAGATGTTTGATTTATAGTGAAAAAGAATTATGAGAGATAACTGTTTATTAAAAACAGCTGTAAAAGAGACATCTTGGAGGAAAAGACATGTTTGATAACTTGTTTGTGTGTTAACAGTGAAAAAGAGTTATAAGTGATAACTTTTTTATATAAAACAATGTAAAAGAGATATCTTGGAGGAAAAGATATGTATGATAACTTGTCTGTGTGAAAACAGAGACAAAATGTATGATAACTTGTTTATGATAAGTGTATAAAGAGAAAAGATAACTTGTTTATGATAACTGTTTATTAAGGAAAACAAGACAAATAGGTTTTTGTAAAAGTGTTTGATAAGATAATAGCTCATTAAAGAAAGACAGACAACTGTTTTTGTAAAAGTACTTTAATAAGTATATAGTTTATAAAGAAAGAGACAAAACACTATTGTTTTAAAGCTTTATTAAGAATATGTTTATAAAGGAAGACACTACAACTGTTGTTTTAAGATTTTAATAAAGCATGCTAGTAGAACAGTAAGGACATAACATGTATTAGTAAGAAAGGCAGTTATTACAGTTGAAGAATGTCTTGAAGACGAAGAGCAGGACACAGCAGAGGAGAAGAGTCCGAGAACAAAGAGACAAGCCTTTATATATAGACTCAGATGAGGGGAAAGAAGATTGTAAAGAAGATGACCTCAAGAGGTCAGATAGTCTATAAAAGGCTGGAACGTGAAGAGAACGGGGGGCTGCTTCGCACCTGAGGAGCTTCTCCGACACCAGAACCAACGCTGATGATGCCTCCATCGCTGATATTGCCTTGACTGAAGAACTTTTTAATACTTATACTTTATTTAATTCCCATATAGAATGTTTGTAAAATATATGTAATGCTAGAAATACTAATGTAATAAATAAATGAATTTATAACTTTATAACTAAACTCGGCCTCATGTGGCATTAATTTAAGTCGTTGAGCCTGAACAGACCACGGAGAAGTCTTCTGTCTGATTGTAAGTATTTTTAAAATGCTTATAAATTAGATCAGATTTGACTTACTTACCTAACCTGAGAATAATAAAAATAAGGTAAAGGTGTTTAGAGATGTACCATAAAACACTGCACAGTATATTTTGTCACTATTACTGAATAATGTACTGAGTAATGTGAGTCAAAGTGAGTCTGTCTGTCAATAGGCCACGCCCCGATAGCACATCTACCTGACATAAAGTTACCTAAAGCAGGTCTGCAACAACATGAAGGTGAGATATCGGTTTCATTTTTGTATGAACCATCCCTTTAATCATGTGGCCAATATCAGGAATGAGACATTAGTACTTTGATGTAGGGCCTAATGAATGCATCTTTTCATAATAAACTTCTATTATTTAAGTACAGTGATTTTTTTGTCTGTTGCAAATATATATTTCCTAAACACTTTAATCTGTGTATTCCTCCTAACTGTTATTATTCTAATAACAATTAATTTTAGGCCCTGGTCACAAATGAACACTCGCCAAGTGTCAAATGCGAGTAAAAATTGACTTAGGCGATTATATGAAACAGTGTCTGTCATCAGCAGGACGAATTTAACTCTATAATCCCTGATATGAACATTCATAACTATTACTGTACAGTGAGTTCTGCAGTGGCTCATATTTTCCTCCTGATGGCATAGTTTAGCTCTTTCTTTACCACTGATACATGTTGGCCTTTGAAACAAAATCCATTTCACTTTCAGTTTGATCTTGTTTTTCTGTGTGATTTGCTTTTCTTTCTTAGAGCGGATACATGAAGTTTCAGCAATAAAAGTCTTTTCATGTTTTCAGTATACATAACTCACATTTACATAAATATACAAAAAAAGTTTCTTAGGTTGAACATTTGTGATCTGTGAAAACTTTTTCGTTTTTGAAGATTTATTCATCTGTTCTTGTCCTGTATAGAGTCTCTGGGATGATGTAGCCTTATTCAACATCTCTGTCCCGTTTGGGTCCTTTATTATCATTGGTTCATTGAAGTTCCAGACAGAAAGAGTCTGTTCACATTTCAGCTTCATCATCATTTGTTCCAGTTCAGGTCATACTTAGAAGGAAGGTTATTATGGTGATCATAAGTCTGAGTGGACATCCATGACATGTGGAGTCCCTCAAGGCTCAATCCTTGTACCGCTCTTGTTCAACCTATATATGCTGCCACTGAACCAAATAATGAGAAAGAACCAAATTGCCTATCACAGCTATACAGATGACACCCAGATTTACCGCCCTATCACCTAATGACTACAGCCCCATTGACTCCCTGTGCCAATGCATTGATGAAGTTAACAGCTGGATGTGCCAAAACTTCCTTCAGTTAAACAAAGACAAAACTGAAGTCATTGTGTTTGGAAACAAAAATGAAGTTCTCAAAGTGAACACATACCTTCACTCTAGGGGGCAAACAACTAAAAATCAAGTCAGGAATCTTGGTGTGATTCTGGAGTCAGACCTGAGTTTCAGTAGTCATGTAAAAACAATAAATCAGCATATTATCATCTCAAGCATTAGATGCTTGTTTCCAGGCAAGACTCAGAGAAACTTGATGTTTCATCTCCAGCAGGGTGGATTATTGTAATGGACTCCAGAAACACCATCTGCAGCTCATACAGAACACTGAACAGAAGCAGAAAACATGATCGTCTCACACCAGTCCTCAGATCCACACTGACTTCAGTTACATTTAGAATTGATGTTAAAGTATTGTTACTTGTTTACAAATCACTCAATGTAAGGATACTGTTTAAACACACAGATACCTGACAATATCCTGACTGAAACTCTCTGACTCTTCCATCCAGGGGTATCTCTGCTTTTATTGTTATTTTTATTTCTTATGCATTCCATTTTTTTCTTATGTATTTTTTTCATTTTCACATAAAACACTTTGAATTACCATTATGTATAAAATGTGCTATAAATAAACTTGCCTTGCCTAAAATAAACACATGAATGTATTGTGTATTATTATTTTAATACACAGAGGACTAACAGTAGTGTCCATCTCTGTCCACTATGGCACAACTAGATTTTCTCAAACTCAAAAGTCTTTAGTTTCAGGTTCAGTAACAGTGAAGAGAATCTGATCTGAAGATGAATGAGGATCATCATGAAACAGAAGCTCACTGACACTCAAACACATCTGATCCTGTTCAATCTGTTTTAGCAGAGAAAAAACAAGAACTGGTTTGTTTATAGATCACAGAGCTGTGTACAGAACGTATCTTTCGGTCAGCAGTTTCTAAAACCACACAGAATCACTTCCTCACTGTGCTCTTTTAAGAGTAACAATGACCCTTGATAAAACTGGCCAACAATGAGAAATCACACAAGTTCACATGAGCATGTTAACATACAGCATGTTTAGTAGAAATTAATACATCTGAATGTATTAATTACTGCATATTGATCAACAGAAGAGACTGTTTGCCTGTAAAGAATCATGTGATGTGATGAGATCATCTCAAAACAAACAGACATTTGTTGTCAAAAAAGTGGGAACAATTCATATCTATTATTAAACTGATTCTTTTTATGGTATTATGACTGTCATCTAAAACTAATCTTGATGTTTTAATAACTATGAATATGATCAGATGTGTGTTTATCTCTTGATCCAGACAGATTGTGATCCGTGAGATGTTCAGTAAATGTTTCTTACCAGAGGATCAGACGTCTTTCTGCTTCTTCACATGATGGATGATTATGTTTCTAGAAAATGCAGAAAATCACAGATCAGTCACAGTAAATGCATTAAAGGAGATTCACAAAAGACATTTTTCTTATTTAAAAAGATGTAAAAATGTAATCATCTCTGTTCAGAAGATGTTAGTGAAAATTTCAATCTAAGATAATAAAACTCTCTGATTAAACAGTAAGTTTGGTTTGACATTCTGGTCCTGATCTAAACTCAATATATCTCAGAACTCTTTCTGACTGTGAACTTGATCTAAATTTTATCTTTACAACATAAATATGACCAGAACGCAGACTAAATTTAGTTAAAATACAAAATATGTTTTTTATTTGTGAGTTGATAAATGAATGTGACATTCTTGAAATGATTTATGAAATGGCTTTAAAATTAGATGTAATAAAATGAGTTGACAATTCGTGTCACATTATTGACTCTATAAGCAATTGGTACTCGACATCCTACTGCGACTGTTGTATCTCAAAACAAAAGAAATAAATCAATATTTCCTGTAAATCACTTATGAGCTGCAGAGGAACTTCATAAAGAACACCAGACGCGGTTCTTTCAACATTTACATAGTAAAGTTTTGTGATGCAATGGTTTAGCTGGAGTGTTGAAATTATATGAGTCAGCACAGGACTGTTCATGAGATTCGAGTGTCTATGACCAAAGGCACCTGCATTCTCATACACACAACAGCAACAACCAACCTCAAAAACAAAAGCAGCTTTTTCACCACTATTATTCACATTCCTCAAAGCACAGCACATGATGATCTCACATACAGTAGACGTGTCTCTGGCCAAGATCTTCCAGCACACACGGATCTGTTCACTGGTTCTTTAGCCTATCCAATATTATTGGCCTTAATCATTTTTTTCCATTTACACAACTAAAAATTTCTCCATTTTGATATTTTCCACCATCATGTCACACAACATGAACTTCTCAGTAGCCCTAAAATGCACAAACCCAGAGTGGTCAGAGTGGAATATGCCTGTAAATAATGTTTACATGCCTGTTTATAACTATCAAAATTGCCAAACATATAATATTTTATGATTATAGTTGAGATGATTATGACCAATCAAACCTAGTACAAGTCAGACGTAGAGATTTTTCAACCACGAAAGGAGAAGTATAGAATAACAAAAAAGGAGAAGTGCAGAATAGCAGAAAGGAGAAGTTCTCACTGAAGTTTTCATGTAATAGCCTCCCAGAAGTGTGTGATCTCAGATCTGCGCTGGAGATTCACTCTTCTCAGCTCATCACAAGGTGATTAAAACACTTTCTCTTTAATTGTTTTGTATAGAGATTTTTATTCATTAATTTAGGCTGTTTAAATCCAGACATTTGTGTTTCTGTTATAATGAAACATAAACCTGTATTACCCACCAATTAACTAACTTTAAACTTCACTCTAAATTGAACCTTCATATATTTTTAAACAGATTATACAACAGCAGAATGTACAGGAAATTAATGCACTGGAGAACATTTATGAATCATCACAGACTGCAGATTATTAAACACACTGTATGGACAAGAGAGAAAGAGAAAATGGTGAACAAAAAAGACAAAAATTTACAATCTAATGAACCAAAACAGAAAAAGACATCAAGTCTAGTCAGACAAAACAGCATTAACAGCGGCAAACCAAACTGTGAGTATTTATGATGTTTAAGATCAAACTCTGTTATATTTCAACATCAACAGTGTTTCATCTTCTGTGTGTCTGAATGTGTGAAATCAGTTCTAAACTATAACTTTTCAATCAATATATATAGGAAAATCATCATTTATACTTACAGATGTGGTCATAAGTATATAATCTAGTTATTTTGTCTGGTGAACTATATGAAAACATCTGTTACTGTGCAAAATTCATTTAAAGTCTGTTATGTTTATTCTTACTTGTTTTGTTAAATTATATTATTATATTCACATTTTGCACATTCTGCAAGGTGTATCTACATTTATATCTATGATGGACAGATCATTCAAAGATTCGTGAATTGATTAATGCACAGAATTATAATCAGATGTTTGTTTTTCATTCACAGTTTCTCGTGTTTCACAGATTCATTCTGATGTTTCAGAGTCACAGAAGAGGGGAGACACTCACATCATATACAGAGAATAAAAACTGTGCTGAACTGATGCAGAAATCTGGTGCTATATTGATCTTTCTGTGTGTTAGTTCTTACTGTGTTTTCTCTTTTAGACTGTTACAGTATATAAGATGAATATGAATGGATTTTATATTTATATGGTACATGTTTTTCTGAATAAATCTGATCTGAATCTGTCTTTTACAGTAATCATTGATGAAATCAGTGTTTTTGCTATGTTACTGTATGATACGATGTTGTTACGGGTGTAGCTGTAGAGATGAGGCGAATACGGAAATCCACAAACAAAAGGGCTTTATTAAATCCAGGGGAGAATGAGCAGCATAACACAACAAGATAAACATAAGAACAGACAAGGAGTGAAGGGAAAGTGTCCATTATATAGGGAGTGCTGATGCTGAAGTCCAGGTGCAGGTGATGAGTGCTGATGGGGAGAAGACGAGGGAAGTGAGTGCAGGTGTGGAGACAAGAGGATCCTGGGAAATGGAGTCCGGGGAACACGGGAACTGTGACAGATGTAGCCACTTAAAATATTTTTATAATGAAAATAACTTATCTGTAACAAATCTGTACAACTCCAGGGCAGAAAAAGAAACCTGTTCAAAACTTCAAAAAAAAAAAAAAAAAAAAAAATAATAATAATAATAATTACCTAAACTTTTTCTAGAACTTTATTGATCAGTGCTGCAGGTATCAGTCATGACTTATATTACATTCTTTGGTAAATGTTATGATCTTTAATATTTCCATAAGATTTCTTCAGGATAAGGTAAGGTCAAAACAACAAACAAAAGATCACTACCTGTATTAGAAAGTCTAATTCATCTGGCAGAAATAAACAATAGAACTCTTATCTTACTTCTAACTAGCAAACAGAAAAATATATCTGAAAGCAGCAATTAAGGGACCTAACTAGGTAATCATACCTAAATAGGTATGATGAGTTATGCAAGCATGACTGGGAATATCAGACCAACTGCAACAAATGAGTAATTAAAGACATTTTTAGATGTTAGATTTTAGTCAAAATGGCTGGAATACGATTACATTGATTATCACTTTTGACCAATAGGTGTCGCTGTTACTAAGTTGGTGTTGTGTGGTCAGTGTGAGCAGACAATGACACAAACAAAGTTTGGTGTCAATATGGCAAAGCTTTGCAGAATTACAGCCTCAGAATCAGCTTGACACCAGCTTGGATTTGTTGATGCATCATTCGAGAATGGTTGGGTCAATGCAAAAGCTTTAAATAACTGTTTACCAGCATGGTATAAAGATGATCTGAGCCCATTTTATTGAAAATCGGACCAATGGTCTAGGAAGAATTTTAAAAAAAAAAGTTTGTTTTCAAAGAAATTCAAAATGGCATCATTGGTATCATTGTTCTTGGGATGACTCAAGGACACACCAAGCCGACGCCGAGGAACTAGTGGCGACGAAAGCAGACTGTGGGGTTGGCTCATGTCGGCAACGTCTGGGTCCAAAGTTGCTCTGACACACCAAACGGACGTTTGACAGCTGATGGCCAAGTCCGTTCTGTGCCTGCGTAAGATGAAATGGCCGAAAAAAAAGCAGACGAGGACCAACTTCAGCCGACAGTGCGGAAAACACACTGAGAAAACTGCCCGACGGCTGACTGTCGGCTTGGTGTGTTCCTGCCTTTAAATAGGCAAAGTTGATCAAAAGCTATTAGCATTTTTGAAATTTCATTATAAGTTTTGACTAGAAGGTGGCGCTGTTGTACTGTCAGGGTATGGTCCTGATGACATACTGAGTTTTGTAATGATACGTTAAAGGTGCAATATGTAATATTTTGCAGTAAAATATCCAAAAACCACTAGGCCAGTGTTATATATTTTGTTCACTTGAGTACTTACAATATCCCAAATGTTTCCAACTATTTGTAAATCGTGAGAAAATTGCAATTTTAAGCAAGGCTCCGGGACGTGTGAGGAGTCGCCTGTCAATGTCGTCATACCCGCGTTACCCTCGGTTTCCGGTTTTATTTTGTAGAAACCATGGAAACACCAAAGATGCTTTAATATATTACATGTTTTAATAGACAAGAGAACAACTGTTTTGATATATTTATAGACAGAAAACTAATTGTTGTTATATAGCTCAAAACCTTCTTGATTTTTTGCAAGTACCATGCTTTACCATGCCTCAGAGAAAAACACTATTTTGTGAAGTAGCTAACATAACATAATCAGATGCAGCTTTATTTTTAGTTACAGTAATGCAGCATTTTCTCCATCATACAATACGTTTTAAAATGAATTGCATTTATCAACACAAGCCATCCAGCATTTAATATGATATTATAAAATCGATCTATCTTACTGCAGTGTGTAACAAGTGTCTCACAGCAGCCGCCGAGTGAACACACAGAATAACATTATAACATCATTTTCAACACTCTCAAATGTATCTATTATGATAAACAGAGCTGTGTTACCTCATACTCATGACCGGAAAAGCGGAAGCGGCGCCGGCGACTGTGTCATAATAAAAGTTCTGTGTGTCGTGCAATCGCTCCAGCGTCCTCGTTCAGCTCCACAACACTCGCTCCTGCTCTGCTTCATACTACAGTAACGTTAATAATCGCATCCATGAACATGATTTTTTCCCCGAGTCCTATCCCTATTCTTTTCCACCGGCTGTGAGGTGAAGACCACGTGTCCCAAGATTCCGCGCTCAAACTTGGCGTCATCAAGCTACGCCTTTGTTTTGAATAGGCCTCTAGCGACCTCTAGCGGACAGAAAATATTACATACTGCACCTTTAATGTGTTCATAAAACAGCATTTTATTACAAAATTTTAAGTGGATGACACCCAAAATATGGGAAAACTGGGCATCATTCAACTTGGTATGCTGCACTAAAATAAAAAAAAAGGGTAAATTTTATGGACATTCAGAAATTATAAGCAAAACTGCCATTTTTCATATCTCTTGACTAGTAGATGACGCTGTTCACTGAGTCAGTCACTCCTCTCTTCCTTCTCTGCAAATGTCTCCACTACTAAAATAACATACCACCACCACAAAATGAACAATTCTTCTGACTCTTGCATGCTTTTCTAAACCTCTTCCTCTCTTCTCTGTCTCCTTCACAGACTGCATTGCTAGAACTGCCCAGTCCTGCAGATTTGCCTTATACAACATTAGGAGGATCAGGAGGATCATGCTACACAACTCTCTCATCCAAGCTCTTGTTCTATCCAGACTGGACTATTGTAAAGCTCTCTTGCCTTCCAGCATGAACTGTTAAAGCTCTGAAGCTGATCCAGAATTCTGTAGCAAAAGTGGTCTTTAATGATCAGAAGAGAGCATACTTCACACCTCTCTTCATGAACTTGCACTGATTGCTGTACGCTTTAAATTCAAGGCACTGATATTTGCCTACAGAACAACCACTGGCTCTGCACCACTATAGAGGGAATTTAGATTGATTGGGACACATTTTGCCATTGAGAAGACTGGGAAAAAGTGTCCCAATCAACCTGAATTCACCCCTACCTAAACTCACTACTTCAGACTTATGTGCCCTCCAGAAGCTTGCCTTCTGCAAGTGAACGGCATCTTGTGGTGCCATCCCAAAGAGACACAAAATCACTTTCACGGACCTTTTCCTTGTATATTCCCAGAATACTTGGAATGTATGGCACGTGTCGCATGGGACCATTCTGTGATACTTTTGCATCTTTAAAAAAAAAAAAAAACTTGATACTGATCTCTTTTCACTGCCATTATATCAACAAGTCCAGGACACTTTTTAAAAACTCTTCTTTTGTGGTTTGAAAAAGAAAGAAGGGCATGCTGCATTAGAACAACCCCAGGATGACTTCATTTTCTTTTTAGGGCGAACTATCCTTTAAGAATATTTGGCCTATACTTGTTTAACCTTTCAATTGAAATATACTTAGAGTAATTAAGTATTCTAAGTATATTTGGCTTGTAGTTGTGTTTACACATTTGATTGAGTTTACATACAGTCTTATAAACTTTAATTGTTTGAAAATATTGATTTAAACAGAAATGTTGCTAATTCTGAGTATGTGAATGTTTGTGTAGTCCACAGGTTGTGTACATAGGAATCTAACTCTTTCCCCACCATCGAGGGAATTTTCTAACATTTATGACACAGCGCTTCCCTGCTAATGACAGAATTTTCCGTCAATCCATGTTTTCGCTGTTATATGGTAGGAGGCGCTGTTACACATCTTCTGAAAGAGTACAGAATCTCCAGATCAAAACACAGTTGAAGAAGAAGCAGAAAATGTGATAGAAGCATTGCTGACGCTCATATAAAATAACATGATCATTAAACAGCATATACAGGTGCTGGTCATATAATTAGAATATCATCAAAAAGTTGATTTATTTCACTAATTGCATTCAAAAAGTGAAACTTGAATATTATATTGATTCATACACACAGACTGATATATTTCAAATGTTTATTTCTTTTAATTTTGATGATTATAACTGACAACTAAGGAAAATCCCAAATTCAGTATCTCAGAAAATTAGAATATTGTGAAAAGGTTCAATATTGAAGACACCTGGTGCCACACTCTAATCAGCTAATTAACTCAAAACACCTGCAAAGGCCTTTAAATGGTCTCTCAGTCTAGTTCTGTAGGCTACACAATCATGGGGAAGACTGCTGACTTGACAGTTGTCCAAAAGACGACAATTGACACCTTGCACAAGGAGGGCAAGACACAAAAGGTCATTGCAAAAGAGGCTGGCTGTTCACAGAGCTCTGTGTCCAAGCACATTAATAGAGAGGCGAAGGGAAGGAAAAGATGTGGTAGAAAAAAGTGTACAAGCAATAGGGATAACCGCACCCTGGAGAGGATTGTGAAACAAAACCCATTCAAAAATGTGGGGGAGATTCACAAAGAGTGGACTGCAGCTGGAGTCAGTGCTTCAAGAACCACTACGCACAGACGTATGTTTCAGCTGTCGCATTCCTTGTGTCAAGCCACTCTTGAACAACAGACAGTGTCAGAAGCGTCTCGCCTGGGCTAAAGACAAAAAGGACTGGACTGCTGCTGAGTGCTATGTTCTCTGATGAAAGTAAATTTTGCATTTCCTTTGGAAATCAGGGTCCCAGAGTCTGGAGGAAGAGAGGAGAGGCACACAATCCACGTTGCTTGAGGTCCAGTGTAAAGTTTCCACAGTCAGTGATGGTTTGGGGTGCCATGTCATCTGCTGGTGTTGGTCCACTGTGTTTTCTGAGGTCCAAGGTCAACACAGCCTTATACCAGGAAGTATCAGAGTACTTCATGCTTCCTGCTGCTGACCAACTTTATGGAGATGCAGATTTCATTTTCCAACAGGACTTGGCACCTGCACACAGTGCCAAAGCTACCAGTACCTGGTTTAAGGACCATGGTATCCCTGTTGTTAATTGGCCAGCAAACTCGCCTGACCTTAACCCCATAGAAAATCTATGGGGTATTGTGAAGAGCTGAAGGCCACTATCAGAGCAACCTGGGCTCTTATAACACCTGAGCAGTGCCACAGACTGATCGACTCCATGCCACGCCGCATTGCTGCAGTAATTCAGGCAAAAGGAGCCCCAACTAAGTATTGAGTGCTGTACATGCTCATACTTTTCATGTTCATACTTTTCAGTTGGCCAAGATTTCTAAAAATCCTTTCTTTGTATTGGTCTTAAGTAATATTCTAATTTTCTGAGATACTGAATTTTAAAAGAAATAAACATTTGAAATATATCAGTCTGTGTGTAATGAATGAATATAATATACAAGTTTCACTTTTTGAATGGAATTAGTGAAATAAATCAACTTTTTGATGATATTCTAATTATATGACCAGCACCTGTAAATCAAAACTGCCTAATCTTACTGAATGAAATGATGAATCCATGAAGAAGAAACGACTGAAGCTTTGGCGCTGTTTATAGATCGACTTTGACAAAAACACAACTCTATCTCAGCTTTTTGTTTAATATGTTTTGTCTCTTTTTATGAAACTTACTCATACTCAAGTGTTGATAAAAAAGGAATGAATAAAATGGTTTGTTGTTTAAAATCAGAGGCTCTGTTCTTTCTTTTGTATATTGTATGTTCAGATATTCTTACAAAAAAAATATTGTGGCACTGGCTTGCGGGGAAAGAGTCTTCATTCATTCTTACATTGATCATAGGACTTTAGTGTGACTATGTTGCAAGGTTTGCATAACTGCTCACAAGATTCCTCGAGTATATGACCGGGGCGCACACAGGACTGTCATTGTCACAAATGACTGTTGTTAAATAGCACACAAAGACAAATAACTCAAAAACAAACCGGTTTTAATAGAATAATCTACAGATGACAACAGGAGAATCACAACCACATCACATAGACAACACAGAACTGAGCAAACTGAGGGCTTAAGAACACACTGAGATCGTTAACATAACAGACAACACCTGGATAACTCAATTAGTGACTATGGTAACAGATAAGGCAAGAAGGAACTGACAGAGGGAAAAACAATGAGGACTAGACAGTGCATAACTGTGACCTGACAGTCATGCACTGCAAAACAAAAAACAACAAAAAAACAAAAACAAAAACAAACAAAAAAAAACAAGCACGGGTATTTGTTTACATTTAGCCACATTATTTAAAGCTTTGCCCCACTGTAAACTGGGCAAAGTTATACACTATAGTGTAGAAGTTAGATATACATTCTCAGTTTTACTGAACAAAAAACATATATTGTACATAAGACAGGTTTTGCATTAACTTCTAAATCTAATTTTCTACTCCAGTTCATTTTTGAAATATAATCATTCACACAGTTACTGTCATAACCTGTTTTCATGACAAATTTATTTAAACATACATTAAATAATCAAGATATTACTAACAGGTTAATAAATGTAATGAATATAGACGTATGAATAAAGTTCAAGTTATCAGACCATGAAAGCCTGTGTTGAAAGACTCTGTTGAAAGATTGTGTTGAAAGACTGTGTCTTTGTTTTTATAGGAAATCTAGTCAAATCGGATCTAATCAAAGGTCATCATGGGCCGACATTGACATTTGTGGTTTACAGTGTCTGTATTGACTTTGAAGTTCCATTTAAATCTGAAAATGGTGCTTTGATACATACTTCTGTTCGGTTAATGACTTTGTAAGGTTCTTATAAATCTATACAGCTGATCTGAACAACATGAGATGAATAAAAATGTCAAAATAACATAACTGCTTCAAACACTCCACTATTTTTCCGGTCCCCAAAAAACCCCAAATCACTGGACTTTTGACTACAGACCTGTCTCTCTCACATCTGTGCTCATGAAGTAATTTGAGAGACTGGTGTTGGCCTACCTGAAGGATATCACTGGACCCCTGCTGGATCCTCTTCAGTTTGCTTATTAAGCAAACTTTAACAGGTCTGTGGATGGGACTGCATTAGGCGTTAAGGCGTTAGACAAATAATATTATGACATAATGAGAGACTTTAAAAAAAGTTAATTACCTGTTAATTACTGAGTTACTTAAATGAAAACTATACTACAACCCCAATTCCAGAAAAGTTGGGACAGAGGCATGCTTCCCACTACGTCACATCAACTTTTCTTTTAATTACACTTTTTAAATGTTTGTGAATTGAGAATACTAATTGTTGCAGTTTTGCATGTGGATTTTTTTGCCCAATCTCACCTGATACAAGACATCTGCTCAACTCTGATTCTCCTTTTCATGGTGTGCCATACATTTTAAGAGACAGATCTGGACTGCGGGTGTAGAGTGTGGTAGATTTTCCCCTACACACCTGACTTAAGTCGTCTACTAATCGACGTTTAAATAATTTATACTCTAGCGTGTCTCCTAATGGACGCTGGCTGAGTCGGTCAAGGTCTTGACCCTTTTGAACACTATCACTCAGAAATAAGATCTCTAGTGTTCCTAATTTGCTGCACAGCAAAAAACCAGACAGACAGACTATGCCTTATAATATGCTTTAATCACATCCGGAGGACCTCGTATCAATCACAGAGAATCCCACCAGCTAAAAGAGTACAAGAGTTTATATCGGATAGGAGCATGGCAAAGCATTCTACAATATGATTCTTCATATGTCAAACCCTTCTGTCGTAATGCAAGATCTGCCCAAATCATGTGTTTATTAGTTTGTTGGTTACTCAGTATCATGGGGATATTATATTTAGTTGTCTAGCCGTCACTAAGTTTATTTCCCTTTTTCTTGTATTCAGACATGATTCAGACACACACTGACTTTGGCACAAGGTTTGATGACATTTAGGTTTAAAATCATATAAATGTTAATCCTGCAAGGAAAAGAAATGTTGGTTATGATTAATTCCACAAAAAAGAGTGTCTAGAAACCACTCTGATGAAGCATGTGCAGAATGAGGCCTGGAATTGTCTTGATTCCCAGGAAAGATATCATTTTGATGGCAGTCTCTGTACAATCCCAATATATGCCTCCACATCAATGATTCCTTCACACAAATGCAAGTCACTCATGCCGTTCACACTGATGCATCTCCATACCATGACAGATGTTTGCTTTTGCACCTGTCGTTGATGAAAATCTGGATGCTTCCTTTCGTCTTTGGAATGGAGTTTTCCCCAAAACAAGCTGAAAGGTGGACTCATCTGACCACAGCACAAATTTCCACTGTCTTCTGGACGATCAGAGATGAGCTCGGGCCCAGAGAACTCAGCAGCATCTCTGCATAGAACTGATGTATAGATTTGTATGGCAGAGATTCACATTTAATTTCTTGATGCAGCATCTTTGTTAAGTGACAACTGTTTTCCAAAGTTCCCCAGAGTCCATGTGACTAAATTTAACACAGCAGAGTGATGGTTTCTCATGCAGTGCCATTTGAGGGGTCAAAAGTCATACACATTCAACAAAGGTCTCCTGCCTCTCCCTACACAAACTGAGATTTCTTTGGATTTCCTGAATCTTGTCACACTATTATGTATGGTAGATGGTGAAGACTTTGCAATCTTCCATTGAGAAATTGTTTGACAATATCTCTTATGATATTCGGCACAAAGTGTTGAGCCGTGACCCATCTTTGTTTGCAAAGACTGAGATGCTCCTTTAACACTCAATCACGATACCCTCACCTATTACAAATTTTAAAGGGATCCCCTGGTATTAAGACTTGTATGGCTTAATATAACATAAATGATTTTGTTTAGGTGCACAGTGCGTTCTATGTCGGTGACGTCAAATGGTTGTTCTCGGTGATCTACCAACACTACCCTGTTGCCATTTTTACCGCAACACAACTTGGAATATAATATACGATGCCACATTGTGCAGCTTTTGGTTGTAATTTTCAGTTGATGAGCCACAAGAAAAGAGATGTAAGTCTTCACTACTTTACTAGAGATAAGAGGAGAAAAGAAAGGGAAGTTGTGAAGAATGTGCAGGAATAAAACTTCCTAATGATCTCTTAAGTGTTCTCTTCACTTTAGCACTGATGACTTTGATACTTTTAGCAGACCACAGCTGAAAGAGCTTACATTTGCCGATGGATATAAGTGTATGTTTTAACCAAATGCAGCGCCTGATGAGGGCAGCCTATAACACATCTCAATTGAGACAGACTGCCTCAAAGCTTGTGTGTGCTGTGATGCACGAGATATCTGTGATCGCATAAACAGCAGCATCTTCTCAGCATAACTGTGTGTAATGCATTCAGGTCATCAGACAATTTTAACACATCAATTGGATTCATCCTGCGATCACTATTTCATTATAAAGGTATGAAGTCCCATTTGATTTTGCATGTTGTCATTTACACAACCGACACAAATTACAATATTATTGTTGCTGGAGCATCTATATCATAAAACAGACACCGTAGATTGACAGTAAACCCTTAGAAATTTCTAATGATATAACTTGTTATTAAGTTGGCTTGGAAATCTATCTATCTAGTAGTTTTAAAAGATAGATAGATAAACTAAAACTTAAACTATTTCAAACTGAAATACTTCAAGCTTTTAGAATTGCTTCAAACTTTCTGGCTAGACTTTTTCTAGCCAACTTAAAGTTTGTCTACAAACTTTTTTATCTAGTTTTTTTATTAATATTTTAGATGGTGTCTAAGATAGATGGATAGCTCCTAAGCCTGAGCTAACTTGGTCACTTTGAGCTAGGTGGGCGTGGTTTCAGCAACCAGGCACCTCAGCTCCACCCACATCCCGCGTCTTTGCCCATTTTCTGTTATCCAGGAGTGACGCGCTGCCAAGATGGCAATGGCTGCTTTTGGGCTTCAAAAATGCTCTTCAGAAATCTACGGGTGACGTCACAGATACTACTTCCATATTTTTTTATGGTTTCTATGGTTCTTAATAAGCTTATTCAGCCTTTTGGCATCTCCAGCTTTCATCCCAGTGCTCCAGCACACTACAGTATAGAACAGGGCACTGTCGATGACAGACTGATAAAACATGTGGAGCATCTTGATGCATACATTGAAGGACCTGAGTCTTCTCAAGAAGTAAAGTCAGCTCTGGTCCTTTCTGTAGTTCGCTTTAGCGTTCTTTGTCCAGTCAAATCAGTCATCTATGTAAATCCCCAGATACTGACAGGAGTCCACTATCTCAACTTCTCTACCATGAGAAGAAACAGAAAGATGGTGCTTCATCCTTCTGAAATCTATCACCAGCTTTTAGTTACATTTATTTGTAAATGGTTCACTCCACACCACTGCACAAAGATGTTGACCAGTGCTCTAGATTCCATCTCCTGTCTGCCCTCAATGCAACCAACCACATCGGAAAACTTCTGTGGTGGCATGATGTTAACCCAGTTAAAGCTGTAACCCAGTGTCATTCAACAAACAACATTATAAATAAAAATATAGCTGCAAGCAGCGATGGCGGGCCCAAGCCCTATATATTTTTCTAAACCATTAAAAATTGTCACTGACACCTTTTTATATATTTATTATTTTAATACACAGGTTAGCAAGATTAGCAGTTATTACCATCTTTGACCACTAGATGACAACTAGATTTTCTTGAACTCAAAGTGCTTCAGTTTCAGGTTAAAGACAGTAAAGAGAAATCAGAGAGATACATGAGCGGAAAACTGGAACTGAAAAGACTGCAACTAACACGAATCTGTAAAAACGGTGACATCATGTGCATGCGTATTACATGTTTAGTCTATCCATCTTATTTTTCAATCCCAAAATAAGGTATTTTCTGTGAATGTGCGAGACTTCTGATTTATTAGCTGATATAAAGAAATAATGAGAAGAATATTAAAGTGCAGTAAACTGTAAAAATAAAGGTGGACAGGCATGTGCGTTTGGCGCGAGTTCTTTGTATAAGAATGCGTATGCGCAGGCGCGTAGTCTTTCTTTACAAAGTGACATCGCCATCTACCTGTCTGGCATGTGTAGTACAGCGTTTTTAGTCATTTTTGCAGATCTGTGTGAACGGGGATAGTTAACGTTGTCATTTGTAGTACATCGTTAGTTGGTACATCGCTGTCATGTAAACGTACCCTTAAATACACAGCAAATGAGGGTAATGATAAATAACACCTGTGCATATTAAATGAATCTCCATGACAACTAAAGAGCGGCAGGAAACTGAACAAAGGAACACATGTGACAGAAAATGAAAATGAAACTACCTAAACAGAACCGAGACAGCTATATTTATATGTATAGATGAACTAATGTAAATGTTCTGGTGGTAAAAGTGATACAACAAGAAGCACCAAACACATTTTGAGAAATAGAAAAGAATAGTGAATTATCTATAATATGTCAAATCATCTCAGCAGATACTGGTCCTGTTCTAACCACACACACCTGATCACCATCATCACGCAATCACCCACAGATACTTAAGCACAGCACTCACCTCAGTTCACCGTCCGGTCTCGTTGATACCTAGGACTTCGCATGTTGTGCTCCAAGCTATTTACATTTACATTTATTCATTTGGCAGACGCTTTTATCCAAAGCGACTTACAAGTGAGGAATACAGTAAGCGAGTCGTCATGACGAGGCAAATAGGGACCAGAAGTGCTCACAATACAAGTTTTAGGCAGTGATCAGAGTATCATAAGCTACAATAGAGAGGGATTAAAGGAAGTGAAGGGATAGGTATAGAAAATAGAAATTTATTTATTTATTTTATTTTTTTTTAGGATCAGGATAAGTGCTCACGAAAGAGATGAGTTTTCAGCTGTCTTTTGAATATTGCCAGGGATTCTGCATTGCGGATGAAGGCAGGAAGATCATTCCACCAGCGAGGGACAGTGAACGAGAATGTCCTGGAGAGTGATTTCGTGCCTCTCTGTGAGCGTAGGCTCCTTTAATGAGCGTAGGCTTCTGGTCGGAGTGTAGACTCGTAAGAGTGAGTGGAAGTAGGAGGGTGCTGAGCCTGTGGTAGATCTGTAAGCAAGCGTCAACGCCTTGAATTTGATGCGAGCAGCAAGTGGTAGCCAGTGCAGAGAGATGAAGAGAGGCGTGACGTGGGCTCTTTTGGGCTCGTTAAAGACGAGACGTGCTGCAGCGTTCTGAATCATTTGAAGAGGCTTGATTGTGCGTGATGGCAGTCCAGCCAGAAGAGCATTGCAGTAATCAAGCCTAGAAATGACCAGGGCCTGGACAAGGAGTTGTGTTGCATGTTCTGTTAGAAAGGGCCTGATTTTCCTGATGTTGTATAGTGCAAATCTGCATGACCGAGCTGTCTTTGCAATGTGGTCTTTGAAGGTCAGTTGGTCATCAAGGATTACTCCAAGATTTCTGGCCGAATTTGATGGGGTAATTGAGGATGTACCTGGCTGGATGCTGAAATCATGATTTAGAGTCGGATTGGCAGGGAAGACGAGAAGCTCAGTCTTAGCCAGGTTGAGCTGCAGATGATGTTCTTTCATCCATGCCGAGATGTCCGCCAGACAGCTTGAGATTCGTGTAGCTACTGTGGGATCATCTGGTTGGAATGAAAGGAAGAGTTGTGTGTCATCAGCATAGCAATGGTAGGAGAAACCATGTGCCTGTATGATGGGACCAAGTGATGTAGTGTAAATGGAGAAGAGGAGGGGTCCAAGAACTGAACCCTGGCCACTCTTGAAACCAGATTGATTGACATCCAATTGATTGCTCTGTGAGAGGAAAGATGACACCTGGTTGAAAACAACTCGTTCAAGTGTTTTTGCTATGAATGGTAGGAGAGAAACAGGTCTGTAGCTGTCTACAAGTGATGTGTTTAATGTGGGTTTTTTTAAGCAGTGGGGTTACCCGAGCCTGCTTGAATGTGTTAGAGAAAGTGCCAGTGTGGAGAGATGTGTTGATAATGTGTGTAAGTGCTGGTGCAATTGTAGGAGTGATGGCTTGTAGAAGGTGTGAGGGGATGGGATCAAGAGGGCAGGTGGTGGGATGGCTGGAGAGAAGGAGTTTGGATACTTCTGTCTCTGTGAGGGGAGAGAATGAAGAGAGGTGTGTGGCTGTGTATGTGGATGGTCTGAGTTCCTGTGTGTGTGGAGCAGAGAACTGACTGCTGATGGTAGTGGTTTTGTTAGTGAAAAAATGAGCAAAATTATCAGCAGTTAGGGAGGATGTGGGTGGTGGTGGAGGGGGACAGAGGAGAGAGTTGAATGTTTTGAAAAGTGAGCGTGTGTTTGAAGCGCTGTTGATTTTGTTGTGGAAATAGGAAGATTTAGCAGCATGAATTTCAGCCGAAAAGGATGAGAGCAGGGATTGATAGCTACCTAGGTCAGATTGGTCATTTGATTTGTACCATTTCCTCTCTGCAGCCCTGAGTTTGGTCCGGTGATCATGAAGAACATCAGATAACCAGGGATTAGAGGGAGTGGAACGTGCAGGCCTGGATGACAGAGGACAAATGCTATCTAGAGATGAAGTTAAGGTGGAACATAGAGTGTCAGTTGCTTCACATCCAGAGATGAGAATTGTGTGGGTGAGGGAAGGGAGGATGATACAGCAGAGGAAAGATGAGAAGAAGAAAGAGAGCGCAGGTTTCGTCTAAAGGTAACTGGTAGAGTGGTTAGTGGTGAACAAATAGGGAGTTGTAGACTAAAAGTGATGAAGAAATGATCGGAAATGTGCAGAGGTTTTACCAAAATGTTGTCAGTGATGCAGTTGCGTGTGTAAATGAGGTCAAGTTGGTTGCCAGATTTGTGTGTACTTGTGGTGATGAGCCGATTGAGATCAAATGAGGCTATAAGAGAGAGGAAGTCTGAAGCATAAGGCTTCTCTAGATGAATGTTGAAATCACCAAAAACTACAAGTGGGCTACTATCCTCTGGGAATGAGGACAGCAGCATGTCCAGTTCCTCTACAAAGGTACCCAGTTGGCCTGGAGGGCGATAAATTACCACGATATGAATTTTGACAGGAATTGAGATTGTAATAGCATGAAACTCAACTGAATTGTAGTTGCAAAGAGAGGAATGAGTCGAGTATTTCCAATTGTCAGAAATGAGAAGACCTGTGCCCCCACCCCTCCCAGACTGGCGAGGGGTATGAGAGAAAGTGAAGTTGTTAGAGAGAGCAGCAGGGGTTGCTGAGTCTCTGGACGAATCCAGGTCTCAGTCAAGCCCAAGATATTGAGAGTAGAATTAGTAGCAAAGGCTGGAATGAAGTCAGCTTTGTTAACTGCTGACTGACAATTCCATAGCCCCACAGAGACAGAGAGAGGAGTATTAGTGTTAGAAGAGGAGTAGATAGGACGCAGGTTAAAAGCATTGCGCTGCCTTTTACGTGGGTTAGTGGAGCGTTGCCGAGAGACGACAGGAATGTATTGAAAGCACATGCTGAGGAAGAAGGAACGGAAAAGTGTGAAATTGTTACTACTTACCTCTCTACTCCAGCGTTGTACCCCAGTCTCCATTCCTGTGCTTCTGTGTGTGAGTTCACCTACTGTCTCCGTGAGTCCACGTCTCCATTCTGCTCCCAGCCATCCACGTATCCGTCAACCTGCAACATAAAGGACAGCATCAAGATTCATATTTAACACTACAAAGTACCAGCATTACGTTCACTTACCTGCTCATCTGTGTGTCACTACCATTTGTCAATAAACATCACCTGTTCTGCAAACTTGTTGTCTCCTGCCCTTCTGTCTGTGACAGCTTCCATGCTTCAAAACATACCTAACCAGCATATGCTGTTTTTTTCAACGGGGTTCATCAAAGTTTTGCGTTTGGTGAGCTAATAAAATAATAAAACTCAGTTTGAACTTCCCACTCTAGCAACTGCTCTCTCCGCTGAAGCTTTACATTTAAAGAATATATTTCAACTCAGATCAATATTTTGTATCTAATTCTTTACTTATGTGGCAAGTAGCCGTGTAATAAGCGGCTTCACGTCGGGGTCCTGATCACCCTGTCGGGGCTTATTCTGAGATAACAACCAGCTGGATGTACATTATCCCTTACTTAACGAATGGAACCTTATAGTAAATGCAAATTTTGGAAAACGGGTTTTAAAGTGTAAGTTTATGAAAATGATAATGTTATATCATCTCTGTGTAAACTACAAAAATGCAGATTTGTGAAAATGGTGGCCTGGCAGCAGAATACAGTGTTTTTAGTGGTTTTCACAGATCCATGTGAAAAATTTAAATGTAGTTCCAAACGTAGGTTCGGGAGGAGCCTAAACATTCAGTCCTGTCAATCATCATTACGAACATATATAAGCAGCAGTCACTGCGTAATCCCAGTTCAATTCTTCCAGCATCTCTCCTCCTCTCCATCTCCTCCTCTATTTCTCTTATTCCCCCTCTATGCAGTACTGTTATAGGGGGGTTTAACTTTGAGCTCGAGCCGAGCCACGGGTTCGAGCCTCCTTCGAGGACAGCAAGCCAAGTTTGTTTTACCATTAACCATTCAGACTGAATGGGCAGGCGAACTTGTGAATTAAACTATTAAGACTATGATATTACTTGGAATAAAATGACTTGTCACATTATTGATTCTGAGCAAATGGGACTCGACATCATGTTCCTGTATCTGGAGCATCTTAAAACAGAAGAACTCAATCAGTATTTACTGTAGATCAGATAGTCTTAATACACAAAACTACAAAAAACAATTGAGTAAATACAAAGCACAGATATGAATAAAACAAATACAGTGAAATATTACATAAAATACAGCACATACAAAATAAAAGCTAAAAAAATGTACATTTACTGTATTAATTTAGTAGGTGCTTTTATCCACTTAAATATGAGGAATATCACAAGAGATTTGTTACAGAGCCACAATATTCACAGTACATAATAACAGGTTAAATAGAAAGATGATTAGGAGATGAGCAAGAGCAGAGGGGAAATACAGACTGAGTTGCTGTGATAATCAACCTCCTTTTTGGTATGAGGTTGTGATGTGTCATTGATGGCATTAGGAGATATGAGTGAGAGACTCATTTCACAAACACAGAGGATCAAGCCAGTTCTGCTCTGACGAATAGAAACAGAAAGTATTGAGGTGGGAGGGTGTGGGAGGATATGACTGTGACTGATAATGCACCAGCATCTAGTAAGCCAGAGGAAGAGTTAACCTACTGGAGCTTCTCAGAGAGCTGATCTCTCAGATCTGCACTGGATTTTTTCAGCTCATCTCAAGGTAATTAAAACACTTTATCTTTAATTGTTCTGTAAAGAGATTTTTTAACATTTATTTATTTAAATCCAGACATGTATGTCTCTATTATAGTAAAACTAAAATATAAACCTGTATTGTACAATAATCATTTACTAATTTTAAACTTCACTCTAAACTGAACCACTGTATTCTTTTAGACAGATTATACAAAGGCAAAATGTATGAGAAGTGAACACTTGAGAGAACGTGTGTGGAGCATCACAAACTGCAGAATAATTAAACATATGACGAGAGAAAGAGAAAAATGGAGAAAAAAAAGAACAAAAATTTACAATCTAATAAACCAAAACAGAAAAAGACATCAAGTCTAGTCAGACAAAACAGCATTAACAGCGGCAAACCAAACTGTGAGTATTTATGATGTTTCAGATCAAACTCTGTTATATTTCATCATCAACAGTGTTTCATCTTCTGTGTGTCTGAATGTGTGAAATCAGTTCTAAACTATAACTTTTCAATCTATATATAGGAAAATGATCATTTATACTTACAGATGTGGTCATAAGTTTATACTTATTTTGTCTATTTCACCAAACTACACTACCAGTCAAAAGTTTGGACACGGTAAGATTTTTAATGTTTTTAAAAGAAGTTTCTTCTGCTCACCAAGGCTGCATTTATTTAATTAAAAATACAGTAAAAACTGTAATATTGTGAAATATTATTACAATTTAAAATAACTGTGTTCTACTTGAAAATATTTTATAAAGTAATTTATTCCTGTGATCAAAGCTGAATTTTCAGCATTTTCAGCTTCAGAAATCATTCTAATATGATGATCTGCTGCTCAACAAACATTTATTGTGTACAATATTTTTTTTTTCAGGATTCTTTGATGAATAGAAAGTTCAAAAGAACATCAAGGAATCCTGAAAATAATCATAAATAATAATCATAAATGTTTCTTGAGCAGCAGATCATCATATTAGAATGATTTCTGAAGGATCATGTGACACTGAAGACTGGAGTAATGATGCTGAAAATTCAGCTTTGATCACAGGAATAAATTACATTATAAAATATATTCAAACAGAAAACTTTGTAATAATATTTTACAATATTACTGTTTTTACTGTATTTTTAATTAATTAAATGCAGCCTTGGTGAGCAGACAAAACGTCTTTTAAAAACATTAAAAATCTTACTGTTTTTTAACAGTTTTAACAGTTTTTTAACTTTTGACCGGTAGTGTATATGAATACAGTTCAAGTCTGTTATGCTTATTTGTATTGATTTTGTTAAAAATACTCACATTTTGTAGATTCTGCAAGTTGTATGTAAATTTATAACCACAATGGTAAGCATTAGGCAGATGCTTTTATTTGTAAAGAAACTGACTTATGATGATGCAAATGGAATCATGATACGCTCTTCGAGCTACAAGAGTTGCTATAATCTGATGTTCATGTTTTTCATTCACAGTTTCTCATGTTTCACATATTCATTCTGATGCTGGAGTCACAGAAGAGGTGAGACACTCACATCATATACAGAGAATAAAGCCTTGAATTATTGGGGAGAGGGACAAATAAGAGAATGGGATGCTGTGTGATCCACCTGTAGACCTTATTCAGAGCCTGACCGGTGTGAAAGTGAGGCTGTGAGGGACAGACTTACTGTGTTTTCAATGGCATCTGCTGTCAGACCTGTATAAAGCTCTTAGATCATTTATCATTTTCAACAGCTCATATTGTTATTGAAAGATATTTTTACAGTGTTTCATCAGCAGAACAATGCTAAAACATTAAATAACATAACCCACTGAAGAGATGTACATCTATGCCTCACAGCCTCGCTTTCATTCCCATTAAAAATCAAAGATGGCGCTGCTGTGAATAAGGTCTATAATCCGTATTCACCAAGCTCATACCCTGACTAAAGTAAAAGGCACTCTTCAGAGACATGTTATGGCTATAGCAATTTCTAGAGGAAGCTGATAAAAAGCACATATGCCCGTTTCAAAGCCTAACAATAGTTGGGAAAGGAAATGGGATAGAGGGACACTATGCAGACTGCCCATCATAATTCCATCTACCTTGTATCAACCCTAAGGAGATACTTTTGTAAAATGAAGCCTTTCGCCATACTTAAATCATACTTAAAATACTTAAATGAGGGATGCATAGCATTCTGCCCATGGCAATTCTCATTACAAAGCAACTCTTTATACTCATTAATCTTACATACTGTCATCATTAATAATAACAGTATATATATATATATATATATATATATATATATATATATATATATATATATATATACTGTTATATATATATAATATATATATATATAATATATTAAAATTGGGAGTGTCAAAAGTGCCCATATGAACATATATATATATATATATATATATATATATATATATATATATATATATATATATATATATATATATATATGTTCATATGGGCACTTTTGACACTCCCAATTTTAAAAAAAAATCAGCCTCTATGAATTTCAATTTTAACCATCACAGTCTGTAATACATATAGAAATGTACACAAAATTGAATGTAGACGTTAAGATTTTAATCTGGAACATGTTTATTTTTTATGGTTTTATGGCAACATTATAATAACGGTAATTTTATACACTTTTCTTTTTTAATTTCTATAAAAATGTAATACATTTACATAGTTACTTTCAAGATTTGTCCATTTTTGTAAATACAGATATAAAAAAATAATTTAAAATTAGGGGATTTTATGATATTCTTTATGCCATGGAAAATTTTGATGCTAACCTTTGCTAATTTGAGGCATTCAGTATTTTTTGTCCTCTGGTTTCTTTTGTTTATTCTGATTTGTCAGTTTATCTGCTATTTTTTAATGCTCTTTTCCCATAACTATTCATATCTGTCAGGGTCTTTTCTTGTTATGTCTCTGTATTTTTGTCATCTTGTTAGATGAATTTGGTTTCATCTAGGGTTACAAAAATGGCATGTTTATATTTAGATTATAGTAGGCTTTCCTGTAGCTCAGTGGTTAGAGCATGGCACTAGCAATGGCAAGGTCGTGGGTTCGATCCCAGGGATTACACATACTCAGATACAAATGTATAGTATAATGCAATGTAAGTCGCTTTGGATAAATGTAAATGTAGTAACACAAGGTCTTTACCGCAACACCTAAAAATGCTACGGTAAAGATGTGTTGCGGAAATGACATTTTTGCTAATATTCCTGATAACTGGCAGCTAGCAAGGTCTGATACATCAGTTTTGACTTATAGCACCACATATACATGTATTCAACAATGATATAAATTCATTTTTAAAATGTAGTTCAAAATACACAATTACTAAGCCGAATGGTAAGGACACATAATAAATACTGAATAAGAAAAGATGATCTTTATCTTAGTTTTCTGGATCTTGTGAGTGACCTAATGGGGGTGGCCCAGTCTGTCATGCTAATTTCTGTTTTCATAGAAACTAGATTTGTTTAGCTTTGAACAAATGTCATATTAAGAGTCTTTTTTCTGTGTTGCAGTAAGGACTCAAAAGTATGGGACAGGTGTATTTAGATGAAAAAATCATTTAAATGATTAGTAAACAAAAAAAAAAAAAAAGATGGTATAAAGTAACATTTATATGAAACTAATTCATTTGAAATAATGTCATATTGTAAAAGAATTAGCCATTTTTTATGCATCTCAGCATTGAAACCACAGGTGTGGGAC
Organism: Hypophthalmichthys molitrix; assembly: GCA_037950675.1. Taxonomy (NCBI): domain Eukaryota; kingdom Metazoa; phylum Chordata; class Actinopteri; order Cypriniformes; family Xenocyprididae; genus Hypophthalmichthys; species Hypophthalmichthys molitrix. The sequence continues at coordinate 802,884 of CM075512.1, read as the reverse complement.
ATGAGCAAAAATGGTGTTTGGACCTATAAATGCTTCATAACGTTTAATTAAATCATATTATTCATTCATTATTTTTTAAGTCAAGGTGTGTAATGACACTGGGTTTATATTTATGAAGCTTTAGATGACAAATTTTAAGATAAACCTTAAATTTCACTACTGGGACTTAAAAGTGCCCATAGTTGCAGAACCACCCATATATATAATGGCATCTTGGCAAACAGCAAAACAAAAATGCAAACAAGAGGGAATATGCCCAAATTTTTCCCAATCTTGCTCCAGAGAGCCGAGAGCATCCTGCAACCCTGATCAAACCCATCTAATAGCTGGTTTAATGATCAATGTCTTCAGAATGACCAGAGACCTCCAGTCAGGCGTGATGAAGTTTGGAGATAAACGCTGCATGACACTGATCATTTAGCAGCAGGATTGGACACAAACAATCTGTGCAGTTTTGCTTAAATATGCTGAGATATTCACCCATTTTTCCATTGACATTGTTGAATTTGCAAGGCTGCAACTCAGTAATGGTTACGAAAATCAAAAGGTCATTTGATGTCAAAATGACAAAATTACATTTGATCTGATGGCATCAGAAGAACATTCACAGTCTCAAACACAAAGAGATGTATCAGTGTGAAAAATATGTCACTGTGTGCCGCCTCGATGGAATAAACGCCTACAACATGATCAAACGCTTTTCCAGTGTTTTGATGATCATGTCTTATGGTGGATCAAATTCAGTGTCTGAAGAAGAATTCATGGTCTGAAGATTCACACAAACACCTACAAGAAACCATAAATATGCTTCATCTATCTGTGTGTTTGTGTGCATGCTGCATGGAGGCGTCAGGAACACAACCCACGCTCACATGAATAGAGGCTCCGCCCACTCAGTGTATTATCGCCGCCTTCTGCTGAACACAAACACACTATGTTTTGTTATATATCCATATAGTCCTATACACATACACACAAAAACAGTATTATCCTTACCTTTCTACATTTTTAATGCTGTAACCCAATGCCTTTTCTATTCACACAAACATAATGAAATAAAAAAGTGCTATAATTAAAAAACTATTATGTATTCTTTCTGTTCAACTACAAAGAGGTAAACTTTACTAGATATAAATCAGGACATTATACAGCAGATATAATAAACTGTTCCATGTGTTGTTGTTTTAATCAGGGTTCTAATTGACACTGGTTTTAATTAAGAGAGAGAGAGATAAAAAATTCACTAGACTTCCATTTAACCTGAAATCAACTGGTATCTGGTAGTTATTTAATAGGGAATTATGAAGAATATGTGAGCAAATCTGTTTATGTTGAGTCCACTATTTTAGCAGGAGAAAAAATTTTGATTAATGCTGAGACGGGTCAAGGAACTGCTGACAGAATTTATCTGGCGGTGAACAGTTTCTGTAGTCACAGAATGATGATCACTGCCTCAACATCAGCCACAGGCTAAAATAGAGTGTGGTGTAAAAAATAAACACATTTAACTGCTGAAAGTGTAAACATTTCCTGCTTCCTGTTCAGCTCTTTTAGTGCATGGCCTGTAACGCATCATGTGATGTTTCACACATACAGGTGCTGGTCATATAATTAGAATATCATCAAAAAGTTGATTTATTTCACTAATTCCATTGTATATTATATTCATTCATTACACACAGACTGATATATTTCAAATGTTTATTTCTTTTAATTTTGATGATTATAACTGACAACTAAGGAAAATCCCAAATTCAGTATCTCAGAAAATTAGAATATTGTGAAAAGGTTCAATATTGAAGACACCTGGTGCCACACTCTAATCAGCTAATTAACTCAAAACACCTGCAAAGGCCTTTAAATGGTCTCTCAGTCTAGTTCTGTAGGCTACACAATCATGGGGAAGACTGCTGACTTGACAGTTGTCCAAAAGACGACCATTGACACCTTGCACAAGGAGGACAAGACACAAAAGGTCATTGCAAAAGAGGCTGGGTGTTCACAGAGATCTGTGTCCAAGCACATTAATAGAGAGGTGAAGGGAAGGAAAAGATGTGGTAGAAAAAATTGTACAAGCAATAGGGATAACCGCACCCTGGAGAGGATTGTGAAACAAAACCCATTCAAAAATGTGGGGGAGATTCACAAAGAGTGGACTGCAGCTGGAGTCAGTGCTTCAAGAACCACTACGCACAGACGTATGCAAGACATGGGTTTCAGCTGTCGCATTCCTTGTGTCAAGCCACTCTTGAACAACAGACAGCGTCAGAAGAGTCTCGCCTGGGCTAAAGACAAAAAGGACTGGACTGCTGCTGAGTGGTCCAAAGTTATGTTCTCTGATGAAAGTAAATTTTGCATTTCCTTTGAAAATCAGGGTCCCAGAGTCTGGAGGAAGAGAGTAGAGGCACGCAATCCACGTTGCTTGAGGTCCAGTGTAAAGTTTCCACAGTCAGTGATGGTTTGGGGTGCCTTGTCATCTGCTGGTGTTGGTCCACTGTGTTTTCTGAGGTCCAAGGTCAACGCAGCCGTATACCAGGAAGTTTTAGAGCACTTCATGCTTCCTGCTGCTGACCAACTTTATGGAGATGCAGATTTCATTTTCCAACAGGACTTGGCACCTGCACACAGTGCCAAAGCTACCAGTACCTGGTTTAAGGACCATGGTGTCCCTGTTCTTAATTGGCCAGCAAACTCGCCTGACCTTAACCCCATAGAAAATCTATGGGGTATTGTGAAGAGGAAGATGCGATATGCCAGACCCAACAATGCAGAAGAGCTGAAGGCCACTATCAGAGCAACCTGGGCTCTTATAACACCTGAGCAGTGCCACAGACTGATCGACTCCATGCCACGCCGCATTGCTGCAGTAATTCAGGCAAAAGGAGCCCCAACTAAGTATTGAGTGCTGTACATGTTCATACTTTTCATGTTCATACTTTTCAGTTTGCCAAGATTTCTAAAAATCCTTTCTTTGTATTGGTCTTAAGTAATATTCTAATTTTCTGAGATACTGAATTTGGGATTTTCCTTAGTTGTCAGTTATAATCATCAAAATTAAAAGAAATAAACATTTGAAATATATCAGTCTGTGTGTAATGAATGAATATAATATACAAGTTTCACTTTTTGAATGGAATTAGTGAAATAAATCAACTTTTTGATGATATTCTAATTATATGACCAGCACCTGTACATACATGTTGTTTAAAAGTGTGAACAACTCATAACTTTTATTAATCTGATTCTTTTTTATAGTATTATGACTGTCATCTAAAACTATTCTTGATGTTTTAATAACTATGAATATGATCAGATGTGTGTTTATCTCTCTTGATCCAGACAGATTGTGATCCTGATGTTGATGACGGCAAGTTTGAGCGCGGAATCTTGGGACGTGTGGTCTTCACCTCACAGCCAGTGCAAAAGAATAGGGATAGGACTCGGGGAAAAAAATCATGTTCATGGATGCGATTATTAACGTTACTGTAGTATGAAGCAGAGCAGGAGCGAGTGTTGTGAGCTGAACGAGGACGCTGGAGCGATTGCGTGACACACAGAACTTTTATTATGACACAGTCGCCGAAGCCGCTTCCGCTTTTCCGGTCATGAGTATGAGGTAACACAGCTCTGTTTATCATATTAGATACATTTGAGAGTGTTGAAAATGATGATATAACGTTACTCTGTGCGTTCGCTCGTCGGCTGCTGTGAGACACTTGTTTGAGACACACTGCAGTAAGACAGATCGATTTTAGAATATCATATTAAATGCTGGATGGCTTGTGTTGATAAATGACATGCAATTAATTTTAAAACATACTGTATGATGAATAAAATTCTGTATTACTGTTACTAAAAATAAAGCTGCATCTGACAAAGTTACTTGACAAAATAGTGTTTTTCTCTGAGGAATGGTAAAGCATGGTACTTTCAAATTGAGCTATATAACAACAATTAGTTTTCTGTCTATAAATATATCAAAACAGTTGTTCCCTTGTCTATTAAAACATTTAATATATTAAAGCATCTTTGGTGTTTCCATGGTTTCTACAAAATAAAAGCGGAAACCGAGGGTAACGCGGGTATGACGCGATTGACAGGCGACTCCTCACACGTCCCGGAGCCTTGCTTAAAATTGCAATTTTCTCACGATTTACAAATAGTTGGAAACATTTGGGATATTGTAAGTACTCAAGTGAACAAAAAAAGTAACACTGACCTAGTGGTTTTTGGATATTTTACTACAAAAATATTACATATTGCACCTTTAAATCAGCCACTGTCTCTCTAAATGTTAATATTTATAGCAACCATAGAGAAACATTGATGGAGCCCTAGAAATAAAAACATGCATTTAAAGATCAGTAAACACACTCAAGACACCTTTATTTCTATATCACTTTTTACAATGCAGATTGTGTTCAGTATTGATTCGTTCCATTGTAGAAATCAATAATTAGTTTATCTATCAGCACTGGAGAAAAGAGTGATATCGTTCAGTTCTGTTCTCATCTCATACAATGGTGTCAACGCAGGCAGATCAGTAATATTGCTGAATATTAACAGCAGTGTCAATCCACCAATCAAATCTTACACTCTAAAAACTGCTGGATTAAAAACAGCCCTGCGCTTCATTGAAACTGTGGTTTCTGTAAGTTTATTTCCGAGGCAGCTCTGCGTGTGTAACGTGTCAATGCAGGGAAGTGGAGAGGCTGGATCCAAATGCAAGCAGATATTTAATCAAATGACAGAAAATCCAAACATGAACAAAAAATCCAGAACCACAGAGCCAAACACACACTACATCCTTACAAAGACTGATTGAAAGACACATTATATAGGCCGGGTTAACAATGTAATTGTGCACAGGTGGATATGATCAGCTGGTGATTGTGACAGTGTGCCTGTTTTTTTTTTTTTTTTGGGTTTTGTAGGTGGCAGGTGGAATTTTTTTTCTCTCTCTCTTCTCCCTTCTCTCTAATGTATTCATATATATTTAAGGTGTTTTCACCCTTGTTTAGGAAGCTGTGGTGGCTTCCCACCTGTCACATATAGTTATATTTAATCTTAGTTTCATTTCCCATTTTGAATTCAGTAGTTTCTGTGTTTCTTGGTTTCAGTTTCCTGCTTCCTAGCTTTGTTGTCATGGACATGTATTAATTATCTCAGGTGTTAATCATTTGCCCTGTAGCCTAATTTAGTTGCTCTGTTTGCTCTGTCGGATGATGTTTGTGTGTAGCGCGCACTGTTACACCTGAACGCCTTCTTGTTTATTAAACCTCGATTGTATTTTAAATCCTTCCTTCAGTCATCATCTTCTTCAGTATTGTTGGTGGAAAACTGGGAGTAAAATGTAAATGTAATTCACTAATTGTAAACGTGTATCACCTAATCCTGTATTTATTGAGGGGTTTATGAGTGTTTACCAGGGCTTGACATTAACACCCGCCAACCCGCCAGGTGCGGGTAGATTTCAGCTGTGGCGGGTGAGACATCCACTCCCACTAACCACTTTGGCGGGTTGAATATAATTTCAGCCTACATCCAAATTAAATGCCAAGATCGTCGTATCACAAAATTACAATTTAATCACAATTCTTTATCGATTAACTTGCTGTTAGTGAATGCGGGATAGGTGGAATCGCGCTGAATGGCACACAACAGAAGCGCTCTCTCGCGTGCGCGCGCGATCAGTTCTCCTAGCGCCTGAATAGTCACGCATGCACGCACACACAGATGTCAAAATGGCCAATGTAAAAACTGTATATGTGTCAGTATATTACGTCCATGCGCTAAGCAGCCCAAATAAATACCTGCCTGTCATTAATGTTAATCAAACAACAAAAGATGTTAAATGTATACATGTTAAATAAACCTACTGTATCTGATCTGTATTTTTTAAAATTTACTATTGTTTTTGTAATTTGCTAATTTGCTTCTTTGTTCTTGTATATAGCCTAACAAAAATAACATAACATTTCTAGATGCTCATATTGCCCACCTGTACATACCAGCTGATATACAATGTACTCTTGATTTGGGTGGTCAATCTGCATTTAAAAGTTTGAAAGGGTTTTAAATCTTCTAAATCAATGCAGTATGCAGTGAAGTGTTCCCTGAGAAATTGCTGCCCCTGTCATCTTACTTGACTCAAGGTTGATGTCCTGAATAATTTTATGATCTGTTCAATAAAGAAACAATAAGAGTAATTATTTTCAATACACAAGATGGCTCCACTCAGAGTTTGTTATTGTGGTAGATTTCCCCTACGCACCTGACTTAAGTTTAAATGCTTCATAACGTTTAATTAAATCATATTATTCATTCATTATTTTTTAAGTCAAGGTGTGTAATGGTGGGTGGTCTCCTAATCAACACTTAAATAATTTATACTCTAGTGTCTCCTAATGGACGTCGGCTGAGTCGGTCAAGGTCTTGACCCTTTTGAACACTATCACTCAGAAATAAGATCTCTAGTGTTCCTAACTTGCTGCACAGCAATAACCAGACAGACAGATTATGCCTTTGAATATGCTTTATTCACATCTGGAGGACCTCGTATCAATCATAGAGAATCCCACCAGCTAAAAGAGTACAACAGTTGATATAGGACCATGGCAAAGCATACAATATGATTGGTTCTTCATATGTCAAACCCTTCTGTTACTAGGTAAAGCAAGATCTGCCTAAATCATGTGTTTATTATTTTGTTGGTTACTCAGTATCATGGGGCTATTATATTTAGAGAGTTGTCTAGTTTATTTCCCCTTTTCTTATATTCAGATATGATTCAGACACACACTGACTTTGGCACAAGGTTTGATGACATTTAGGTTTAAAATCACAGTATATGACTTTCTTCTCTCTGATGAACAAAATCTGAGGTATATTAATAAATAATTATTTAACGCCTTCTGAAATAAAAGCCCTTCTGAAGCGAAGCAATACGTTTGTATAAGAAAAAATCCATATTTAACAAGTTGTACTAAGACAGTAATATTAACAGACCAAACTCATAAACATCATAGTAATAAACCATAGCCTACTATGTACAGCAAAGCAGATGAGCCCAGAATATGAACGCAATTCGTTTAAGTAGGCTACACGTTAAGTGTTTTCCTCCCATAGAAAACCGTTATAAAGAAAAAGCTTTTAACATCACTTAATGTAGCCTACTAAGTGACATTAAAAGATCAAATTCTGCACAAACCAATTTTTCAGTATAGTATGCTTTATTGGTATAGTGTTTACTAAGTTTGGTCTTTTGATGTCACTGTCTTGGTACATTAAGCCACGTTAAGCGTTTTCTTTATGGGAGGAAATTAAAAGTGTTGCGTTCATATTATGGGCTCATCTGCTGAGGATTTATAGTTTATGGACTGTTTTGATTTCGATAATCACATCTAGCAATGGAAAAGCATCGATGGCATCGATAAAAGAGAACTTTAAAAATGAAACTATTGCCTCGGCCAGCGACGCAGTGGGGAGGACGCACAAGAGGAGAGGACTGCATTTACAATGCTTATACTCATTTTTGATTGAATTATTATTATTTTAAAATGTGAAAGCACAGCAACAAATATGATAAACTATTATTTGACCAAAAAAAAAAATTCAAAACTTTATGTTTGGGATATGGCTACTTGCACAGCTGTCTGCAAGTATGCAAACTTGAATAGTAATTTCTTTGTTTCAGTTTCTGTTGCTCAGTTTAGTTTAATTCTCTCTGCAGTAAAGCGGCACAATCAGTTTAGTTTAGTTTAATGCCATCTGCGGTAAAGTAACACGATTAGTTTAGTTTATTTTAGTTAAATACCCTGCGCAATAAAATGGCACAACTAGTTTAGTTTAGATTTTAGTGAAGTTGAATTCTCTCTACAGTAAAGCAGCCCACTTAGTTTAATCTTGTATACTTTAGTTAAGCCCTCTGGAATAAAATGGCACAACCAGTTTAATTTAGTAAAATATAGTTTAGTTTAGATAAGTTTAGTTTAATTCTGTGCGCTTTTTGGTAAAGCAACAGTTTATTTTATTTAGTCTAGTTCAGTAAAGCAACACATTTAGTTTAGTTTAATGCCCTCTGTCTGAACAGCACAGTCAGTTTCCTTTCTTTCACTTCATTCCATTCTGTTTATCTCAGACCACCACCAGGTCATTTAGCATTGTTTAACTGTCTGATGTGTATCTGGAGGGCAATTCCTGCGGGAATTCCCTCTGACTGTATCAATATGACCAAAACCCACGATTAAGACTAAGATTAAAACTTCCCCCACTGTACTAAAGGTGTGATAATTAGCAGACCTTCAATGTACACACATCTTGGCCTACAGGCCTTGATATCACTATAAGCACCTCTTTGCCTTTTGGAATTCCAAATGGCCCTTGTAGCAAGAGAGAGGGGGTTGAAACGGCAAAGCAAATGTCTTTGTTCATTTTGAAATATCTTTGGATATTTTCAACCTTACAAATCCCCCCTTGGCACCGTTGGCCACACTCATGGAGTCCAAAGGTAACACAGTCCATGAAGACATGCTTTCTGTTGTGTGTAGACGTCATCTTCAGACTTCTCATCCAGACTTGTTGCATTAGCAGTTGGTCAGTCTTTAGTCTTTGTTCCCCTGTGTGAGAGATCCTCATCAAGTGGTGTTGCACCGTTCATAGATATGCAAATCATCCATCAAAGACTTCACACCTCCACAACAATCAGGCACTGAAGATGGTAGAACTCGGTTGTTCCTTTTATGAAACGAGACACAGGATTTGAACTTTGGCAGCAGGGATCCTGTGATTTAAAAGAACATATAGCACAACAAACAGCACAAGCATACATATGGCATTTGTCATTGGTTAAAGGTTTGATATGGTCAGATTAAATTTGCCTCTGGCAATAAGCCCTTAAATCAATGTACTTGAATGAGGAAAGGGTAATATCTTCTGTTTCAAGTTTGTGTATTAAATTACACAGTGGTGTGGGAATTCATGACAGCATTGATAAAGCACAACTCCCTCACACCTTCAGCACTCACACATCCCTATATAAGAGCTTTACTAACACTGAACTTTACTGTGGGAACCAGGCACTTCTCACTGTACTCCTCCTCTAGCAACACCAGAACATTTTGGATGCTTTTAGATCCAAAATGATTGATTTGGTCTCATGAGACCAGAGTATTGATTCCCAGAATCTATATTTTGTAAATATGGGCTTTGGAAACTGACTTTATTGTGCTTTGGCTACAGTAGGTAGTTCCAGTGAGAACAACAACCATGCATGTCATTTCTGCAGACTGCATATTACTCTGTGAGATCAACAGTCACTCTTTTCAGAGCTTTTGCTGGCTCTGAGACACTCGCTTGGCATTTCTCCTGCTCCTTGTCTAGCAAAAAAAATCCCTCATCACTAAATGAAAGCTTAAAATGAAGGTCCATTGTCCATTGTTTTTGAATTTCTGTGTTACTGTTGCTATATTATTATATATATATATATATGATTTGGTAATCCTCTTGCACCACCGTCCTCTTTTGTGCTAAGAAATAAGTCTCCTGACAGTTCTCTCCCACACTGATAATCCGCTGTTATTGGTGAACGGGGCTGAACTGACAATCTCCTGTCCTGGCCTTCATCCTCCCGTTTCGCAGTGCCGAAATCTGGTGCCACAGTTGGCAGTACATGTCCACCAATGAGTATAAGCTGCCTTGTGTGCTTATTAGTAGGTAGTCCACAGTAACTCTACTAAATTTTGCAACCCTCTAACGTGATCCTTTTGTTTATATCCTTCAGTACCCAGGTAGCCAAAACAGTTTGGCCTGATAATGGCCCAGATCTGGCAGGCCAGAAGAAATAACTCGGCCCAGTTGCGGTTGCCAGATTTGGGATGGAAGCAGGATGAATGACGCCCCAGAATTGGCCCAAATACACTGGCCCGAGTCTGTCTGCCAAAACTGCCGGCATTGGGCCACAGTCACGCTGACAAAAATTGAACACTTAGCCAGTGCTGGTCTGAGTCTTGTTTGCTAAATTAAATAATATATTTGCACTTACTCTTAAACAGAATTAAAAACGTTTTTTTTTTGTGTGTGTGTTCAGTATAACTTCTAAAATATGTGTATTAAATTTTTATTTTATAAAAACAGCTTTGAATAATTTGTTTTTCCACAAAATGACAATACCTTTATATTATTAATGACAATAATATTACAGTGTCCTTGTTAAGCCTACATGTACTTATGTACTAAATATGTAAACTTTACAAAAATTAAGGGTTTGGCCCTTACACTTTTTTTTCCCCCACCTACAACCCCATGAATCACTCCATGCCTCCCCCATAACATCAATATATGCTCCTTTTCCCCAAATAAATATGACATAATGAAAATGAGTGATATGACATTTGAAACAAAAAAAAAAAAAAAATGAAAAAACAAACAAGAAAACTCCAGGAGCCTCCTCAAGTAAGCGTACCCTAAAAGAAGGAACAGATTGACAGAAAGAGAATAAAAAGGGGAACAGACAATGACATGTATGGTTAGTCAGGTAGATCTCAGAAACTGATAACATGAATGGTAACTCAGGTAAATGTTAACATTTGGAACATACCTTATGTAGAATTGGTTTGCTTTTTCAGCTGTCTTTTGATGAACTTTTCAATCTCTCCTGGCAGTACTTGCATTTCTTTGGACTGATTTAAAAAAGAAGAAAGATCAATCGCAGTGCTTCCATTGTTGTCAGGATTAAGTCTGAGAATGATTCAGTGGGCTATATAACAATTTTAATTGTCAAGAAATGACTTCTCTTTAAATGTTTTGGTTCAACATACTTACCTGTTGATCAAACATTGCCTTAAACTTACATCAGAACATTTTTATTTTGTTTTATTTAGTAACTTTTAGGAGGGTGTACTCATTTTTGCTACACAACATTTTATCACCTTGATAAGAAAATCTTATTTTCCTGAATAATTTTGACATGCTTCTTTGGTAATTGATTAAGCAGACTTGCTGAAACATTATATCTCTAAAGAATCCTAACATGTTCTCTAAGTAATTGAGTAACTGCTGACTTTCAGAAGTTTCAGAGGGGGTGTACTCATTTATGCTGTGCACTGTATTTACATATAACAAAACATAATATAACAAATAATGTTGTTAAAGGTTGTTATTTTTACCTCACAAATTCAACATTCTGCCTTGTTTAAAATTATGCAATCTATCGAAACTTGTTTGCAGCAGAAGTCACAGAACAGAGCGACATGTTATTTCATATTATGTAGATGAGTAAACTGCATTAAATAAATGTGACAAAACATGTAATTGGTATGACATTTGAATAAAATAGAATCAAAAAATGAATATCACGATTTCAATATTCATAAATAATAATTTGTTTGCATTTGTGCATCTGTAAAGCAGTTCATATGTACATATTTTACGTTTTAGTGCTGTCAATACATAAATATTGTTCGTTTCAATGTGTATGAAAATGTACAGTAAGTAAATGTGCGTTTGGTAGAAACACACTTTACATAAAAACATTTGAGCAATAAAAGTACAAATACCAAACATCACTTAAAGATAAACTGTATTTATTTTTCAACAGATATATGCAAAAACAGAACATTAGACTAATGAATGCATGGCAGGAACATATATCTGGAGCATCACAAACTGCAGGAGAAGAACAAGACAAGAAAGAACAAGAAAAATGTCAAGCAAAAAGGACGAGTTTTAACCTAATGAACCAAAAATTAAAATAGTGAGACGGAGCAGCATTAATAGTGGAAAACCAAACTGTGAGTATTTATGATGTTAAAGACAGAACACTTTCTCATCATCAACAGTTTCATTTGATGCTGGAATATGTATTTAATCCTCTCTATATGCCAATAATCAGATGATTAATAGTTTAATAGTGTTTAATAGTTTCTCATGATGAAGACAGTTTCATTCGAATGACTAAATTATCATTATCATACTAATCATAGACTAAAACTGTGTAGAACTGATGCAGAAATCTGACTGTATGTGTGTTAGTTCTGAGAGTGTTTTTCTCTTTTCAGAAACCAGCAAAATACTCTTCATCAGTCAGTCAATGATTATGCAGTGAACGCTGTTTATTTTTTAGCATTATTGTATGTAGATATAATATTTCATCTGGTCTTCCATAATTTATTTTCTGGTCTGTATTACTCTGTACAATTTTGCATTTTTATATTTTAGCACTTCTGATGTTATCGACTTCTGATGAATTGCTTTGTCTGATAAAATCTGTTAAATGTATAACTGTAAAAATGTAAAATGAAATGTTTAAGAATGACTTTTGCATTAAGTATGATTTTTCCTGAATTAAATATATATGTGTATACATGATATGCCAGAACACACACACACACACACACACACACACACACTGTTATGAGCCAAGTTATTTATTCATTTAATTCATTCTGTTGTCCTATGTCTATCTTGTATTTCCTATCTCTGTGTATGTGCCTGTGCATTTTTGTGTTCTAGATGGGCGGTGACTTGTGATAATCTGTTGGAGGCTGTGATTGGTTCTCCTCTTCACCTGATCCAGATATAAGGACCGCCCCAACGATTGTACCATCGTGTCTTTGATCATACTTCTTCGCGTCGTTTTGTTTAGTCTAGAGTGTCGTGCCAGAGAGATTGGTTGTGAGTGTGACTGTAGTTTTCTGAATTGTTGATATTTGCTGTTTACTTGACCCACGCCTGTTTGACTATGATTCTGGATTCTGATTTTGATTTGTTTGCTGCAGACTTTTGAAGTTATTACCTGTAAATACTTTTGTGTATATATATTTGCCAAATTAAGGGATGTAGGGGGTTTGACGCCATTTTATTTATTTATTTATTTTTTGTATATCTTTTCACGTTGTTTTTTTTTTTATTAGGGAGGTAGGTAAGTTTAAACTGTATTTTGTTTTCTTTATTTTCAATTAGGAATTGTAGAGGGTAAAAAAAGATTCTTCTGTTTGTTATTTTGGCCTTGTCTGCCCCTGACGCTAAGCCCTTGTTAAGAAATAAATCTTTTCTTTTCGTTATCTCTCTGGTAGTGAGACTCTTTTTCTGCTTTTCCTGTTATGGCTGACCCCTAGACAGTCGTAACACACACACAGATCATAATGAGTCACACTAACACACAGATCATAATGAGTCACACTAACACACAGATCATAATGAGTCACACTAACACACAGATCATAATGAGTCACACTAACACACAGATCATAATGAGTCACACAGAAAGCAGAAACTTTCCAAAACACATTTGATGTGTCTGGTGTCTGAATCTGGATTTTGAATCATTTTCCCTGTTGGCTACAGTCACTGCATCAAAATAAACCTGGGGAATTTCAAACTGTATCAGATCACTGTACATCATCCCCATCATAAAGTTTTAGTAAACATCTTGACATTTTATCACCATCAGCATGCATGACATTACACTAGGGAAGACAAGAAAACACAAATCTGCTCTTCTATTCACCTCTATTAGCGCCACCTACTGCTGAACACACACTGCGCACATTATTACCTTAAATATGACTGGCCTATAGAGCTCTTCTTTACCTTTCGCATTTCTGACACTGAATTAAAAGTGATGTTTTGTGACTGGATTACAGCAGTGTCAATAGAACACACACACAATATTTTTATTTATAAAAAAAAAAAAAAAAGACAAAATAGCATTCAAAATAAAAACATTGTGTTGTTAAGAGTATATGTAGATTTAGCTCTGAGTTGTAACTCAAAACTAGAATATTGTAAGGACCACCGAATTTGGTTTCAATTTTACTTTAGCTGCTCGTTTAATCCGACTCCAATTTCAAATGATTACGGTTACGAACTCGTCTAGGGGTTTTTATTGAGAACGTAACAAAATAAAAATATGGTTAAATAAATAAATAAACGAACGATGAGAAATCCCCTTTTCCTCTATCCCAGCTCTTTTCACTTTCACAATTGATAATTCTCATAAAGGTTCACACAAACCCTCTATTTAACACCATAAAATAAAAAGAACACCAAACCAGAAATATACTTAAGTTTGATTTATTATTCAGGGCTTAACAAAAGCCAACGAATATAAATTATATACAAATGCCAGGGTAAATAATAAACTTAAATAACCAAGAGCAAATGCCAAAACAACAAACAAAACAAAGTCTTACTTAAGGTTTTAACAAAATAACTTCCCTGCCAAAATAAAATAAAATTAAAGACAATAATCTTACCTCTCCCTGACTAAAGAAAAACAGGGGAAACATTTAGAAGGGGAATAAACCCAAATAAATCTCCCTACACAGGCTGACAGAGCCAGACTCACACGTCTCAACAGTAACCACACTTTAGTTCACATTTCACAAGTTGCTTAATAGCAAACACAACAACGTCTCTGGGATAGCGGATAAGGGATCTCTCTCGAGCTGTGTCTCTCTGCTGCTTTATCTCTGTGTGTAGCTGAGGGGCTAAGGACTGTAAGGTGCTAGTTGTCACTGAGGAGGTGGAGTTGGTCTGGGTGTGTCGGTTAGAACACCAAAGTCGGAGAAAAACAGATTTATTTGTACAAGCATATGCAGAGGGGGAGCCAGGTTATAGTGTGTTGTGTTAAACAGTGTTCTCTGTTCACATATAGGAGATGAGCATGAAGACTGGTGCAGAGTGGTATAGTCTCATGCCTTTATGTCCTTAGAAGTATGTCAGTATATACTCATGTGTGTGGTCTGCAACAAACAAAATAAAGATATGTTCTAACAAACAATGTTTCTTATTACAGTTCACAACATCAATATGCTCACATTCATAACAGCATAAACGGCATTAATAAGCTACTGGCTTCCCCCAAACATCAACACAATGTAGCATTTGTTACAACAAACTGGGCTGGTATAAAACAGCTTACATTATTACATGTGAACTCAAATACTGCTATATTTTACACTGGCGTCCGTTTTGTATTATCACTCTTTTAATGTCTATATTCAGTAAACAGTAATCAACTCCGCTTGAGTAATATAGTGAAATTTACAATACTCACTTTCTCTCTGGACGCACACAACTTTAAACACTCAAAGGAACATAAAGATGATCGATCATATAACTGCTGTTTTACACAGAATCATAAGGCTCGTTTCCGCTGGAGACAGATGACAGCTGATGCAAGACTGAATTGCGTGCACACAGTACTGTGAAGCACTCCACCGAATGCGCTGCGTTCCGTCGAAATAAAAGTCCCCGCAATCGGGAAGCAAGCGCTCTCATGCATCCATGTCATAAATCAGCGTCATTATTGAGACTTTCGCACACTGTGTAGCAAGTAAGCCACGCTGCCGCTAATTGGAATCAGCTGCAGATGATCTGAAGTACTGCTTGGAGGAGAGAGAGAGAGAGAAAGATAGGAGAGAACAACATGGGAACATCCAAAACATACACAATTACGTAATGGGATGTAACATTACTCTTAGATTGTGTTTCTAATTAAGGAATTTATTATTGGTCACATATTAATTTAGATATTTGATTATTCTGATCATCTTATATTTTCAATTATTCGTTCATTAGGGACCCGATATCGCACAGAGAATCGCATCGGCCGATTGCGTTCTCACAACACAAACTCTGATTCTTAGTCTGAGGATGCAGAGTTTACTAATGCATTTGAGTGAAACCGCTCCATGCTTGTTCATACAAAAACACAGTTTTCTTAGTCACGACACTTTCACTTGCTAAGTCAATGTTGGACAGAAATCAAAAGGTCGATCTGTCATTTCATTGAGCCTTTAGTTTGATCTTGACGCAGATCTGCAGTAGCTCAGACTCCACTTAATCTACTGAACATTGAACATGCAATGGTTTTAAATAAAATGGTTTTAATAGTTTAATCTAAGTGTTAATGCAGCTATATTCCCTATTCTGTCCTATGGGCAAGGCAAGGCAAGTTTATTTATATAGCACATTTTATACACAATGGTAATTCAATGTGCTTTGCTTAGAAAAGGAATTAAAATTTAAAAGATAACAATAAAAGCAGAGAATAAAAATAATTAAATAAAAGTTGTGAGAAGAATTTAAAAAAAGGTTACATAGCTGCCTGAATCACTAAGTTCGTGGTCCCCTATCTGGAATGGAAGAGATAGAGAGTCATGTTCCTGCAGTTCATTAATGCTGCTGATTTATAATATTGTGTAAAGATGTGAAAAAATCCAAGATGAAAATAAAATTACATTATGATTGATTTCATACTCAATTTTAAAGGTAGACATTGCTTCATAAATGTGAAGCAATCAGTAGCATCATGCCCTGACTTGTATGACTTTTTTGTTAGTCTTCCAGTTTGTTTTCTCTTTCAATCTTTGATGTTGATATGATGATGATGATAATTTTAGATCACAACATCTCCATGTGGAAAACCCCAGTAGGACAGTATGACTCATAATTATTGTAATTTACAAAAATTACAATAATTATTTTTAACATCACCTATTTTTCTATTTATCAGACATCAAATCTGTTACAGCAAAAACTGGGCATTTTTTTTTAAAGTATTGAGAGAAAGAGTCTTTTTTCACTATGAACTGTCATGAAGGTAAATAATTACGGCGCCCCTAAAGGGACGTGGTGGTGGGAAAATAGGAAGGGAGGAAATTTTAAGTGCTGGTGGGAAAAAAAATTTGGGATGGGGGGATTTTTTTTTTTTTTTTTTTTTTTTTTTTCAAATCTTTTGCGTTCCCTCGCAAAACTTAAGCAGTGCTTAAGCAGTTCAGTAAAGTTGGCAATATATTCACAGATTCGAGCTTCCCGGATTAATAACTTGTGAGCTAAATGTTGTTCAAACACAAATGCAGCTACTTCCAATCATAGTAACCTAGACAACGAGTTACAACCCAATTTTCCTCAAATGTGCTTTATAATAAATTGGTCTCTATGACCCTGCGGCGGAGATACACGTCTGAAGGGACCGTCTGAAAAGTGCAAAACCCAAAACCCTTTTGCTCATTTTATATTAGCCTATGTAAAATACTCAATAACTTCATTGTAACACACTGTACTGTCACCAAATTTAGTTCATACATCACTGCTCTCCTGCTGGTTAGGTACTACAACACTTAGTTTGGCAAGTAGCACATAAAGGCCTTCTTTCTACACAAATGATGTTGGTACACAGCTTACATACTTACAACAGCGTTTGCGTAATTGCTGACTGGATTTGATGGCATTACAATTTATTTAATATTTTTACTCATAATAGTGAAGTTATTGATTTTATTTAATAATAATAAAAGTTATGTTTTTTTTTTTTTAATCAAACTAAGTGTTCCAGTACAACCAGCAGGAGAGCAGTGATGTATGAACTAAATTTGGTGACATAGTGTGTTACAGTGAAGTTATTGAGTATTTTACATAATATAAAATGAGCAAAAGGGTTTTGCACTTTTCAGACGGTCCCTTCAGACGTGTATCTCCGTCACCTTCTTTATATTTGAGTCCAACAAGTTAAAACTCGAGCTGCGCATTATTTGTGTGCATTATTAACGCATGTTACTAACTGAAACTCTACTGCCAGCCAGCGGGACATTAAAGAGGAGGTGTTTGTCCGAGCTCACAGCAAGGGGACGATTATAACTTTGCGTGGGAACGCAAAAGATTTGAAAAAAATAAATAAATAAATAAAATCCTCCCATCCCAATTTTTTTTTTCCACCAGCACTTAAAATTTCTACCACCATGTCCCTTTTAGGGGCTCCGTAAATAATGAATTTGAATAGTGAATTATTCCTTTTTCTCATGCAGCCGTCATAGTTGGGTAAACCAATGAAGCACAGACATACAACACACTCATTATACAGAATCATGAATATTAATATATGAGCATGGAAAAAAAATGACAACAAACTCCCAAGCACAAGGGAGAAATGCAAAAGAATATTTAAAAGGGCTAATAATAGGCTACTTTGATTACGTTTATGAGCACTGCAGTCTCATGATAAACAACACTTAGGTTAACACAGAAAGAATAAAGACATAGTTTATTTTTTGTCCATTTTTCTTTGAATTTTCGATCCAAACCAGTCTTTTGTCTCAGAATAATCGTGTCATCGTGTTCGGCTACACCACTGTATCAGTGTCCAGTTTGCACATATAATTCATTTGAAGAAGACTTGATGAAATATGTGTGCATACACCGTGCTGGTTCATGTTTGGTGCAGGAGAATATGTGAAATATGTCTATAAAAACTTTAAACACGGATACTTTATTCTGTATATGAGCTATAATCCATGTGGCTAGTGTTGTTAAACACAAAGCGGAGCTTCGGGCTGAAACCGATCATATCGCGCGCTCCGCGTGTATATCATATAGGTGGTGGTAATGAACTCACAGAAGAGTTCTGTTTTTGCAACACACTTTAGAAGTATGTGTAATTTCATGCAGGTGTTCTGATGGTGTTTGTTTGAATTCTCACACTCTCTTGTATTACAGAAAGCAGGTTATGCGACTTACCTGGATAGGTTTACTCAGAGTAAGTGGATAACCTCAGATTTTGGTTCCAAAACCTGAAGTAGATTTCAGGGTAAGTAGCCACAGTAATTTCAGAGCAGGTTATTTTCAATAAATCTGTTAAACACATCTGTGCTCATGAGCAATGAATCTAAAAGATGTGTAACCTACTTAAAATAACCTAAAAGAAGAGTTAAGAGATTTTTAGTTTTATCTAATAATCAGGTTATTTTCAGTTGTCTTTTAACCGCATTTCATTATTGCCCAGCAGATGACAGCAGTGGTGCTGCAGAGAGGTGAAACCAATGTAGTTCTCAGTAGCGAGAAGGAAAAAGAAAAAAACGCTAGTGAACTGAGCTCTACACGAGGAAAGAACCACACGGAGTTAAATTTAAACCATAAGATTTTAGAGCTGTTTTACAGAAATTATCTTTTATACGGTATCACGAGGGAAGTACTTATGAGGATTTGTGGATTTTTTTGTTTTCTCCGGTTGGTTTTTTGTATGCATGATTTGATACAGCCATTGGACAGACGGAGATGCGCCGAAGAAGCACAGTGTGCAAGGAGTTCTTATCAGCAGGAACTGTTCCATTCGACGTGTTTTCATTTCATCTCACAGATAAGCGCTTGAGATCTCATCACACTACCCGGGTAGAACATTTTAATATTTTTTTTGTTTTGTTTTTGTTTGTTTTTTTGTTTGTTTTTTTTTATCAGAATTTTTTTTTTTAAAGGACATTTGGTTCTGTACTAAAATGACTTTGATTTCTGAATTACAAGGGATAATGTGTTTTCAAATAAATACATTGTAACTGAAGAAAAAAAGTAATTTTTGGATTATGGTTTATTGTTAAATAAATGCCGGCTATATATACATACATGTGTTTTGAGTGAAGTGAATTAGTGCTTGGGATATATATATATTTTTTTATTTTTATTTTTTTTATTACTCCTCCTTGGGAAAGTTCCTAGGCACTTGCGCTTAATTATAGTTTCGTTGTAGTGTGAAGCAGTTGCTTACAGATGCAAATGAAGCATTAGCATCTGGTTCATATGTTAAATGTGCATATTAGTACCAGCACTACAAATTTGATCAATTTTTTTTCCAAGCTCATTTGACCAATTCCAAATCTTAATAATTACTATTAGGTCTGTATATAATCATTAATAGGTGATATTTAATTGTTGATGAGTGTCTTAAAGGGTTAGTTCACCCAAAAATGAAAATAATGTAATTTCAGACAGGACCACTTTGGCAAGTTGCTTGAGTTGATAGAAACACAATTTATCTTTTATGGTTCCTTATGGGGGTTCTTGCTCCAAAATTAATTGAACATACAAGCGTCTAATAGGAGAATGGTAGTGATTGGAGCGATTTGACAGCTGACCGCATCAGCTGGTCGCAGCACGTGGCCTGACTGAACTAACGCTGCGCTCGATTTATTCCTCACCCTCATGCCGTTCCACACCCGTAAGACCTTCGTTCAACTTCAGAACACAAATTAAGATATTTTTGATGAAATCCGATGGATTTCCTCTCTCAAGATCCATGTACTAAAAACATATTTAAATCAGTTCATGTGAGTACACAGTGGTTCAATATTAATATTATAAAGCGATGAGAATATTTTTGGTGCGCCAAAAAATTAAAAAAATAACGACTTATATAATGATGGCCGATTTCAAAACACTGCTTCATGAAGCTTCGGAGCGGGAAAGAAAAATCTGTCCCACGGAGGTCTCTAATACAACATAAAAGTTACCTTTTAGTGAGCAAAACGTGCCGCCTTCGCCTTGTGATGGCTTGGAATTCCAATGGGAATCGGATATGCGTGTTTAGACGTAGGTCGGATGTCCACAGATCGGATATGTATCGGATTTAAAACCACATTTGGAAGTCGCTCAGATCGGATGCGAAAAAATTGGATCTCGTGTGGATTTTTGTGTGTGCACACGTGTGCACCTAATTCCGATCTGTGTCAGGTGTGAGAAAAAGATCGGATTTTTTGTGCCAGTGTAAATGCAGTCTAAGTGGAAGAGAGGGGGTATGCAGAAGAATGCTAAATGCCTCAGGGGGTACCCGACTGTAAAATGTTTGGGAACAACAGCGGAAGTGAATTTGAAAACAAGCAGGCAGCTAATATGCACACTTAATTATTAGTTTATTTGTCGCAAGTCATCGTCATTGCAAAAAACCCCACTGGTTTATTGTTTTAGTTAGTTTGTTGGCCTACAATAGATTCTTTAGGACAAGTAATAAGTTCAAGAATGGGAACATGTAATTTTTTTTTTTTTTTTTTTTAGTGACACCTGTGTTGCTTGCTATTTTTTTTTACATTTTGTGATTGTTACACTATAATAAAAAAGACTGAAAATGTGAAGTTGCACTTCAGCTTTATGTGACTTTAGTGAAATCGCTATACCTAAAGTAAATAAAATGGCCTAATTTGATCCTACAGTGTTGCTACTCTGCACATGCTTTTTGATCATTACAAATAATACATCAAAATGATTATCTTAGAATAGAAGATATGCTGTCTCTCACATCACATAAATTATCAATAGTTATGTACGTGATCTTGAAGAGGATTCTCCTAGTCCTGGACTTGGACTTGACTTGGACTTGACAAAGGTGGACTTGACTACAGCCCTACTACATGCTAAGAGAGAGTTAATTTTCTGTGGCCATGAAAAATATCCTTTCTGAGAGCTGATAGACAATCAATACTGATTGCTCACTGGACAAACAGATTAAATGATTGTAATATTAATTTAGCTACATCAAGTTACTTCGATTAACTGATCCAAATATTTCTAGTTAATTATGAGTTATAATTAATTATTCATATTTCCCTATTGAGGTAATTAGCTGCATTTTATATCCTATTATCTTCTTTACCCTTCTACATTTTAGAGACTGAATTAAAAGTGATGATGTTTAGTGGCACCTGTAACCAATTTTCAATCAAAAAGTAAAAAATAAATAAATAATTCTACAAATATAGATGAATGAGGATGATTATGCGTAACATGAAGCACAGACGCACTGACACATTTGACAGACAAGGCTTAAGCTAGTCCCAGACTAAAATGCATGTTTGAGCTGTATTAACTGCTAAGTAACTTGCACTGACATTTTTAAATTGTTTTTTCTAGGATGTTTATAAAAGCTACCTAAATACACTAACTAAGGTCTAAGCCCTGTCTGTGAAACCGGGCCCTGATGTGTCTGAATCTAGATCCTGTTCTATATAGGATCAGTTTCATGCTGACAATGCAAACTTGTTCTGAGATTAAAAACAAAAGATCTTCAGTGATCTATCTGTGTGTATCTGGTTACTGTTTAGCCCTTTCAGGCTTTATATAAATGCTCATGCATGATTAATACTGATACTGCATCAACACCTAAAGCAGAAGAAGATGAGGAGTTTAACCTGCTGTCTGACGGTCTTCATACCGTATAAAAGCTGAACTTTCTGATCTCTCAGAGCTGCGGGGGATGTTTCCTCTTTTCTGCTCATCACATGGTAATTAAAACACTTTATCTTTAATTTTTCTGTAGAGATTTTTTTGACATTTATTTATTTAAATCCAGACTCTATTTCAGTAAAACTGAAATGTAATCCTGTGCTGCACATTAACCATTAACTAATTTTAAACTTCACTCTAAACTGAACCATTGTATTCTTTTAGACAGATGATACAGAAGCAAAATGTATGAGAAATGAACACATGAGAGAACTGCAGTGTAATTAAACATATGACAAGAGAGAAAGAGAAAAATGGAGAAAAAAAAGAACAAAAATTTACAATCTAATAAACCAAAACAGAAAAAGACATCAAGTCTAGTCAGACAAAACAGCATTAACAGCGGCAAACCAAACTGTGAGTATTTATGATGTTTCAGATCAAACTCTGTTATATTTCAACATCAACAGTGTTTCATCTTCTGTGTGTCTGAATGTGTGAAATCAGTTCTAAACTATAACTTTCCAGTCAATATATATAGGAAAATCATAATTTACTCTTAGCTATGGTCATAAGTTTATACTTTTTTTGTCTGGTGAACTATATGAAAACATCAGTTATGTGAAATTCACTTCAAGTCTGTTATGCTTATTTGTATTGATTTTGTTAAAAATACTGCAAGTCATTATTCTGCAAGTTGTATGTACATTTATATCCACAACTGTACGCATTTTGTAGATGCTTTTATTCAAAGTGACACTGATTTATGAATTAGCAAATGATGCAGATGAACCGATGATACACAGTTTGAGCTACAAGAGTTGCTATAATCTGATGTTCATGTTTTTCTCATTCACAGTCTCTCATGCTTCACAGATTCAGATCAATTCAATTAAATTTAAGCACTTTTTCACAATACACCATACATTCTAGTGTTCCAGAGTCACAGAAGAGGTGAGACACTCACACACATCATAAACGGGGAATAAAAAGAGAGAAAACTGATGTAGAAATCTGAAGTTGTATTGATCGTTGTGTTTTATTTCTGTTTTTCTCCTTTTAGAAAGCAGCAGTTCTGTTCATCTAACCTGCAAAGTATTCTTCATCATGTTCCTTCTTCAACAAATATCAAGTTCATGTTTAAGACGGGCACTGTTACAGTATATAAGATGAATGTGTGTGAATGGATTTTATATTTATATAGTACATGTTTGGATTTCATGAATATAGTGCATGTTTTTCTGAATGAATCTGATCTGAATCTGTATTTTACAGTAATCATTGATGTAATCAGTTACTATAGACACTTTTTTAGAGTTAATTTTACTGGAACATCTGTAGCCTACAACTGTTGCAAACTTCTTGTAAAAACTAAATACAAAAATTACCTAAACTGATTGTTTAGTGTGTTAATATTTTTGCTGAGGGTGGGGGGAACAAGAAGATTAGATGCACTGTGGTTTGCCCAATAGTTTCTCCTAAACCAGGCTCTATACCCAACACAATCCCAGGAGAGATAAAGCCTTAAATTATTGGGGAGAGGGACAAATAAGAGAATGGGATGCTGTGTGATCCACCTGTAGACCTTATTCAGAGCCTGACCGGTGTGAAAGTGAGGCTGTGAGGGACAGACTTACTGTGTTTTCAATGGCATCTGCTGTCACACCTGTATAAAGCTCTTAGATCACTTATAATTGTCCACAGCTCATATTGTTATTGAGTTTTTTTGTCTACTGAAATTTCCCAGAAAAATATTTTCACTTGGATTTTAAGGGAATGTAATGTGAAGTGAAAACATAATCCAGATTACATGCAATCAGTTACTATATATATAAGAGGGAACATGTCCAAAACCTTTTCCCAATCCTGCTCCAGAGAGCCGGCATCCTGAGTTTAGCTCAACCAACCCTAATCAAACACCTCTAAACCAGTGAATTCAGAATGACCAGAAACCCGTGTGTTTGGAGATAAACGCTGCATGATGTTGGTCTTTTATCAGCAGAACTGGACAGCACTGACCTACAACCTTTTCATGTCTGTGCAGTTTTGTTTAAACACAAAGATTTGCTGAGCTATTTATGTGTGAAAAATACATCACTGCGTCGCCCTGACAGAATAAACACCTACAACATGATCAGACACTGGTTAAGCAAGTTCTTAACATAGAAAATAAGTTTCTACAAATACAAACAAACTAGATGATGATGTTTCATTTGTTTACTTGCACTCCCTTTCAATTCATCACTCATAGCCACAGATTATTGTTCTGAAAATTCTAATTAATTTGTAAGAATAATCCATTTGTAACGAGGCGGCAGACTCAATGGGATCCATGTGCAGCTTTATTATAAATAATCGTAGTCGTACAGACAGGGGTCAAATACCAGCAACAACAGTGTCCAAGGCAAAGAGTTATCATAAACAGGAACAGGCAAAGGGTCAGGGCAGGCGGCAGGCAAGGCAGAGTAATCCAGGAAACAGTGTTTTTGTCTTGGTGGTTAAAAAACATTGGCCCTTGTAGTGGGGCATGTTGTTACACTATAAGCCTCCAGATCATTGACGCTGACAGATGAACTTATATCTAAAAAAAACCCCATCTTTCTCAACATATTTGTATTTAATATGTATTATGGGCTATTTAATGGCTTTTTAGTGAAGTTCAAACATAAAAATATGGCTATAACTGAAAGGAACAAACCAAAATTGGGTAAAACTTTATTTTGATAGTCCGTAGACATAATATAATATAATAACTATAAGCAATTTTGCAACTACATGTCAAATAGCAGACATTAGAGTGCAAGTACAGGTAACCCTAACCATACTAATAAAGTTGTCTAAAACTAAAAATGTCTAAACTGAATTCATGAATACATCATGCACACTGCAAATGCGGCATGCATATGTGTGAACGCACAAAAGCGCGAGCTGCACCATTCTGCAACACGCACTGCAGTGTTGCGTTGCCAAGTCCGCATCATAATAGTCTCTGTTATTGTGCGTTATGGGTTATTGTGCAGTTTCATTGCTTGGTTTCTTGCAGCAGTACATATTCAAATATATATACAAATTAGGCCTTTAAAGTATCGACTGATTGATATTTGCTTCACAATTTTTAAATTGACCTCCACATTCCACAAACGCGCAAATCTTATCATTACATCCTGGTCTGGCCGGGACTAACAGAAACAGACGAATCAAACTTTTCATTTTGACTCCGGATCCGCCTGCAATTGACCATGGAAAATGCATTTAATCATAATTTTAACTAAATATAAATAAAGTTATAGTGTAATAAAACGTTTATTATAATAATTATCGCTTATTAAAGTATTTCATACATCTTTTTGGAAAATGACCTGTATCAGGATTACTGGGGTTGTTTCCAGTATTGGTCACTAGAGGGCGCTGTTACCTGTTCTTTTGGATTTTGATGTTGATATTGTTATTTATCTGTTCAAATGTGATATTTACTTATTTTTGATTTACTGCCATTCATTAATGATTGCTATGATGTGTTATCTACTTTTGAGTAATACTAAATATGCTTGCAAAAAAATGCTATGCTGTGCAAACTGCAACTGTCTTTCCGGATGTGTATTTATCCTTTGCTGGTCGTGACGTCACCCGCCGGTGACGTTCACTCTCGCCATTGGACTGGCTGACATGAGCGTCAGGGAGCTCAATACTCAAATGTGAATGTATGTGACACAGTGCTTGTGCAGCAGGAGAAGGTGGACAAATTCACGACTCCATTTAACCCAATCCTGCATCAAGTCGTGAGCAAAACTCACAAGGTGAGAACACTTTTATCTTTAACCATTTTGTAAATAACTTTTTAAATATTTAAATCTGAACAGTGATGTTACTGAATCATGTAAAAAAGTGAAACTGAAATGTAATTTACAAAAAATGTGTTATTAATTAACAGCGTTCTATGTCTGTGACGTCAAATGGTAGCTACATGCATTACTCTATTGCTATTTTTACCTCAACACAACTCGGAATATAATATACGATGCCACATTGTGCTGCTTTTGGTTGTAATTTTTAGTCGATGAGCCACAAGAGAAGAGATGCAAGTCTTCACTGCTTTACTAGAGATAAGAGGAGAAAAGAATGGGAAGTTGTGCAAAATGTGTTAAATTAATAAATTTGATTTCCTTGACATGATGACATGATCTATGAAACTGTTTTGAAATTACAAGGAATAAAATGACTTGACTCCATGTCACATTATTGAGTGCATAAGCAAATGAGACTCAACTTCTGTTTGTATCTCATAACAGAAGAATTAAATCAATATTTACTGTAGATGAGTAACTTATGACCTTATGAGTTAGACATAATACACAAAACTACAAAACATTAAAGATGCACAACTGAGTAAATAAGCAGTGAAATACGAAAGAAAATAAAGCACAGACAACATAATTTGCCAAATAATTTGCCATATGCCAAAATGCCTTGAGTAGTAAGAACTGGTCTGACCAACTAGCAGATAGGGCTAATCAGTCTTACTTTTCAGATTCAAATCAGACCAATTTATCTTTTATGTAACTGACAACCCAGGTGAAAAAATACTATAGTGTTTTTGAACCATACTATAGTAAACTGTAGTATACTTTATATATTATAGTATTTACAACACTTTGTTAATGAATGCTACAGCATACTGTAGTAATAACTATAGTGAACTGATAAACTAATAAACTGTAGTGTATATTGTAGTATAATATACCCTATAGTTGTAGAAAACTTAGTACAGTATTGGGTAAAGTAATTTGTTTATATTACTATAGTTGTTATATTACCACAGCAACTATAAAATTACATATTAATTCAAGTACTTTAGTATAGTGGGGTTCAAAAACACTATAGTATTTACTATAAATTATAATAATATTTTTTTCATATGGGAATGCACGACCAGTCTTGAAAAAAAAAAACTAAACAAAACAAAAAAACAAAAACCAATTTGAACCTTACTTGTAAAACAGGATTCCTATCTGGTGCAAAAGACACACACATACGCACACACACAGGTTTGACAACTGCTGTCCCTCAAACAATCAGACCTCACACTGCACAACATCACAGACCTCAGACCTGCACTGGAGATTCCCTCTTTTCAGCTCAACACAAGGTGATCAAAACATTTCTTTAAGAAATTATTTATTAATTCATTTAAATCTGAACATTTGTTTCTGTTATAGTGAAACCGAATGTAAACCCATGTTGGACATAACTCAATAACACATTTTAAACTTCACTGAAAAGAACTGGTTATAGAAACAATTAGAACGCATAGAAACTGCTTAATTAAATTTCACAATTAACTACAAAGAAACTCATTGAATTAAACATGAAATTTTGTTATAGAAAAACTGAAATAGTATTTTCTTGTAAAACATACTTCAATAATCCTTGTGCTAAATAATCCTAAAACTTTTACCGAGTTCATTTAACTAAATTAAACCTTCGTTTTTTTTTTAAACAGATTATACAAAGGATGAATTTATGAGAAATTAACACATGGGGGAACTTATATGGAGCAAGACAAACTTAATAATTAATCTTTTGGACAAGAGAGAAAGAGAAAAATGGAGAACAAAAAAGACAGATCTAGTGCAAAGACATCGAGTCTAAACAGACAAAACAGCATTTATGGCGGCAAACCAAACTATGAGTATTCATGAAACACTGTCATATTTAATCATCAACAGTGTTTCATCTTCTCTGGTGTAAAATCAATTCTAAACTGTGCTTTTTCATTCACTCTGTACAACCTTTATAGGAAAAGCATCATTTATATTTACAGTTGTGGTCATCATAAGTTTACATGGTTACTATTTTCTCTTGTGAAATAAATGTAAACTGTTACTTTATGTGAAATTCATAGAGATTCAGTTCAAGTGTTACGCTTAATCATTGCAGTACTGAATAAAAACAACACAATATATATGATCCTTCTTAATTTGTTAAAATTATTCACATTTTGCAGATTCTGCAAGGTATATATGTAAATTTATTTCCACAACTGCATGCCTTCATGATGATTTCATTCAGAATAACGCTGTTTCATGAATCAGTTCATTCATTCACAGGGAATCAAACCCATTACTCTGTATAATGCTAAAATCTGTTTTTTTTTTTTTGTTTGTTTTTTTTCATTCCTAGTTTCTAACACTGCAGAGTTTCAGAAGATTCACGGGCGAGGTGAGAGATTTGCACATAATATACAGAAATCAAATGGTAAAGAGTATAGAACCAACGCACAATTTTTTTTATCCCCCTGGGACTTTTGTCCTCTGTAGTGGACATTATATTTTAGTTTTAAGTCTGGATGTTTTCAGTCTGGTGTCCTGTAGTTTTAAGTCTGGATGTCCTGTAAAGAGCACATTTATGGCTGTTATATTATGGGGTTTCTAATCAAAATATGACTTTCTGTTACTAAACGGCGTTGATTTTATACATGTCCTCAGTAGAGGACAACAGGTCCGAAATCATGATTATCAGGCATTTCAAGAGGCACAAGTTAATAGTGAAAGAATTTATACATCAGTATTCCCATTAATTATAAGATATTCTTATGAAAATGTTGCCAATTATTACTCCCATTATTACACTTCTTTTTTCATTACATGTTGCTCCAAGAACACATTTATATGCAAATTAGATGAAAAGAAGAGGAGACGCACGTTTTCCAATGAAGATATGATTTATTGAGTTATATAATGACATGGAGTTGATAAAACGATAAACTTGATTGACAATTCTTTTTGTAACTGACCTAATAAGAAATGTAATAACTTTAAATAAATTTAATAAATATGACTTAAACAATAATTAATACGTTTAATGCATTTTAATACATTTAATGACTATGAATAAACTTTTTATAACTTTAAATGTAAATATAGCTGCAAGCAGCAATTACGGGGCCAAGCACAAAAGAGGCACAAGAAGCCAGCCAACACGGCTGGGAGCAACACACCAACTGCAACAGTGAGCAATTAAAGACCTATTCAGATCATTTTAGGCAAAAGAGCTGAAAAATCACAAATACAGTCAATAATAAAGATTTACTGGTTTATCACTTTCGACCAATAGGTGGCGCTGTGATTAAATTAATGAGGTATGGTCAGAGTGAGGTGACAATGACACTCGCAAAGTTTGGTGTCAATATGTGAAAGCATTGCAGAGATACAGCCTCAAGAGTCATTTTGGCATTAAGCCTCTAATTTGTTGCAGTGGCAAATGAATACGGTTTCGTCTATCAACACGAAATCCATAATATTTTACCAGCATGGTCTGAAGATGATACGATTCGATTTTGGTGAAAATTGGACCAACGGTCTAGGAGTAGTTCGAAAAAGTATGTTTTTAAAGAAAATCAAAATGACTGACAGGAAGTTTGGCTGACTGTGGCAAAATTGGCAGCGATGTTCTCAGCATGACCCCCGGAATCTAATAAGACCAGTCTCATTACAATAGGCCACAACTTTATAAAGCTATTAGCATTTTTTAAATATTTTATTATAAAATTTGACCACAAGGAAGGCGCTATCTCAAAACCTATTGTGTACCTTCAGAGCATGGTGCTGATGGCACATCCCAAGTTTCGTAATGGTACATCAATGCATTCATATAATATAGCATTTTATATCATAATACTGTATTGTAGTTAATGGCAATTTCATGTTTTGTTCAATTATAGCGCCACCAAGAGGCACAATCCCACCAATTTTGTAATGTGTCCTCAGGGTGACCCCATACATGTGTGTGTCAAATTTGGTGCAAATATCTCATTTCGTTTTAGAGATCTAGACATTTATATGTATGAGATCATAAAAAAATGACCCATGGGTGACTTTGTTTTGATTTTTTTGCCACTTCCTATCAAAATTTTGACATTTGGGTTTAAACTTTGTAATAACCAACAGCTTAGGTTCTGTGTTTCCTACACTGGTTTCGTCTGGCTCAGACTAACGGTTTCAAAGATATTCGCAATTGTTTTTTAAGCGCTAAATCACCACGCTGCACAGTCAAAACCTAGCAAGTTTGGTATCGTTGGACTCAGCAAGGATTCAGGAGTCTAAGGATATTACTTGCGTGAAAATAAGTCAACCAGATCAAAAGTTATAAGCATATGAAAAAAAAATTCTCCACTAGGTGGCGCTAGTCCGAAACTTCTCAGGCTCCTTCAGGGCCTTGTGCTGATGACCCATACCGAGTTTCGTAAGGATACGCTAATGCGTTCATAAAACACAGCATTTTAGCACAAAATTCAAAATGGCCGATATGGGAAAATTGGATATCAATCGACTATGATTTTTGGACAAACCCATCAGAAGTTATAAGGAAAAAGATCAATTTTTCGTATCTCCGGACCAGTAGGTGGCGCTGCATGATGCCTCGGTACATGTCATCACAAGCATGACCTGTACCAAGTTTGGTCTGAATACGATAAAGCATTGTGGAGATACAGCATTATTTCTATTTTCGCAAGCGCTACGTAAAATTAATTTGTGTGTTTCTCGAAAACGGTTTGAGAATTCCATAACTTTTTGACGGCATGGTCTGAAGATGATCTGGTTCAATTTTCGTAAAAATTGGAGTAACAGCCTAGGAGGAGTTCGAAAAAGTAGGTTTTTGGACAGCTGGTGGCGCTAGAGGGATTGAGTTAGAGACTCCAAATTTGCTATGGACACAGATCAGACTGTCCTTTAACTTTGCGCCAAATTTCAAAAGCGCAGAAATTCAGATCATACAGAAAGTAGGTCAGAGGTCATCCGCAGGAAGAGTAGAGGCTCTCAGAGAAGTTACAGAGCTGCAGTTGTTTTTCTGAGGCGAAACATTTATGAGCTGTATTTATATGTTAGGTTGGCTTTTTCAGCACTTGAAACATTTATCTAAGTTTCTCTATTGTTTGTTATAAAGTATATTTGGTGTGAAAGTGATTATCATGCTCTACACAAGACGCGAGCGACGTGACAACAGAACCCGTTGATTATAATCAGTAATATAATGTCTACACTGGATGCAGGCAGCGTGGTGCACCGTGTCTATGCCGGACGCGCCGCGCCGCGTTACAACCTTACAACAGCTTGTTAGTGACCGCTGCAAAGAGCAAAGATTTCAAGGGGTCCTCCCCTAGAAATATATATATAAATCTTACTGTCGTCGAGCAATGAGCGTGTTTCTTGCGAAAAACACAGAGGAAAAAAGAAAGAAAGAAAAATCTAAACTGAGCCTCTTTGAAGCATTAATATAAAACTCTCTCATACTTTAGACAATGAACCCATACCTGTCCTGACTTGATGTAAACCAAACCTAAACTAATACAGCCTGGTTTACGCTGCTCTCTCTCCCAGACAACGTCTCCAAATACAAACAGATTTAAAGAGAAGAGAAACTCGGATTTACTTGTAACTCACTCTGTATAATAACAGAACACATGAGAATTCCCTGCTGCTCCTGTTGATTCTCAATGTGGACCTTTATTTCTGCATGACTTTTTAATTATATATATGCAGTGTGATTATATAAAAACTCTGGTGTCCTGATGTGAGGACAGTTCTGACTAATTAAACCCAGATGAAACCAGTCATGAGGTTTTTTATTAGTGTATACACTGATCAGTAATAACATTATGAGCACTGACAGGTGAAGTGAATAACACTGATCAGTTAGTGGGTAGATATATTAGGCACCAAGTGAACATTTTGTCCTCAAAGTTGATGTGTTAGAAGCAGGAAAAACGGGCAAGCGTAAGGATTTGAGCGAGTTTGACAAGAGCCAAATTGTGATGGCTAGACGACTGGGTCAGAGCATCTCCAAAACTGCAGCTCTTGTGGGGTGTTCCCGGTCTGCAGTGGTCAGTATCTATCTAAAGTGCTCCAAGGAAGGAACAGTGGTGAACCGGCGACAGGGTCATGGGCGGCCAAGGCTCAGCGAAGGCTGGCCCGTGTGGTCCGATCCAACAGACGAGCTGCTGTAGCTCAAATTGCTCAAGAAGTTAATGCTGGTTCTGATAGAAAGGTGTCAGAATAGTTTGTTGCATCTGGAGCTGCATAGCTGCAGACCAGTCAGGGTGACCATGCTGACCCCTGTCCACCGCCGAAAGAGCCAACAGTGGACACGTGAGCATCAGAACTGGACCACGGAGCAATGGAAGAAGGTGGCCTGGTCTGATGAATCACGTTTTCTTTTACATCACGTGGATGGCCGGGTGCGTGTGCGTCTCTTACCTGGGGAACACATGGCACCAGGATGCACTATGGGAAGAAGGCAAGCCCGCGGAGGCAGTGTGATGCTTTGGGCAATGCTCTGCTGGGAAACCTTGAGTCCTGCCATCCATGTGGATGTTACTTTGACACGTACCACCTACCTAAGCATTGTTGAAGACCATGTACACCCTTTCATGGAAACGGTATTCCCTGGTGGCTGTGGCCTCTTTCAGCAGGATAATGCTCCTGCCACAAAGCAAAAATGGTTCAGGAATGGTTTGAGGAGCACAACAACGAGTTTGAGGTGTTGACTTGGTCTCCAAATTCCCCAGATCTCAATCCAATCGAGCATCTGTGGGATGTGCTGAACAAACAAGTCCGATCCATGGAGGATCCACCTCACAACTTACAGGACTTAAAGGTTCTGCTGCTAACATCTTGGTGTCAGATACCACAGCACACCTTCAGGGGTCTAGAGGAGTCGTTGCCTCGACGGGTCAGGGCTGTTTTGGCAGCAAAAGGGGGAACAACACAATATTAGGAAGGTGGTCATAATGTTATGCCTGATCGGTGTATATAAAAGGCTTTAATAGCCGACAAACATAACATTTGACAACAGTAACATGAGAGAATCACCTAGAAAGGCTTTTCACATTTATACACTATATGTGTACGTGATCTATAGGAATATTGTAGTGTTAATATCAGATGTTGTAATAACACTGAAGCTGTTGATCAGGAATTGATCTGATGTCTCATGATATGATGTTATATCGCTTTAATTAAACTCTGTGTGTGTGATTGAACAGATTCAGATGAAGAGGAGAAAGAAAATCGCACATCCAGAAAACTGCTGGAGCCTCAGAAATCACAGAGCAGCAGAAAACAAGAAGACAGAGAGAAAAATGGAGACACAAACCAGTGGATCACAAGAGGAAAGAGAACAGAGACTTGAGAGATGTAGCAGTATGGAGAGAATAAGGCCAGAATGTAAGTGTTTGATCATTACTGAACAAGATGTTTTTGATTGAGAATAACATTCCTTTAACTCAATATATATTTGTGATTTCTAGTCTCTCATGATCCAGACGGGACTGTAAAGTTTGATTCTGATGTCAAAAGTGAAGTGAGATTCTCTCATCAAACCCTTCATCAGTGATGTTCAGCCAGCAGTGTTTCCAGGGTCGCAGTTTTCCTGCACAATTGGGCTATTTGGAAAATGCATTCATGGGAATAATAACAGAGGTTGCGTTTTTTTTGGGCTACTTTTAAAATGTACCACAGCCATGAAAAAAGTTTATCAGTAGAAAAAGGAAAATGATCTTTTAGTAACTGATCCTCAGAATGAACACCTGCACTCTGGGACCACTGAAAGAGTGAAGGAGAGATCGTATGGGGGCGCGTTTGATGTCACTTCACAAATAGAGTTTACGTGAGTTTCTGGTATTTTAAGGTTGTTTAATTCTATTATCTAATGATAAACATCATCAGCGACTGTGCTTGAAAAACACTGAAATGAGTTCAAATGTCTAGAGTTCGAAAATATTGGTTGTTTGGAGCTATTGGTCAAGTGGTTCCTCCATGACAAGCAGTACTTCCTCATTCTGCAGTTTCTTACGGAAGTCTTTCTTATGCAAGTGTCACAACTCTGTTTTTCAATGACTTTGGTCCAATATAGACAGAATTGTCTCATTAGTAGAGATTCATTCATGCACGAATACGAGCATTTAATGTTTAAGACATCTAGGATTTTCAGCCATTGTCATCATCATCTTCATCATCATCATGATCAGACTACAGTCTGATGTTGGTGGAAGTGCACATTTCCCAGAGCGTCTCCTGAAGCTGCACTGAAGCTGCACTTTACTGTGAACATTTTCGCACCACAAACATGATCTGCCAGGACTTTTATCTGAGAAAATATTTGTTTATTTTGCACTGCCTCAGACATTTAATTTCATGCATCTTTATTTTCATTTTCTATGTGTGTATTTGTATTCCTGTATATCGTGATATATTTCAGATTCTATCCACCTTATTTTTAACAGAAGTGCAGTCCAGCCGTTTGTAAATTGAATGTGTCTGGATTCTGGTC
This sequence comes from Hypophthalmichthys molitrix, assembly GCA_037950675.1. Lineage (NCBI taxonomy): Eukaryota > Metazoa > Chordata > Actinopteri > Cypriniformes > Xenocyprididae > Hypophthalmichthys > Hypophthalmichthys molitrix. Next base: position 768,570 of record CM075512.1, on the reverse strand, counting down.
TCATCCACTTCCAGTTATTTTAGATGCACAAAATGAATTGTAAAATTATATAAAATATGCTGAAATAAAATACTATTTGACATATTTGCATGTTACTTGTATGTGAAGGAATTCAAACATGTAAAATAAATGGATACACTAAATCATTTCAGAATAAATCTGCTCTTTTTCTAGTTAGTTAGTCCAAACAAACGTTTATGGAAAAAGGGGCACCTCACAAAAAGGGGCAGTTTTTATTGAGAAGACCTTCACAGAATCGGAGCCCACAAAATTACACTGATTTACGCAGAACGTGAATGTGTTTGTATTCACTTGGTACGTTCCGCCCCCCTCTCCACCCCCTTGCTGTATGTTTATTAAATATTTTGGCTAATTCCATAATGCTTTCTGTTACCAATTAGACTGCAGTACTCAAAAGTATAGTACTAAAGCCATTCTACAGATTTGTACCCGGCATTCTGCATGGAACCTGTTTGGGTTACGTTTCTAGTTTAGCAAGGCACTGTGGTGATTTTTACTTGAGATACAGTATGTTACTTCCTTTAATGCACAAATACCTTCAGAATGATGTAAATATCACAAATATGCATTTCAAATAAGCTCAAATGTTTTCAGTGATACTACTGTCATCATGCATGTGCAAAAACAAGCATTTTAGCCTTTTTTTAGAAGCAAAATATGGTTAAATGATAAACAAATTATAATTATCAAAGGTAACATTATAAAAGTTCACCCTGCCAACATTCATATAAGACATTAAATTAGACTTTGCCAGCACTAAACAAATAAATATTTGTCAATACAAGCCTAATATGGCAAAAGGGTGGACTGAGTTTGTTGGTTTGAAGGTTATAAGAGTGCTTTGACGGTAATATCTTGGGAACTAAAAAAAATAAATAAAACTCAAACCATTTGCCATCATTAATGACCGACAGCCATTTTGACTTTATATTTTATCTTACTATAATACTACAGTATAATACTATTATTTAATATCTCTTCAATCTATTAAAACATATTTGTTATGAAAATATACTGCATATATTTTCAATTTCTCACAAGTATCTTGTATAAATTTGTATTTAATTAAAATATTAAATCAGAAAGCAAGAAAAAGACTTGACTTCACAGACAGACAGACCTCTGTAGAGGTACCGCTCTTTCAGTGACCATAAAAACAGGAAGTATTGAGGTGGATGTGGCTTGAATGAGTGTGACTGTGACTGTGCACGATGATTCCTGCAGTATATAAAGAGCACACATGATTAATACTGATACTGCACCAGCGTCTGTAGTAGAAGCAGTGGAGGAGTTTAACCTGACAGTTTTCAAACCGTATAAAAGCTGAACTTTCTGATCCCTCAGAGCTGCGCTGGATGTTTCCTCTTTTCAGCTCACCACAAGGTGATTTAAAACACTTTGTTGTTCTGTAACAAGATTTTATTAATTAATTTATTTAAATCCAGACATTTATGTCTCTAACCTGAAATGTAAACCTGTGCTGCACAACAATCATTAACTATCTTTTCAAACTTCACTCTAAACTGAACCACTGTGTTCTTTTAGACAGATTATACAAAGGCAAAATGTCTGAGAAATGAACACATGAGAGAACATGTGTGGAGAATCCCAAACTGCAGAATAATAAACATATGACGAGAGAAAGAGAAAAATTGAGATTAAAAAGGACAAATCTAAAGAACCAAAACAGAAAATGTTGAGTCTTGTCAGACAAAACAGCTTTAATAGTGACAAACCAAACTGTGAGTATTTATAATGTTTCAGATCAAACTCTGTTATACAGTATGTACAATTATTCTTATTCAGGGCAGGACTAAAAAAATTATGATCTCTGTTAGTTTGTTAAAAATATTCACATTTAGCAGATATTTCAAGGTGTATTTGGGAGATGCTTTCATTCAAAATGAAACTGATTTATGAATCTGTTCATGCATGAACCCATACAAATTATAATCCAATGACTGTTTTTCATTCACAGTTTCTCATGTTGCACAGATTAATTCTGATGTTTCAGATGGAGTCACAGAAGAGGTGAGACACTCACAGTTCTATTAATCTAAATTGCAAAATATTCTTCATCATGTTCAGTTACTGATCGAGCAGAGTCTGTTTCATATTTTAACATTATCATTTATTATTAGATCTATGTAAAATAAATCAAGTTTATGGTTGAGAGAGTGTAACGTGTATATATTCAGTGTTGGTTTCCTTTTCACTGTGTTCTTTGATTGAGTTATGCATGCGTTTCTTCTACATTCATTTTCTCTGTGTATTTAAACCCTCTGTTCATTACATTTTTTTTTGTCTGAAATCATTGATGTAATCAGAATTTTTAAATATATTGAAAGAAAGTGACATGATGTGAAAGCCAAGTATGGTAAATTCATTCTCTGAATTTGTTTTCTGCACACTCTGCTAACCGCACACTTCACTGGTGGTTTGGTGTCTTTTTCAATTGTGGGTAATGAGAATGGAAAAAGAACCCTGTTCATTTACTCCTCCTCCTACATTTTCTGTCAGACTCAAACCCACATCCTTCAGTTACAAGTCTGACTCTTTAACCATCACCCCACAGTTACCCCAATTTTAATGGATGTTACTGTACTGCCTGTGTACTACCAGTCAAAAGTTTGGAAACATTACTATTTTTAATGTTTTTCAAACAAAGTCTCTTATGCTCATTAAGGCTGCATTTATTTCAAAATAAATTTTGTATTTATTTATAAATATAGAAAAACAATAATATTGTGAAATATTATTACATTTTAAAATTATGGTTTTCTCTTTTAATATACTTTAAAATATAATTTATTTCTGTGATCAAAGTTTATACATTATATGATCTGTAGGAATATTGTAGTGTTAATATCAGATGTTGTAATAACACTGAAGCTGTTGATCAGGAATTTATTTGATGTCTCGTGATATGATTTTATATCACTTTAATTCAACTCTGTCTGTGTGGTTGAACAGATTCAGATGAAGAGGAGAAAGAAAATCACACTTCCAGAAAACTGCTGGAGCCTCAGAAATCACAGAGCAGCAGAAAACAAGAAGACAGAGAGAAAAATGGAGACACAAACCAGTGAATCACAAGAGGAAAGAGGACAGAGACTTGAGAGATGTGACAGTATGAAGAGAATAAAGCCAAACTGTGAGTGTTTGATCATTACTGAACAAGATGTTTTTGATTGAGAATAACATTCCTTTAACTCAATATATATTTGTGATTTCTAGTCTCTCATGATCCAGACGGGACTGTAAAGTTTGATTCTGATGTCAAAAGTGAAGTGAGATTCTCTCATCAAACCCTTCATCAGTGATGTTCAGCCAGCAGTGTTTCCAGAGTCGCAGTTTTCCTGCACAATTGGGCTATTTGGAAAATGCATTCATGGGAATAATAACAGAGGTTGTGTTTTTTTGGGGGCTACTTTTAAAATGTACCACAGCCATGAAAAAAGTTTATCCATAGAAAAAGAAAAATGATCTTTTAGTAACTGCACAAAACTGCACTTTATTCTTATAGTTATTTACTATAGCAGCTAATGAATTTGAAGTCTCACACATTCACAGGAAACATAAAACTGCTCTTTTTCTAGTTAGTTAGAAATACAGTGAAGTGTCGCCCTCTACAGGTGATCATCAGGATCACAGCAGAGTTAAAGGATCTATAATGTATTTTACAGCAACACAAATGAAATACACTTTCAGCTATGTGTGAATAAATCACAAAACAAATTCAGTTTATCAGGTGTGTCTATTTCAATAAACTGAATAAAGTAACAAGTGTTCCATAGAAATATTAGATTTTGGTAATACTTTTGGTGTTTTTTTGTGTAAAGCACTTGCATCGCTTCATAAAATTGAGGTTAAACCGATGGAGTCACATGGAGTACTTTAACGATGTCTTTAGTGCCTTTCTGGACCTTGAAAGTGTTGATTATATTGCTGTCTATGGACAAGTCATATTCCTCTCGGATTTCATCAAAAATATCTTAATTTGTGTTTTGAAGATAAACGAAGGTCTTTCGGGTGTGGAACGACATGAGGGAGAGGAATTAATGACAGAATGTTCATTTTTGGTGAATTAACCCTTTCATCAGGGCTCAACATTAACACTTGACATGTTTGTCCTTCAGCAAGTAAAGCGGTCATTCACTCGTCCAAGTAAAAAAGTAGCTTGTCCGAAAAAAAAAAAAAAGAGAAAGATTTGTGGTGTTAATATAATTTATTCTGAAATAATATTCTAATCAGTGTTCAGCTGTGACATAGGCCTACAATATATCTCTTTTGTTTTAAACAAATGTCTTTTTAAGAGCCTCCAAAAATACAGCAAAACATACAGCATGATAAAACACTGCTTGTACTGTAGTTTTACATTTACATTTTACACATGACATTTATAGCTCAGATGACTGGCTCAAAAGTGTCTTTTACAGTTAATTGTAAAAATATATGAAATAAACTGTTCTTAAGTAATATGTATTATTGACATTTGCCTGTCGTGTCAGAGTGAAATATTAATGATTCATGTGTTTGTTAAGCTGAATCAATATCTTCGTCATTCAAGTGCAGCGACACATCAACATCTCAGAAATAAACCAAATCCAGATTAATGAATGAAGGATTCAGACATTCCTAAAATGAACAGAGAAATACTCTCTGATCTCCTGTAACAGTGAAGTGTCGCCCTCTACAGGATCAAGGTGATGGAGAAGAGAAACCAAACCTCTTCAAACTGATCCAGTGTTTAACTAAGAAACACTCATTTTGACTTTGGTGTTCTTCCAGAACTGAAGTATTAGTTTCTTCACAATAATAAACCCACAGGACAACAAGAAGATTGAGGTTATCTGAGAGTCCAGATCAGGCTCAAATTCATCATGTAACATTTCTGACAGAATCTGTAAAATATTAGTCCAGAATGGAATTAAGTTGAGCAAAGAGCATAACTGCAGGAGAGAGGCTTCATCTGTCTGACATTGATCACATGTTGGGGAAACATCTGAAAAAATTCTGTGTTTTAGCGTAATGAAGTTGATTAATAATAATAATAATAATAATAAGGCAGTGCTGAGAGTTAACAGAGCAAATATGAATATTGTCTAGTGCATTAATAGATCATCACTCATCTCCTCCTCTACCTTCTGCTAATCTTATACTCTGTGTAGAAGGTGAAGTCGTGGATAGTGAGTTATAGAGAAATCAAGCGACTAACTCAAAACTCAAGCACTAAAAGAAGAGATAATTTTAATAACATGAACCCTTCCTACCAAGGGAATAGGGAGTGATCTCCAAAACTGAAGACTATTTGTCAATTTGGACACTAGAGGAGGAAAGTTAGTTTCTGGATTCATCTGATGATGATGATGATGATGATGTTTCATATCAAGTAAATGTCACTTTTGAAAATAAAGGCTTTTAAAAATAATGAAGGCATTGTAAATAAATATGTATCAGTATGTTTTATATTTATAATAACACACAGAATATTCATGCCGTTTCCATCTTTGTCCACTAGATGTCAGAAGTAGATTTGAGGTTAAACTCAAAGGCCTTTAGTTTCAGATTCAGAGACAAAGAGAAATCAGAGATCTGATCTGAAGCTGAATGAGGATCATCATGTGTCACATATGAAGCTCATCTGGATCAGATTATATTACAGGATCAGTCTATAATCAGATTCATGACATTCATGAAAGAGATCATTAAATATGACAAGATTTTAAAAAGGTGTGTGTGTGCGTGAGTGTGTGTGTGTGACAGACAGAAGAAAGCTGTAGAACTTTACTTTAACTTTTTCTTTTAAAGTAAACACACATGAACAAGTGTAGAACAGTTAGTACAGATGGACAGAACCGGTTTAACGGCGTCTCTCAGAAGTGTAACAGAGTAAATGTGTGCTTTAAGACACTGAATGTGTGATTAATGTGATTCCCTCATAAAGCACCAGTTCAATCTATTTGTGTCTTTTGCCCTGATCATCGTACTATAAGAATATCCTGTAAGTTTCAGAACTGAAAACTTCCTTGTTAGTCCAATAAAAGCTTTTATTGACACCAGACCCAGAGAACGACTGATCCTGTCATAGATAGGTGAAGCTCCGCCTCCGCAGAAGAAATCAACGCCCACTTCATCATTGCAGCATTAGCCCCGCCCACTGGTGTGTCAGTGAGATGAGGAGGAGACAGGACTGAAATAACAATAAGGATCCTAATGCAGGAATATGGTTATTTATTTTCAACAATGTGAATGTCTCAGTTGAGCTTTATTTATTTGTATTCGGTACATTTCACTGTGGATTCTTTGGTGAATCAATCGCATTTCAGCGCAAACAGACTTTTACGATATGGACTCGACAGTAATGCAACAACATGTCAGTAACTGTGTTAATTCTAATGCCTGATCTGATATTAATGATTCATGTACAGTCAGATGATCTTTGTCTGTGTGTCAGTAAATCAAACCAGTGACTAAACGCTCAACTTCACCTTGTTTCTCTTAGCAGGATAAAAATAAACTTATTTAAACGGTGATTAAATTATATATAGAAAGCGATCAAAGAATGCTCCCTTTACAATCGCTGGAGCTGTCAATCAAACAGCGTGAGTTTATCAGTCACTGAGTTCTGCCAAAACTCCCGTTTTATTCAACGAATCTCTTAGTTACATCGCATTTGCACTGTTAGTTATGATGAAAGCATTCGTTAGTGTGCAGAAATTGAGTTTCAATGACGAGATCACTGCTTCCATGAGCTCAACAACATGTCTGTGATCGACTACAATGATCATCACTGCAACCTTTCATGACACGATCTAAATATAATGCAGCACTTTTCACGATTAGTTAACCTTGAGAGCTGTAATAGTAAAAACATGCTAAAAGTTTTCGAAAGAGTAATACTTTTATTTCATATGCAAAGATGTCAGCCAATCACAGCAGGGGGCGTTTACACTTTATTCTCACAGCAGACACGCCCCTTAAAACATAGCGTTCAAATCAGAGTAGGAAAAAATGCCTTTTTTTCTAAATTAAGACAATTTTTGATGTAAAAAGCATACTAACATTATAAGTGCACCCCAAAACAATCCAGTTCATGATCCCTTTAAATTAAACTATAGAATATGACTTGCATTACATAGATTTTAAGACATTATAAATAAAACAATTCATTTCAGTCATATAATCACTGAGCACAGAGGAAGACAGAATAGCTGAGTTGTCAATAATTGAAAGTGTCAAATACCTTGAGTGAGAAAGTGAGGAGGAGGCGGTTTGCTGGTAATGTCATGCGAGGCCCTTTGGAAAAACGCAGATTATGAACAAGCTGCTTTCACTATTTCTCTACGCCATTTCCCCAATATTTTGGGTTGTTTCCTACAGTAAGCTGCATGAACTACTGACTCTTCTGTTCTGGTGAGACAGCTAAAACAAAGCATCTGTAGAATCCCTCAAAACGTAATCAGGGTTTGAACATTAGTGAGGTCTGGTTTTGCCATCTACACTTCTACATTCTCTCTGTTCTGTGTGTTTGTTAAATTAGACCTTACTTATTGCATCACAATTAATTAATACTTTACTATAGGTAATATTATTATTTGTTTATTATTCTTGTAACAATATTATTACTGTAATCGTTTTAATAAGCATTGCTATATCAGTGATAAATGATAAGAACTTAGATAAGACTTAAAAGAACTTGCAGACATGTTACTTGTTCAGATTACATTTTCCAGTGAAAATTCTTATTTTAAGAGCTTTAAAAATGCTCATCAGTTTTCAATATTTTTTATATATCTTTTTTCAATACTTTTGAGCTGCTATTGTTGCTAAATATGAAGCTTTATACTATATACACCACTGTGTGCCGATTCAGAATGGCCAGATATTGAAGTTTCTCTGAATGATCAATTCAATCCTCAGTGACCTCATTTCAGCAGAAATCAAAACTATCCACTTTCCACTAAGATCTTCATTTCTGCATGAGAGAACAGATTAATATATATTGCTTTTTTATATTTCTTGTTTAAATTATATGGAAATTATGAGTAAATAAATGAAGACACAAACAAGACACAAATGAAGATTGTCAGATGGAGCAGCTTTAATAATATAAGACTGAACTGTGAGTAAAACAATCACTCATAATTCAATCAGTAAATGTTGGAGGGAATCATCTGTTTATGAAATATATATGCCATTTAATTTGTCCATATGTTAATTCTGCAAATGGTAGTTGCTCTGATTAATATTGTGATAAATGATCCCTGATATGATAACAGTTACACACATACAAAAACACAGAACAACCACACACAGCAATTCTGAACAATGCAAAGTATAGTTTTTAAATTAAGGTTTTTAAATTAGACTTAAGATAATCAGATGTTTCTTCATTCAGTCTCTGTTGATCCACACAGATCTGTAAAGTGTCGATCTGAAGCATCAGAGATGATCGAACATGAGCTGAGATCATGAACATCAGAAGAAATGATGTGTGGATGTCTGAAACTACATTATATTTAATTAAATGTAAGATAATGTTCTGAGATCATATACTGGCAGCTCTGATGATCAGCTGATGCATGTTTTCTTTATATTTCAGTATATATTGAAGATTTATCTTTATAGGTTATTATAAATATTAAAAACATGAACTCATACAGGGACATTTGTTGCCCTATATATCTTTATATAAAATTTTGGGAGCATCTTATTAATTTCTGTGGCATTTTTACCCCAATCCCTGTTCATTTCTGACCCTGGTGTGTGCGGTTTGATGCTGGGGCTCTTTTTGAGCTCAAGGGGAGGCCCCTTCTGTCGAGAAGATCGTTTCAAGTGAAATGAGTGAAACAGAAACACTGAACATGATCACAGTGAAATGCTATATATAGTCTGTATCAGTGGCGTCATCTTGACCCAGTAATATTTATGGCCCGAGCACTGATGGTGTGAGGAACCTATTGTAATTGCTCAGTCAATTCTTCTTCTTCTCTGAAATGAATCACATTTTTTAGGGCCTAAACTATGGAAGCTTATGTGTAGCAATATTCAATTTGAAATGTAATATGCAAAATGGCAATGCAATATGTAAAATAGCAATGTATTTCTGTATTTAAATTTACATTTTCCATACCATATATGCAATGTTTGGAGCAAAATGATAATTCAAATTCAATAATATAATTTACATTTGCTATTTCCTACACTACTTTTAACATATAATTTAAGCATATATTTTAATGCTTTGTAAGTTGCAAAATTAAAATGAAAATGTATTACAGAACTGATTATATATGTTTAACACGTTCAAGCAAAAATTGTAGCAAAATGATCATTTAAATGTTATTTTTCTTAATTGCATTTGCACTCAGTGCGACTGCATTTTCATTAAATGTCTCACAATGAATGTAGCAAAATTCAATGTGGATTTGAAAATGCATTTCGAGCCGATCACGTCTCCGCCCCGCCCTGTCAATCACTGCATTAAGGTGGGGCCAGGTGTTGGAAACATGGCGGCAGCAGAGCTATGAAGAGCGAGGCATAAACTGGCAGATGAAGCTGAGCAAGAACAGAGAAATGTCAGTGTTCCTGCAGATTATGCGCTTCTGTCAGTCATAGAACCAGTATGTTATTAGAAGCATAGATAGGCCCAGGCACATGCACACATAGACATAAAAGTGGGCTTGAGCACCTGCCCTTTTTCTGGGTTTTATTTTTAAATAAATGAATATATATTCCTATTTGTGCACAGCTTCTTTGTCAAACAAATATATTTACTGAATATATTATATATTTACTAAATATATATTTCCCGCGCGCCGCTACGCCCCTCGTGTTTGCTGCTGGCTCACAACTTGTGACAACTATGCCCAGGAAAAGACAACAGCTATCTAGGGAAAAAAAGCCCTAGATAAATCTCTTTCAGGTAGTCTATGTATGTTCACAAACATACGAAATTTTTAGCTATTTAAAGGGAACCTATTATGTCCCATTTTACAAGATGTCTCTGATGTTCCCAGAGTGTGTATGTGAAGTTTTAGCTGAAAATACCCCACAGATAATTTTTTATAGCATGTTAAAATTGCCACTTTTAGTGGTTGAGCAGAAACTCGCCGTTTCAGTGTGGGCCCTTTAAATGCAAATGAGCTGCTGCGCTCGACCTAAGAGGGCGGAGCTTCAAGAGCTCGTTCTCCCCTGTCAGGATTCAGTCAGGACGCACTATAATGTATAGAACAGGTATAGTTTAGTTCAATTACAGTTATAACTTATATTGTCTAATTGTTTTTATCCACTATATTAGTACAAGCCTGTTGTACCATCCGAATGATGGCCAAAACTATACAGATGCTTTATGACGCTTATTGTACTTCACACAAAATATGAAGCGTCCGTTTTCACTAAGAAAAGATCTTAATAAAACACAGTGCAAGTGTGCAATAAAATATTATCCATAAACTCTCTCTCCCATGCATTATCATCAACATACATAGCAAAGAACACAGAAACACTTGTTACAGCTAACATTAAACAAATATATAAAGACCTTATGCCTTTTCAGGTGGTGCTTAATAAACGTTATATCCGTAAATCAACTCCGATGAACTGTAATAAAGTGCTCTCACCTTCATTACTGCCGTATCCAGTATCACTCTGGAGACTGTAAGCACAGTTTGTACTGATGTATCCTTGAGTAACATATTTTTAGCTCAACCTCTGTTTTGTATTGTCCCTTTGTATTGATATTCGTTCACAAAGCAGTTCGGTGTGAAATGATTCGCGCAGACGTAAACGAATTTCGGTAGAACTGAGGGAGCATTTTCCTGGAAATCGTCTTCAGCTGCTCAGATTTCAGGAGTAAATGGAGAGAGCTCTGTGGATTAATCCATCCAGCTACAGAACACCTTGAACGCTTGGGAGACGCTCTCGTCAACGGCGGACCCGCTGTGAATTCGCTCAGGGCGGTTCTGTGTTAAAACGGCAGTGTCTGTCAACATTCGTGGGCGGGGCCTGTGGCTAATGTGACGTCACACTGCCAGGGATCTGGAAACAGCTTGTTCTGAGAAACTGCTTATGATTTATGGGGATTAAAAAAAAAAGGAGTGGGTGGGTTTTTATCACTAGAGGGTGGTTGTGTACACACACTGCCAACACACATTTATGTCCAAACACCATGCAAAAGTGAATTTTGCATAATAGGTCCCCTTTAAGGGTGAGATTATTTATACATGTTTAAAGCCGAGTTAATAATTTGACCACCAGCAATGCATTTGCCTAATTTAATACAATGCAATTTATGTTACACTGTAATTTCAATTATTTTAATGTGCTATGCATGTGCTATAAACAACACATTAGCATCCAGATGGACTATAGTTTTATTATTATAAATGACGCATAAACAATAATCAGAACGATGAAAAGAGAAAAACAGACAACATACTGATAGAGCAAGCAATAATCTCGGACATCTTGTCTAAGATTATTTCAATGAGAAAAGGAACCTGTTATAAAGCACCGCTCACTCGACGCGTCTGTTTCAGCACTTCGAGCTGCGTGAGCGCGCTCTCCTCACGAGCATCAGGCGCGTTCTCTGCGAGACGCCCTAACCATAAATATCTAAGCTTCTAATAACGTACTGGTTCTATAACTGACAGAAGCGCATAATCTGCAGGAACACTGACATTTCTCTGTTCTTGCTCAGCTTCATCTGCCAGTTTATGCCTCGTTTTTCATAGCTCTGCTGCCGCCATGTTTCCAGCACCTGGCCCCGCCTTAATGCAATGATTGACAGGGCGGGGCGGAGACGTGATCGGCTCGAAATGCATTTTTTTCAAATCCACATTGAATTTTGCTACATTCATTGCGAGACATTTAATGAAAATGCAATCGCACTGAGTGCAAATGCAATTAAGAAAAATAACATTTAAATGATCACTTTGCTACAATTTTTGCTTGAATGTGTTAAACATATATAATCATTTCTGTAATACATTTTCATTTTAATTTTGCAACTTATAAAGCATTAAAATATATGCTTAAATTATATGTTAAAAGTAGTGAGGGAAATTGCAAATGTAAATTATATTATTGAATTTGAATTATCGTTTGCATTGGTAGGGAAAATACAGAATTTTAAATACAGAAATGCTTTGCTGTTTTACATATTGCAATTCCATTTTGCATATTACATTTCAAATTGAATATTGCTACACATAAGCTTCCATACTAAACATGCTCGAAAACTCATGAAACTTTGCACACGCGTCAGACGTGGTGAAAATTTACGTCTGATATGGGTCTCAGAATTAGGTGTGGCAAATTGGCTCAATAGCGCCACCTATAAAATTTCAACGAAGAGCCCCACGTGCTACGTTTCACGTACAGGTATGTCAGATCTGCCCCAAACTTTTTTTGACAATCCTAATGGCCTGAAGACATCTACATGGCGAAATTCAGTTAAGCGCCACCTGTTGGCAGCAGGAAGTGTGGCACTTTGAAATGACTGCCATATTTCTCCTGTATTTACTCACTTTCATGCATGTCACTGTTCACTGTTTTCCTAAGGCCAGCGGGTGGTGGTGAGTCGGGTGCGAGGGCCCTTTCATCGCTGCTTGCAGCTTTAATAGCAGCTTTTCTTTTTTCTATTTCTATTCTCTCTCTCCATCTAAAAAAAAAAAAAAAAAAAAAATCCTTGCTATGCGCACTTTTCTGGATAAACTGGAGCTTAAAGGGTTAATTAACCTTGTTTGTTTTTTCTTATTTGAAGCTTATTTGTCTTGTAGCAGTTCCTGGATGTTTCTCCTGCATTTAAGCTCATACAGCACATAGCCTAAGTTCAAAAATGTGTTTGAGAAGATGTTTTTGTGTCATTCTATTCATAATGTTCTGTAATGAATGAGTGCTGGTGACAGAACTGCACAAAAGTTTACTGATACTGCCAGCTGATCAAACCTGTGCTCAGGGACTATATTCATATAACATCTATTGATAAGTCATAATCAGAATGCTCTCATGTACATGTGGTTATGTTAATTGTGGTCATGTTAATTACGTGTTATTCTGGGATGTGTGAGTATGAGACTGAGAGGGAAAACCACCGTGACCCTCACAACAAATAAAATACAGCACTGATCTACTGGTCCGTTTCCTGTTGTTGTGTGTGCGGTTGTGTTGTTTGGAGCTGCAGGCTGGCTTTTAAAGCGATTCACTGCCTGTTGCATGAAGCTAGCTGAACAAACTCTGAGTTTAAGAATAGGATTAGATTTGACAAATCTTCGGTATAAACTTTCTCTGTCAACTCGGGTTTGATCCAGAGTTTGAGATTAACTCTGAAGCACGTGCACCTGAAAGTGTGACACGTGCAGCAAACAGCCAATCACACGATACATGGAGAACGTCTGTTTGCAATTAACTTCTCTTCTGAAGATGAAGAGATCGTTATGAAAAATATCATGAAATTAAATGCATTTACAAAGCAGGAATAAACACTGATGCTGCAGCGAAAGATTGAGAAGGCAACTGAAAGAAAATATCTCACTATATCAATGCATGTCAATCAAAGAAATATGCCTCATAATTTATAGGCCTAATATAATAGCTTCACAATGAGCTTAAATAAATACACATAAGTTTAATTTGTTAAAAAGCTTTATATATTAACGCATGTATTATATCAATTTAAAAGCAAAGTTTAATTGTCAATTAATATATCAATATATGATATGAATTATACATAATTATAATTCATATAATATAAATATAATAAATAATTGGCAGCAAAAGATGAGCAATTTTGTCTCTAAAATGTTTAGAGTGAGAGATAAATGGGCAGCGGCTTTATTGCATCAGATTCATGTCACTTTACTCACAGCTGATTGGTCGAGTGTTGGTTTGAGATCTCTAACCCAGATAAATCCTGCTCAGGAGCAGATTAGCCGTGTAGGTTAAGTTACCATAGCAATGAAACCCGGCAAAAACCATGAGCGAAAAACTAGAGTTGACTCAAACTAACCTCAAACTTACCTGGGTAGAAACTGACACTCACACCTCATATACAGAGAATAGACATCAAACTCTGTAGAACTGACAGTTGTGATAATGACAGAAAGTGTTTTCTCTTTAGAAAGCTGTGCTTCTTTTTGTCTAAACAGAAGAATATTCACCAAATTCTCTATTTGTTTCTGTGTATGTTTTTATGAATGAGTCTCTGTGAATGAAGCTTTACAGTATGTTACTGTACTGTATGATTTAAGAGACTGATAGTAATTATTTATTATTAGAACACAATGTAGTATAAGCTGAAGAAAATACAGAAATATGAACTGGAATGAAATGACTTTTTTTAGAATTAATTTCACCATAATGAATCTGTGCTACCGAACTAAAGAATAACACTGGTTACATTTCTTGTACAAATAAATTTTCATCTTTGTGTTTTTTGTTTCGTATGTTTTTTTTTTTTTTTGCCGTGTTTTAGACGGTAAATTCATTCTCTGAACCAAATTCTCAAAGACCAATTTTGGGTTCGGGCGCCAGGAGTAAAAACCACCACAGTTATTAAATTAAATTCATAATTATCAAAGACAGTTTTTTAAATCACCTTATTAAAATCTTCTTGAATCTGTGAATCTGTTGTTCAAATACCTAAATTTAACCAGTTACTTTAATCAATCACAATTCTACAGACTGTTGCCAATGAAACTTTTTCAACCATCAACTAAAGCCATTTTTAAACAGCAAAAGTGGAACAGAAGCTGCATTTATGTTTTTTTGGTGGGGAAAAAGCACATCATATTCTGACTACAGACAAAACAAGCTAAGAACCGTTAACCGTAAATTTGTTTATTGCTTTTTACGGATTAGAAAAAAAAAAAAACATTGATTATTTCAGTAGCATGAAAAACAAGAAAAGCGTGGAAAGCAGAGACTGCGCAGTGAGTTGTGCTGACAGAGCGATTTGGAGAAGAGAAAACTTCTGAATAATCACAGAGTTCATTCACGAAATTACGTGTACATCTGAGCACATGCGCAGTTTGATCAGAGCGGGAATAATGCGATTAAGGTGTTCGGCGTACACCACCCAGTTCAATGCGATTATGGTTTCTAATTATGAGCTTAATCGCATTAATTTAATCGAAGTATTGCTTTAAAAATGAGGTAAAGTTTAATTGCAATATCCCAATTTTAATTGCAATATCCCAAAATATTGCCAAAATCCCATTAATCTCATTATGAGGGCGCATGTAAACGCAGTGAATTACGTAACATGAACAAATCTACAGTAAATGTAATGCTCAATATTCATATTTATAGGTAACGCTTCATATTACAGGTAAACTACTTTCTTTGACTCGAGCCTTCATTAGGGGGGTCAAATCCACCCAAAAGACCCCAGCATTAAATGTACAGTAGCATTAACGGTTCATTTTCATTGCGAACAGGGCTACAACAACCTTCCAACACAACTTTCAATAGAGAATAACCCATAAACCTGCACACGAGAGCGACTCAGAGAGAGAGAGAGACACACTTCCTGTCTAGTTCTCGTATAAACGTTCAATCTCATGCACTATTTTTGGAAAACTCTGAACACATTCTCTCTCGCTAAAACACACTGTGATGCAGAACAGTAAAGACAAGCTGCAAAAGTTAAACACAACTTCAACACAGTTGTCATCATTTACACACAACAGCTCAACATTGTCACTCTTGTTTGTAATGATGTGATCAAACCAACTGTACAGAATATGAGAGTTCAGAAGAGAGCACAGGAGAACTGAATGATGATACGAACAATCTGAGAGGGAGAGGAGGAGGAAGGTATGAGAATGTTGCTAGATCAGCACACTAGAGGGTTTTTCTCATCAGTTCCTGTAATGTGACCACAGTAGTGTTTAGGGGCGGGTTTATGACACCCACAACCATGCCTCCTTAGTTTTGATTTGACACAGTGTCTTTTCACAGTATCTTTTCATCTGAGCATTTTTATAAAACTTTTTACAGCATAACTCATACAGCAACATCAGAAAAAGATTTCAGAGCTGCGTCGATGTTTCCTCTTTCCTGCTCATCATAAGGTGATTAAAACACTTTAATATTTATTTTGTGAAGTTTTTATTTATTCATTACTGAAGTTACAGTACTGTACACTTTAAATGTCAGTGGCAATAAAGCCTAAAACTTTTTTAATGCTTTTTACACCTTTTACATCATGAATGTAGAAACATGTTTTATATTGAACTGTTTTATTCCTGAACTGGAACTGATGAACTGTAATTTACTGTCATGTTGTAATGAGAAGGAAAGAGATGTTTTGCACACAAGAAAGTTCTGGATCTGATTATCAGTGTTGATCTTGTGTAAATGATCTCTTTTATTGAATACAGGAGGTTTTAATTATATTTTGCTACATATTTTAAAGATTTTGAAGTGTCGAAAGGTCATTCAGTTTAACCAGCCATTTTATTTGTGATTCAAATTTCTTAAAATGTAATAAATGTATGTATTTTTTTATTCTGGCATGATTTTATAACATCACTAATCAACATAGTGCAAAATGGTATTAAAATTATGTGTAGAAGTCATTGCTTTGTTATGAGAAAGAATGTCCGGAAAAATGAAAAAAAAAAAAAACATTTTGGTTAAACCGAATGACTTTTTTGGTGAAAAATTGTGTCCATCTTGTAAAAAATGACAAAAGCAATGTTAATTGATTATAAAAACCACATAATCTCATTGTTAACACTTAATAAAACATCAGAATTAATTTTATCTCCATTATGTTTTTTTTTACACTTTTAAAAACCTTATTCGTCAATGAGCCAGCTACAAAAATCATCTTTCTTTGATTCTTCTGTCCTTTTTCCTTTCTTCGTATCTATAGAGGAATGAACAAGAACATGAGGAAAAACTGATGCTGATGGTTAAAGTTTACTGCACTTTATTTTCCTCTCTTCTGTCGTTCTTTCAGCTGGACATCTTCATGTTCTGATACTACATTAATCTGGCTTTAAAGGATTAGTTCACTTTCAAATGAAAATTAGCTCAATTTACTCACCCTCAAGCTATCCTATGTGTCTTTCTTCTTTCTGATGAACACAATCAGAGTTATATTAATATCCTGACTCATCTGAGCTTTATAATGGCAGTGAACGGGACCAATGAGTATGAGCTGAAGAAAGTGCCTCCATCCACATCCGTCCATCATAAATATGTGCTCCACTCGGCTCTAGGGGGTTAATAAATGCCTTCTGAAGGAAAGCGATGCGTAAAAAATATCCATTTCCCTTTCGAAGGGAACTCCCACTGCGTCAGCAACGCTTTGGGGAACGCCTCGCGTGAACGCTTCTGAGCACGTGTATCAGCTAATCCAATGACGAAAGTGAACGTCACGGGCGTTTATGGTGACTCATTCATACAAGCATGTACTCCTCCGTGTCCTCGACTGGAGATGATCACGACTTGTGTGTAACATGTTTGGGAGCGGAGCATGCTCTGTCAGCCTTCGAGGGGGCTGAATGTGAGCATTGTGAGAGGCTGCCGCTTCGCACGCTCCGCTCCCGCCTGGCACTTTTCGAGGAAAGTACACAGGATCGCGTTCCTCATGGTTCTGGACCTGCTGCTGCCGAGGCAGAACAGAGAAGGCAATCATGGGGATCGCAAATGGATTTATCAGAAGGGTTAGAGACGGGCTCTGCCTTTACCTGGTGGATCCAGCGCTTTCTCTCAGGTGTCAGAAGCCGCTCTGCAGTTTCTTCTGCCCAGGGAAAGGGCTCGCCGATTCATCTATCTGGTTCTGAGGAGCTAGATGTGGTGAATGTTGGTGGGGAGAAGAGGATTCGCCACCTCTCTCCCCAGCGTATGAGGAGTTGGTGGATGTGTTAACTCACACTGTGTCCAAGTTAAATATAGACTGGCCAGCCGAAAAGCAAAAACACAAGCATTTTCTGCCTTCTAATGTTACACCTCCACCACAGGGCCTTCCTTTCTTTCCCGATTTACATAATGAGTTATCTAGATTGTGGAATAGACCATACTTATCCCGCTTTTCAGCCCCCAAGTGCATACATATTCAGATATAAGGGGGTTGAAAGAGTATGGTTATGGGACAATGCCTCGGGCTGAACAGACAGGCTGGCTCATGTCTGGTCTTGTAAGCATACCAGGCTGATCTGCTGAGGGAGCTGGACACTGACGAGGGGGTGAGGCCTGACACAGTTCGAGAGCTGCATCGGGCCACAGATTTGTCTCTCAGGGCCACCAAAGAGACCGCCAGAGCGATCGGGCGATCATTTCTGTTGGATGCCCCGCTAGCGCCCTCTGGCCTCTTCGGCGATGCTGTCACATTGTTCATCATGAGGTTTCAGGAATCTAAAAGGCAAGCGGAGGCCTTCAAACTCTACCTCCCTCGTCATCCACACCCCTCTGGGGCTGCTGGGCGTGAGCAGTCCCAGCCGTCTACCTCCTCATACAGAGCGCAACAGAAGGAGAGTGTTGCTTCTCGTGCCCCACCTTATAAATACAGGGGGCCGGGGAGGCATTCTCAGCAGAAGCCAGATCTGAGGACTGTGCTTCAAGCTAAGAGGGCTTCAGGCCAAACACGTCAGACCTCTGAGGGCGCCCCCTTGCGGGGTGGAGCGGCTAATACCTCAGTGTACGGTGCCCGTTCCATCTTGTTGCCCTCAGGGGTCCGTTCTGCCAACCCCACCACCCTTGGTGCCTTGGGGCACAGCGGTTTCCAGCTAGCTTATGGTGCAGCGATCTCTCAACGCTGCGTCACACTCACACTTTCTGAGGAGAGACAAAAAGCAGTCAAAAAGGTTGTTTCATGCCAGTACGCTTCAAGTCATCGGAGTGACTGCATTAACTACACCAGAGACTCGAGAGACTGTTTCCCTTAGTAGATTTTCTGGTAGAATGGAAACGTTGGAGGGTCGGAGGACGGAGGCCTTTGAGGGGGCCCGAGGTTGTGGAGACCATACTTCACTCCAGAGTTCCATCCACAAGGAAACTTTACGCCCTGAAGTGGAAACTTTTCACTTCTTGGTGTGATATGCAACAGTTAGATCCAGTAAACTGTCCAGTCGGTTCAGAGCTTGAGTTCTTACAAGATCGCTTTTCATCAGGGCTAAACCCATCTACACTAAAGGTGTACGTGTCGGCTATTTCTGCCAATCATGCTCCTTTGGACTGGACAACTGTGGGGAGAAACCTGTTGAACCTGTTTATCAAAGTCAAGAAAAGCTGAATCTTGTGTGTCCAGTGTGAGCACTGGACACATATGTCCACAGAACTGCCCTGTGGGGGAAATCAGATCAGTTTTGGGCCGCATAATAGGGCAAACAATCAGTCAGCAAGTGGATAGTCGAGGCTATTTCACTGGCTTATGAGGTTTCTGGTCAGCCATGTTCCTTGGCTGTCAGAGCTCACTCTACTAGGAGTATGGTGGCCTCCAAGGCTTTAATTTCGGGGGTTTCCCTCAAAGAAGTTTGTGATGTGGCTGGGTGGTCCTCTCCGCTCACGTTTGTGAGATATTATAACCTCAATATGGATGCTGCTCCAGGCTCGCAGGTGCTTGTTGTTTAGTATGCACAGTTCATACAGACAGGTATTTGGAAGGATGGCGTTTTGGTTGGTCATTCCCCAAAGCTTCGAAAGGGATCATCTCAGGTTATGTATATAACCATAGTTCCCTGAGAACGAGACACTGCATCCCTTTGCCATACTTCCTGCATCCCTGTGATCAACTTACTTCGGAATTCTGAAGCTAAAGCCGGTCTGGCCGGGTGAGCATTTATCTTTTCCTAGTCGTGACGTCACCTGCCCGTGACGTTCACTCTCGCCATTGGATTAGTTGACACACGTGCTCACGCAAGGCGTTCCCCAAAGCATTGTGTCTTGTTCCCTATTCTCAGAGAACTATGATTATATGCATAACCTGAGACGATTTAACAAGCTATAAAGTAAAATATCTTGCTCCCGCCACACCACCTTCCATATTCAACTTACAAAGTGTAAAACTCTCACAGTTCAAAATACTTACACTATGTCCTACGCCTTCCCTATTCAACTTACGGAAAAAGTGTAACTGAAGCGACACAAGTTGAAGTTGAAGTCTGGCGGAAGCAAGATATTTTACTTTATAACTTGTTAAATATGGGTATTTTTCTTACATAAACACATTGCTTCACTTCAGAAGGCCTTTATTAACCCTCCGGGAGTACGTTTATGATAGATGGAGGCACTTTCTTCAGCTCATACTCATTGGTCCCGTTCACTGCCATTATTAAGCTCGGATGCATCAGGATATTTATTAATATATCTCAGATTGTGTTCATCAGAATGAAGAAAGTCATATACACTTAAGATGGCTTGAGGGTGAGTAAAACTTGGGGTAATTTTCATTTGAAAGTGAATTAATCCTTTAAATAAACTGTTTTCTGTGTGGTTGAACAGATTCAGATGGAGTGGAGAAAGAAAATCACACATCCAGAAAACTGCTGGAGCCTCAGAAATCACAGAGCAGCAGAAAACAAGAAGACAGAGAGAAAAATGGAGACACAAACCAGTGGATCACAAGAGGAAAGAGGACAGAGACTTGTTAGATGTGAGAGTATGAAGAGAATAAAGCCAACCTGTGAGTGTTTGATCATTACTGAACTTGCTCGATGTAGTTATTATTATTTTTACACTTTATGTCACATTCAGACAGATTCATCAGACTTTCTGCAGTCTGAATATAGAATAGCTTATTGAAAGTTCACAGATGTGTGATTGTATTTAATTGACAGAATGTGTCATAGATTGAGAACATAAAAACAAACCCAAAACAATGAGGATAATCTGATATATATTTGTGATTACTAGTCTCAGATGACCCAGACGAGCCTGTAAAGATTCATTCTGATGTCAAAACTGAGGAGAGATTCTCTCATCAAAACCCTTCATCATGTTCTCAAGAACACACATCAGATACCAGCAGCTGAAGACCTGAACATCGTCATCATCATCATCATCATTGACGTCATGTACGTGTCTTACGTGTTCAGTCTATACGCGTGTAGTTTTCTTTACAAAGTGACATCGCCATCTACTGGCCTGGCAGCAGAATACAGCCATTTTAGTTGTTTCCGTGGATCCATGTGAACGGGGATCGTTTTGATAATGTTGTCTGTATACGAAAAACACAAAGGAAAAACGTTTAATGGACAGTTTCTTCCTCAGATCAGTGTCTCAATCCTGCTCAGCTGCTGCACTTTACTGACACACCAGTGTTTGATAGTGAACACTTGAACATGTTTGATAGTGAACACTCGAACATGCTTTATATAAGATAGAGAAACACTCTGAACAGACGGCTGGTTTTAATCGAACCAAACATGACAAGTGTGAACACACCCTGAGTCGCACAAGAAACTCTGTCATATTTTTATTTTTGCAAAGGTCCCTTTAGGGGCTCCGTACTTTTATGATTAATTTTAACAAAATCTGTTGCTCCATCAATGGATATCTTTCTTTAGCCACGGTTGTATATAATTTGAGTAACATCTGCCTATGCAGAAACACTTACTGTAAATAAACCAGCAGATAAAGATCACTAGAAATCCTTCTCAGATCATCTCCTGAAGCTGAACAGATCTTGTTGGGTGATATGAATGCCAGAGTTGGGGACGATCATAATATTTGGTCTGACTGCATTGGAAAGTTTGGCGTGAATGAATGAGGATGGTCAACGGCTACTTGAGCTCTGCTGCAGAAATGATCTCTGTATTACTAATACTGTCGTTCCTGCCCCAGTGACAAGCCGTTGGACCCCAAAAGGTACAAATTTTGCACATTTTTTCTAACAGTGTGGAATAAAACCCCTTTCCCGCCATCTCCATCAACTCACTGTGACACAAACATCATCATCACCCTGTCGGGAGCAGCGCCCTCTGGTGGAGATCAAGAACACTACAACTGCTGGATGTAACAATAGGACAAATTAAATAGAATTCAATAGTTTTCAGAATTAGTTTTTACAATGAATTGCACTATAATGAATATGTACTACCAATAATAACACTTCTTGATATCCTTCCCCTTTGTGTGATGAGTGTAGATCTCATCTGAACATGTTTCAGGTCATTTCCAAATCGAGCAGCTTATAATCCATGCAGCGAATTAGTGTTTGTTTGTTTTTTTGTTTTTTGAGAACTTGAACATGAAGTGAAATCCGTGTGAATTTGCTAAATCCCGGATTACACAATTAATTTGCTCCTGAGCAATGTGATAAAGCTGCTGAGGCGAAACTCTGATGCTTTTTGGGTAACAGCCACTAGGTGAAATTAAATGAATTTGTTCATTTAAATATAATTTTGTTGTAATAGGATATGCCACCCCTGACAGGAGGGGGCGCTGGTGCAAGAGCATACAGTTTTTTGACCATACACATGGAGCAAACCTGAAAGCGGCCTTTAAGTTATTTGTTTTATGCTACAATGCATCTTTATTTTTGATTTAATAAACTTCAGTTATTGTTTTGAAACATAAACAAGCCTCTCTGGATCTATTTATGCTACTTTGCATGCGTCAGGAGTATTGCATCATCACAAAGAAACAAAGGACAAAATTGGAAATTTGAAGCTTGCTTTACCACTACAGACTTGATTTGAGTGTGATGACCAGATTCTAACCAATGTTGACTACTGTTACAGAGTGTGTGATTTACCACAAACATTCAAGGAAGATATGAGTTCAAGTGACGCCATGAAGGGGGATTCTCTGAAGGAGAATGACACATTTAACCAAACTACACTACCAGAAGGTAAACATGCAGTGGGATGATGGGTCTGTGCTATCAAAAATAATACAGATGAGACTCAGACATACAAGGCCAGATATGTCACTAAAGGCTATAGTCAGGTGATGGGTGTAGATTACAGAGACTTTCTGAAAAAGATGCTGACGGCAAGATTCAAAATGAAAGATCTGGGAAAGCACAAACATTTCCTAGGAATTGATTTTCAACAAAATGAAGGAGTCGTAAAAACGAATCAGAAAAGGTCCATTAAAATAGGCTTAATTTACGTGATTCATGTCTGGTGTAATAATAAGTAAATGACAATTTCATATTAGACTATGAATGTGTACATATTGTGAATTAATTTAATAGTTACCTATCTTACCTGATAGCCTTCAGTAAATTAACTTAAGAAAATGATTCATAAAACATAAATATCAGTTGACTGTATTTTTACTTTCTTCACTGACACAGATGAAAATGAAAAGACTGTCAAAGTTCAGCTTGAGATAAGGAGAAAGAGTGATGGAATGGAAATATGAATGATGGAAACATTTATAAACCTGCAGATAAGACCGAAGCGTAATAAACTCCAGCAGCTGCACATAAACGTCTCTCATTTATTAAAACATCAGTAACGGATGAACTGAAGCTGTTCAGAACAACAAGAGCTCAATACTGAAAACACTTCCAGTCTTTCAGCTCAGATCTTTAACCTTCATGTTGTTTTCTTTCTGTTGCCAGAGACACTTTCTGTATGACATAAAAATAACGTTTTTAAGGTCTTGACTTGTTAGCCAGCTCTGTTATAAAAAGTAACCACAATATCTATAACAGTAGAAACTATCATGGTAAAATTGATTGAGTAATTGTTTCCAATAGTTTTTAATAATTACAATTTTAAACCCCGCCCACATATACAGAGGCTCCGCCCATAGCAAAGTTTTGCCTATTTGACTTTCATAAAACAAACTCTAGCTGTGTCTGAAATCGAATACTTCTCTATATAGTATGTGAAAAACAGTATGTGAACAGAGTAGTATGTCCGAATTCATAGTATTCAAAAAACAGTACGTGTAAATTACCCGGATTACCTACTACTGAGATTCTGAAGTGTGCATACGATGGACTTTACTATCCCATGAGGCCACAGGAGAGGATTTGTTAATGGAGCTGAAGGGACGTAACTGACGCTGTAGGTCATGTGACAGTAACAATATGGCGGATGTAGTCCCAGACAGCAATGTGGATTACATGCGGACCAGATGTAGGCCGACACTATGTTGCTGTCAGGGGTACGTCCAAATTCATTCATACTACATGTATTCGTACTATATAGAACGTACTTTTTCAACGGTCGTGAAGTAAATTTAAATTCAAATGTAGTACCTTTTGTCTTTTTGTCCAACATGCACAGACATGATCATGTGAATTCTGATATTTGTTCTGGAAGTCATGATCATCTGCAGCAGTGTCTTCTTCTCCAGATCAAAACAGCATAACATTTCTGGTGCAAATGTTGCACTTTAAAAATAAATACATAAACAAATAACAGTGTGCCACAAAAGAGGTTTGAAACAACATATGAGGGTGAGATATTTTCATTTTTGGGGGATCCAAAAATATCAGGGAAAATGAGACATTAGTATTTTGGTCTAATGTATGAACCTTCTTAAAATAAATGTCATTACTTCAGTGCACTGATTCTCCATGTGTTGCAAATATAAATTCACTAAACAAACAATTTACTCTCTTTAGTCCTCTTGACTTTTTTTAATCTATGAGCATATCAAAGTTCATATATCATTTAACTCTGTGATTCAGGTCATAGTCTGTGATAAAGCTGGTTCAGGGTTAATGTTTAAACACACTCTGACGTCTTTATAAAAGAGTTTGTGATGATCAACCAGAAGTCAGTGTCTTGATCTGTGATTATACAGAAGACTGGTGTGGATCTCATGCTTCTCGTAAGTCTCATTTAATGTTTATTAATAACACATGTATCAGGAAAATAAGTTTAATATAATAATATGGTTTAATATTATACACACACTGAAAAAAATGCTGTTCTTACTTAGAGTTTTTGTCTTGTTTCTAGTCAAAATATCTTAAAGTTCTTAAATCAAGAAGCATTTTCTTGACAAGTAAAAATTATTTTCTTGTTTTCAGAAAAAGTAAGTCAAAATTAAGTGCGTTTTTCCTTAAAACAAGTAAAATAATCTGCCAGTGGGGTAAGCAAAATAATCTTACATCAAACCAAAAATAAGATATATAATCTTGTTTTTGACACGTACCACCTACCTAAGCATTGTTGAAGACCATGTACACCCTTTCATATAATATATATTTCTGTGTGAAGCGTTTCATCATTGTCCATGAACAGCAGACTGAAAACACACTCCACCACAGGAGTCTAGATAAACTGTTTCTTGGTTTTCTGGATAGTAAATGTTCAGACTCAGAATTCAGCAATGAAAATTTTCTTGTTGAGATTTTTTAATTTATGTCTATATACAGAATTGAACTTTCAAAAATGATTTGACTTTATTGAGTTAAAAGTGTGACAGCTTGCCCCAGTCTCAGAATACATCATCCACTGACATTCGACTGTCTGCGTGTTAAACATGATTCATGTTCTTCATTTTGATCATTTTATGGCAGCAATACAGGTAGTAAATAGTTATCTGTTTTTCAAAGCAGAGAGAATAAAGGTTAATGGACTGGAGATGATGTGTGACGGACCAAATCTGAAGATTCAGAAGCAGAACAACAAAAATCAGGAGAACAAAGAGAAAAACTCACAATCTGAAGAATTAAAGAAGAAAAGATCCATGATGTTTTATCATCAGGACAGTGTGGAGCCAAAAAGACCAAACTGTGAGTATTTTAACATCACAGAGTTTGAGGTTGTACATCTTGAACTGTTTATAAAGATTTATTAAATGTCATGATCTATAATCTTTATTTTCTGCAGTCTGTCATGATGATCCTGTAGAGAGTCATTGACAGATGAAATATAAACTACTGACGTGTGGAACTGGAACTGATGGAAAAATTAACTTTAATGAAGCAATAATAATAATCATAATAATAAAGGACACAAACGGGACAGAGATGTTGGATAAGACTACATCAGAGACTGTACAGGACGAGCGGAGCGAAGGAAGGATGAATGGATCTTCAAAAGTGTGTTTTTCACGGATCACACACATTTGACCTATCAGAACATTTCATTTGTGTGATTTATGTAAATGAGAGTGATCTATATTGAAAAATACAGTCACTGCTGAACCTTTATGCATCTGCTCTATGAAAGAAAAGCAAATCACACAGAAAAACAAGATCAAACTGAAAGTGAAATGGATTTTATTTCAAGGGTCAATCAGTGAAAGAGCAGTAAACTACGCCATCTGGAGGAAAATATGAGCCACTGCGTGTCAATGCATAGTGTCATAATCATCAGTAATACTGTAATTATGAATATTGATATCAGTGAATACAGATCTGGATTCAGTTCAGATGTTTGGATCAGAGAACTGAACTGGATTCAGTGTGGAATCTGAATCTGTCCATCAAATCATATTCAATATTGTAAATCATTTTATAAGTTATCTGTTATTTATTATTTTTTACTGCAAAAACCATTCAGTGTGTGAAAGATCATATGTGAATCAAAGTCTGTTTCTACTGTATATCTGGAACACATAAATCAGTGAAATAAAGAAAAGGAAAAAATGGATAAATGTAGAAGTCTATTTTTGCTTCCATGTGTTTTTACTGTAATGGAAAGAAAACTTCCAAAATACACATTTAGATAGTGTTTGTTTTAAGCCTACTACACCTGTTCCTTTGCATCTGTAGATTTTTTCTTAAATTAATCAAAACAAGCTACTTCATATTTAACCGCATCAAGAGTCTATTCCCCTGAAATGTTATGTATTATAATAAATGCCTGCAGAGGGCGCCAAAAGCCTGGTGATTGTTGTTGTTACACAGCATGATCAAATCCTTGTTTTTGGCCAAACGGCATTTAAGTAAGCAATAAGGTACGAGAGGCTGTGCTGTATCGTGAATAAGTCACGGCTGAAGGCACGATGTGAAGCGGAGTAACCCATTCAGTGAGACTTATTCACGACACAGCACTAGCCTCGAGTACCTTACGTTTGATCGCAATCAGTAATAAGTATCTGTCAGTAGCGAAGACTTTTACATTGAAAAGACTGAAATGTTTTGAAAACGGAACAAGACGCAACTGACAGATGCTTTGACTAGCGCTGTCAGTCACGGGAAAAACCCCTTAAATGTTAAAAGGACAAGATAATACATCAGATTTTTTTTAAACAGATTTTTTATTATGAACATAGGACTGACCTGAAGGAAAACGTGTTGGGTGAAGCAATCATAGCCATGTTTTATCGAGGATACCACTATGCTATGCTGTATTATGATTTTTTATGGTTTTAATAAATCGTGCATCCTTAGAAAACTGTCTAATAATGCGGTTCATGGATCCACGTCCGTGAAATGATCCACTTCCGGTACTGATATCTTTACCATGGTTCAAAACGCAATGCATAGCACATTAAAATAACTGAAATTATAATATGACATAAATTGCATTCGTATCAGATCAGGCAGAGGCATTGCTGGTGGACAAATTATTAATGTGGCGTTTAACATATAAATAATCTCATCCTTCAGTTGCCAAAATGTTCACATGGATTCATCTCAAAAAATTTTTTTTTTTACTTTTTCGCTTTTCATTGCTAGATAGCTGTTGTCTTTTCCCAGGTGTCAGCCAGCAGCAAACATATAAGGTGAGACGTGCTCGCATGCAGGAATGAATGGAGTCGCGTGCGTTCACCTCAAGCCCCCCTTGATGACTGTGTGCACGTGCCTGCAGCCTCGTCTCTGTACCTCCTTGACTTGTTGTGCGCTCACTGTTTTGCTATTATTCTCATGCTAAGACTCGTTCCCTAAACTGAACAGCCAATCTCTCTCGCTCGACGGCCCGACGCCTTTTCAACATACTGAATAATCCCCAAAAAAATCCAGACAGTTTCCGACTAGAGCCAAAGGTGCAGAACACACCGGTTAGTAAAACACAACCTGAAGCTTTAGATAAAGTTACAGTCACTTTAGCTTTCAACATTATCCATAGTAAAAAGAAATATTCTCAAAGCCTTTGATGTAGGCAAAGTTATTTAAGTTTAAGTTTATGTTTAAATAGATGGACAGTGGAAGAACATACTGTAGAACACTGTAATAGTTCATGCACTGCTGTGCAGAAGAGGCAGAGTGTGGCTGGACCCAGGGGCGGCCTTAGTGATTTGGGGGCCCAGCAGTCAAACTTCGAACTTAAAACACTCTTTTTCTATATATATTTTTTTCTACATTTGTAAATAAACTGCATGTTAAAAATATCTGTAACCTGGAACTTTTATTTTCTTAATGTAAAATTAAATACAGTTCAATTCACACACACACACACAAAAAAAACAAATTCACAAACAAATTATTTACACTTAATTAACCATATTTGTGATTTGTGACTTTAATTTTAATGCATCAAAATTTGACAGTCACATCACTGTCAATTTAAAAAATGAGAGGAGATCAATTTATTTATTTATTTAAAAAATAAAAGTTCAATGTTTCGCCATTAAACACGAAGTTGTTGTAACTCGGACATACAATGTCCAATCTGCACCAAACTTCACATGTTTTATTAGAGTCCTGGCCTGAACACATCTACATGGCAATATTCAGTTACAGTTATAGCGCCACCTGTGGGTAACGGGAAATGACTTGTTTCACACTGTGATTAACTCCTCATAGAGATTAAACCAGATAAGCACCATATGTTGTCAGTCTAATCTTAAGGCCTTAGTGATGTTAAATTGATGCTGAAGGACGTGTCCGTGACGGCCTGACAAAGTCTGATGTTTCTCCATGAAAGAGAAAGCTGTTGTAACTCAGGCATACAATGTCTGATCTGCCCTAAACTTCACATGTGTGATGAGAGTCCTGGCCTGAAGTCCTCTATATGCCAATATTCAGTTAGTCATAGCGCCACCTGCTGGAAACAGGAAATGGCATGCTTTTCACTGTAATTCACTCCCAGAAACACATTTCTATATGCCACGAAGTACCAAACATGCAAGAAACATGTTTATATTTGCTTTACAATTTACAAATGAAACTCCATATTCCACAAACGCGCAAAACTTACCATTACATCCTGGGCGGGACTAACAGAAACTGACGAATCAAACTTTTCATTTTGACAAGCGTGTGAAATGCACCTATAGGGAGAGGGGAAACGAAACCGCCTGCAATTGACCATGAAAACTGCATTCAGTCATTCTTTTAACTAAATAAATATAGTTATAGTGTAATAAGACGTTTATTATAATTAATATCGCATATTAAATTATTTCATACATCTTTTTGGAAAATGACCAACTATTTATTGGGTGGGCCACAATTCAAAGTCAGTTTATAAGCTGTCAGAAGAGACCAAACATGATGTAGTTTTCAGAATTTTATCTAAAGCATTTCTCAGCTGGACTTGACACTGAATCACTGGTTGAAGATTTTAATAAATATCATACATTCACTCTTGATGATGTCACTCCACTTAAGTTTAGGAGGATTAAGGGTGTTTCACAGCCTTGGTGTCACGGAGTCACAGCCAACACCCACCAACACCAACGCATGGTCACCAGATCTTCACGCTCCATCCACTCATTCACAGTCTCCTGAGTATTAATCACCCGCACCTGCACTTCATCATCAAGGACACTATAAAGACACTCACTCCCTTCACATTGTCTGGTCTCGTCTCATGTACCTGGACTCCTTACCCTCTACTCACCTGAGATTCCCATGTCTTCATCCAGTCGTCTTCTGTCTCCAGCTCTCCGTTCCACGTTGATCCTTAACCTGCAATTTCAAACAACTGTTACCCTTATAGTCTTCCTTTCCATGTGAGGTCATCTTCATTCTTTAAAAACATATCTTTTTTCTTTGGCTTTTGAATAGATTATGAAATGATGTCATATTTAAGTACTATTATTTTTATTATTCTCTATTTTTATTTTTATTTATTCTTGCTTGATCTGTAAAGCACTTTGGGTTCTTTTTAAACTTCTGTTGTTTGTGCTATAAAAATAAAGGTTGACTAGTTACATGTTAGAACCTTGACTAGCTACATGTCTCGATCGCCCCCAGGTGTCTGGGTGCAGTATAGCTCATTAACCCCACCCTCTCCGTGAAATCGAATGGGACGCGAGACAAACTAAACAATCAGATTACACTTGGAGCCTTGATACCGCAGGTCCACTTTATGCTCACCACTGCGATCAATTATATGATTCTCTCTAATTCTTAATCTGGATTTTCTTAACCCTAATCTTCTTCTTTGTTCCTGTTTATATTTTCTTTCTGTATAATTTATTGCATTCTGTGCAGAGAGTCATACCAATCATTTCATTACATGTCGTTCTGCGTTTGTTGTGGAAGCCATAAAACAAGAAACTGTTTCATCTGTCTTCATTGGAATTGGAATGCGTACATCTGGCATTATTGCAAAACTTTCTGACTCTAATCCAAGACCATGTTGGCACAAACTCTCAGGTATGCAGTTTATCTGTCGGCTATGATCTTAGGAGGAGTTGCCTGAATTTTTCCTCATGTTGCTATAAATGCTCAAGCTCTCAGAGCTGCAGACAGTGGAGATTCCCTTGAGAGCTCATCACCGGTAATTATCTTTAATTGTTTATTAACCTATTTTACTCATTGATGTTTTTACTATGAAACTAAAATGTAAATCTGTATTGCACAAGAATCTCTGATAAGTGGCAAACTTTACTTTAATTCTGAATTGTATGTTTTGCAACAGAAATGAATAGCAGAAGATGGATCATCAGAAACTGCAGGAATCAGAAAATGACGAGCAAAGAGGACGAGATTCATCTGATGAAGTAGAGAAACAGATCCTGACACAAGCTCGACGGAACAGCTTTGATGACAAGAGACCAAACTGTGAGTATCTTTTAAAGCCTTTTACAGTTTTACATCTGCTCTCTGAAATGTGCACCAATCAATCAGTTATTGGTGATCATAACTAAATTCAGGGCTTAATTGCAGGACGCTTGAAACTTGATATCATGGACACTAAATGGTGAATTATTGGCAACTGTAAGCATTAGGGATTTCACAGATTCATGAGAGACTGTAACATGACGGTTTGTTTTAAAAATATAAATATGAAATGTGAGTGTAAGGTGTGTTTCACGGTTTCAAAGGTCCTTTAAAAATACATTTTGGGGATTGGAAGTGGCTGATCTGTAGACCAGAGTCAACTGTAACATCTCAAATTACACCAGTCAGAAACGAGACAGAACCATGAAACTCATTTTATCTCTCTCTGAAGGACAAGCTGCTGAGTCATACATGATAAAGTTTTAATACAAAGACTCATTTTTGATTTTTTTTAATTTTCCTCATACTGTCTTAACCATTAATGTCTATGAATTTAAATCTGTCTTGTTTTGATATCTTTGTCAAACATTAGCTTCATTGTTTCTATCTAGCAGAGTAGCTTGTCACGGGGTGGTTCAGTCACGACACCGTCAAAGTCCAGCTTAGTAAGGACATCAAAGTAGATTATTTTTTCCAGTAATTTAAGAAAAGTGTTTTGTGTTCATTTAAATATTTATGTACACTCTTAATATTGTAGTGTGGTAACAGTCAGTGGTCAAGTCTTTTGCCTCTCAATCTGGGGACCGGGATTCATTCTCATGCTTTCAAAATCTTCAAAGTTTATGAATCAGAAGTTGTCTTAACTTTAAATACTGCCATACTGGCGTTAGATCAACATATTTATTAACATATTTACTATTGTTTTTGGCTTGTAATAGTAGCATGGAAACTCAATATGGAAAATAATAGATGATTGTTTTTTCTAATGTCGTAATAATAATGTAATAATGTAATAATGTGAAAAGTTTTTTGTGTCCAGAACTATTTTACGGAGTAGGTCCCGTACACTCTCTGTTCACAGCATGTCGAGGTTCAGACCAGGGAAAACAGTAAGGCGAGTTAATTAATTGTTCTGGATAATATGGATGTAGTGGATATTAGTTTTAACTCTATATTCATATTCTCTGGAGTTTATTGTGGTCCTCTGTATTTATATGAAGGTATTACATGTGTTGTTACAGATGTAACATTTGACTTCTAATGTTTCAGTCAGTATTGTGACTCTAACATTGCTTGTAAAACATTTGGTGACTGTTAACAAGTAGAACACAGATACAAGTTACTGACATAAAAATTGTATTAAAATATTTCAAAAGGTTTTTAAGTAATGACGACATGACCAAAATTTGTTACATTTGTCTCTCCTATCGTTGATCGGTCTCTGCCTCAAATTTCTTGATTTACAGTAAAATTTATTCTGAACTGTAACATTTATCCACTATATATGAACTGCATGAAAATAATATTATATTTGTGTTTTTAATTAGCAGTTTCTCATGATCCAGACGGAGCTGTAGAGATTCAGTCTGATGTTTCAAAGAGAGACTCACAGATGAGGTGAGACACCGACTGATTATACAGAGAATTAACAGATCTGAACTGATGCAGAAACACTGACACTTCTGTTAGTCTCTTCTTAGAAAGCAGCGAAAAACTGAAAAAAAAAAAAAATAATATGCACTTAATCTTAATAAAAAGTTTGATTTGATAGAAGTCAAATATTTAATAAAAAATAATCATTGTACAATACAACTGCATAATGACAATAGTACTAATAATAATATCTTGTTTTTTTTTTTTATCTTCACATAATGAACCATCATGGTTTTATTTTGGCAGAAATTCTAATGTGTGTTTCACATTATTGGATCAGACAGCAATGTTTACCTGTAACCAATCATAATGTACTTTTTTTCAATGAAATGAATGTATTATATTTTTGTTCAATAATCTTATATTAATTAATATTTCTTAATCAATATTTATTTAATATTTTGTATTTTTAGGGGATTTTATGGTATTAAATTATATTTATGCAGTAGTTATAATCCATTTATTCAGTTTTGCATCATAGACAAATGAAATTTCCAACTTAAACTGTCATAAATCTAGAATGTTTTGAAGCACATACTGAAGTTTGGTCTCTTTTTAAAGACGACACATGGCAGATTATTGCTGAAGTGAAAACAGTTTAAAAAAGGAACTTAGAAGTTATAGGATTTTATGTTTATTGTTATGAAAATGCACTGCATCATAACAATAATTATTGCAATATATGCAATAATGCACAAAAATACCATTTTAAATTTTTATATAAAATATATATATTCCAAAACATGTTTCACTGTAAAACTGCAAGAAATTGAAGCTATAAATAATAAGTTGAGTTTCAAGTTTGAGGTTGATATCTCAAAAAATGAGCTTTCAGAAAGATTTTGTGTGGCCGCAGTACCAAACGCTTCCACTAGATGAAATTCATTTCCCATTCATTTCAATGCACTGATTGTGAGAAGCACAAGTGTGACTAATCTTTCCAGGAGGACCATTTAACTCTTTCAAATCATGTCTATGATTTCTTTTCTTTTTTTCAAATAGCAAGTGCCAAAAACTTTACTAAGTTCCACACCATTCTGTAGAGGTAAAACAAAACAAAAATGAGCGAAGAGCACCAGAGCATTAACACATGTTCACACAGTTCTGATTCTCTTCTTTTGTATGCATGGAAAGTAGCCGTTGATGAAGAGGAAGATGAAGAGTGATAATGAAGAGGAAGATGATGAAGATGAAGATGATGATGAAGATGTATAGTCAGTACAGACACATCTGTACTGTTTTCATATTTAAATACTTCTATAGTTTTGATTTCATTTGATTTGGTTTTGTATATTTTTAAAGATATTATTAAATTATTTAATATTTGTATTCATTAGTGAATGTATATTAATTAAAGTTAACAGTTGTGTATGAAAGTATTTGATATTTGTAAATATAGTATGTATATATATATATATATATATATATATATATATATATATATATATATATGTTAATATATATAAATATATTATCTAAATATATGTTGTTCTGAATTTGATAGTTTTATAGTAATCGCTGGTGTCATCACTGTATCTCCGTTACTGTGTGATTGTATAGAGCTGTTTAAGAATGTATAAACTTGGGTCTTTTTGATGCTACAGATCTTAAATATGATGATCTTCTTGTGAAGAAACACCTTCCTAAAATATAAACATCTATGGTTGTCAATAGAGTGAAGAAATTACATTATTTCTCTCTGAAATCAAAGATGTTCAACCTTCAGCAGCTCCTTGACCCTGAACACCAGTTTGAAAACTCCTGGTTTAAGACACAGATGTGATTATTTCTGTAAGATCGAGAAGTGATTCTGATTTCATTCCAATCATGATAAAGATGCCTAGAAGAAAATTACTGTCATGAACTGAAATTCTTGGACAAGATCAGACAAGAACACACAAACTGCTCCACACATCTACTGCAGAAACACTTCTGCTTTAGCAGCCCTCTAAAGTCTAAATATATTTAACACTAAATTAAGAGATTCACAGTTAAAAATATAGCTGCAAGGAGCAAAGCACAATACAAACATATGAAATCCTAGTTATGGAAATCAGAAACCTGTTTGATAACTTTTGTGCAGCTTGTCTGAAGATCCTGTGAGCTGAATTCAGTGAAGACTGATGTCAGAACGACTAATATGACACTGATGGCACCAGCAGATCCTTCAAAACTTACTGACACATTATAAAAACACATTATGACCCTTCATCATTTCATTTGTTGGCCTGCATTGAAAACCCTCACCTATATTCACACAGGTTTATCTACTGTAATATCTTTATATACTGTAATATCTTTGGTGCAGCCCAAATGCTTCTGCTTTAGCTGAGAACGCCCTCTACTGGTCACACACATTCACATCTACCATGTCTTTATATTATACAGATTTTATACAGGCTGGAAAAAATGAGTTGTTCTGAAAAGCCATCGATTGGTTGAGTCACTACAGAATATCTCTAGCATGAAACAGAATTGGGGCATTATATCAATCAAATAAATATATTAATGTATTGTATATTTATCATTTTAATATGCAGAAGATTACCAGGAGTTTCCATCTCTGTCCACTAGATTTTCTCAAAGTCTTTTAGTTTCAGGATCAGAAACAGTGAAGAGAAACTGATCTGAAGATGAATGAGGATCATCATGACGACACATTTAATGTGGCTTTTAATCATATTGTTCATGAGCAGTGTTTCTCCGGCGTGCCCTCCCCGAGACCGGGTAAACGGCATTGTTGGTGGGGGGCCACTCCAGCGTGCCCTCCCCGAAATGGAACCATCCAAGGAAGGGAAACAGAGGGGAGGCCGCTCCAGCGTGCCACCCCAGACGAAATCGAATGGCACCATCCAAGGAAGGGAAAACGCCTCAGGTTACGTATGTAACCATGGTTCCCTGAGAACAGGGAACGAGACTCTGCGTTTACCGCATATGGGGAACGTCACACATGAACCGATGTATCAAACCACTCCAATCCTACTGGCCAGCGACAGCCTATGACATCATCATAGCACGACCCGGAAGTGTATAAGGAGCGCCTAGAGAATGAGTCAGTATCTTATCGTCTTGAGGGACTGTTCTGAAACGTGGCGTCAGCTTGTGGCAGTGTTTCAAGCTCCAGGAAGAACAAACAACCGAACTACAAGGAGGTTAATAAGTCACCTGGGGCCCTGGCCAACCAGCAGTGTACTCAGTAAAACACCTCTAAACTCTCTCAGCGAGAGGAGTACACTACTACATACACCAACATGTTCTCAAAGGAGGCCCACTACTTGTAAACACGTGGCGTTAGTCTAGTGGCCACTAAAGTTCTAGGAGCAAAATAGAACCAGCGTATTTACGAGGCAGCCACTTAGCTCAACTAGAGCTAAAACATGAACCAAGCTCAAGGAAGCAAATGTAGAAAACCGAAGCGCAGTAAGGTTTATTATAGAAACTCACCCTGAGAAGTCAGCCACTCAGCCACGCACTCAGTAAAAACACTTTTTACCCTCAAAGTGAGAGGAGTACACAAACGAACGCCAACATGCTACACAGGAGGCCTAGAAGGCCTACAACTTGCAAAACATCTGGCATCGGCTGGTGACAATCCTGAAAACACTCTAAAATCAAGAGGAGTACACACTACGCCACAAAACTCTACGAGAGGCCTTACCTAGGGCCTAGTCTTAACAGAGACGGGCGTGGCCTAGAGGCGGTGATGAGACACAGAACTGTGCCAACATGTAATCTGAAAGGAGGCCTTAGTGGGGCCTACGACTAGTGGTCTAAAGGGGACCAGCTCTAACCCAAACAGTTGTGGGAAGCTAAACACAACCTGAGCTAAGTCTACACATTCCAACAGGCAATGTACCAAAACTTTAAGCAGTTACAAGGCATAATGAAATGCTAACATGGTCTAAGGGAGGCCTACACAAGGCCTACTACCTCAAACAGACATGAGCATAGACCTGTGGCAGTGCTAAACAAAGTGAGCAAAACTCATGACCACACGCCAACAACACTTGTGAACACAAGCTGCTAAACTAGAAGGAGGCTGAAAGCATTAGAGCCTACAACTCCTACAGTTATATGCAATATAGCTGTTGTGGCAATGATCAAACTAACAGGAGCTAACAGAAACCGAACTGAAAGTGAGTGTGCAATCCAACAGGTGATGCACTCAGTGAAACAGCACAAACCCTAACCGGGGAGTACAATAGTCACCATGCTCTAAACTAGAGACTAACACAAGCCTACTAATATGAGAACAGGTGTTAACCTGTGGCAGCACTAGAGTAAAGCTCACATACATGTAGGGCAAAGGCTAGAACCCAAAGCAAACATAAGTTTTGTAAATATATGCCATCCTAAAAAGGATAAATGCTCTCACCAAACAGAATTAGAGATCTGTGCTGAACCCTAGAGAACGGATGCTAAAAAGCTAGCACCGTAACTCAAACTTGAATGTTAATTTAAGGGGCTCAGGGGAAAGACAAATTCACAGCATGAAAAAGTTCTAGAGAGTGGGGCCTAGCATACACTTTTCTACGCAAGGATAAGGGCCTACCTTATAGAAAACAGCATCAGGGAGGCTAAAAACAGCCTACTACCTTAGCTGTTATCCTCAGCCATTGCACCTACACAATAAACAAGGGGAAATGGGCATAAGGCCTGACAACTCCCTCAGGAGGAGGCCAGAACTAGGAACTATACAACCTGACAAGGGATAGTAATACAAAGGGTGATTATCACAATAAACACCTAAACCTAGTCCTAGCCTGGGCCACTAAGCTGTAGGCCGACAGGGCCACAAGAAGCATAGCAATGCCTGGGCTTCACCTCTGAATTCCACCGAATAAGAGGGAAAAAAGCGAATCTCAACAATCAAACAATGTCAGGCGGCCGATTAAGGCCGATTAAAGGTGGCTAAGAGGTGGCCATTTTGTGGCCTGCACAAATATTGTTCTAGCCAACCTAACAACTTAAGTCTGCCCAAAAGACCCCTTACTTTTTACAACTACATACTCGAAGACCGAAGACTCTTTTTCCCTTCTCTTCACAAGGAGGGATGGAATCTAGGGTTCTTTGAAGCCTAAAAGAGCCTCTTTCACTATCAAGCTCGAAGGTGGGCCCTTAGAAAATATTCATCAAGGGCCCAGCCGTCAGCCTGACCATTTAAGAAGTGCCTGAGTATGTTAAATGAAACCAAAACCCAGGAGGTGGAGGAAGAAGGGGCGAGGGCAGATGTAAAGTTGCCCTCGCAAAGAGAGGGAATCGATTACCGACGGAGCTGGCGTCCACGATCGATCACCTCCCTAAAACCTGCTTCTTCCTCCTCAAGTCCTGCCGTCTCTGCGCCTTGCTCCGAAAAGGAGGAGGCGCCCGAGCGGCCATACTGGACCTCTGACCCTGTCTCTGAGCCTCAGCTCGAGACGGACCAGCCTCCTGGCTGTCTACATGCTCAGAAAAACTATACAGGAAAAACAAGGTCGACATATTTTTAAATATAAAATATAGACCCAGCTTACCTTCCTGCGGCTCGAAGAACGAAGATTCCTCATTTTCCTTTTTCTCTACATGAAAGGATGGAATATAGGGTTCTTTTAAGCCTAAAAGAGCCTCTCGTTATCAAACTGGAAAAGCGGGCCATCAGAAAAATAATCACCATGGGCCCAGCCATCAGTCTGGGGGATCGATCAAAACGCCGCTGTTGTTTATAATCGATCCTCCATCTTAACTCGCCTCTTCTGCCTCCCGTCTGTCTGGGCCCAGATTCAGATCTGAACAGCTAGGGTTTTTCCATGCCCTCCCGATCTCAAACACGGAGATCAGGAAGGAAATGGAAGGCTCACGGGAGCTGCAGAGCTATGGACAGAAAGGAACCACTCCTCGAGCCGTCCGCGTGTGGCCTCTTTCTTAACGCGCCCTCACGGCAGCTGCAGTCTGCCAGAAGCGCATCCCACAAACTCCAGCAGCTCCGCATACACGGCAGTCAGAATGACGTCAAACACGGACGTCATCGTCATCCAACAACTCATCCTCGTCAGCCCCAGGGAGCCGAGAGAGAATACACCTCTCTCAAACTTCCCAACGAGCTGTAACTGTGAGTGCCCTCAAGCACTGTCTATGCGCGCTCCTCTCCCAAACAGAGAAACACCCAGAATGTGTATATCAAGTGTCAAATCCTGGGACACGGATGAACACTCTCTGAAACGTTTGTAAGGCATAATATAATATTCCCTTACCGGATTCGATACAATCGCGATCAGACAAAACCGTCCCGAAAGACGAGAAGATACTGACTGATTCTCTAGGCGCTCCTTATATACTTTCGGGTCGCGCTATGATGATGTCATAGGCTGTCGCCAGCCAATAGGATTGGAGTGGTTTGATACTTGGTTTTCAGACATCGGTTCACGTGTGACGTTCCCCATAGTGGTAAATGCAGAGTTGAGTTCCCTTTCGAAAGGGAACTTAAATGCAATATAAGTCCATTTCAATAAAAGTGTCTGCCAATTATACATATATTAAGCAAAAAATGATTGATCTTTTTCTTTTATTGTTGAAATATGATCTGCTTTGAAAGATTCACCCTACGTTGCAAATATGCATCTCAATTATTCAGATACAGAAAATTCACTGTCTGCAAACAGGACAGTTCAGTCGCTACATGGTCACGTGACCAAATTCAGGTTTGTGAGTTCTCAGGATCACCACATGAGGTCGCCACTCTACACTACTGCATTTATCAGTGATTTATTATTTATGGATGACTGCTTTGAATGATGTCATTCACACACTCTGTTAGACTTCATTTGGCTGCTGTAGTTATTGTTTGGATTCCACTAAAGAATTATAAATCAATTTTGCATATGGACTTTGTTGAGTTAGTTTCAGATGTGTGTTTTATGCTCATTTTCCTGCACATTTGTAGATTGTTAAGTGGTTGGATTTCATCTCCCCAAAGATCTGATCCTCAATCAGTCTAAAAAGAACAGCTTTGACACTGAAGTGACCTTGAGATCTGGATTAATCAGTAGTGAAGGGTTACACATGCAGTAGCAAAACAAACATTCCTGTAATGCTTTGAATTCAGTGCAAAGAGTTTCTGAAAAAGACATTTTTATTTGCTGATTGAAAGGGTGATAGGGGTGATGTCATACATGATATTTGATATTTGAGCTGTTTGATTTATTTTCTCACTCATTTCCTGGTGGATTCTGCTGTTCTCTGCTGTGATTCCTATAAAATCTGATGTTTTAGTAGACGTCTTCTCCAAGGATTTAAATGAAACAAAACAAATCTGATGTAGGAGTTAAAATAGGAATAAATATTTCCAGATCTGGATCTGGGTGAGTGTTTTATCCTGTCATTTCTTTTGCATTCATAGATTACATTCAGATACGATAATGCATAACTCTGATTTAAATTACAATCATTGCAGAATTCGAGTTGAAAGCAGAAAAATGTATATTCACTTGAGAATGAATTAGTATGTCACTTTTTTGCTTTGATTTGAAAATGTTTCAAAGATCATTGTGTGTTTTTCAGTGGAAGCAAGAAAATCCAACTCTTTCTTAGGAGATAATAATCAATAATCACTCATTTGTGAACATATGATTAATTATATCTGACCTATAGACAGTTACGAATGTTATATATTTCAAAATCCAAAATGTTTTCTATGTTTATCTCAGATTGTGGACTCTTGGCCTGCACTGTATATCTGATCACTCTATAATACTAATGTTTGTCCAGTCAGAACTATATTATTTCTCTTTAATAGTGATGAGGTTATATATTTGTGTGTTTTTCAGATGTTCTCTGAAACCTCAACAAAAGAAGAGTAAGACTTTATGCCAGTAATATGACAAGAAAACTAAAAAAGGTGCTACTGAGAGAACAACATGCAGCTGAAGAAAAAGAAAAGAAGACAGATGAATCCAAACCTGTGCAGAAGAAGAAAACAATGAATAGAGGAAAAGAAAATGTCTGTGGATTCAGAAAACATCGAAATCTGCAGCATAAAAACAGCCTCGACAAATATCGACCAAAGTGTAAGAAAGTCTGAGAGGAATTTCACATTGAACACAATATCTGGATATGATGAATGTTTACCATAAGATTTGTGCAGTGCAGATATATAATAAATGACTGTTCTTACCTTGGGCTTTTAGTTAAATTGAATACATATAAATGAATAAAAGTGAAATCCCGCGACTCACTCAAAGCTTGTTTGATTTCAGTCTCTGTTGATCCAGACGGATCTGCACAGCGTCGCTCCGGTGAAGAGAAATTCAGAGATGAGGTGAGAGATTCACTCATAATCACAGAATAAATCTGCACACGTTTTAATTTCTAACATTGTGTTTTTCTCTTCAGAAAGCAGCAGTTTTTCTCTTCTAACCGGCAGAATGTTCGTCTTCACTGTCAGTCGATGATTCAGAATGAGACTGGAACACAAAACACTGATATTTTCCTCTGAAAACACTCTGTTTTTAAGTGTTCATGACTATCACTGTACTGAACTGTGTTAAACTGATTTAATTCAGTGTTCACAGACAGACAGTGTTAAAGAAGAAACACTGAGATCACATTTTCTGTCTATTTGAGCTGGTAGATCATGGCAGCAGTTGCACAAACTGTCTAGAGTTTTACCAGTTCTGGGACTTCAGGCACTTTAAACGTGTCATTACTTTACTTCCGTTTAGAAGCTATTTTTATCAAAGTGTCTCGTTCACGATCTCTGTTTTTGAGCTGCATGAAGCACATGATCAGCAGGGATTCATGTCTGTATTATTTGATTCTGTTGAACTCTTTGTGAAGGTCATGTAAGTGTATTTACTACATTACACTGTGTGTTTATACCTGAAAGTGTTCTCAGTCACAAATGTAGTCTTAAATGTCTAAATGCTCATGTTTTTCACAATGCTCAATAAATATTTAATTTAGCTAACAGATGTGACTGTGTAACCTCACTTGACACAAATAGAGCAGTTTATAGAATATAAAGCAATCATTGATAAATACATGTGCTGGTAATTAACTAGTTTCATTGTAATGAAATAAGTAGATTAGTGAAGATAAGTACACTGAACAAACTTATAAACGCAACACTTTTGTTTTTACCCCCATTTTTCATGAGCTGAACTCAACGATCTAAGACTTTTTCTACGTACACAAAAGGCCTATTTCTCTCAAATATTGTTCACAAATCTGTCTAAAGGCTTGTTCACACTGTGCAATTTTTGGCCACGATTTGGTCGTCTGAGACAAATTTTGCAAATCCTAAAAGATTCCTATAATCCTAGCCTAAAATCTGTAGTCTTTGATCAGTAGTTTGACGTGTTCACAGACAGCCGATTAATGACCGTTGCGATCAAACTTTACCTCCGACGAAATCCTGGCAGTGTCAGAAGATTTGGCACACAGTCCTGCAGTGTGACTTCTCCTACGACGAATGTCAAATTGTCTTCGTTCAAGCTGTGATCAAAATTAACAATAGAGATGCCTTTGTTAGTGACCATTTCAGTCCCGCATGTAATGCAGCTCACAGTCACCGAACGTGTGTGGGTTGATGATGTAAAACTCCGGACAAGTTTTAATGCGCGCGTCCGTTTTTAGCGCATCTTGACTGTCGTACAGTCTGACATAAATGACGGCTGAGATCCCACAGTGTGACATGAGGATCATGAATGTACAGTCTGACAAGCAACCATCGTAAAGGACTGTTATAAATCTGTCTAAATCTGTGTTAGTGAGCACTTCTCCTTTGCCGAGATAATCCATCCACCTCACAGGTGTGG
This sequence comes from Hypophthalmichthys molitrix, assembly GCA_037950675.1. Taxonomy (NCBI): domain Eukaryota; kingdom Metazoa; phylum Chordata; class Actinopteri; order Cypriniformes; family Xenocyprididae; genus Hypophthalmichthys; species Hypophthalmichthys molitrix. Next base: position 726,336 of record CM075512.1, on the reverse strand, counting down.
CATATCAAGATGCTGATTAGACAGCATGATTATTGCACAGGTGTGCCTTATAAATAAAAGGCCACTCTAAAATGTTTTAAAAAGCTATAAAAGGCTAAACTATTCCACGTTTGACTCATATTTAAATAATTAAAAGAGTTTCCTTTCTATTGTCTATCCGGTCAAGGTTTATAGGGATTTTAAAAAGTAATTAGTAATTAGTTGAATTACTTATTGAGTAATTAAATTACTTTTCAGACCGAGTAATTAGAAAAGTATTTTAAATACAACATTAGTAATTAATTACCTTTTTGAAGTAACTTATTGCACAGGTGGCAACCTATCACAGTACCACGCTCGAATTCACTGAGCTCCTGAGAGCGACCCATTCTATCACAGATGTTTGTAGAAGCAGTCTGCATGCCTAGGTGCTTGATTTATACACCTGTGACCATGGAAGTGACTGAACACCTGAATTCAATGATTTGGAGGGGTGTCCCAATACTTTTGGCAATATAGTGTATTTTAAGATGTGCTTTCAGTTAAACAGTCCAAACATGAGATTTAGTCTGGAACTTTAGGGTTAAACCTCTGTGACACCGGACAACCATATAATGACCTGAATTAATGTTTAAACCACAAGATGACCTCAGTATGAATTTGAAAAAAAAAAACACTCCATTCATGAACCACTCTCAAACACAACTTTCTGATGCTTTATGAAATTCAATGAGGAGAAAACACATTCCTGAAAATAAGAACCACAAGCTTCAAAAGTATAAAAACTCCAGCATTAACAGCTCATCTTCAAGAACAAGAGAGGCTACAACAACCTTCCAACCACAGCGCAAAAATAACACACCACCTGAGAACAAGATGAAAGTGACACACAGACAGACACACTTCCTTGAACAACTTCCTGTATACGCTCAACCTCATGCACTCTCACATTCTCTCTCACTAAAACACACTGTGTTGCAGAACAGTAAACACAAGCTGCAAAAGTTAAACACAACTTCAACACAGTTGTCATCATTTACACACAACAGCTCAACATTGTCACTCTTGTTTGTAATGATGTGATCAAACCAACTGTACAGAATATGAGAGTTCAGAAGAGAGCACAGGAGAACTGAATGATGATACGAACAATCTGAGAGGGAGAGGAGGAGGAGCAACATGTGGGCGTTCACAGATTAGATCGACACACTTTTTCTCATTGTTTCCTGTAATGTGACCACAGTGACAGTAGTGTATAGGGGCGGGTTTATAACACACACAATCAAACCTCCTCAGTTTTGATTTGACATGTCTTTCACTCTTCATCAGAGCCTTTTATAAAACTTTTTCTGAAGCTCAGCAACATCAGCAAAGATTTCAGAGCTGCGTCGATGTTTCCTCTTTCCTGCTCGTCATAAGGTGATTAAAACACTTTAATATTTATTTTGTGAAGTTTTTATTTATTCATTACTGAAGTTACAGTACTGTACACTTTAAATGTCAGTGGCAACAAAGCCTAAAACTTCTTTAATGTTTTTTATCATGAAACATGTTTTATATTGAACTGTTTTATTCCTGAACTGGAACTGATGGACTGTAATTTACTGTCATGTTGTAATGAGAAGGAAAGAGATGTTTTGCACACAAGAAAGTTCTGGATCTGATTATCAGTGTTGATCTTGTGTAAATGAAGACAGAATGATGTTTTGGTGAAAGAGATCTGTGTTCATGCAGCTGAGAAAGATGATTTAAAGTGACGCTTGACTTTAAGAACTACAAAAATACAATAAACCAATTTACAAAATCAGCTTTCTTCGATTCCTCCATCCTTGTTTCTTTTCCTCGTATCTATAGAGGAATGAACAAAGACATGAGGAAAGACTGATGCTGATGGTTAAAGTTTACTGCACTTTATTTTCCTCTCTTCTGTCGTTCTTTCAGCTGGACATCTTCATGTGTGTGACTGAACAGATATGGGCTGTAGAAAGAAAATCACACATCCAGAAAACTGCTGGAGCCTCAGAAATCACAGAGCAGCAGAAAACAAGAAGACAGAGAGAAAAATGGAGACACAATCCACTTTGTGGATTTGGAGACTTGCGAGACCCCACAGTATGGAGGGAATAATGCCACACTGTGAGTGTTTGATCATTACTGAACTTGCTAGATTTACTGTTATTATTTTTACACTTTATGTCACATTCAGACAGACTCATCACTTTCTGCAGTCTGAATATAGAATAGCTCATTTAATGTTCACAGATGTGTGATTGTGTTTAATTGACAGAATGTGTTATAGATTAAGAACATAAAAACAAACCCAAAACAATGAGATAATCTGATATATATTTGTGATTTCTAGTGTCAGATGATCCTGTAAAGATTCATTCTGATGTCAAAACTGAGGAGAGATTCTCTCATCAAAACCTTCATCATGTTCTCAAGAACACACAACATCACTGATGAAGACCTGAACATCTTCATCATCATCACCACATCTCCATCCACCTTCTGGATTCTGGAAGCTTTTACAAACTAAGGATGAACAACCAGACTGGGGATGTTTACACGACACTGTTTTTTCAACACTTTTTTAATACGTTTTGGACGTTTGTTTACTTGGCAACATTTTTATGGCTGAAAAAACAAACTTTTCAAAATAGGGGATTGAAAGTGCAAGTTTTTGAAAATGATACCATCATCGTTTCTGTGTAAACTACAAAAACATGAATTTGTGAACCAATTTAATAAAGAATGTTTTATTAAAAAAAGTTCGGGAGCAACATGTTCAAATGATCAGCAATCAACGAGCAACATGTCTACCCAATTAGTATGAGTGGAGGCCTATGTGTATATATATATATATATGCCTTGTGTGTGTATATATATATATATATACATACATACGCACAAATGGATATCACACAAGCATTTGGAGTCTGATATCGGTCAGTATCACTACAGAAAGTTCTTGGAGCTGTCGGCATCAACGGAGCATATTCTCTCTGACAGACAAAATTTCAACATAATAACGGTACGTTCTTAATTTTATTTTTTAAAAATTAAATATCGTTCATTTTTACCATGATTTACAGAAGACACTAACATGTCATTCAGTGTAACAATCTTGTCAGAGATATTTACAAGAAAAAATCTATTTATGCCATATTAAAGACTAATTACTTTTACCCTAAATACTAATTACTTGTAATTTTACATTTTTTATTTTTTTCCACTATCATAGGTTTTGCCCACTTGCCAGCAAGAATTTTTTACTCATTTAAAATTTAGTATGCTCACTTATCCTTTTATATATTTTAATGCGTACAGGTCAGAATAAGTGTGTTGTTTACATTTTAACATAAATATAAGCGTTACACTGAATTACAATGGAACATTATTTCACCCACATTTGTTTCTGACATTTTATTCTCTCAAAACTGATTTGAAACCTTAAAAGCAGACGTTTTACTTGCATTTAATGTGCTTTCTATGTATACAAAATCACTTTAGAAAATTTCTGTTGATGCGGACATCTAAATGTCGAAACAAATTAAGAAGAAGAATATTTCGTGTTGAACAGGTTGTTATTTAACCCTAAAAGGGACGATGTAACATGGGTGATACAAACATTTGAGAGGCTGTGGGGCGAGGCAGGGAAAGTGTAGGTCTCATTTCTTGGTTTCATGTTGAAAAGGTGTTTGTTGTGAATATTTAGATCTGCTGACTTTTGTTCATATATTTTTTGTTTAGCTCACGGGCAGCATTTAAAAACAGCATGACCCCCTGTAGCAGGAAATCTACTCACCTTCTGATAAAACTTGATATATTTCACATATTTACAATATTTGGAGGGGACTTACGTGTTTAAAAAGTTGTTGTTATTACGTTTATCTTAATTTTATGAATTTAATTTTTACATTTTTCATAATTTGTCTGTAAATGTTTATATCACCCATGTCAGGTTGCCTGTATAAATCAACTGAAAACAGAATTCTTGTTTGCGTGTTACAATATTATAGCCACATTTTTAAAACATTCTCTCATAACTTAAACTAAACATTCTTTGTAAAATTCTTTTGAACAATAAGTATAATGCCTATTTATGAATATATTGTATAATGCTGTATAATATTTGATACGCAAATTTCTAGGGCCTATAAATTATCATTACGACCAAAACTTTGCTGAAAAACCGCTTGTCTACTTCTACTTCATGCCTTCTGCCCTCTGATTGATAGTTCATACTTTTTTTATTAAGTAAAGTCTTTTTTTAAAGAGGAGCTAATAGCCTGATCTTTTATTATCCTCATGGTGATGTGCTATGAAATTATTGCGGGGCAAATTTATTATAATATTAATTTCATAATAAAAGTAACCTAATATTAACAATAACAGAAGAATGTAACAGCCTACATTAAAGATTTACAATTTTGATTTAATTCTCAGAACAGAGGAAGGAAATACAAGCAACAGCAGTCTAGCACAGAGAAACGGATCAGATCATCACTGCAGACACAGCAGAAACCACTGCCAGAGTGACAGACAGGAAGTCTTCACTGTACAGTGTGAAAAGAGTTTCTCCAATCACAACGCTTTACAAGTGAATCACACTGAGCATCCAAGCTGGAACAGTAAATTCCCAAAATAGAGGACCTGTTGGAAAAGTGAGCAGGGGGTGAAAAGTACAGTAAGCTGGATCTCAGTCATGCTTATCAGTGATCTTGGATAAGGAGTCTAAAAGATATGTGCGGGGAAAAAAGTATTATGGATGATGTTATCTTTAAAAGGATAGCATCATCCATAATACTTTTATTATTTTTGGTTTTGATTTAAGAGTAAAGCAACAAAATGTTTATTTAATGTTCCTTTGCATATGGGTGAATAATAAAAAAAAAAAGAAGTCCTGCGTGACTTGCGTAATAAACACTAACACTGATGTGCAGAGAATAAATCCTGCTGCGTTGCTGTGAATCAGCTCTAACATCTCCAGTCTGATCATTGTTGTTCGATTACAGATCACAGACAGATTTCATTTTTTAACTCATCTTTTAATTCGAATTTGCTTTTAATAAGTAATCAAATACACTGCAGAACAATAACCAATATCTATAATATTTTGTCCCTATATTTTATGACAGTTTCATGACTGGTTTATGTACTACAAACACTTGTGCATTAGGTCCTCATGGATTTTAAAAAAAATGATCACAGAATAAGGCAGAAAATATACAGTACCTATGAAAAGTTTGGAAACATTTAGAAAGAAGTTTCTTCTGTTCACCAAGGCTGGATTTATTTAATCAAAAATGCAAAAACTGTAATATTGTGAAATGTTATAATTTAAAATAATATATATATAGTAAAGTGTAATATATAGTAAAGTGTAATTTATTCCTGTGATCAAAGCTGAATTTTCAGCATCATTACTCCAGTCTTCAGTGTCACATGATCCTTCAGAAATCATTCTAATATGATGATCTGCTGCTCAAGAAACATTTATGATTATTATCAATGTTGAAAACAGTTGTGCTGCTTCAGATAGTTTTCAACCATTTGTGGTAAGATTTAAAAAAAGAGAGAAATTAATACTTTTATTCATCAAGGATGCATTGAATTTATCAAAAGTGAGAGTGAAAACATTTATGTTACAAAATATCTCTAATTAATAAATGTTAATAAATTAATGTAATAAATGCAGTTCAATGAACATTATATTCACAAAAAAGATTCCTGAAAATGTAAATGTATCATGGTTTCCACAACAATTTTAAGCAACTGTTTTCATCATTGATAATAATCATAAATGTTTCTTGAGCAGCAGATCATCATATTAGAATGATTTCTGAAGGATCATGTGACACTGAAGACTGGAGTAATGATGCTGAAAATTCAGCTTTGATCACAGGAATAAATTACACTTTACTATATATTCACATAGAAAACAGCTGATTTAATTTGTCATAATATTTCACAATATTACTGTTTTTACTGTATTTTTGATTAAATAAATGCAGCCTTGGTGAGCAGATGAAACTTCTTTTAAAAACATTAAAAAGGTTTTAAATATATACAACATATATTACAAAAGTGTGAGTGCCATCACAAAGTCTACCCAGGTGTCCTATTTTTAGTAATTTCTTTTGGTAAATCTAGATGGCTTCAGAAGGATTTTGTGTGGAAACATGGATTAAGGAAGACACATTGGTGGGGAAAGAAGAGTGTCAGAGAGAGAGAGACACAAACTAAAGATCCAGAAGAGAAACAGATCCTGAGACGATATATTTCATCACCAATTCTGTTTCATCACTTTCTATCTTTAATTGAATGAAGGTTTTAACTAAGGCCTGTTTGTGATTTCAGTTCATCATGATCCAGAGATTCAGTCTGATGATTCAGAGACGCTCACAGATGAGGTGAAACACTCACTGATTATTTAATGAAGTTCAAACTGATACGGAAAGCTGATGTGCTATGAGGTGTGTGTGTGTGTGTGTGTGTGTGTGTGTGTGTGTGTGTGTGTGTGTGTGTGTGTGTGTGTGTGTGTGTGTGTGTGTGTGTGTTTTCTCTTTAGAAAGCTGTGGTTCCTGTTGTTTAACCATCAGGAAATTCTTCATCATGTTTATATTATTTATAGTTTATATTTTATTATTTTTCAGTTCTGGCTCTAATAAGCAGCATAAGCGGTTGCACAGGGCCAGCAGAGGAACATCTCATATTCACACAGTAATGCTTGGATACTTTAATAAAGTTTGCTTGTGCAATGATTCATTAATGTTTGAAAAAAGCACTAATATTACTGTAATGAACATGAACAGTGTTATTGTGGGCATTTTAAAATACCTAATCAGATTTCAGATATTATTATCTGAATTGTTAACGTTCTGTTCCCTCGAACAGTTAAAAGTTTGATCTGAACAAAAGCAGCAGCTGTGATGAATAAAAGTGCAGATTCACTCTCTGACAGACAGGTGGCGCTCATGAAACAGAAATACAGCTGCACATTTTCATCTTCACTTTCATTAAAACTTACAGGTTAATTGAGTGAAATCATTAAATATGCATTCAAAGTGTTGCTATTATATCTTCAGTTAAAATATGGGCCATTAAATCTGTAAATATTCATATGTCATAGAATAATTTTATCTTTGTCTGTCATCAGTTATTCAATTAGCACTTCTTCTCGTGTTAACTTCTTAAGATGAGTTGTTTGTTGTCACTTTGTATATAAGTGTCTGCTAAATAAATATAATGTACATTTTTTTCCTGAATGAATCTGATTAGTTTTAGACAGTAAACACAGATATAATCACTGCTTTTACTCTGTTATTGTAGGATATACAGCCATTTAAGAGATTATACTGTACCGTTCTAGTTTTATATTTTTAATTAAATTAATTTCACCTTTAATAAATCTGTACTGCTCCAGTTTAAAAACCTTTAGTCTGTCGTGTGCGGACATGTCAACACCTGTACTGTGTGTGGAAGTGGCAGAATAAACACCTCTCTATAAGATCAACAGTTATCTTTCCTTCTTATGCCCTGAACAAAGCATTAACATGGAATACAAACACACTGAAATGAAACCAAAGAGCCATAAAACTGAACAGATGATGATCTAGACAGAGGTGTAAAGACTACATGAAAACTATACTTGAGTAAAAGTACAGATACAGCGAAAATGACTCTATTACGAGTCAACAATTCCAATACGACTTGAGGAAAAGTTTTAGAGTATCTGATTTTAAGTATTTTACTCGTACTGAATGTAGGTTTAAAGATGCACTAGTCCTCCACACCTGAGAGACATGCCAGTGAAAACACAAGCTGATTTGTAAGATGAGAATTTTCTAAAATCAAAATAAAACTGAACACCTCAATATTGCAATAAATCAAGGTCGACACAACATCTACAAACACTAGTCTCAGTTAAGCTCAAGTGCACAAATAGGCCATAAGTAAATCAATATCCTTCAAAAAGGTCTTGTCAAAATAGCAGATAAATAAAATAACGTTAATTAAAATTTGAAAGTCAAAGTCTACTTGCACTGGATGTGCTGGTTTCTGCCTCATCAGTCAAGCCCATAAGAGTCATACAGATGATGGAGTAAAGTGTCTCATCACAAACAAACCTCTGAACGTACGTCTTGATTTTGTTCTGTATGCATTCCAGAATTATAGTAAGATACGATGAGGCAGTGGTAGCTCTTTCATACGACCATGCATGTAGTTTTGAACAGCGATTCAATACTGAGTGTTGCTTTCCTTTGCGATTCAGAAACTACCTGATAATGCACTCACATTCACGTAAAGTGACCTTGTTGACAAGTTTGGGTGAGTAAAGACAAAACGCACGAGATGTATGTCCTTATATAGCGATATCACTTCTTTATAGCAGAAATAAACAGCTGCAGAAAAAGTTAGGAGCCATGAAAAATGCAATGTGTAATTGCTCATCACAAATGTAATGTATAGATACTTAAGTACAATAACTAATTACATTTACTCAAATACTTTACAACCACATTCCTGGAGCCCCACCAGCACTGCACATTTTGCATGTGTCCTTTATCTGACACACTCATTTTAGATCTTTGAGTCACTACTTATGAGCTGATAACCTTAATCAGGTGTGTTTGATTGAGGAGACATGCAAAATGTGCAGTGTTGGTGCTCCAGGAATGTGGCTGGGAACCACTGTTTTACACCACTGGATCTAGAAGGGGAAAAGCACGTTAATATTCTCTTAATTCTTGTTTGAGCAATAGTTCCTAGATTGTACATTAGAATACTTTAATATCTCTATTAAGTTCACCACAATTCTATTCAGTTTATAAGCTGTCAGAAGACACCAAACATGATGTAGTTACATGTTAGAACCATGTCCTCAAAACGTTTGATCGCCCCCAGGTGGCTGGATGCAGTATAGCTCATAAACCTCGCCCTCTCCATGTAATGGAATGGGATTTTTTTTTTTTTTCCCAAATATGGTTTCTGTTATTTTATGTAGTTTTTATCACGCAGATGTAAGTTCAAGTGTTAGTTTTTTTAAAGGGTTCCTATAATGCCTCTTTTCACAAGATGTAATATACGCACGGCTTGACATTAATTTTTTGCTCACCAGTCACTGTGGCCAGTGGTTTTCCAAAGTTACTAGCCACTCAGCATTTTCACTGGCCACAATTTTGCTGTTGGGAAATTACATTTTATATGATTAAAGTTGACTTTGGCATGCTAAAATTACTTGATTTTAAGTCATTTTACTTGATTAGCTAGATTTAAAACCTTTCAAACTTTCAAATGCAGATTAACCACCAAAATCAAGACTACATTGTATATCAGCTGGTATGTACGGGTGGGCAAGGGGTGGGTAATATGACCACAATATGATAAGTTATTTTTGTAGGCTATATAAAAAGAAACAAATTAACAAATTACAAATACAATAGTAAATTAAATAACCTAAACTCTTTTTTCAGATTCAGCAGGTTTATTTAACATTTATTTAACATCTTCTGTTGTTTGATTAACATTAATGACATACAGATATTTAATTCGGCTGCTGAATGCATGTAGGCTACATAATATACTGACACATATCCAGTTATTACCCACCTGTTTACGTCCACTTAAGCCATAACCGACTGTATTTACGTGAGATACTCCACACGATGGACATTTTTCACATATATGTGTGCGTGTATTTGACTATTCAGGCGCGAGGAGAACTGATCGCACGCAAGAGATACGTTCATGACCTCAAGGCTAGATTACTGTAACGCTCTACTGGGTGGTTGTTCCGCTCGCCTGATAAATAAACTACAGCTTGTACAAAATGCAGCAGCTAGAGTTCTTACTAGAACTAGGAAGTATGACCATATTAGCCCAGTTCTGTCAACACTGCATTGGCTTCCTGTTAAACATCGTATAGATTTTAAAATCTTACTAATTACTTACAAAGCACTAAATGGTTTAGCTCCCCAGTACCTGAGCGAGCTCTTAAAGCATTATAGTCCTTCACGTCTATTGCGATCTCAGGATTCAGGCCAGCTGATAATACCTAGAATATCAAAATCAAATGCAACCTTATCCTGTTTGGCACCTAAACTCTGGAACAATCTTCCTAGCATTGTTCGGGAAGCAGACACACTCTGTCAGTTTAAATCTAGACTAAAAACACATCTCTTTAACCTGGCATACACATAACACATTATCAATTTATATTTTCAAATCCGTTAAAGGATTATTAGGCTGCATAAATTAGGTTAGCCTGAACCGGGAACACTTCCTATAACACCAGATGTACTCGTTACATCAGAAGAAGAATGGCATCTACGCTAATATTAGTCTTTCTGTTTATCCCAAGGTTTACCGTAGTCAGCCGTATCCAGGCCGTATCCAGGTGAAATCGAGGACCTGCGCTTTGACACGACCACAACGCAGCCCTGTGTACACATTACGCTTTGCGCTACGTTTTAGTTTGTAAATTCACGAAACATTAGTTAAGCACAGTAATTCACATACATATTTTAGGGTAGTTGAACTTGATTCAAACGAGCATATGCAAAATATTACACAATGCATAGACTTACGGGATCTGATCGCATTGCAAAGATGCAGTGTTGAAAACGTATTTTTGAAAATCATAGAGTTAATGAAAGCTATCATGAGCTTTGTAATGTTTGGAGCGGATGTCATAACAGTTAATTCATAAAAAACGTAGATCTGTACCTTCGTGCTGTGTGTGGAAATACAACCCGGAAGACAGAACGGAACGAGCGGCCCGTGAGGTCTGTCAAAGCTTTACCGTTTAGGCACGAAATCATTCACATCATTGGGTTAAAATGCTGGAAGAATTTTCGCTAGGATGACACAGTGACTGCTGCTTATACATGCTCATAATGATGATTGACAGGACTGAATGTGTCCTCCCGAACCTACGTTGGGAATTACATTTAAAATCAACTGGATTAAATAATAGACAAATGTGTACTGCCTTTATTTTTATATCTCTAAATACAGTACAGATTGATTCAAAGCAGCTTTACAGTGATAAACAGGGAAAATAATTCAATTTCATCTGTACAGCAGATCTAGAAGACAATAGTGTTATTGACCAGCTGAAGTCAGTTCAGTGTTGATCATTAAGTATTTAATTGATTCTCAAATTCACATTTTTGTTGTTTACATGGAGATAATAATGGTATCAAATGAACAGCCAAAATGCATAAAGTGTTAAAAACGGTGTCATATAAACAGTCTGGTTGTTTATCCTTAGTCTGTTAAAGCTCCCAGAATCCAGGAGATGGATGAAGATGTGATGGTGATGATGATGATGGTGATGATGATGTTCTGGTCTTCATCTGCTGGTATCTGGACGTCAGTGATGTTGTGTGTTCTTGAGAACATGATGAAGGGTTTCGATGAGAGAGTCTCTCCTCGGTTTTGACATCAGAATCAAACTTTACAGGCTCGCCTGGATCATCTGAGACTAGAAATCACAAACATACATCAGTGGCCTGTTGCACAAAGCTGGGGCCTGTACCATGAAGCGGGATTAGCTGGCTAGCCAGGTAAGTTTCAGATTAGTTTGCTCCAATTGTGGGTTTTAGGTACCATGAAAGTGACTTGGATTTTAGCAGTGTTCATCACCATAGTAACTTACGCTCCACAGCTAACCTGCTCCGGGGCAGGTTATGTTCTGGTTTAGAGATCTCAAACCAAAATTGGACCAATCAGATGTGAGCAAATTGACACTGACACATCCAACGCAATAAAGTCACTCCCCCAGTTTCTCTTCCTCCAAATTAAAGGTCACTATATATGCTTATATTGAACTTTATTCTTGTAAAACAGACACTGTAAGCAGTGCATAAAGTATTGAATGAAAATGTCTCTGAAACATCTGTATATTAGTCAAATATTGCATTTATTTCACTTCACTACGTCACTACGAGAAGCAGAAAGTGTCCGACTTCACGTCTCCATTTTCAGCTCCTCCCCGGCTACTCTCGCCGATCGGTTACATCCAGCCGCAGCCAATGTCGAACACACTTTTAAAGGTGCTCTATGTAAGTTTTTGACTGTACTAAAGCATAAAAATACCATAATATGTTTGCAGATATTTATTAAACATGCTGAGTTCACATATTCGTTTCTCTGAAAACCCTTGCTACAGCCAGTTATTTTACTTTGAAATTTGAGTTCCGTGTCAGAATTTCTGTTTTACCCAATAGTACTTCACCACCCCGGGATCCCAGTTGGCGGAAAACACATGCCGCGAATTGCAGCCATGGAAGCCAGCGAACAAACGGGTCAGAGATCGCAGATTCTACCCGACCTAAAAAGCCTCAGCATCCATCTAAAAGTCACTATGAACGGGAGCATATTAAAACATGATATCAACTCATCATAAATCAATAAATCAACCAATTATCTTACAGCGTGTTATGGCGCGTTCACACCAGACGCGAACGAAGCGCTATGCGTGAGTGATTTACATGTTAAGTCAATGACAAGACTCGATAGACATCCTGCGGCACGTTTGAGTGTTTGACGCGCGTAACGCGTGATTCGCATGAGTTGAAAAATCTGAACTTTGGCAAATATTCTCGCCACGTTAACCAATCAGGAGCTTGCTCTAGTAGTGACGTGATTACGACGTAGCGAGCTGAGGCAGAAATCCGAAACAACAATGGAGGACAAAATCGTCGCTGTATGATACCCGGAGCTGTACGATACATCTTCGTACTTTTATAAAAACAGGAATAAAAAGGATTTTGCTTGGAAGAAAGTGAGTGAGGAGGTCAGACAATCTGGTAAGTTGTAAAAAACGCTCTTTACTCAATTTGAGCTATATATGTACATATTGAGACTACAAGCTAGCTAAAGCCAGCAAATTGAGCTTATTCGCCGTATTTTACAACTACTTTCCCGCTGACGAGATGTGTTTATTCAGAGGAAGCGTGCAGAAACAAGACTGGAGCCGCCTGGCAGAAGCCCCTCTCATGACGCGAATTCGTGTCCGTTGTGAAGTGAAGCGAGTAAACTCCAAAATGTTCAACCATCCAACTACGCGCGAATAGCGTGATTTATTCGCACAAGTCGCGTCTGGTGTGAACGCCCCATAAGTCTCCTCGCCTTCCAATGTCAGTTGAGCTCGCTCCTGTTGCGTGTCTTCAAACTGGCAACCCACGAGAGCGTCGAATCTGAGGAGGAGGGGGCGGGGCAAACAATATTTTGAATTTGGACTGCAGTACCCATTTCAACCACTAGCTGTCATTTTTACATAAAGCACCTTTAATCTTCAGAAGAGAAGTGAATTGCGCAGCTCTCTCGCGAGAAGTGAATCAAACGGACACTCTGCATGTTCCGTGTGATTGGCTTTCAGGTGTCAATCGCAAACTCTGGATTAAACCTGAGTTGACAGAGAAAGTTTATACAGAGCGTTGTGCAACATTTGATCCTGATCTTAACCAGTTTGGATTTATCTGGATTTGTCAACTCTAAACCTACTCTGAAACTTAGAGTTTGTTCAACTAGCTTCATGCAACAGGCCACAGATTATCCTCATTGTTTTGGGTTTGTTTTTATGTTCTCAATCTATAACACATTCTGTCAATTAAACACAATCACACATCTGTGAACATTAAATACGCTATTCTATATTCAGACTGCAGAAAGATGAATCTCTCTGAATGTGACAAAGTGTAAAAACAATAATAGTAAATCTAGCAAGTTCAGTAATGATCAAACACTCACAGTGTGGCATTACTCTGTTCATACTGTTACATCTATCAAGTGTCTGTTCTCTTCTCTCTTGTGATCCACTGGTTTGTGTCTCCATTTTTCTCTCTGTCTTCTTGTTTTCTGCTGCTCTGTGATTTCTGAGGCTCCAGCAGTTTTCTGGATGTGTGATTTTCTTTCTCCACTCCATCTGAATCTGTTCAACCACACAGATGACATAAATAGTTTAGTTAAAGCCAGTGGTGTCAGTTCATTCATTTAGTCTGTCAGTGTAGGAGCCAGTTTTAATGTAAATGTATTTCGGGCTGTCACCAGGTGGGGTCAGTGTGTGCACAGAGGGGTTAGTTGGCTTGGTGGAGGGGTACGCATACAGTTTTTTTACCACACAAAGCCACATGTTGGATGTCCACTATCATCGGCAAAGTATGTAACCATGTTTGCATTATGTTCAATAAAGTAGCCAAAATGTTAAGATCAACTACAAGAGGACTTTGGTGTGTGCGTTGTATATCCAAGCCATCAGCAGCTATAGGAGCTGCTGTAACAGTCAGAACATGAAGATGTCCAGCTGAAAGAACGACAGAAGAGAGGAAAATAAAGTGCAGTAAACTTTAACCATCAGCATCAGTCTTTCCTCATGTCTTTGTTCATTCCTCTATAGATACGAGGAAAAGAAACAAGGATGGAGGAATCGAAGAAAGCTGATTTTGTAAATTGGTTTATTGTATTTTTGTAGTTCTTAAAGTCAAGCGTCACTTTAAATCAACTTTCTCAGCTGCATGAACACAGATCTCTTTCACCAAAACATCATTCTGTCTTCATTTACACAAGATCAACACTGATAATCAGATCCAGAACTTTCTTGTGTGCAAAACATCTCTTCTCATTACAACATGACAGTAAATTACAGTTCATCAGTTCCAGTTCAGGAATAAAACAGTTCAATATAAAACAGTCAGACATTTAAAATGTATTTGTACATTTATCCACAGTACTGTAACTTCAATATTGAATGAATGAATGAATAAATAAATAAAAACTCTTCACAAAATAAATATGAAAAAGTGATAAAAGTGTTTTAATCACCTTGTGACAAGCAGAAAAGAAGAAACATCCACCGCAGCAGATCTGTGCTGATGTGCCGCTTGAATGTTGTTTTATATAACCTCCTGAGAAACCGCGAAAAGGGCTCCGATTCTTAGAAAGCTATAAGAGAAAGCAACACGGGGCTCAAATTCTTAGAAAAGCTCAGACTCAAACTAATGAGGTTTGGTTGTGTGGGTTATAAACCCACCCCTATACACTACTGTGGTCACATTACAAGAAATGATGAGGAAAAACCCTCTGGTGTGTCGATCTAGCAACAGTTTCACACCTTCCTCTTCCTCGTCCTCCTCCTCCTCCTCCTCTCCCTCTCAGATTGTTCGTATCATCATTCAGTTCTCCTGTGCTCTCTTCTGAACTCTCATATTCTGTACAGTTGGTTTGATCACATCATTACAAACAAGAGTGACAATGTTGAGCTGTTGTGTGTAAATGATGACAACTGTGTTGAAGTTGTGTTTAACTTTTGCAGCTTGTCTTTACTGTTCTGCAACACAGTGTGTTTTAGTGAGTGAGAATGTGTTTAGAGTTTTGCAAGATGAGTGCATGAGGTTGAGCGTATATTACGGGAACTAAGCAGGAAGTGTGTCTCTCTCTCTCTCTCTCTCTGTCGCTCTATAGTTGTCAAGGCATGCTGGTTTAGTGCTGGTTTAGTAAATGCTATTTAATTCCTTTTTTCTTTTTCTTTTTTTGTACTTTTGATGCTTGCAATTCTTATTTTGAGGAATATGTTTTATCCTCATTAAATTTCATAAAGCATCAGAAAGTTGTTTGAGAGTTTCACATGGAGCAGTTTAAATGAAGCGTTTTGCGAGGGAACTTTCATTTTCGTTTTGCGAGGGAGTTCATCCAGTGGTTTAAACAGTAACTCGGTGCATTATATGTGCATCACACAGACAAGACTTACATCCAGGGTGTGAATTACAGGGGTCTGACCCCCCTAATGAAGGCTTGATCCCCCCTGAAGGACAACAAAATAAGATGTTGGAGGAGTCAAAGAAAGTAGTTTATTCGTAATATGAAGCATAAATGTGAATATTGAGCATTACATTTACAGTACATTTTACATAATTGTTAGTCATTTTCTTTTATGTGTGTAGTTTGCAGTGTTGAGCATTATAACCAATCACACACACTTCTGTTGATCTTCGGAATGCGGTGTCCAATCAGAGGCGTTGTGATTAGTCACGCACAAATGCCGGTGTCATGAGAGTTGCACACGTTAACTGACTGAATTCTGAATCTGAACTCACGTGAATTCTCTTTTATCATCATAAACAACAACATGCAGAAAAATCATATAGCAGTATAGACAGTTTTAGAGATTATATTGGGAGTTTTTGTGCATAACACATTAGACTGAAGTCATGGACCGCTTCAGTGTTCTTTGATCACTTTATTAATGTAATAGCTATATTCCCAGTTTGAATAACCGTTTTGTTTTTCATGCTACTGAAATAACCAATGTTAAGTCTATTTTTTTCTAATCCGTAAAAAGCAATAAACAAATTCCTAAAAATGGTTAGCTTGTTTTGTCTGTAGCCAGAATATGATGTGCTTTTTCCCCACCAAAAAAAAAACATATATGCAGCTTCTGTTCCACCTTTGCTGTTTAAAAATGGCTTTAGTTGATGTTGAAAATAGTTTCACTGGCAACATGATTGATTAAAGTAACTGGTTAAATGTAGGTAATTGAACAACAGGCGGGTAAATGGGTGAAAGAAACACAGGTTTTAATTTGGATACATGAAACACTAATGAATTCTCCTGTATACCGGAGGAAGTTTGAGGCAGACTGCCACTAGACTAATGATCTTAGTGACAGTGAACAGGCCAATAAATTTGGGAGCAAGCTTATTATAAACGGTGCGGAGAGGAATGTTCTGAGTAGAAAGCCACACTTTTTGACCAACGATGTATTCGGGAGGCTTAGACCGGTGGCAATCGGCCTGGGCCTTGAGAGAGCCAATCTGGCTTTCCTCCAGGTGTGATGGGACTTCTGGACAAAAGCGTGAGCAGAGGGAACCGCAACCTCGGATTCCAGGTTCTGAAAAATTGGTGGCTGGTAACCTAGACTACCTTCAAATGGAGAGAGACCCGTGGACGATACTGGTAACGAGTTATGCGCTCAACTCATGAGAGCTGTTAGCTCCAGGAGGACGGATTCTGAGACACCAAACATCGCAACACCCATTCCAAGTCTTGGTTGGCCCTCTCAGTCTGACCGTTGCTCTGGGGATGAAACCCAGAAGAAAGACTCACATTTGCTCACATTAGCGCAATATGGGACCAGGGTCTCAAAGGGACAGACAGCGGCTGAAGAAGTATGTTCAACGGCTAGTTCAAACGTTCTGCGGATCTAATGTACTCTAAATTCTTGTGATCGGTCCAGACAATGAAAGGCACCACCGAACCCACCGAACCCTCCAACCAATGATGCCACTCCTCCAACGCCAGCTTGACGGCCAACAGCTCTCTGTTACCAATATCGTAGTTACATTCTGCGGATGATAAACGATGGGAATAAATCACGCAAGGGTGCATCTTGCCGTCCACGAGGGAATGATGTGAAAGCCTCCACCTCAGAAGCATCGACAAGAGTAGGATCCAAAACAAAGCGACTTTTCAGGTTGGAAAATGCAGCCTCTGCTGCACTAGACCACCTGAACATCACCTCGGTGGAGGTCAAGGCAGTCAGAAATTGGCAAAGCCCAGAAACCTCTGCAGGGCCTTGCGGGAGTCTGGAGTTGCCCAATAAACCACAGCCTGAATCTTGTCGGGATCCATGTGCACCCCCTCGGACGAGACGATAAACCCCAAAAAAAGGCATTTCTCTGCCTTGACAAAAAGACCATTCTCAAACAGCCTCTGAAGCACTCGTCTGACGTGCTGAATATGTTCCTGGAGAGATGAAGAAAAAAATATGTCATCCAGGTAAACATATATGAACTGATCGACCATGTCTCTCAGCACAGGAAGGGCGGATCATTTTGGCTGCAAGAGAATCTCCATGGCCTCCCTTTCTGGAACAGATATAACCTGCCTTTAGCACAGTCATAAGGATGATGCGAAGGAAGAGAAGCTGCGCGAGACTTACTGAACACTTCCGTCAGGTCTAGGTACTCCTCGGGCAAACAAGACGCATGACAATAATTGCTCCAAGAGCAAACAGTGTTCAGTTGCCAATTAATGTGAGGATAATGATGGGAAAGCCAAGGGTGTCCAAGGACCACAGGAACCAGAGGTGAGTCAATTAACAGGAGATAAATTTCCTTAGTGTGATTACCAGATGTGATGAGCTTGATAGGACCAGTACTTCGGGTGACTGATGGCAGAACTTGACCACTGAGTGCATGAACAGATATGGGGTGAGGAAGCGTGAACACAGGAATTTTAAATTGTACTGCAAAAGAGGCGTTGATGAAGTTACCCTCCGCTCCCGAGTCTAATAAAGCCTGACAGGTGTGGAAAGTGTTGGCCCATTGTAGTCCGACCGGGAGGAGAGTAGCTGAAGAGGATTTTTCTAGAGAAACACCACTTGGCTTGGGCTTTTACTGGGCAGTTAGTAACAAAATGTCCAGATGCTCCACAATACAAGCAAAGTCCATTGCTTCTCCGACAATCCTTCTCCTCCTTGGTCAGCCGGGTTCTGCCCACCTGCATGGGTTCCGGATCAAGAGCGGGGCTGACCGTAACGTTGGAAGCATTTACCTCAGGAAATGAAAGCCGACGTGTGCGCTGATCACGGCGTTGCAGACGATTATCCACACGAATCACCAGCTCAATTAAACCATCCAGATTAGTGGGAAAGTCCAAAGCAAATATTTCCCTTTGAATACGGTCAGCCAACCCATGCAGGAATTTATCCCACTGTCCCTCCTCGTTCCATTTGCTTTCCACCACCAGTGTGCAAAAAATCAATAGAATAGTAAGTAACCGAGCCAACTTCCGGGCCACCTCACATCCAGAGACCGCGCGATCAAACACTCTCCTTAATTCATCTGCAAAAGACTGGAATGAGGAGCACTAAGGATGTTGATTTTCCAACACCGCTGTCCCCCACAGAGCATGTCCAGATAACAGGGTAATGGATCGCTCCGTAGGAAACAATGTAGGTTGAAGTGTGAAAAACAAAGAGCATTTAGTCACAAAAGCTCAACATAACTGTGGCTCACCGGAATAATGAGCTGGAGGTGGTAGAAGGGGCTCAACATGATTCACTCGTTCAGATGGAAGGGGAGCAGACGGTGGGGTTGGCACAGTGGGCGCTCCGGCTGTCTCTGTCCTAAGCTGCCGGAGCTGGGCAGTAACCTCGGACACCTGCACCACCAAGGCACACGGGAGACAGGTGACACTGAACAAAAAAAAAAAAAAAAAATGTGAGCAACACAACGATCCGACAGAGAATGAACTAACTCAAACTCAATATTTCACAAGTTCACACTTACAAATAATCAGATAGTAAATAGTAGCCTGGTTAGAGGTCCCAGAATGACGAAATGGCGAGACCCCATTTCGTCAGTTGTTCTGACGTAACGTCTCCGTTCCCTCCTTCAGGGAACGATGGAAACATACGTAACTGAGACGTTTCAGTGTGTTATCAAAAGGTGTGATGAAGTTGAAACGGTCATGAGGTTTTGTGTAGAACAGAGTTTACTGCAATACAGTAAATGTTCTCACTGTATATGACTGAATCTATACTGTATTCAACCTTCATAAGGGTGAGTTACAGTAATGTGGCAGTCTCTACCATGGTAATCCGTTTATCCATGGCATACAGTAATGTAAAATGCTGTATTTGATGCTATCTGTCTCCCTCCTTCTGATGCATCTCTCATCAATCTGATGTTAGTCATTGATTGCTTCTCCTACCTTATAATCTATCCTGATTTATGATTACAAATTGCAAACCTCACCCACCCACCGACCCACCCATCCACCCACACACGTACTTTGAACATAGTGGTTATCATCTATGAAAAAAGTATTCATTACATTTGGTTATCCATATCAGAAATTGCAAACAAGTTCTTTAGAACTATATAGAATCTGTAGGTGTACCGAATGATTACTTGATTAACCATTAAGTTAAGTTGGATTAAATAATGTATTAAACTAAACGAGATGCAGTTCAAAAGTTTGATGGTATTAGCATTATGAAAGGCAGTTACTGTGAATGAAACATTTATACAGATGAAACACTTTTTTTGTGTAGTGAAAAGATACTTTGTGATTTTGTATATTATACACAATTGCTGTGCTGAAATGTTTGAAGAAAGTGCACTTTTGATGATCTGTTGTGATATTAGTAAGAGTTTTGAAAATGTACACTTTGCTTGTAAAAAAAATACCAATGCCAACTGGAACCTTTTTATTTTTTCACATATACATTTATGGATGATAGGTTCACATACACGTGATCAGTATGAGGACACAGCCATTACAAATGTTAACACTTACTCTCATACTGTACAGTATACCATTATAATAACATAATCCATGAACACAGTCTTGTATTAGATACCAAACACAAAACTCTTGAACTTATTCTTTGCCACAGGTTTATCATGACATCAGTGGTTCGATACTCAACTGTTACTTCACCATCACTCTGTGCCGATCGACTGAATGATACTCTATATTAACATGATTACATATCTGTCGACACACTGGCTTCTTTGACAGAGCAATGGCACTTTAGTTATCTTCAGAGGTTTGTACTGACTCATACAGACAGTCATTTTTCATGCTGTTTAACACCTACAAGATGCATGCTTTCCTGTGTGTTTGCAGCCAGTGTCATATACTCTGTGTCACATGTAAAGCAACTGTGGGCTGTTTCTGAGTAAGACTGAAACAGTATCCTGTCACACTCCACCTATCATTTACAGGTGCTGGTCATATAATTAGAATATCATCAAAAAGTTGATTTATTTCACTAATTCCATTCAAAAAGTGAAACTTGTATATTATATTCATTCATTACACACAGACTGATATATTTCAAATGTTTATTTCTTTTAATTTTGATGATTATAACTGACAACTAAGGAAAATCCCAAATTCAGTATCTCAGAAAATTAGAATATTACTTAAGACCAATACAAAGAAAGGATTTTTAGAAATCTTGGCCAACTGAAAAGTATGAACATGAAAAGTATGAGCATGTACAGCACTCAATACTTAGTTGGGGCTCCTTTTGCCTGAATTACTGCAGCAATGCGGCGTGGCATGGAGTCGATCAGTCTGTGGCACTGCTCAGGTGTTATAAGAGCCCAGGTTGCTCTGATAGTGGCCTTCAGCTCTTCTGCATTGTTGGGTCTGGCATATCGCATCTTCCTCTTCACAATACCCCATAGATTTTCTATGGGGTTAAGGTCAGGCGAGTTTGCTGGCCAATTAAGATCAGGGATACCATGGTCCTTAAACCAGGTACTGGTAGCTTTGGCACTGTGTGCAGGTGCCAAGTCCTGTTGGAAAATGAAATCTGCATCTCCATAAAGTTGGTCAGCAGCAGGAAGCATGAAGTGCTCTAAAACTTCCTGGTATACAGCTGTGTTGACCTTGGACCTCAGAAAACACAGTGGACCAACACCAGCAGATGACATGGCACCCCTAACCATCACTGACTGTGGAAACTTTACACTGGACCTCAAGCAACGTGGATTGTGTGTCTCTCCTCTCTTCCTCCAGACTCTGGGACCCTGATTTCCAAAGGAAATGCAAAATCTACTTTCATCAGAGAACATAACTTTGGACCACTCAGCAGCAGTCCAGTCCTTTTTTATCTTTAACGCTTCTGACGCTGTCTGTTGTTCAAGAGTGGCTTGACACAAGGAATGCGACAGCTGAAACCTATTTCTTGCATACGTCTGTGCGTGGTGGTTCTTGAAGCACTGACTCCAGCTGCAGTCCACTCTTTGTGAATCTCCCCCACATTTTTGAATGGGTTTTGTTTCACAATCCTCTCCAGGGTGCGGTTATCCCTATTGCTTGTACACTTTTTTCTACCACATCGTTTCCTTCCCTTCGCCTCTCTATTAATGTGCTTGGACACAGAGCTCTGTGAACAGCCAGCCTCTTTTGCAATGACCTTTTGTGTCTTGCCCTCCTTGTGCAAGGTGTCAATGGTCGTCTTTTGGACAACTGTCAAGTCAGCAGTCTTCCCCATGATTGTGTAGCCTACAGAACTAGACTGAGAGACCATTTAAAGGCCTTTGCAGGTGTTTTGAGTTAATTAGCTGATTAGAGTGTAGCACCAGGTGTCTTCAGTATTGAACCTTTTCACAATATTCTAATTTTCTGAGATACTGAATTTGGGATTTTCCTTAGTTGTCAGTTATAATCATCAAAATTAAAAGAAATAAACATTTGAAATATATCGGTCTGTGTGTAATGAATGAATATAATATACAAGTTTCACTTTTTGAATGGAATTAGTGAAATAAATCAACTTTTTGATGATATTCTAATTATATGACCAGCACCTGTAGATCTGATGCCCATCATCATCATCACTGTATGCCACAAGTTTAAGTTTTCCATCACTTTTCTTGTAACAGTTCATGATCAATTGTGCCTTTTAAGAACCTCATTACATGTTTAGCTGTAGACCAGTGATGTTCATTTGGATCGGACAGATATTGAGATTGATATTGAGAAGCTTTTGCTCACATGGTGTTGACCTGAGTTTACAGTCTGAATTTCTCTAGTACCTTTGAAATTTGACTGTTTCATGTAAATCTCACAGTCATTTGGAGCATGAAGGTGGGCAGTTTTTACATCCATCTGCCGCCATTTGCATCAAGGCTTGTCCTGAAATTATATTTGCTGTTGGGGAGAAAGTTTCTTTGTAATCTACACCCATCACCTGACATCTCTGTCTGAGTCTCATCTGTATTATTTTTGATAGCATAGACCCATCTATCTCCACTACATGTTTAACTTCTGGTAGTGTAGTTTGGTTAAATGTGTCATTCTTCTTAAGGAATCCCCCTTTCATGGCCTCATCTGAACACAACTTTCTTTAATATTTTTGGTACATTCCATACTCTGCAACAGTAGTCAACATTGGTTAGAATCTGGTCATCACACTCAAGTCAAGTCATCTTTATTTATATAGCACTTTTTACAATGCAGATTGTGTCAAAGCAGCTTTACAGCGATAACTGGTAAATAATTTTTGCTACACATCAGCTCTTAAAGAAAATGGTGTCAATGTCCAGCTTAAATAAGTTCAGCATTGATTCATTCCGTTGTAAAAATCATTAGTTATTAATTTAGTTTAATTTATCTATATATCAGCACTGGAGAAAACAGTGATGTGATCGTCCAGCTCAGTTCAGTTCTTATATAATGGTGTCAATGCAGGCAGATCAAAACACTGTTGAATATCAAGTGTCCCCGACCAAGCAAGCCAGAGGCGACAGCGGCAAGAACCCAAACTCCAACAGGTGACAAAAATGGAGAAAAAAACCTTGACGGTCCAACCAAACTGATAACGGTCAGATAAGTATGATTTGAACCATGACAATGCAGTTCCACTAATGCCAAGATAATTTTTGAGTCTATTTAAAAGAATATTGTGATCGATAGTGTCAAATGCAGCACTAAGATCCAGTAACACTAATAGAGAGATACAACCACGATCTGATGATAAGAGCAAATCATTAGTAACTCTAATGAGAGCAGTCTCAGTACTATGGTACGGTCTAAATCCTGACTGGAAATCCTCACAGATACTATTTCTGTCTAAAAAGGAACATAGTTGTGATGATACTGCCTTTTCTAGTATTTCTGACAGAAAAGTGAGATTTGAGATCGGCCTGTAATTGACTAATTCTCTGGGATCAAGTTGTGGTTTTTTAATAAGAGGTTTAATAATAGCCAGCTTAAAACTTTTTGGTACGTATCCTAGTGATAAAGATGAATTGACGATATTAAGAAGAGGATCTATGACCTCTGGAAGCATCTCTTTCAATAGTTTAGTCGGTATAGGGTCTAACATACATGTTGTTGATTTTGATGATTTAATAAGTTTAGACAATTCATCCTCTCCTAAAGCAGCAAATTAATGAAAAACAGTGAAGAAAGTGAAAGAGGACAGAGACATGAGAGATTTGAGAGTATGAAGAGAATAAAGCCATACTGTGAGTGTTTGATCATTATGGAACTTAATTTAATAATTAATAATAAAATAATAATAAATAATAAACTAAATTAATAATAATTTAGTTTGTTTTAAATTGAGAACATAATCCCATAAATTCAAAACAATGTAAATGACAATAATCTGACATATTTGTGATTTCTAGTATAATGTGATCCAGATGATCCTGTACAGTTTGATTCTGATGTCAAAACTGAGGAGAGATTCTCTCATCAAAACCTTTATCATGTTCTCAAGAACACACAACATCACTGATGAAGACCTGAACATCATCTTCATCATCATCTTCAGACTACAGTCTGTTCAGATCCTGGACTTTTACAGACTCATCTGATCACTGATGTGACGACCTCTGCTGTTGGTCTTGGGTATTGCTGCTTGGTACCTGTTCCCACAAATTAGCAGTCTATTGGATCCACCTGTGACCAGTGCTTCAGGCGCTCCTTTAAAAAGAGATTCCCAGTTGAGCCAAGGAGGAACTTTGGAACTTTGGAATTTTGGTTTTGGACTTTGTTTTGTTTGATTTGTTTTCAGCATTTATGCTTCAACATCGTATTACACTTTCAACCATGCACCCTGCCTTACACACTGACGTTACTGATGGACACAGAAACACTGTGATTTCCTTTAATTGTTTTCATTCTATTATTTAATGTTACCTTAATTTAGTAGTAAATAAACATCTTCTTGAGCTTAATATTTGGTTTGCGTGTGTCCCTTGTCTTTGTTGCTTCCCTTGAGCCAGGGGTCGTAACACTAACAACATGATATATGAACAGCTTCTTTATTTTATACTGTACAAACTGTATATTCTTTAATTTAGTATGTATGTAGTATGCAAATTAGTATGTTTTGTAAGCCATTTGGTTTATGCTGTAATACCCATGTCATTATACACATTTGTACATAACAACCAAGTAATATTGACTTGATGTTTGAGACAGCATTAAATTTTATAATGCTTGCCTTTGTGTTCTTGTATATTATTTTTTCTGACTTCAGTCACATGGCATTTATACTGTAGTTCAGATGAGTGACTGTTCTAAAGCTCACGTGTCCACTGTTGGCTCTTTCGGCGGTGGACAGGGGTCAGCATGGTCACCTGACTGGTCTGCAGCTATGCAGCTCCATACGCAACAAACTATTCTGACACCTTTCTATCAGAACCAGCATTAACTTCTTGAGCAATTTGAGCTACAGCAGCTCGTCTGTTGGATCGGACCACACGGGCCAGCCTTCGCTGAGCCTCGGCCGCCCATGACCCTGTCGCCAGTTCACCATTGTTCCTTCCTTGGAGCACTTTTGATAGATCCTGACCACTGCAGACCGGGAACACCCCACAAGAGCTGCAGTTTTGGAGATGCTCTGACCCAGTCGTCTAGCCGTCACAATTTGGTCCTCGTCAAACTCGCTCAAATCCTTACGCTTGCCCATTTTTCCTGCTTCGAACACATCAACTTTGAGGACAAAATGTTCACTTGCTGCCTAATATATCCACCCACTAAGTTTCTTAGGTGGAACATTTGTGATCTGTGAAATACTGTTTTTGTACATTTATTCATCCATTCTTGTCCTGTATAGAGTCTCTGGGCTGATGTAGCCTTATTCAACATCTGTGTGTGTGTGTCTGTGTGTGTCTGTGTGTGTGTGTGTGTGTGTGTGTGTGTGTGTAATGCTGACAAAAAAAAAAAAAAAAAAAAGTCATGGGTTTGATTCCAAAGGAATGCAAGAACAAATAAGCTATATTACTTAAATGCAATACAAGTCCATTTTAATAAAAGTGTCTGCAAATTATACATATATTAAGCAAAAAATAATTGATCTTTTTCTTTGATTGTTGAAATATGATCTGCTTTGAAAGATTCACCCTACATTGCAAATATGCATCTCAATTATTCAGATACAGAACTCAGAAAATTCACTGTCTGCAAACAGGACAGTTCAGTCGCTTCATGGTCACGTGACCAAATTCAGGTTTGTGAGTTCTCAGGATCACCACATGAGGTCGCCACTCTACACTACTGCATTTATCAGTGATCTATTATTTATGGATGACTGCTTTGAATGATGTCATTCACACACTCTGTTAGACTTCATTTGGCTGCTGTAGTTATTGTTTGGATTCCACTAAAGAATTATAAATCAATTTTGCATATGGAGTTTGTTGAGTTAGTTTCAGATGTGTGTTTTATGCTCATTTTCCTGCACATTTGTAGGTTGTTAACTGGTTGGATTTCATCTCCCCAAAGATCTGATCCTCAATCAGTCTAAAAAGAACAGCTTTGACACTGAAGTGACCTTGAGATCTGGATTAATCAGTAGTGAAGGGTTACACATGCAGTAGCAAAACAAACATTCCTGTTATGCTTTGAATTCAATGCAAAGAGTTTGGGAAAATAGATTTGTATTTGCTGATTGAAAGGGTGATTGATAGGGGTGATGTCATACATGATATTAAATGTCTTTATTCTTGCTGTGGACAAACCCTGTAATGAAATGATCATCAGTTATTGTAAAATATTCAATTCAATTAAATTCAGTTCACATTTATTTGTATAGCGCTTTTCACAATATTTATCGTTTCAAAGCAGCTTTACAGAGAATGCATGTCCACATTACAATTTAGAGAATGCAGTTAGCTAATAATGTAGGCAATTTAATTTACAATCACTGTTAGCAGTTTAATTGAAGGTCAAAGCAATGGGCTCCTGGAAATAATTTTACAATAATTTTACAGTGGGTGACTGGCCTAGATATATCTCCTGTGTGACTGAAAAGATTGCAGAAATACGAGTGGGAGACAGAACGGCCCACAGCGTCACTGAATCCATACCATGCCCAGGAAGGTGGTTCTCTGTAATGGAGAAAGCACACTCTTCTTGACGTTCAACCACAACCCCAATTTTTATATGAGCAAGAACGACATCTCGATGTCGAACTGACCATCTGTTCCGACTGCGCTAATATTAGCCAGTCATCTAATCAGTTCAGAATGCGTATGCCCTGCAGCCTGAGCAAGGCCAGAGCTGCATCTACGCATTTCATGAACGTGTGGGGTGATAGAGCTAGACCGAATGGAAGAACCTAATATTGGTATACTTTGCCCCTAAAAGCAAACCTGAGGAACTTCCTATCCTGTGGAAGGATAGAGACATGGAAGTATGCATCCTTTAGAACTATCATGACAAACCAGTCCTCGGATCTGGTTTAGCGTCAACATTTTGAACCCAAGTCTCCTGACTGAATGATTCAAATGATTAAGATCTAATATAGGACACAACCCTCCATCAATCTTTGGAAGAAAATAGTAGCGGCCCTAAAAACCTTAACTCTCTGCTGGGAGGAGGAATCCATTTTGTAGCTCCTTTCACAAAAGAGTTTACTTTCTGTTCCATTACCAGAGCCTGCCCAGTGAGATAAATTTGGCAGAAGCCTCAACTCTGCCAGAAAATCCACAAAAGGGAACCAGCCTCTCAAAGCTGGTCTCTGGTATACCTAGAGCAGCCACTTTGGTGACCTGAAATACACTGGCAGGAAACAACCTATTTGACTGCTTTTCCTCAGAGGGTGCGAACCTGACGCAGCGTCGTGTGAACGCTGAGTCATAGCTTGCTGGAAACTGCTGCGCCCTGAAGCACCAAGGGTGCCAGGGTTGGTAGAATGGCCCCATACGGACAATGAAGTTGAGCGGGCACCGTATACTGAGGTGTACACCGCTCTATCCCGTATGGGGCTGCCCTTAGATTTCATTCAGAGGGTGTGAGCCTGATGCAACGTCGTGTGAGCGCTGAATCAAAGCTTGCTGGAAACCGCTGCGCCCCAAAGCACAGAGAGTGATGGGGTTAGCAGATCGGTCCCCTGAGGGCAACGAAGTGGTATGGGCACCGTATACTGAGGTGTACACCGTTCCACCCCACAGGGGGCTGCCCTAAGAAGCCTAACACCACTGGCGTCAGGATCTACATGAAAGGCTGAAGTAATACATGAATCTAACTACTTAAAGTCAGATAAATATGCATTATTTTAATTTCTGCCAAGTGCCAACTGTGCACTTAATTCCTGAAAAATTAAACGCAGCAAATGATCTATCAGACAAGTTAATACGGTCTGAAAGAAATGCTAAATATAGTATGCATATAGGCCATACACACATCAAATTTCATTTAATCTCTCAAAATTAAATGCAGCCACATATCAACCAGACAGGTAAAAACGGTCTGGATGAAAGGCTAAATAAAGAGTTATTAGTGCAGACATATAGCTTTTAAAAACCAGGCAATAACCCATTTAACTCCTCAATTAAATGCATCAATGAACCACCAGACAAGTGTACACGGTCTGAATGATTGGTTGAATATTTATAACTGCCGTCTGCACACCCTAATCTACGCGTTGCCTCGGCAGACGCGAGATCAGAGCCACTAGAATCTTTATTGCAGTTTGCAGACTCGAAATCTACGCGTCGCCTCGGCAGACGCGAGATCCGTGCTACTAGATTCTTTATTGCATTTTGCAGACTCGAAATCTACGCGTCGCCTCGGCAGACGCGAGATGAGAGCCACTAGAATCTTTATTGCAGTTTGCGGACACGAAATCTATGCATCGCCTCGGCAGACGCGCGATCCGTGCCACTAGATTCTTTATTGCAGTTTTGCAGACCCGTAATCTACGCATCGCCTCGGCAAACGCGAGATTAGAGCCACTAGAATCTTCATTGTAGTTTTGCAGACCCGCAATCTACGCGTCGCCTCGGCAGACGCGAGATCCAAGCCATAGATTCTTTATTGCTTAAGACTTTATTCCCTCGAGAAAAAAGCCAAGAGGAGCAGAGCTAAAAATCTCGATAGTGCATCACATCGGGAAATTTATGAATGAACACTGTCAGATGCCAATACAAGAGCTGACATGTATGCTCTGCTCTCAAACAAACAACACATGAATCGCGTGTATCCCCACTCGTATAGTAGCGAGGGCAGGGAAACACACACGACACAAGTTGCTATTTGCTCGCCAATAAACTCCTGTCTAGGAAATATATAATGCTTGAGGACAAACAACAATAAATAAACAGAGACAGTTTCACACAGAGCGCTTTGCTGAGGCACAAAAAGCTGAAGCCGGTCTTTCCGGATGTGTATTTATCCTTTCCTGGTCGTGACGTCACCGTTCACTCTCGCCATTGGACTAGTTGACACACGTGCATCAGACGCATTCACGCTGAGGGCGTTCCCATAGCGCCCCCTTCGGGACGCAGTGCGAGTTCTCTCGAAAGGGAATCAGAGACAGTGAAGAGAAATCAGAGATCTGATCTGAAGCTGAATGAGGATCATCATGTGTCACATATGAAGCTCATCTGGATCAGATTATATTACAGGATCAGTCTATAATCAGATTCATGACTCATGAAAGAGATCATTAAATATGACAAGATTTTAAAAAAGGACACTATCATGAAAACAGATTGATATCAGACGAGTGTGAACAGAATAATGTCTGAAAGATCATGTGAAACAATGAAGACAGTTTGAACATGTGTAGTTCTACTGTAATGTAAACTATGGACTCATATTCATGATAATGTTCTGCTGACAGAAGAGATTCAATAAAACACAACAAACATATAATGATCAATAGAGAAATAATAGTGAAGTAGGTGTAGAAATAGAAACGAATCATCTGTAGAATCCCTCAAATCTTCACAGCAGATCTCTATTGTTCAGTAAACAGATTCTCATCTTTGTTGTTGTAGTTGCTGCACTTTCTGAATAATAAATCATTTCCACATGAACATGAAGATCATTCTGACTGACTTTGACACATTTCTATTGTTAAACACTAAAGATGCTCCGATCAGGATTTTTACAGTCAAAACTCATCAGTACTGTCATCTTGATCAGCTGAGATTGTGTGTGTGTGTGTGTGTGTGTGTGTGTGAAAGAGAGAGTGAGAGAGAGAGAAGGTTGGGTAACTCAAGGTAAACACACATAAACAAGTGTAGAACAGCAGAAGAACCGGTTTAACCAGCGTCTCTCAGAAGTGTAACAGAGTAAATGTGTGACAGTAAGACACTGAATCATGTGTGACTCACAATCTTGTAGAGATTAATGGGATTCCCTCATTTAGTTTGAGTGCAATCTATACATTATTGTGTTTCTTGTGTCTTTTGCATGTCTGTAGATTTAAAGATGCAGTCATTATGAACAGTTGTTGTATAGAAAGACCTGCAAACTCACAAGTGTCATGAATTAAACTCCTGGAGGAGGTCTGGAGGCTTCCTGCACCACAAGAAAACTGTGATTTTAACATGTAAACAAAGTAAACGGTTGAACTTGTGAACTTCATCATTTTCAGTAATTAGTAATATTACACAGCTTTATTATATATAATGACTTTAATGTGCTGTGAGTTTAAAAAGAGAAACCAGATCAATTAATAAAGTCGTACGCAGTTGATGTAGTGAACTCAGTCCAGGCTTCTGTGTTTACGTCTGAAAACATCTCATCATTGGCCGGCTCCTGCGTCAGAATCACACGTGTCGTGCTGATCACGTGACCAGCGTCAGCCAATACTGAGCTGGTGTTCGGATGTAAACACGGAAGCTTTGCGCTGCGTTCACTGCGTCAACTGCGTAGAAGACTGACAGGTGAGAGGCAAATTTGTTGAATAAAGTCGTTATTTTTGTTTTGTTTTTGCGCACGAAGTATTCTCGTCTCTTCATAACATTAAGGTTGAAACATTACAGTCACATGACTGTTTTAACAATGTTTTTACTACTTCTCTGGACCTTGAATTTCATTGCTTTCTATATGGGAGATAAAAAAAACACCTCTTGGATTTCATCAAAAACATCTTAATTTGTGTTCTGAAGATGTGTGTCAAATGTGGGTCTGTAATATTATAAGAAAACATAGGATTAATTTCCACTGCTGATAATCAACTATATATTTCTTACAGACCACATTAAATTTCTAAATTATCTAAAGTTAACAGTGTTAAGATGTTATAGAATGAAGGAATAATAATTTTCTTATATTAAATAATAATAATAATAATAATAATAATAACTAGAATGTACATTTCCTGAAGAAAATGTGAATGGTGCTTGCAGTGGCAAAACTCTGCACTCTTGATTAGTATAATGCTAACATGATTACTGTCCTGCTAGCATGTTTTTAGTAAAATGCTAACATGATTAACATGTTGCTAGCATGATGCTAACATGATTACCATGTTGCTAGCAAGATGCTAACATGATTAGCATGTTGTTAACATAATGCTAACACCATTAGCATGTTGCTAGCATGTTTTTAATAAGATGCTAACATGATTAGCATTTTGCTAGCATGATGCTAGCATGATTACCATGTTGTTAGCATGTTTTTAGCAAGATGCTAACATGATTAGCATGTTTGCTAGCATGATGCTAACATGCTAGCAAACATGATTAATAGCAAAAC
The DNA here is from genome assembly GCA_037950675.1 of Hypophthalmichthys molitrix. Classification (NCBI taxonomy): domain Eukaryota; kingdom Metazoa; phylum Chordata; class Actinopteri; order Cypriniformes; family Xenocyprididae; genus Hypophthalmichthys; species Hypophthalmichthys molitrix. The sequence goes on along the minus strand of CM075512.1, from coordinate 694,881 downwards.
TGTTGCTAGGGTACTCTGTTTGGTTGCTATGGAGTGACTTGGCATCTGCCAATGATGATACACAAAAGGCTGCTTGCCAATATAAGCCAACCGCCATGTCTCTACGATGTTCTGATACAGACATATAGGTCTTGATTAATAGTTGCAAGGGTACTCTGTTCAGTTGCTAGGGAGTGGCTTGGCAGCTGCCAATGATGATACTCCATAGGCTGCTTGCCAGTACGAATGATATAAACCAACCCCCATGCCTCTATGATATTCAGATTTGAAGATATCCCTCTATGCTTTGGGTTGCTAGGGTGCTCTAAATGGTTGCTAGGGCGTGGCTATGAAGTATTGAAGGTGATTCGTGATTGGCCGTTTGCTGCCCCGAGTCAAACGAGCCCACCCTCATGTTTCTATGACACTTCTATGCAAAGATATCCCTTTGATCATTTTCAGTGGAAGTCTATGGAACTGTTGCTAGGGTGCTCTAAATGGTTGCTAGGGCGTGGCTTGATAGCTTCACAATGATCCTGAAAGACTGATCGGTTGCCTGAGTAAAATGAGCCCGCCCCCTTGTCTCTATGACATTGTGATCCAGAGTTATGTTCAATACAAAATCTCTATGTAATTTACCATAGTAGGAAAAACACAGTCACTTCCTGGTTCATGGGCACGGCTTCACCATAGTATGTCTATGGGGCAACTTTGGGCAGCTCTTGCGCCCCAGTGGTACAACTTACACCCCATTTTGAGGTTTGGTCTGACAGAGCCTGTCAGCCTCTTCAAATGTGGTAACCCACAAATTTCTACGAAATCTTCGTTAGGAGCTATGACTCGTCAAAATTTGTCGCAATGTTAAGTGTATGGGATTTTTTGGGCAATATTTCGCCCGCCGGGCAAACATTGTACACCCAATTGTTATAAAAGTCATAGCACACCTCTCCTCAATGAGCCATTCGATTTGACACCTCATTCATGGGTCTATGACAAACGCTGTGGGAGGAGTAGTGCGCAGATATTTTAGTGGAAGAAGAAGAAGAACTAGAATGTACATTTCCTGAAGAAAATGTGAACAGTGCTTGCAGTGGCAAAATTCGGCACTCTTGATTAGCATAATGCTAGCATGATTACCATGTTGCTAGCATGTTTATAGCAAGATTCTAACATGACTAGCATGTTGCTAGCATGATGCTAACACCATTAGCATGCTGCTAGCATGTTTTTAACAAGTTGCTAACTTGATTAGCATGTTGCTAACATGATGCTAACACCATTAGCATGCTGTTAGCATGTTTTTAACAAGATGTTAACATGATTAGCATGTTGCTAGCATGTTGCTAGCATGATGCTAGCATTATTACCATGTTGCTACCATGTTTTTAACAAGATGCTAACATGATTAGCATGTTTGCTAGCATGATGCTAACATGATTAGCATGCTACTAGCATGATGCTAACACGAATAGCATGCTACTAGCATGATGCTAATACATTTTGACTTCTTTGTGTCATGTTTAAACCCTAAGCTAATTGCTATTAGCATGTAGCTATTCACTGCTAGCGCGTATAACATGTTGAAAGTCCAGTTTGCTAGCATGAGTCAAAAAAGCCAACCCCCATGTCTCTACGATGTTCTGATGCAGAGATATAGGTCTTGCAAAACGATTGCTAGGGTACTCTGTTTGGTTGCTAGGGAGTGGCTTGACAGCTGCCAATGATGATACTCCAAAGGCTGCTTGCCAGTATGAATGATATAAACCAACCCCCATGCCTCTATGATATTCAGATTTGAAGATTTCCCTCTTTGCTTTGGGTTGCTAGGGCGTGGCTATGAAGTCTTGAAGGTGATGCGTGATTGGCCGTTTGCTGCCCCGAGTCAAACGAGCCCACCCTCATGTTTTTTATCACACTTCTATCCAAAGATATTCCTTTGATCTTTTTCAATGGAAGTCTATGGAACCTGTTGCTAGGGTGCTTTAAATGGTTGCTAGGGCGTGGCTTGATAGCTTCACAATGATCCTGAAAGACTGATTGGTCGTCTGAGTGAAATGAGCCCGCCCCCTTGTCTCTATGACATTGTGATCCAGAGTTATGTTCAATACAAAATCCCTCTGTAATTTCCCATAGTAGGAAAAATATATATGCAGTCACTTCCTGGTTCATGGGCACAGCTTCACCATAGTATGTCTATGGGGCAACTTTGGGCAGCTCTTGCGCCCCAGGGGTACAACTTAAGGCCCTTTCACACCGGACGAGTAACGGAAAGGCGAAACAAAAAAGCGAATAGTTCGCGTGCGAATAGTTCGCATCAAAACCATTCACATCAGCCGCGACGCGAACTTGCGACGTTTGTGCTCTGAAAGATTCCAAAACATTCGCGCCGACAGCTGAATGAAAAAAATATGTATTTCAACAAAATAATCTTCATCCTGTTGAAAAAGTCGGTCAGTTTAACTGCTCAGGACAAACAACATGGACACTTCATCATCCAGTGAAGACGAGCTTTTCATTTTTTTTCAAAGACCAAAAAGAAGGTTTTGGGTGCACCCAGTCTTAAAGAACAGAGAGTCTGAGGGGGAGTACGCTAATCTTGTACAGGAGCTAAAACTTTATCATGGCCGGTTCCGTACTTACTTTCGAATGTCCGTGGGACAATTTGAGACAGTGGCAAATTTCAGACAGTGGCACCGCATCTGACGAGACAAACCACAAACTTAAGGGAACCAATCGATCCGGAGCAGCGCTTGGCAGTCTGCTTAAGGTGAGCTTTCCTCTTAATATCAAGTCACTGATTGTCATGTTCAAGTGTTGATAATACGATGTTTCCAGTCACAATGTAAACATTTAAGTGCCACAGTCGTACTGACGGCAACACATTCACTTTCCATAGTCACGGACACAATTAGGTTTAAAAAAAAAATCTACAAGTTTTACCTCAAAGAAACGTACATCTTTCCTGCATTTTCCCCACAGAACACAGACTTTCCTGCATTAATTTATAGACAGACCGTTCTATAAATGAATCCATTCCAAGGTATCCATTATTACTGTTGTTGTATTGCACTCATTGTATTTGCATGTTTTATGACACATTTAAGGTAACTTCAATTATGCCATGTTTAGTGTCTATGGGTTCATATCGAGAAGATTTAAATGCATGTGTATGCGGTATGTCCATACCTGTGCAACACATCAGTATTACAAGAATCTTTAATAGTTCAAATACTCAGCCAGTTAATCTTGCTCGGTCGTAAAAGCCCTGACAGGAGGCGTGTTGTCACCCGGAAATACAACATCTTCATTGGTCACGTCAACCCTAAGAGGTGGGACTTTGACCAGAGGTTAAAAGCCAGAGCACAACGCCCCTCTCTCTCTTTTTCTTGCTTTTTGGACAACTGAAGAGACCCCTTGTTGCTGTAGGCCTGCAGGCCTCGGCCTACAACACAGCCATGTGCTCATCTATGACAGAGAGAAAGACCTTTGTTCCCCAATAAGAGTCAAATTAACAGCTTAAGTTGTTTCATAGTACTTCATCCAACGCAGAAGATACTGGAAACAACTTTGTACCAAATCATCAAGATTTCTACTTAGCCTGCAGACTAGATGCTCCTCAGCCTAAAGGCATCTTGCAAGTATCGTACATTTGAACACTAAACAGCGATTTAGTATTGATTTGTAGAACTTACCTTTGTTAGCAAAGGTGTTTTATTACTGAGGAAACTGATGATTCTTTTCCAGATTGTCTTTGACTTTTTCCTATAGCTCCACTTCCGGTTCCACTTCCTGTTCAACTCTATCATTGCTCATTCTTACCTACGTATGTGTGTGACCTGCGTGTATGTTTATGTGTTTGTTAGTTTAGTTATGTGTTTGTGAGTTAGTTAATAAAGATTGTGCACAATACACACTGTAACAAATTGCTGTAGTTTTTACAGCAAAATTCTACAGAAACTTACTGTTTTACCATTTTACAAGTTATTACTGTATTTTGCAATGCATTATGGGTCAAAAAGAGTATTACAGTTGTTAACAGTATTTTTCCCTGTCAACTGTAAATTAATTTACAGTTAAGAGGTGTTTTCACTGTAGCTCATACGTTTTTACATCAACTTACTGTGATGTTGCATTATGGGACTGCGCGGGCCGAATAGCCTACGTTTGAAAACTGGTGGACTGGAGCAGGGCATGAACAGTTGAAGATAAAAGTTATTATTCTATCAATTTTTGGTAAGTTCACTTAAATTTACATCCATAAAGATTCAAATCAAATGTATTACATTTAATGTATTTTAGTGATTCATATTTTCATTCATAACGTCAGATGTAATGAAACTACACTTCTAGACTCTACACTTACAGACTCTAAAATCTACACTTACAGACTCTCCTAGACTTATTGTCTTAGGTAATGTACAATGTTCCAAAATCTTTAAATTACTTAATAAACTTGGCCTGTTGTATTTTAGCATACATTTTTATAAAGACGCTTATTTATTAATTTTAGGTGAAATTCTCTCTGCAACTCAGTGGATGCTGAGTATTGAGGGTCAAGTGGTTGTGAATCCACACCCCAACTTTGTGGCTGGATTTGCTGCTTTGTTTACTGCAAACTACAACTTCAATCTGGCGTACCAGCACGAGGCATCCTGCACACTTGAATTTGTTCAAAGGAAACATTTTAGTTAAATATAAATTGAAGGGGCAGGGGCTTTACACTTGGCATTTTTAAACAAATGTTTTACAAAACTCTAAACACAGTTTTCTAGATTAGACACTCAGAACTAACAGCTCTTATGATTCATTTGGGAATCTTCTATTTACATTTTTTTTCCGTTCATAACAAGCATCGGTCGAAACTGAAACCACATTTTCAAAACTCTTCACTCATTCAGTGAAAACTGGAAAAAAAGTGGATAAACTGAATCTTTTTTCATTGCTTTCACACAAAACCCACTCAATGACCACATTTTTCAAAAACCATGAGAGGATTTGACGTTCATTCCTCACCATCTGTGAAACACTATATATCTGCCGCAGATTTTTCAGTGTTACAGTTTTTTACAATCGCTAGGACACATTTCTCAATACTTAGGTCACTTTTTCAAAACTCTTCACACAGTTCTCCTGACCAACTTTCATGTTGGCACAGAAGTTAACTTCACATTCAAAATGCACTAAATCTACCAAAACACTAGCAAAGGTTTTCACTGAGCAAACACACTTTGTCACTCATAAAACATCGACCTAAAAACACTAACATCAGTTAGCATTATATAATGTTTTCTTTTTTTAAATTTCTTTACAAAACAAGAATGACACTCTCTACTGCTTATAATTCACTGCAGTTTATGTTACATGGTCCATGTTTACATTACAGAACAAAATTATTCCTAAGTTTCCCCTTTTGAATTGATGGTAATGAAATTGAAAGACTAATGCTTGTGTAGGTGTTCAGTTTCATCTAATTGTTTTGATAGTATTTGATTTTTTAGATTCAGAATATATTTCATAACTATATTACTGTAGAAATGTAGCAAATTTCTGTCTTATTCAGTTTTGTATTATGTTATTGTTTTGAACTTGAAAACAGTATGTAAGTATGTGCAAACTGGCCTGTACGTACAAAGAGTTTTGGCAGTTGTTGTGTCCGAGTGAGAAAAGAATTCATGAAATTTGAGAGATGTAGTCACTGAATGCATTTTGTGCCAAAGCAATGATAATTGATCCTCAGTTTAGCCCACATAGACTTCTGTTGTGCTCACTGTGTGAAGAGTTTTGCAAAAGTGACCTAAGTATTGAGAAATGTGTCCTAGCGTCTGTAAAAAAACTGTAAGCAGTCCCTCTAGAAAATGTGTGGGTTACATTTCTGTTCCGTGTTGCCAGTGTCTAATAACGGATGTAAAAAACAACGATCGCAAAAAAACAGTTTTGTAAAAATTATTTCACACTCCACAGTTAGAGGGGCCGCAAGGGGGTCCAAGCTTGTTGTCACAGGGGCACAAAAGAAACAACAAAAGAAAGAAAGAAATCATAGTGTGTGTGTGTGTGTGTGTGTGTGTGTGTGTGTGTAGTGACTGACTGACTGAAGGTACTTTACTGACACAAACCTCTCTTCTATTCACCTCTTTTATCGCCACCTACTGCTGAACACACACTGCACACATTATTACCTTAAATATTAGTCATTTTATTATAATTCCATTCATAACTACTTTTCTTCATTTCCTAATTCTTGTAGATCTCCCTTTATGATTTATATTGTACATAAGCCTATAGATCCACACATATAAAAACATTTTCCATTCTATTATCCTCTTCTTTACCTTTCTACATTTCTGACACTGAATTATAAGAGATGTTTTGTGACTGCTGTAACCCAGTGTCATTAGAACACTTTTTTTTTTTAATTTAAAAACAGATGAAATAGAGCTACAAATTGTTACATGGAAGTGAATTAGGGATTATTAATCAAATAAATACATGAATGTTTTGTTTATGTATTATTTTAATACACAGAAGATTTCCAGCTCTTTCCATATCTGTCCACTAGATGGCGCAAGTACATTTTCTCAAACTTGAAGTCTATTAGTTTCAGGATCAGAAACAGTGAAGAGAATCTGATCTGAAGATGAACGAGGATCATCATGAAGCACAAACTCACTGACACATTTAATGTCTGAACAGGATCAGATATAACAGGATCCAATCAGTTTATGAGGAAACTAGTTTTAGAGAAAAGGAAAGTTTAGACAATGAAAACTTCTTTAATACTGGATAACTGTATAACAGCTGATACAAGACAATTTTAACATAACATACAAGACAGTTTTAACGTAAATATAAAGGTAAAATAAATCAAAACTATGAACTATACTGTAAATGTTCTGGTGATTGTAACAAAAAGCATCAAACACTTGAGAAATAGAAAAGAATAGTGAATTATCTATGTCAAATTTAGCTGCAAACCTTTAAGGAAACAGATTACAGTAGATTACAGACTCACATCATTGTTCATGTGGTTTACACTCTTTCTGAAAGTAAAGCACCTTTATAGTGACATAAACCACAATAAATGATGAAAATGAATGGATTCAACATGAGCTTTAAAGCAGTTGTTAAGATATTTTGATCATTTTTGTGGCATGATCCTGATTGTGACTTTATCATACATTCTTCTCAATCTCCTCTATCTTCTATCTAAGTACATTTATGTCCGTTACACTTAATTTTCCTGGTTAAATAAACATTACATAAAAAAGAGGCCAAATACAATTCTATTTTGTATTTTTACACTATGTAATGTTCTATTTATTGAAACAAAGTATAAATTTAATCAAGTTAGTGTTTTTATGCATTTTTACATTTATTCCAGAATAATAACTAAAGGCAATAATAATTTAAACAATATATATCAGTTTCTCTTTTCAATAGTCAGGAAATGGAGCAGCACTGACTGCACACTCATGAATTTAAGAAACTGAGTAAAGGAGGGGGTTTGAGATATCATTTGTCCCACATAACCCGAGGCATCACTTAACACACTATGGTTAAAAAGTCATGTGCCATGTGATCATAGCAGGTGTATATTTGCCAGAGTTACTTCCAGTTTTCACAGCTGAAGATGGTGTTTGGATGAACACCAAAGAGTGTGTCAACTTGTTTTTATACTCCAGTGACTTTAATAAAGAGTTTGTCTGAACATTTTATACCTGGATGTTTTAGATGTCATGAATCTACATACCAAGTTATGGTTTTCATTAGTTAATACATTAACAAATTTGTTGCAGTATTAATTTTTGTAATTGTTCATTGTTAGTTCATGTCAATTAGTTCTTTCGTCTCCAGGTCTTAATACTACAATAAAACCATATAAAAATAAAACTGCCAAACAAAATACAGCCTTCCTTGTGAGGGTTAAACAACTTGGCCTACATCAAATCAAAGATAAAAATTAAAATAACACACTGTAGAAACTGTACAAACAGGAGAAAAGAAGGTTACACATAAAATAAACTGGCATTCATCTCCCTATAAAAGAACTCTTTATAATCTCACACAACAGTAATGCCTCAACAACACTGTTCAGTGTGAAATTCACACTCAGGAAGAGAAAACTTTTCTCACTTCCTCTGAGTCTCTCAGCCGTTCACCTCACCTTGAGCATGGGGTGGTTAAACCAGAACAGCAAAACCTCAAGCTCTTGACATGCTGTATCTCACACATCACATTCATAACCAACAATATACACATCCCAGGAGAAACAGCGGATTCATGAATGCTGTATAAGTATTGTTCACTGTTAGTTCATGATAACTAATGCTTTAACTAATGTTAACGAATGGAACCTTATAGTAAAGTGTTACCCATTCTTCTTATTTAGAGATGTAAAAATACAATCAATCTCTGTACAGAAGATATGATAGAAAATTCTGATATAGGAACATTTTCTGTCTGTACACTTGATCTAAATCAGGGGTGAAAAACTCAGGGCCTGTTTACACCGTTTTCAACTAAATACTGAAAACTTTTTATGTTTTGGCCGTTCATTTACATGATAGCAGCGTTTTGGGGGCCTGAAAACACAAAGTTTGGAAAACGGGTTTTAAAGTGCAAGTTTTTGAAAATGATATTGTTATATCGTCTCAGTGTAAACTACAAAAACACAAATTTGTGAAAACGGTGACGCATGCTTGTTACGCGTCTATAGGAGCGTAGTGTTTCTTTACAAAGTGGCATCGCCATCTACTGGCCTGGCAGCAGAATAGAGGATTTTTTTAATGTGAAAAAGCCTGTGGTAAACATAACTTGATGATGTTTTGTTGTATAACATACACTGCACACACTCACACACCAAACTGACTTATCTAGACACTCAATGCTGTTGCAGATGAAATATAATGTGGATAACAGAATACTTTTCATCAGGTTAGATACTGATTATTAATCACTCAATAATCAATCACCCCTTTATCTAAACCATCAGACTCACACATCCACCAGTTTATTTGTTTGTTGATAACTGAATGTGATTTCATTGACATGTTAATGACCATGAATTAAACTATTGAGACTATGATATTACTTGGAATAAAATGACTTGTCACATTATTGATTCTGAGCAAATGGACTCGACATCATGTTCCTGTATCTGGAGCATCTTAAAACAGAAGAACTCAATCAGTATTTACTGTAGATCAGATAGTCTTAATACACAAAACTACAAAAAACAAATGAGTAAATACAAAGCACAGATATGAATACAACAAATACAGTGAAATATTACATAAAATACAGCACATACAAAATAAAAGCTAAAAGATTTACATTTACTGTATTAATTAGTAGGTGCTTTTATCCACTTAAATATGAGGAATATCACAAGAGATTTGTCACAGAGCCACAATATTCACAGTATATAATAACAGGTTAAATAGAAAGATGATTAGGAGATAAGTAAGAGCAGACAAGAAATGCAGAATGGTTTGTTGTGGTGATAAAGCTCCTTTTTGGTTTGAGGTTGTGAAGTGTCATTGAAGTCATTAGGAGACAGGAGTGGTAGACTCATTTCACAAACAGTGGAAAAACCAGTTCTGCTCTGAGAACATAAAACAGAAAGTATTGCGGTGGGGTGTTAGAGGATATGACACTTTGCATCTGCGTCTAGTAAGAGTTAACCTACCGTATAAAAGCTGGAGCTTCTCAGAGAGCTGATCTCTCAGATCTGCACTGGATTTTTTCAGCTCATCACATGGTAATTAAAACACTTTATCTTTAATTGTTCTGTAAAGAGATTTTTTAACATTTATTTATTTAAATCCAGACATTTATGTCTCTATTACAGTAAAACTAAAATATAAACCTGTATTGTACAATAATCATTTACTAATTTTAAACTTCGCTCTAAACTGAACCACTGTATTCTTTTAGACAGATTATACAAAGGCAAAATGTATGAGAAGTGAACACTTGAGAGAACGTGTGTGGAGCATCACAAACTGCAGAATAATTAAACATATAGCTACCTCTATTTTTCTGCAGCCCTCCCCCGGACGGCACGCCAAATATGCATAACTCTTACTGTACTTAATTATATGTAAATGTGAACTTGTGAAGAGCAAATAGACCAATTTAGAGCAGATGTCACAGTTATGTCACTTGCAGCAGCGGCACATAGTAGCTGCAGAAAAATAGAGGTAGCAAGTGGAGGAAAATGTGCAAAATCCACAGAATAAGAGAAAAAAAAATGTTTTGTTGTGTCTTTGAATGTCAGAATCGGAATGCAAAAAATATAGACTTCATTTTTATAAAATACCATCGTTGAAAACGCACTTTGAAGCTAAACGCAGACGTTTATGTTGTTTACAGACTGGACTGATGAAACCTGCAATAAAGCATGAATTTGATGTAAAACAGTAAGTCTACATAATTTTCACATATTCAGTTCATAGGATACATACGTTGCAGTTACAGCATGAAATAATCTTTAAACCTATAACATTTTACATAAATAACCGCCTACATTTCAGGAGAGGTGAAGAAAAATATAGGCTATTATAGAGTGACAGTCCTCTAAGTCACACTCACACTGACAATGACCGTATCTCTGAACAATGCAGGTCTGAGAGTGACGTGACGAGTGTTTTCATGTAAATGAGTTCACATGTGAGTTCAGAACTGAGTTCTCTGCAGATGCTGACGGACACCAGGATTCACTCTGGATCTTTATTCCTGCATGACTTTTCTTCATATATATTCAGTGTGATTTTAACTCTTGATTGTTCTGCATCTCTCTTCTTCTCACAGGTGAGAAACATGTTTCTAAATACATCATTTCACATTTTATACTTTACTGAGGAGCTTTATGTTCATGTCGATGACATGATTCGCTATTTTATCAGAAATGTTTTAATAGCTGCCACTATGTAATATTTTTACAGTCAGTGTAATTATCGTTCGTCTCTATATTCATTGTTTCATAAATAGTTAAGCTACTGTAGTTAAGTTATAAGTTGTAGTGTTCATATGAGATGTTGTAATAACACTGAGCTCATGCAGCTGTTGATCTGATGTCTCGTGATATGATGTTATATCGCTTTAATTCAACTCTGTGTGTGTGATTGAACAGATTCAGATGGAGTGGAGAAAGAAAATCACACATCCGGAAAACTGCTGGAGCCTCAGAAATCACAGAGCAGCAGAAAACAAGAAGACAGAGAGAAAAATGGAGACACAAACCAGTGGATCACAAGAGAGAAGAGGACAGAGACTTGAGAGATGTGAGAGTACGGAGAGAGTAAGGCCAGACTGTGAGTGTTTGATCATTACTGAACTTTAATCATCACATTTTAGTCTTGCTAGATTTTCTATTCAGATTCATCAGATTGGATTCAGACTTTCTGCACATGTAGACTATTGAAGCTTTTCACAGATGTGTGATTGTGTAATTGACCAGATGTGTTCCCTATTGAGAACAATATCTCATAATTGTAATATCTCAATGTGTTGTTTATTTCTAGTCTCCTGTAATCCAGACGGGCCTGAAAAACGTCATTCTGATGTCAAAAGTGAGGAGAGATTCTCTCACAGAGCCCTTCATCACTGACGTCCATCAGCAGGAATGGAGTGGATCTACAGTCCCTCTTTTTGTAATGAATCGTCAGTTTGAACTTTATTATTATTCATTTTATTCTGCATGCTGTTCTACAGGAAATGTGAAGAAAACATCCAAGGTCATGAAGGTCGAAACAGACACGTGTCCACTATCACATACTTAGATATTTGTAGGATATATTACATGTTTGGTCACGATATGTTATCTGTGGTGTGGATGTGGGTTTCATGTTCTGTTTCAGTGAAGTTCTGACAAAAACTGAGACTTGAAGGGAAAAAGAATTGAAGTGAAGGGAAAGATCTGTTAGTGTTTACAACCATCAAGTTTGACATTTGAAAGATTTTGTGTAATTTTGAAGTTGTTGTGCTTATTATTGTGCTGAAGAATATGGATGAATGTGAACTCTACTGTATATCTAAGCTTTTATATGTTGAGGGTTTTTTGAAGGTGCTTGTTGTGTTTGTTGCTCATTCTCTGTCACAGAAACTTTGTCACATACATTTATCCTACATGCAGCTTACTTTAGAAATAGATAACAGTCATAGTGACTTTAGATTGTAATTATACATACCTCTTGTGCCAGCTTTAGTATTGATGGTAGCTTATAGTAATGCAATAAATATAGATTTGATTTCCCATGGTTAACGCGTGTTCATATTCATAATTTCATAATCATAATTCATAATCACTTTTAAGACAATGATCATGTGTGTTTAGCGCCATCACCCGACCATTAGGCTATAATGACATTAATTCTGACATAATATTCGACCACAGATGTTTTTCGTGACTTTTCTCTCTGTAAAGTTAGAGACAGTATGGATGAGAATCATCATGTCATATAAAGCATAACATGATTCATATCATCTGTGATTCTCACCTCAGAGAAAAATCTGTTGATTTGCCATTTATTTCATTAATGGAGTTGTTGTAAGGCTGAATGTTTACACTGCTGTTGAACCAGTATTTGGTAGAAAAACCAGTTGAAGGTTGATATCCATAATTCAGCTAGGCAAGGCTATTTAGTATCTGACTCCAATAGAATTAATCTGACTCCATTATTCTTTAACGTCTTATTCAAGGTAAAAGTCTTGCTTAGAGTTGATAGGGGAGAATAAGATTTAATCTGAACCTTTAGATAAAGAAAGTTACAATCACTTCTGCACATCAGGGGCAAAAGAAAATATTCACAAAGCCTTTAAGCAGGCAAGTTATTTTAGGCTACATGTTTAAAGAGTAGGTAACGTGTTTATGTTACAGGCCCTGCAAAGAATTGGTTTTGGTCATTTTTTTTGGTAAATGTGTTAAAATGCTTTATTGTAATGGGAATATCTCTATCTGACTCAGTAACGGCACTTCTTTAAAGCGTGGTGTAAGACAAGGTTGCCCCATCCCTTTTTCTAATAGCTACCACAATTTTTAAATCTAATAAAGAGAGTCCTGTAAAGGGGATTTCCAGCTGGAACAGAATTAATTATTAGCCGACTGGCAGATGATACAAGACGCCTCTCAGATCCCACTTGCTTATTTTTCAAGACCGTCTCTTTGGTCATTTGTATGCTCTTCAGAAACAACAATAGTGCCTCAATGATTTCTGTCCGTTTCCCAGACCTGAATCCACTGTGATTGGTTCCATTTGTTTCTCTGTACAAAAATCAGATCTTTATTTTTGAAACTTGTTACCTCATTTCCATCATCTCTTATTGGAACAACGTTTTGATGATATTAAGTGGACGTATGTTTGGTCACTCCCTCAGAAATTTTTCTTAACAAATAAAGTCAAAGAAATATATATTTTTTGCAGAAATGTAGAAGTAACATCGACACATCCTGCTCTTTTTGTGAAGTTTTCTTCTGAAACTGTAGGTCATTTGTTTTGGGAGTGTTCTTTTGCTCAGTCGATGTTAATACATGAATTGTCCAGAATGTGTTTTGAGATTTTTCCTTATCTAATCAATGCAGGTATAAACCTCCTATTATTTATTGGAAATATTTATATTAATATCCAAACTAGAACTGAATTTGTATCTAAATGTCTGTTAATAAGAAAGTTATAAAAACATCTAGAATTTGAGAATGTTTAAAATTCTTTTGTAATATGCTTTTATTTACGGAGCCCCGCACATGACATGCAAAAAAAAAAAATTAAATCGTATGCACGATTTACTAATTAATTCCCTCGATTTACTAAAACGTGCGCACGATTTCCTATTCCATTTGCATGATTTATAAATTGAGGGAACGAATTAGTAAATCGTGCGCATGATTTAGCCTACTATTTTTTTCCTGCATGTCATGTCTCCGTACTTATTCATTTTTGTGCCTTCCACACTTTTTTTTCTATTTCTTTTGTCTTTTCTTACCTTTACATTTACTTTACATACATTTTCTCATACTATATAGTAGATAAGTAGGCATATTCAAACACAAAATTAGTAGCCGATACGCAAGTCCGAATTTCTAGAGAATTAGTACATCAGGTATTTCTCGCCTACTGTTTTATGAATACTGAGGATTCAGACATACTTTTCGTTCACCGACTGCTTTTTGCCTATATGGTATGGAAAGTATGCGGTTCCAAACACAGCTGTCGTGTCTGTGTCCTTAAGTCCTAGAATGCATTGCGTTGCTGACGTCACATTCTCATTCTCCACTTCTGTCCAAATCCATTACTCACCCTCATGTCATTCCACACCTGTAACACCTTCGTTCATCTTCAGAACACAAATTAAGATATTTTTGATGACAGAATGCTGTCAGATTTTATTCCATAGACTGCCTTTGCAACTGACACTTTGACGCTTCAAAAAGTTCATAGAGAGATCTGAAAATTAATCCATATGAATTGAACGGTTTTGTACAAATTTTCTGAAGAGAAGCTCAGCCGAACCTGAATAACACACAAGAACAAGAAGCTCAAACGTGCCACATGACACATGAGAATGAACCTCATTGGTTATGCATATGTGAATTAAAGCCTAAATTCAGTCTGTTCATCATATAAACTGAAACGAGTCTCTGAGGAAAATTTGGACTAAACCACTCAATTCATATGAATTAGTATTCAGATCTCTGTATGAACTTTTTGAAGTGTCAAAGTGGTAGTTGCGTTGCTGTCTATGGAGGGATAGAAATAAGAAATTAAAAAGATATCTTAATTTGTGTTCTGAAGATGAACGAAGGTCTTACAGGTGTGGAACGACATGAGAGCGAGTAATTAATGATTGAATTTCTGTCCATCTAAAGTTTCAGAGATGATCAAACATGAGGTGAGATCATGAACATGAAGAAATGATGTGTGGATGTCTGAAACTACATTAATGAATGTAAGATGATTTCTGAAATCATATCCTACTGGCAGCTCTGATGATCAGCTGATCCATGTTTTCTTTATATTTCAGTATATTGAAGATGATGATGATGAAATATCATGTGTCAAAATCAACATGTTGCTCAACAAGTCAGGTTGGATCCACAGACACATGTGAAATGCCTGAAGTCATGCAGAACAGAAACACATAGCTACAAAACCCTTAACGGACAATAGAAAGATCATCAATGTCACTGTGATTCTCCGTGTGATTATTCAGAGGGTTGTTATGGACGTCTCATGTACATAAATCAGCTTTAAATTCATTTAATGTTATAAATAACAAGTGTATCTGGATAAAAAGTGAAGAAACATACATTTACCTAACACAATCTTGTACACTTTTGGTTCTTTCTTTCATCTCTGGGAAAGGAGAATTGAGAGCATATTAAATTTTCAGCATATTTTGTCAGTACTGTGCTACTGTCCTTATTGTCCGTATTTTGATACGTTTACCTTCTTATCTAGTCCTTGAGAGTAAATGAATATGGCTTTTAAAAATTGATAAGAATATGTATGAATGTTACTTAGAATTACTCTGTTAATTTATTGCATTCAATTTTGAGAGAGTATGATTATGGGGAAGTTTTTTTTGCACTTCCTGTAATACGACAGTTGTTGATGTGTGTTGATAGCAACCGTGTGAAGAAAACAAAAGTACAAACCCAGGTGTTGTGAGTGGGTTGGCCCTGGCATGAGATACAAATTCACTACTTCACCCTGAAGCTCAAACCGCACAACATCAGCAAAGATTACAGTACAGTGGATGTCTCCTCTTTTCAGCTCATCACAAGGTGATTAAATGACTTTCATATTTAATTGTTTTTTGTGAAAAGTTTTATTCATTAATACATTAATGACGTGTGTATTACAGTATGAAGCTGAAATGTCAAAATGCATATTTCTGCATCATCAGTGAAAAGACAAGAGGCCGGCCTCTCCGGATGCGTCCGATGAAACTCCTCTAGGAGAGATGGGTCCAGGATATCATCCGCGTTAACCCAGGATCGCTCCTCCGGGCCGTACCCCTCCCAATCGACCAGATATTGTAGTCTCCTACCCCGGCGCCTGGAATCGAGTAGTTCTCGAACCTGATAGGCCTCCTCGCCTTCGATCATCAAGGGCGGGGGGTTGCGGGCCACGGCTCCCTCCGCCTCTCCTCTCGGACCACCAGAGGGTTTCAGCAACGACACATGAAAAGTGGGAGAGACACGGTAATTAGCAGGCAAATTTAAACGGAATGACACAGGTGTAATTTGCTTAATAATTTGAAAAGGCCCTACAAACCTGGGACTGAGTTTCCTGCATGGAAGTCTGAGACGTAGGTCCCTGGTGGATAGCCAGACCCATTGCCCCACGGCATATTCAGGATTGGGGCGATGATGTCGATTGGCTTGAGTTTCCTGCCTTCTCACAGCGCGCTGCAGATGATGATGGGCCAGATCCCAGGTCTCCTCACTCCGCTGCATCCACTCGGTTACCGAAGGCAGGTCAGATGGTTCCCCGAACCAGGGGAATAGTGGTGGTTGAAATCCCAGGACGCTTTGGAAGGGTGTGACCCCAGTGGCAGGTTTCTGAAGGGAATTTTGAGCATATTCAGCCCACATTAGGTAGCGACTCCATTCCGGTTGGTTCTGTTGACAGTATGTGCATAGAAATCTGGTAAGTTCTTGGTTCATGCGTTCGGTCTTACCATTGGATTCGGGATGGTACCCAGAGGTGAGGCTGACGTTGACGTTCAGTAGTTTGAAGAACGCTGACCAAACTCGAGACGTGAATTGTGGACCCCTGTCTGATACAATATCCTCCGGAAGACCATAGAATCAGAATACATTGTTGCATAGGATTTCTGCCGTTTCAAATGCTGTGGGTAATTTGGGTAGTGGTATGAGACGACAGGTTTTGGAGAATCGGTCAATTACTGTGAGGATGGTGGTGTGACCACGGGATTCAGGGAGATCAGCGACAAAGTCAATGGCGATGTGTGACCAGGGACGTTGAGGAATGGGCAATGGTTGCAACAGCCCTGCTGGGACTCAATGAGATGTTTTGGAGGTTTGACAGAGTGTGCAGTCGTTAACAAATTGGGCGGTGTCCATTACCATGGTGTTCCACCAGAACCGATTCTGCAGGAGATGTTGTGTGGCCGTAATGCCAGGGTGACCAGAGCTGGGAAAATCATGAACTTGATGAAGTAATTTGTTGCGGAGGTGATCGGGAACGAAAGTGCGGTTTGGTGGGCAGTCTGATGGTGGTGTTGTTTGTTCATTGGCTTGAGTGATTTCAGTCATGACGTCCCACTCAACCGGAGCGAGCAGCAGTTTGACCGGAATTATACTCTCTTCAGTCGTTGACCGTTCCACTTCCTCAGACTGACGGGATAGAGCATCTGCCTTGACATTCTTTGAACCGGGTCTGTAGGTTACCGTGAATTGGAAGCGAGTAAAGAACATGGCCCATCTAGCTTGCCGGGGATTAAGACGTTTTGCAGATCGAAGGTATTCCAGATTTTTGTGATCAGTGAGTATCGTGAACGGGTGTTGTGCTCCCTCTAGCCAATGGCGCCACTCCTCCAACGCCGCTTTCATAGCCAGTAGTTCACGATTGCCTACGTCGTAGTTGCGTTCTGCAGCTGACAACTTTCTTGAGTAGAACGCACATGGGAACATCTTAGCGGGACTACCTTGACGCTGTGAGAGGATGGCCCCAATGCCAGTACTGGAAGCGTCGACCTCGACTATAAAGGGGAGTTCTGGGTTTGGGTGACAGAGAATGGGTGCTGAGGTGAATCGGTTCTTTAATTCTTGAAAGGCGTGCACCGCCTTGGGAGACCAGAGAAGGCGTGTAGATTGTCGCTGATGTTAGAGGGGCTGCCACGCCACTGAAGTTTCTTATAAAGCGCCTGTAGAAGTTAGCGAACCCCAGAAACCGTTGCAGTTCTTTCAGCGTGCGTGGTTGGGGCCATTCAAGCACCGCCTTCACCTTACTGTCGTCCATAGCTACTCCCTCTTGACTGATGACATAGCCCAGGAATGATGTCGAGGTGCAATGAAATTCACATTTCTCCACCTTGGCATACAGCTTGTGTTGAATGAGACGTTGTAGTACTGACCGGACATGTTGGACGTGTTCTTCGAAGTTTTTGGAATATATGAGGATGTCGTCAATGTATACTATGACCCAGCGATTGAGCATGTCCCGGAAGACGTCGTTGATAAACGATTGGAAGACGGAGGGACTGTTGGATAGCCCGAACGGCATAACAAGGGTCTCGTAGTGGCCAGTAGCAGTAGAGAAAGCAGTCTTCCACTCATCACCCTCTCTGATACGGATCAGATTGTAGGCACAACGAAGATCCAGCTTGGTGAAATATTTGGCTTGCCTTAGTTGTTCGAGAGCTGCAGGGACCAATGGTAGTGGGTAGCGGAATTTGACTGTTATATCGTTTAATCCACGGTAGTCTATGCAGGGTCGAAGACTGCCGTCTTTCTTTTTAACAAAGAAGAAGCCAGATGCCGCCGGGGATGTAGATGGTCGAATGAATCCTTTGGCCAACTCCTCCTCAATGTAGGCTTTCATGGCTGCCGACTCCAGCTGTGACAGGGGGAATATTCTGCCCTTGGGGGGCGTAGTACCTGGCAAGAGATCAATAGCGCAGTCACTGGGACGGTGAGGAGGTAATTCGGTAGATTTGCTTTTGCTGAAAGCGATCGCCAGATCAGCATATTCAGCGGGTATGTCGGGTGCGTCGATGTTTTGCTCGTGAACTGAGACGGTCTGTACTGGTAAGGGAGTAATCTGTTTTAGACAAAGTCCATGACAGGCGGCGTCCCATTGAACAATCTGGCCCTCCTTCCATGAAATGAGCGGGTTGTGGGTTCTGAGCCACGGGAGACCAAGGATGACTGGATTATTTGGTGAATGGATTACAAAGAAACGAATGCGTTCCTGACGGAGAACTCCGACTTGCATAGTGAGCTCAGAGGTGATGTGTGCCACTTTCCCTCCTCCGATGGGTCTCCCATCTAGCGCCTCCACTGTCAATGGAGAGTTGCAGTCCGTTAGTGTAATATTGTGTTCGTTGATAAACGTATCTGACATGAAATTGCCCGCTGCCCCAGAGTCCAATAATGCATACGTGGTTATATGTCGGTCATTTACTGTTATTTGAATGGGGATCTTGAGGCAGTTAGAGGAATAATCGGTAGTAAGATGAGAACTCACCGCCTTCGGGTTAGCTGGGTTAGGTCGGACGGGGCAGTTGAGCTTGATGTGACCAGCTTGACCGCAGTACAGACACAAATGAAGTTGTCGTCTCCTTTCTCTCTCCTCTGGACGGAGTGGAGTGTATCCGAGCTGTATGGGTTCCATTGTGGGATTGGTCTGTACAGGTCGACGTGATCGGAGAAGATTGTCGATGTGGATGGTTAATTCTATGAACTCGCTAAGCGATCTTCCCTCGTCACGGCATGCGAGCTCAGCTTGAAGTTCCAGAGACAGTCCTCTACGAAACAGTAGTTTCAGCGTGTCCTCAACCCAGTTCGTTTGAGCGGCGAGGGTTCGGAAATGTAATGCGTATTCGGCCGCTGTGGTTTTACCTAGACTCAGCGACAGTAGTTGGTCCCCAGCGCTCTTGCCACCCTCCGGGTGTTCGAAGACTTCCTTGAAACTTAGTAGAAAGGCAGAAAAGGTGGGGAACACAGAACTATCCTCTCTCCATACAGCCGTGGCCCAATCCAGCGCCTCACCAGTCAATAAAGAGCAAACGAAGGAAATCCGACTGGTTTCGGTGGGATAGAGAGATGGTTGCTGGTTGACAAAGAGGGAACATTGGAGAAGGAATCCCTTACACTTCGCGGGGGTACCATCAAACTTCTCCGGGAGAGCGAGGCGTGGATTGACTGCGGGAGCAGCAGTGAAGGCCTGGCGGCCTCAACGGCGTTGAAGCGAAGACTTTCACTAGCTCCTCGGTAGGGGAAGTCAGGCGATTCAATTGATGTTGATGAACCACGAGCTGGTTGGCCTGGGCAGACAGCTCGGTGGAGATCTGCATGAACGCTGCTGGATCGCTAGTTGGCGAAGTCTTCTGTAATGATGGGTCAACAGAGTGGGGATCCATTTGCAGCTTTATTGAGTAACAAGGCAAAGTAACAAGGCAAAGGCAGAAGCATAAACAGGAACAGGCAATGGTTGAGTCAGGCGGCAGACAGACAGGGTCGAGTCACAGGCAGAGATCAGGGCAGGCGGCAAGCAAACGCAGTCCAGTAAACAGGCAAGGATCGGGGCAGGCAGCAGAGAATAAACTGATAAACAATGGTATAAGGGAATAAACAGTCCAATGGTAACAGAGAAACAGTCCACAAGAAAACGCTCAGAAATGATCACCGGGGCAAATCAAGACTTCGCAATGTGAGTGCGTGTGAGTGTGGCTTAAATAGTGTGAGTGTGATGGGGTGCAGGTGTGTGCGTAATCAGTCCCAGGAATGAGGGCCTATGGGGAATGTAGTCCGAATGGGAAACAGTCAATACTCAGGTGACGGCTCCCTCCGGTGGTGCGGAGGAGACAGTAATGTTGATTTAAGAATTTAATCACTTCATGATAAGGTGATCTAATGTACAGTTTCATAATAAAGAAATAAAATAATTACAAGTTTGATGTATAGGTGTGTGCTAAAGTATTTTTTTTTTTTAAATATCATCCTTTGTTCCACAGAAGAGAGAAAGTCATACAGGTTTGAGGGAGATGAAGCTCTGTGATCAGACAGATGTGCTCTAAACTGATGATTGACTGATCAGAGTAACTTACTTCAGTTTACACAATCTTTCTTCAATTCCTCTGTCCTTGTTTCTTTCCCTCTTTTGTGGATCAAGGACTGCAGTAAAACATGAGGCGTTTGGTTAATGGTTATAATGGTAATACTGCACTTTCATTCTTCTGTTCTTACTGGATATTCTGGTTTTCTGACTGCTGACAGACTTTCAAACTGAAAGATTAAATGTGTTTTGAGTTTGTTTTCTTTGTTATCATTGACAATTAGCTGTGACTGGTTTAGTCACTATATGATGTCAACTATACATACTCTTGAACTGACACCACTGGCTTTAACTAAACTGTTTATGTTGTCTATGTGGTTGAACAGATTCAAATGGAGTGGAGAAAGAAAATCACACTTCCAGAAAACTGCTGGAGCCTCAGAAATCACAGAGCAGCAGAAAACAAGAAGACAGAGAGAAAAATAGAGACACAAACCAGTGGATCACAAGAGAGAAGAGAACAGACACATGTTAGATGGGACAGTATGAAGAGACTAACACCAAAATGTGAGTGTTTGATCATTACTGAACTTCTTCCTCCCATAAGACTTCAATCCTTCTTTATCACATTTTAGTTAGATTTACTGTTGTTTTCTGAAGACTCCTGTCATACACATTTAGACCAGTTCATCTGAACTTCTGCAGTCATGATACATTTACAGACTGTTTAATTAACAGAATATTTATTGATCAAGAATATTCAAAACGATGTATAAAGATAATCTGATTTATTTTTGTGATTTCTAGTTTAATGTGATCCAGACATGTCTGATTCTGATGTCAAAAGTGGGGCAAGACTCCATCAAGCCTTTGTTACATCTGTGTGAGATGCCCGTTCCCTGCTTGACAGATTACGCTGACATGAGGATTTTTATAATGCTGCTATAGTGATTATTTCACTTCATGTTAAAGTTACACTCAGTGTTTACTCCACAACTGTATTGCTCTACTACTGCACTTTACTGTGAACATTTTGAACACTGTACGCTGATCAACCTCTGAACCGGCAACAGTACATTTTTATGCAGTGTAACTGATTACATCCATTTTTATCAGTTCATGCATTTACTGTGAATCAAACTCACAATTTTGTCATTGCTAATGTCATAATCTACTGTCTGAGCTACACAATATTTTGCACTACCTCATATATTTGTGAATGTATTTTACAATTCCAGTGAACATTTCCTGCATTTTTTATTAGTTATGTATATTTTATATCCCTGTACTTTCTCATGTATTTTTTAGACACGTCCCTATTTTATATATAAAATTATTCTATTTCCTCCCTAGTCAAAATGCATCCAAAAACCAGTGAGAAAGTTTCTTTATATCTGTACAAAGACAATAAAGTTTGATTTGATATTAACAGAAATTCTGTGCTTATATTTTGAGTAGTTCAGCAAATATATATATAAAATATACATTACATAACACAGACAGATATTTTCATGTGCCTGTGGGTTGTATATTACATAACTAAATATTTGTACAGTAAGTAACAAGTAATATTCACTTCATATTTAAAGCAGCATTATATTTCAGTGTTTGGATGTTGTCTTTGATGTATCAAGTGTTATATTCACAGTTCTGCTACATTAGTAAATGAAAATAAGAAAAATACTTCTAAAGCATTTATTAGTCTTAGTAATTGTTCATCTAAACATCTAATACATTATTTAAAACAAAAGATGTATCTGTTAATATTATTTAATAAACAACAGATCATGCTCATGTAATAATTTAATAAAGAATATTGATATTTGACCAGAAATGTTATAGTTCTAAAATGTTGTGTCACTCCATAAAGGAGAAAGAGATTAATATTGATTGTTTTCCACCAAATTGCTTGTTTTATTGATGAAATAATGGAGGTCAGAAGGAAAAGCATGAAGACTTGTGTGACATTGCTCATATCAGCAAATTTAAAATGTGCAGGACTTGATTTGATGTTCATGTGTGATATATTTTAAGAATGGGTTGATGTCATCTGAATTTTCTATACCTTGATTTAGTGGAATTAATGCTGTAACTAAACAGCTGTAGCACTTTAATCTGTGTGATAATCATCATCATTATCATCATCATAAAACGCAACCTTTCACTTGCTTATTTTCACCTCCGCAACATCTCCAGACTTCGTCCCTCTCCTTCCCAACATAATACTCAGGTTTGGTCACAATATTCATGCTTTGGTCACTTCCCACATTGACTATTGCAACGTCCTGCTTACTGGCACCGCAAATAAACTTCTCCATCTTCTCCAATCCATTCATAACTCTGCAGCACGGATTGTCACTCGTACTAGATCAACAGACCACATCACACCTCTTCTCATTCAGCTCCACTGACTTCCTGTTCCCTACCGGATCAATTACAAAATTGTATTGCTAACCTTCAAAGCCCCCCCGTTATGTAAGGTGTCCTTGGGTGCCTTGAGAGGCGGCAACAAATTGGCGACATTTCATCTTTTGTCACGTTAGTCTTGTTAGATTTTCTATTCAGATTCATCAAATTGACTTCAAACTTTCTACACCAGACAAGCCTGTAAAGTTTGATTCTGATGTCAAAACTGAGGAGAGATTCTCTCATCAAAACCTTCATCATGTTCTCAAGAACACACAACATCACTGACATCCATCAGCAGCTGAAGACCTGAACATCTTCATCATCACCACCATCATCACAGCATCATCATCATCATCGTTATCATCACCATCATCACAGCATCATCATCATCATCATCATCATCACAATCATAATCATCATCATCACCACCAGCATTATCATCAAAACCATCAGCATCATCAGCATTTTCTCAGCATCATCATAATTGTCACAATCATTATCATCATCACATAACCATCATCACAGCATCATCATCATCATCATCATCATCATCACAATCATAATCATCATCATCACCACCAGCTTTATCATCAAAACCATCAGCATCATCATAATTGTCACAATCATTATCATCATCACCAACATCACAATCATAATCATCATCACAATCATCATCATCATCATCATCATCAGTCATCAAAATCATCATCATCATCATCATCACCACAAGCATTATCATCAAAACAATCAGCATCATCAGCATCATCATAATCGTCACAATCATCATCATCATCATCACATAACCATCATCACAGCATCATCATCATCACCACCATCACAATCATCATCATCACAATCATAATCACAATCATAATCATCACCACCACCATCACACAATCATAATCACAATCATCATCATCATAACAATCATCAAAATCATTATCAACACCAGCATTTTCATCAAAACCATCAGCATCATCATAATTGTCACAATCATTATCATCATCACCAACATCACAATCATAATCATGATCATCATCACAATCATCATCATCACCACCACAATCATAATCATCATCATCAAAATCATCATCATCATCACCACAAGCATTATCATCAAAACAATCAGCATCATCAGCATCATCATAATCGTCACAATCATCATCATCATCATCATTACATTACCATCATCACAGCATCATCATCATCACCACCATCACAATCATCATCATCATCATCATCACATTACCATCATCACAGCATCATCATCATCACCACCATCATAACAATCATCAAAATCATTATCAACACCAGCATTATCATCAAAACCATCAGCATCATCATAATTGTCACAATCATTATCATCATCACCAACATCACAATCATAATCATGATCATCATCACAATCATCATCATCACCACCACAATCATAATCATCATCATCACAATCATCAAAATCATCATCATCATCACCACAAGCATTATCATCAAAACAATCAGCATCATCAGCATCATCATAATCGTCACAATCATCATCATCATCATCATTACATTACCATCATCACAGCATCATCATCATCACCACCATCACAATCATCATCATCATCATCATCACATTACCATCATCACAGCATCATCATCATCACCACCATCATAACAATCATCAAAATCATTATCAACACCAGCATTATCATCAAAACCATCAGCATCATCATAATTGTCACAATCATTATCATCATCACCAACATCACAATCATAATCATGATCATCATCACAATCATCATCATCACCACCACAATCATAATCATCATCATCACAATCATCAAAATCATCATCATCATCACCACAAGCATTATCATCAAAACAATCAGCATCATCAGCATCATCATAATCGTCACAATCATCATCATCATCATCATTACATTACCATCATCACAGCATCATCATCATCACCACCATCACAATCATCATCATCATCATCATCACATTACCATCATCACAGCATCATCATCATCACCACCATCACAATCATCATCATCACAATCATAATCACAATCATAATCATCATCACCACCACCATCACACAATCATCATCATCATCATAACAATCATCAAAATCATTATCAACACCAGCATTATCATCAAAACCATCAGCATCATCTCAGCATCATCATAATCATCACAATCATTATCATCATCACAATCATAATCATAATCATCATCACAATCATCATCATCATCACATAACCATCATCACAGCATCATCATCATCACCACCATCACAATCATCATCATCATCATCATCACAATCATAATCATAATCACAATCATAATCATCATCACCACCACCATCACACAATCATAATCATCATCATCATAACAATCATCAAAATCATTATCAACACCAGCATTATCATCAAAACCATCAGCATCATCTCAGCATCATCATAATCGTCACAATCATTATCATCATCACAATCATAATCATAATCATCATCATCATCACATAACCATCATCATCATCATCACCATCATCATCATCATCATCATCAAAATCATCATCACCATCATCATCATCATCATCATCACCATCATCATCAAAATCATCATCACAATCATCATCATCATCATCACATAACCATCATCATCATCATCATCATCATCATCATCATCAAAATCATCATCATCATCACCATCATCATCATCATCACAATCATAATCATAATCATCATCACAATCATCATCATCATCATCATCACATAACCATCATCATCATCATCATCATCAAAATCATCATCATCATCACCATCATCATCATCATCACAGCATCAGCATCATCATCGTTATCATCATCATCATCATCACCACCATCATCACAATCATCATCATCAAAACCATTATCACCATCATCATCATCATCATCTTCACCATCACCATCATCATTATCATCTGGTCTATTCTGTTCTGTCTTCTGGAATCTTCTACAGACTCATCTGAGCTCAAACACTCTCATCAAGAGCTTCTTTCTCAGTCTGAACTCTCATTGTTCTCCATCAGTAATCAACAGTATTGATCTGCTGTAAACATTTCACTGCCTCTGATGATGGTGATTGATGATGAACTGTATATAAGACAGAGAGAAAGACTCTCAGACATTCAGACTCTCACTCACTCCTACAAACAGCTCAGTGTGTTCAGTTCACTGGAGCAGCAGGAGTTTGATCGTGAGGAAACTGAAGGAACAACACGAGGAGAACAAACAAACTCCTCACAGAAACATCTCGACTCGAGACTTTCTTACTGTGAGACATCAGCACTACCCTGAGAGCTGCAGGGAAATGACATCATGTCTAGGGCTGGGTATCGAATTCGATACTTTTTAGGTACCGACCGAATTGCCTCAATACTATCGAGTATCGGAAAGTGTCTTGTCATTCGGTACCAACTTTCGATACCTCCGAACGGAGCCGGGAAGAGGGGGCGGAGAAATGCTGTCGCTGTCCCGTTGAGCAAGTAATAACTTGAGCACTACATTGTTATTTATATTCACAAATCACCTATTCACTGTATTTGTACATAAGTGATGTATTGATGAGCACAGAGTGCCATTACAGTTGGTTTTAGTGTTGACTGTTCCATAGTTCTCAGATCTCTAGATAAAAGTATCTCAGTCACTGAAACACATATTGGTCCACCACGAGAACTAAATACCTGACATAATACAATATACAACACAATAATACAGAGTTACATTAACACAATAGTAAACAGGTTAGTCTTTTGAGTTGAAGGAAGTTCTTTCAGCAGAAAGTATTTCAAACTCGATATCAAGAGGGTGTGGATCCACAGCTTCAGATCGATGATGTCATAAAAGCTGTCAATCTCAGAGTACAAAACAACACCAAAACATGATCATTTTACTCATGGCATTGATATAAATAACAAAACAGTCATTCTGGCTGCTTAATAATTCTCAATAACATCTAAAAAATGTACTTATACTCTAATGTAATGACATGACTTTAGGCTGTCTGTCTGAGCGTCTCGTCACAGGGTGATAACACTGATATTTATACTTGGCAAAAACGAAAGGAGGAAGTACAACTCGTTTTCATTTGTTTCTTATGCTGTAAACAATATAATGACGTGAAAAAATACTAAATTCAAAAAACTTTTTTTTCTGTGTCTCAGAAGGACACTGCTTTAGGCAATGTATGTTGTAATAGCTGAGGAAATCCAACCAGCCTAACCAGTTACAAAATGGAAAGGGGAGGAGAACCGCAGGTAAAAAAAACAAAAAAACAAAAAGAGAGAGAGAAACTCCAGGTATAAAGGCAGGTGTAAAGCAGAGTTTGGCTGTAGACATAAATCACTGCAGCTGCTGACGGACACCAGGATTCTCACTGCGGACCTTTATTTCTGCATGACTTCTTCATTACATATTCAGGTTCTCTGGAACGGATTTTCCCACGTCTCTCTTACAGGTGAGAAACATGTTTATAAATACATGATTTCATTATAGCTTAATTTACTGAAGAGCTTTATCACCAAACATTTTCATATGAATGACTGGATTATTTGTAGTTTCATCAGAAATGATTTAATAGCTGTAATATTGTAATCTAATGTGATCATCGTTTCTCTCTATATTCCTTCTATTATGGTTTAAATTGGGAAGAAACACATGAAGACACAAACAGAATTTTGTGACGCTCGTCAGACGATCAGCTGCAGTGAAATAAGAGTAGATAATAAATATCAGACAAAATACAAACAGTGAATATTAGGAAATCAATGTCACTGTATGTTATGAGCTTTATTAAGAAAATATATTACATTTTTAACAACAAATCTAATCGCACAGCTGCTTGATCAGGACTTTGATTTGGCTTTATCTGAAATTGCTGTAACTGTGTGATTGAACAGGTACAAATGTAGTGGAGAAAGAAAAAACTGCTGGAGCCTCAGAAATCACAGAGAAGCAGAAAACAAGAAGACAGAGAGAAAAATGGAGACACAAACCAGTGGATCACAAGAGAAAAGAGGACAGACACTTGATAGATGTGGCAGTTTGGACAGAATAAACCCACATTGTGAGTGTTTGATCATTACTGAACTTTATTCTTTCTTTTAATCTTGCTAGATTTACTGTTGTTTTCTTAAGACTGTCATAAAGTGTCACATTCAGCAGATTCTTTCTGCAGTCACAGATGAATGAAATATTTACAGATGTGTGTAGAAATGACAGAACGGTTATTGATTAATAAACTTCTCAATTAAAAATATATGAGAGGTTAATCTGATAAGCAGAATGATGTCCAGCTCCACGTCTTTCAATCTAAGGGGTGGAGTTATGTTTAGTGATGGGTGGAGTTATGTTTAGTGATTGGGTAATGGGCAGGATTAGGGTGTGGCCAGCCGCTCTAGCTCCACCCACTGGTTCTGCAGTGAACAGCCTCTCTATATATGTGTGATTTCTAGTTTCAGGTGATCCAGACGAGCCTGTAAAGATTCATTCTGACAATCAAAACCCTTCAGGATGTTCTGAAGAACATCAGAGAGTTCAGATACCAGCCGCTGAAGACCTGAACATCTTCATCTTCATCATCATCATCATCAGTAGTCTGTTCAGATCCTGGACTGTTTTTCAGACTCGTCTGATCACAAACAGACAGACTAATGAACGTGTTCTTCCTCAGATCAGTGTCTGATGATTACTGGATTTATTCCTGCTCTCTCGACTGACAACATTTGATCTGCATCTTCGTCATACAGAGGATTTTTGTGTTTTACAAAATATGTGTTTCATTTTGCACTACCTCATACATTTCATGTGTTTTTTATGTTCATATTCCTGTATATTGTGACATATTTCCTAGATTATATATTTCTCTTTAAATAGAGAAATAAAATGTATTAATCATCTTTTTTGTCATCCTATCAAATGTATGCAATATCCATGAATTGCTTAGTATATTTCATGCAGTGTTATTTTAGTACTATTATAAACTAAAATACCAAATAGTTTAGTTAGAGCAACTGTTTATTTTCACGACAACATATTTTATTTTCTTACAAGACGACGATCTCCGTCCCTCTTTTACATGAAGAAATTCAAACATGTCTAAAATAAATGAACACTTTAAATACATCAATTCAGAATAATATTGCTCTATAGTTGTAATATAGTGATGTGTCTCCCTCTACTGGAGATGAAGGATAAAGTTTTGAACAGCAACATCAATAATGAACATTTACAGGTTTCAGTTTATCAAGGAGTGCAGATGCATCTACTTTAATATTTTAATAAAGTAACAAGAGTTTAATAGAAAATATTTTCTAATTATATGTTAATCTTTATTGAAGTCAAACACAAAGATGAAGGTTTCAGCAATTTTCTATATGAGAACCAGTTTCTCTTTAGATTTCTCTCTGTTCCTCTAAGAAAGAGAAAAAACAGTGAATGAAGTGAATAGTTGATGTTCTTCCAAAGACTCTTTCTGGATTCATCTGATGCTGGATGATGTTTCATAATTAACTCCATCAGCTGCTCATTTAATCATCTCTGATTCATTAACACTGATTCACATCAGCAGCTCATTAGAGACTTTAATGAGAACTGAAGCTGATCAGAACAACAACAGATCAATACTTACTGAACACTGAATACACTATATATTTACTATAGTAGTCAACATTTGAAGTGGATCAAAACCTTTCATCAAAGTTGATCTTTAAAAGCCAAAAGCCATCAGTGCTTCTCGACATCTTGATCTGCACTACAGTAAAGAAATAAAGAGTGTAACAACGTGTACTCAGTAGTAAATAACCACTGTAATAATAATAATAAAGAGGTGATGTAATGTGTTCAGAAGGGCTGTGGGATGAATGTGAGAATGCTGTGGGTTACAGACGGTCTGATGAACATGTGAGCAAACCTGTTCAGTGTGAAAGTAAAAGCTCAATCAGACCAGATATGAGGGTGGAGATGAACTGCATGAGACATTATGAGATCATCTAAAATCACATTAACATAATGTCATGGTTTCTTTTCTGCAGGTAAGAGGGAAGTGCAGAACTGTTGTTGCAGTTGTAAAGAACTGTTTTATTCAGTGTGTGAATGTGCATGATATCATCTCAGTTCAGAAGTGTAACAGAAGTACATGTGTGTGTCTTAAGATACCTCATGTGTGAGGATTTACTGCTCTTGCCTTGATGAACATTTGCTTGGATTATGTTTTTCTCAGTCTTAAGCCCAAGTAAAGCTTTTTTCTTCCTAATCGTCTGCCTTCTGAGTGCTCATGAAATGTTCACGCTCATTCCTCCAGGGTGAAGTAGGAATATTGGTAATGTTCCAGCAAAATAAGGTGTGTCTTGTCTTTTGTTTGGATTTAAAGATACACAAGATGTAAATCATGCTCACTGAACACGTTTTTATAAACTGAAGAATAATACACAGGTTTGAAACAGCATGAGGTTTGGGGTGATGTCATTTAAGAAGCTTGTGACAGTCGTCCAGAAGATAAAGCGTCACTGTGATTCTCTGTGATTATACGTTGTGGATCTCATTCTTCACCTTGGTTTACACCTGAACTGAGGCAACTTAAAACTAAGGGACGTCGCTTGGAACTTTGGAACTGGACTTACTGTTCATAAAGATATGAATGACCACTAAATCTGATTACTGTTCTACTATAATTAGGTCATATGAAGGGAACACTAGATCTTTGTTTACCACAGTAAATAACATCTCACGGCCTCCTGATATCCTTCCTTCCCACCTATACTCTAGTGATTTGCGTAACAAATTTATGACCTTATTTATAACTAAAATTGACAATATCCACCAATAATTGACTCCTCAAAATAAGATGGCATGTGACCTGTCATTTCTGCTTTGCCATGACGCACTTCTTTCTTTCATTTTATAGTTTTGAACTTCTGACTGCTGATGAAATCTTATGTCTTATCCGACAATCTTCCACCTGTCAGTTAGATCCACACCCTACTCACTTGGTTAAACCTGCTTATCCACCTTATCTGGTATAGTAACCGATATTATACATTATTCTCTAACTTCTGGGGTTGTTCCTTCATCTTTTAAAGTTGCTGTTATAATTCCAAGACGCAAGAAACCGGGTGCTGATCCTGATAACTTTTCCAACATTCGCCCAATTTCCAATCTAACTCAAAAATCTTGGAAAAGGTTGTTGCATCTCAGGTTCATGCTCACCTCTTAAAAAATAGCTTGTTTGAAATTTCCAGTCCAGTTTTTGGCCTTTGCATAGTACAGAGACTGCCATGGTAAAAGACATTAATGATCTGCTGATGGCAGCTGATTCTGGACTCTTAACCATACTTTAATATTTTTAAAATAAATATTTAGTTATATTTTCATATTTATAAATCTGACAGAATTAACAAGCAACATTCACTTCATATTTAAGAGAGCATTACATTTTACAGTGTTTGGTAAAGTCTTGTGAAAGTCTTCATGTTCTTGTGTATAATTTTTCACATGGCATTAATACTGTAGTTCAGATGACTGACTGCATCAAAAGGGTCTGTAAACCATCACTAAATAAATCAGTTCTGCTGTTTTTCTATTATTTGGAATTATTTTATCAGAACCAACATTAGTTACAGTGAAGTGTGACAGGCTTCAGTATTCAATTTTTTATTTTATTATTTATTATTTTACACCACAGCACTTTCAGTTAATAACAGACAATAGAACATTATGAGCCACAAAAGCAACACACTTGATGTGTTAAAACAGGCCTCTAAATGTATGAAATGTTAAAATATAAAAATTAAATATATTTAAAACTTGAATAAAGATCAGCTAAGCTTCAGGGAGCAAAGCACAGTATAAATGTGTGTAATACTTGCCCAGATATTTGTGATGCCACACCATTGTCTGTGAAATTTTCTTTGAATAAGACAAAATGTAGCTGAGAAATATAAATACATATATTAATAAAACATTTTAAAAAAAAAAGCATAAAAAAAAATTATTTTCTATGCTAATATCCTTCTAAATATTTTTAACACTGAAAAACAAGTGATGATAAATAACTGTCTAAATTGAAGGCGTTGGGTTACAGCATGGAGCAAACAATTATTTTACATAAAAATGTATTAAATGGTGCTATAAATAAAACCAAGTGTTAGTTTAATTAATTAGGAGTAAGAGGTTAAGACATCCATTTAAAATCAGCTGGTATTTGGAGCTGAAGTACTGATCGCTGGTCAGAAACTCGCTGACACTCGTCACACACCTGATGTGTCTGAATCTGGATCATATTACATTACAGCACCAGTGTTATTTTGAATATATGATCAGCTTCATGAGGATAAACTGGTTTTAGAGAAGCAAAGTTGATAACAAGTTTGACAATAAAAAAAGAAGAATGATGAAAGATGATGAAAGATAGGTATGAACGTTTCGAAAACTGTGATAAATGTGTACCGTATAATAAATGAAAGGCCATGTAAGATAATTAAGACATTTTTAACTTGCATAAAGAAATCATCCATTAACTCTGTGCAAATATCCTGCATAGATATAAACACAAACTCTCTCTGGCATTCATATAATACAGATTTTACTAGAAATTATTTCTGATCTTCTAAAACTGTTGCAAAATATATGTGTAATACTATGAATAAAACCTCCAGTGTTAAATGAACACTGTTAGTGTATATATAATCCACACCGGATTATATAAACACCGGGTGACAATGGAAGTGATTCTTTAACACTCATTGTTTTGCTGGAAATGTGTTTAGAGATATGGACCTGAAAAGAATTGGAGCAGAGACACGCCTTTCTCATTTGGAAAGGAAGTGAAGAGGAACTAACTGAATTTGTGTTGTTTTGAACTCGGTTGAAAAAGATTTGTTATCGCTATTCATCTTTTAGATGTGTTGACAGGGCTCTCAAGCCTCATGCATTCACCGTGAAACACACCCATTGCAGGTCACACCTTTTATTCCTCACACTGAGAAGTAAGGGGTAACTTGTCCCGCTATGTACAAAGACTATTAATTAATTATATACATTGTGCATTCAGAGCTATTATAAGAACCACTGTAATTATATTCTTACTGTAACAAATGCTATAACTAGACTATATTACAAGCAGAACTGGGTAGATTACTTACAAATTGTAATCAGTTACTGATTACAAATTACATGACAAAAATCCATTACATTACACATTTAAAGTAATGTAATCTGACTACTTTTTTGATTACTTTTAGATAGCTTTTGAGTAAACTCATTTATTATATTGATTTGAGTAGGATAATCTTGTACCATATCGATATAAAAATACAGAGAAAAATAAAATATATTCCATTCTTTTTTAAGCCATTGATTATAATCAGTGATATTGTCTACACTGAATGCGGCGCGTCTCGACAGGTCAAATCCCCAACAGCAAACGAATTCCCGTTATTTCTGACGCAGTCCACGCTCTTTGCAGCGATCACTACAAGCTGTTGTAACGCGGCGCGTAATCACTTTCACACCAAATATACTTTAAAACAAACAATAGAGAAACTTAGACAAATGTTTCAAGTGCTGAAAAAGCCAACCTAACATATAAATACAGCTCATAAATGTTTCGCCTCAGAAAAACAACTGCAGCTCTGTAACTTCTCTGAGAGCCTCTACTCTTCCTGACCTACTTTCTGTACGATCTGAATTTCTGCGCTTTGAATTTAAAATATTGAATTTGATGTTCTGAATTTCTTCTTCATCTTGAAAACTTGAAGCTGTATTTTTAAAAACTGGATATTTGCAGTCTAAATTTTCAGAACGAAAAATCTGCTGTTTGAAAATACATGTCTATAAAATTCTGCCATGAAAACATTTCAGTTGTGTTCAATTTCAAATGTTTAATGTTCAAGTTTTAAAAAATCAAATTCAGAACTATGTAAAATGCCACATAATATTCAATTTTATTAAACTACACTTGTCTATAATTCAAATTTACACAATTCAAATTCATATAGTATATAGTCATATTTCTAGCTCCATATTTTATCAAATGTAGTGAATTGAGTGTTTTTGTGTGTTTGTGGAGCTCATGGTTTGATGATCTGACAGAATCATGTTTATTCTCAGATTGATTCATTCTTCATCATCACACTAAACCACACAGAAGATCTGTTTCTGAAGATCACTTTCTTTAAAACTACAAACAGTAAATGAAGTGAATAATTCATGTTCTTACCAGAGATTTCTGGATGATGATGATGATGATGATGTTTCATATCAAGCAAATCTTCATCATCTCCTAATTGAAGAATATCCATAAAATCATGGATTAGTGATGAATGCTTTACAAGGAGTCTCACATAATACAATTTCACTTATAAAAGCTACTGAATGATGTAAAATAATCTAGTTATTTCTGTTCAGAGGTTGTTAGAAATTCACTTCAGTTAAAGAGACAGTACAGTTTCACATTCAGCTTCAGTGTAAATAATATTTCTGTTGGAATGAAGTAAATCACCTTGAGATGATCTGTGATGATGATGTACTTTTATCGGATTGTCCAAACTCGGTCCTGTAGAGTTTAGCTCCAGCTCATCTCAACACTGTCTGGAAGATTCTAGAGCTTGATTATCAGGATCAGGTGTTTAATTGGGCTTTGAGCTGAACTCTGCAGGAACAGGACTGGACACTCCTGATTTAGGACAAAGTCTTGAACAGCATTTCCCTGCTGTGAAATAATTACTTATTCAAAATAAGTTCCTACTCATCAGAATATATGATTTCATATGAAGCCACATTGTTTCCTGAAGAGTTTCAAGTCTCTGATTTATTAACACTGATTCACATCAGCAGCTCATTAGAGACTTTAATGAGAACTGAAGATGATCAGAACAACAACAGATCAATACTTACTGAACACTGAATATCTACTGTTTAAAACAGAACTGTATCCATTATAGTATAAGTTGTTAAAAGTTTGCATAAGTTCTGTCATTTCACACAAAATGCAAAATCACATTATTATTTGAGTTGATAACTGAATGACATTCAGTGAATTAAACTGAGAGAATGTCACTGTTTAATTAAGTAAGGCATTGTAAATAAATAAGTATCAGATTGTGTTTTATATTTATAATAACACAGAATATTCATGCAGTTTCCATCTTTGTCCACTAGATGTCAGAAGTAGATTTGAGGTGAAACTCAAAGGCCTTTAGTTTCAGATTCAGAGACAAAGAGAAATCAGAGATCTGATCTGAAGCTGAATGAGGATCATCATGTGTCACATATGAAGCTCATCTGGATCAGATTATATTACAGGATCAGTCTATAATCAGATTCATGACATTCATGAAAGAGATCATTAAATATGACAAGATTTTAAAAAAAGACACTATCATGAAAACAGATTGATATCAGACGAGTGTGAACAGAATAATGTCTGAAAGATCATGTGAAACAATGAAGACGGTTTGAACATGTATAGTTCTACTGTAATGTAAACTATGGACTCATATTCATGATAATGTTCTGCTGACAGAAGAGATTCAATAAGACAACAAACATATAATGATCAATAGAGAAATAATAGAGAAGTAGGTGTAGAAATAGAAACAAATCATCTGTAGAATCCCTCAAATCTTCACAGCAGATCTCTATTGTTCAGTAAACAGATTCTCATCTTTGTTCTTGTAGTTGCTGCACTTTCTGAATAATAAATCATTTGCACATGAACATGAAGATCATTCTGACTGACTTTGACACATTTCTATTGTTAAACACTAAAGATGCTCCGATCAGGATTTTTACAATCAAAACTCATCAGTACTGTCATCTTGATCAGCTGAGATTGTTTGTGTGTGTGTGTGTGTGTGTGTGTGTGTGTGTGTGTGTGTGTGTGTGTGTGTGTGTGTGTGTGTGTGAAAGAGAGAGTGAGAGAGAGAGAAGGTTGGGTAACTCAAGGTAAACACACATAAACAAGTGTAGAACAGCAGAAGAACCGGTTTAACCAGCGTCTCTCAGAAGTGTAACAGAGTAAATGTGTGACAGTAAGACTCTGAATCATGTGTGACTCACAATCTTGTAGAGATTAATGGGATTCCCTCATTTAGTTTGAGTGCAATCTATACATTATTGTGTTTCTTGTGTCTTTTGCATGTCTGTAGATTTAAAGATGCAGTCATTATGAACAGTCGTTGTATAGAAAGACCTGCAAACTCACAAGTGTCATGAATTAAACTCCTGGAGGAGGTCTGGAGGCTTCCTGCACCACAAGAAAACTGTGATTTTAACATGTAAACAAAGTAAACGGTTGAACTTGTGAACTTCATCATTTTCAGTAATTAGTAATATTACACAGCTTTATTATTTATAATGACTTTAATGTGCTGTGAGTTTAAAAAGAGAAACCAGATCAATTAATAAAGTTGTACGCAGTTGATGTAGTGAACTCAGTCCAGGCTTCTGTGTTTACGTCTGAAAACATCTCATCATTGGCCGGCTCCTGCGTCAGAATCACACGTGTCGTGCTGATCACGTGACCAGCGTCAGCCAATACTGAGCTGGTGTTCGGATGTAAACACAGAAGCTTTGCGCTGCGTTCACTGCGTCAACCGCATAGAAGACTGACAGGGAAGAGGCAAATTTGTTGAATAAAGTCGTTATTTTTGTTTTGTTTTTGCGCACAAATTATTCTCGTCTCTTCATAACGTTAAGGTTGAAACACTACAGTCACATGACTGTTTTAACAATGTTTTTACTACTTCTCTGGACCTTGAATTTCATTGCTTTCTATATGGGAGATAAAAAAAAAACCTCTTGGATTTCATCAAAAACATCTTAATTTGTGTTCTGAAGATGAACGTTATTGTGTGTCAAATGTGGGTCTGTAATATTATAAGAAAACATAGGATTAATTTCCACTGCTGATAATCAACTATATATTTCTTACAGACCACATTAAATTTCTAAATTATCTAAAGTTAACAGTGTTAAGATGTTATAGAATGAAGGAATAATAATTTTCTTATATTAAATAATAATAATAATAATAATAATATTAACTAGAATGTACATTTCCTGAAGAAAATGTGAATGGTGCTTGCAGTGGCAAAACTCGGCACTCTTGATTAATATGATGCTAACATGATTACTGTCCAGCTAGCATGTTTTTAGTAAAATGCTAACATGATTAACATGTTGCTAGCATGATGCTAACATGATTACCATGTTGCTAGCAAGATGCTAACACCATTAGCATGCTGCTAGCATGTTTTTAACAAGATGCTAACATGATTAGCATTTTGCTAGCATGATGCTAGCATTATTACCATGTTGCTAGCATGTTTTTAGCAAGATGCTAACATGATTAGCATGTTTGCTAGCATGATGCTAACATGATTAGCATGCTCCTAGCATGATGTTAACACATTTTTACTTGTTTGTGTCATGTTTAAACCCTAAGTTAATTGCTATCAGCATGTAGCTATTCACTGCTAGCATGT
The DNA here is from genome assembly GCA_037950675.1 of Hypophthalmichthys molitrix. Taxonomy (NCBI): domain Eukaryota; kingdom Metazoa; phylum Chordata; class Actinopteri; order Cypriniformes; family Xenocyprididae; genus Hypophthalmichthys; species Hypophthalmichthys molitrix. The sequence goes on along the minus strand of CM075512.1, from coordinate 657,241 downwards.
GTAGCATGTTGCAAGTCCAGTTTGCTAGCATGAGTCAAAAAAGCCAACCCCCATGTCTCTACGATGTTCTGATGCAGAGATATAGGTCTTGATTAACGGTTGCAAGGGTACTCTGTTTGGTTGCTAGGGAGTGGCTTGGCAGCTGCCAATGATGATACTCCATAGGCTGCTTGCCAGTACGAATGATATAAACCAACCCCCATGCCTCTATGATATTCAGATTTGAAGATATCCCTCTATGCTTTGGGTTGCTAGGGTGCTCTAAATGGTTGCTAGGGCGTGGCTATGAAGTATTGAAGGTGATTCGTGATTGGCCGTTTGCTGCCCCGAGTCAAACGAGCCCACCCTCATGTTTCTATGACACTTCTATGCAAAGATATCCCTTTGATCATTTTCAGTGGAAGTCTATGGAACTGTTGCTAGGGTGCTCTAAATGGTTGCTAGGGCGTGGCTTGATAGCTTCACAATGATCCTGAAAGACTGATCGGTTGCCTGAGTAAAATGAGCCCGCCCCCTTGTCTCTATGACATTGTGATCCAGAGTTATGTTCAATACAAAATCTCTATGTAATTTACCATAGTAGGAAAAACACAGTCACTTCCTGGTTCATGGGCACGGCTTCACCATAGTATGTCTATGGGGCAACTTTGGGCAGCTCTTGCGCCCCAGGGGTACAACTTACACCCAATTTTGAGGTATGGTCTGACAGAGCCTGTCAGCCTCTTCAAACGTGGTAACCCACAAGTTTCTACGAAATCTTCGTTAGGAGCTATGACTCGTCAAAATTTGTCGCAATGTTAAGTGTATGGGATTTTTTGGGCAATATGTCGCCCGCCGGGCAAACATTGTCAAGTCAAGTCAAGTCACCTTTATTTATATAGCGCTTTTTACAATGCAGATTGTGTCAAAGCAGCTTTACATTGATAACTGGTATATAATTTTGGCTGCACAGCAGCTCTTAAAGAATAGTGTCAATGTCAGCAGATCAAAGCACTGTTGAATATCAAATATCAAGCGTCCCCAACTAAGCAAGCCAAAGGCGACAGCGGCAAGGAACCCAAACTCCAACAGTACATTGTACACCCGATCATTATAAAAGTCATAGCACACCTCTCCTCAATGAGCCATTCGATTTGACACCTCATTCATGGGTCTATGACAAACGCTGTGGGAGGAGTAGCGCGCAGATATTTTAGTGGAAGAAGAAGAAGAACTAGAATGTACATTACATCCAGTTAATCTAATTAACTGATTTACATATTCATAATTAATCATAATTAATAATCATAATGAGTTATGAATAATTATTAATATTTCCCCTTTGAGTTAATTCGCTACACTGCCACACCTGCACACAGCCTGGGTGTGGAGAAGAGTTCATGAGTGTTTTATAAAGTAGGCAGGGCCTGTAAGATTCGTTCACTGATGGATTCGTCTGTATATGGCTTGTCAAACAGAGTTTGCCTGACCACACCTAAGCCAGAGCAGAACCACATTCTACAAAATGCGTCATCCATCCACCCGATGGATGTGACATGACCAAATGAAACATGACACTGGATCAACGTTCCTAGCAACCAGAGTTAGGCACGTGTTTACAGTTTATGTCAAGTTCAGGCTTACAACCAGAGTTAGGCACTTCCACAGGAGTGTTTTGATTTTAGGGATAAGTTATGGGTGGGGTCAGGAGTTTTGACAGTCAGTTACCTTATACACAGTTTCTTGTGGATTAAGCGTGTTCCTCTTGTGAATAATGTTCTATGTTTGCCGTTATATCACTAGTAAACCTACATGTTTGTGGAATATGCTTTACTGAGCGGTAAAAAGAGTGTGAACTGCACTATTAGCTGCAGATTACTGGTCACTACATAAAACCACATTTAACATTAGATTTGAGAGAAGTGCATAGTACATAGTGCATGGCAGTCATAGTCATTCAAGTCTTATTATAACTGGTAAAACGATCCTGAAAGCCAAAGAAAGAAAACTTTAATATTGTTTAAAGGGGACATATCATGAAAATCTGACTTTTTCCATGTTTAAGTGCTATAATCAGGTCCCCGGTGCATCTACCAACCCAGAAAACGTGAAAAAGGACAACCCAGTAACTGTGTTTTGGTAAACCTTTCCCTGCAAGAATGTGAAAAAACAAGCTGCTCAGATTTCACTGCCCTGGTGATGTGGGAAGGGGATCTTATTGTAATATTACCGCCCCTTAATCTGCACGTTTCCACCCACCGCCATTTGTTTTCGCAAGCGACAACGGTGTACCAGTTCTAACGCCATGGCAAAAGTTGCAGCAAAGCATGAACTGTTCTGTCGTTGTCTGCACAGACGAGCACTGAACACTATTTAGAGTCTCATTAGATTGATTGGTAAAAAAAAGGAGCGTTTCTGTCCGAGCAATATTTTGGACAAAAATATTAGACCATTCACAGAAGTTGATAGCAATCATAAACGTTAGCCTGGTGTGTATGGCTCTGTTTGGTAAACAGGTACGCTATGTATAGTGGGCGTCCATACGGGTTTTGCACAAATGACGACACATGCTAGTGGATGAGTTGAATCAACTCCACAGCAACTACATAAATTTATCCACTAACCGTTCAGAAACGTCTAAAAGTTGTAACTTCTTCCTGAGTCTCTCCATCAGTGTCGACTCCGGTTTGAACAATGTAAGGCTGAAAACTTTCGTCATTTTGGCTGCGTGAGATTCTCCAGCTTTGTTGTTGTTGAGCTGTTAAAGCTCCGCCCTCTTCTGGAAAGGGGGCCGGGAGCAGCAGCTCATTTGCATTTAAAGGGACACACACAAAAACTGCATGTTTTTGCTCACACCCAAATAGGGGCAAATTTGACAAGATATAATAAATGATCTGTGGGGGATTTTGTGGGGTATCACCTGTCTGGGTGGAGAGATAGGGTTATGGGTGGGGTTAGGTTGTGGTTGGAGGATGCAGCAACAGAGAAAAACCTGCCCTGAGCTGAGCTAGTCAGAACTTGAACTGAAAGTTGACGGATGCCTTTATAAGAGTTTTGCAGTTTTCTGATTTGGATACAGCATTGGAATATACTGTAAGTTTCTATGATAATGTCAATTATTTTATTGCATTTATTCAGGGCTGCAAACTTTTGAGTTTAGCTTGGAGTGAGAATTATGGAAGGAGGGATTGAGGGTGTAAATGAAAAGCTTGCATTACAATAACTGTATTGTGCTTGTCAAAAGATTTGGTAACTAAACAGAATTTCACTAAGTTTAGTGACACCATGTTACAATGTTTACATGGTACAATGACTGGTAAGCTACTGTTTTTATTAGTGCTTGACACAGATTTCATAGATTTCACAGATATATATAAATATATATTTAGATTATATATATATATATATATATATATATATATATATATATATATATATGTAATATATTATAATATATCTATATTTGTCTATATTTATATGGGGTGAATGCAGGTATGCAGGTAAAGTGGGCCGTTTAAGTTTGATTGTACTGTGCTCAGAGGGTTTACACTTTCAGAGCATGACATCAGTCTTTAATTAGAGACATTATTTCTGTAAATGATAAATTTGGTTGATTCAGTATGATGCTGATGAGTGTGGTCAGGAGGACTTCCTCATGGTTAAAGGTAGAAAACCCTCTGACATAAGATTTTATTTTCTAAATTATAAGGTTGCTCACTAAATGTAAACAAATATTATTGTGTCTGTTCCAGTTTTGTTTGTTACTACAGTTAACAGGAAATAAAATGCGAAGAATAAAATGTTTAAAAATGTGTTAGTTTTCTCATAAGGTGTTTAAATATTGCTGGCCCACTTTGGCTGAAAGCGTTAGATAAAGTGGGCCAGGTAAATTCAGGTAAAGTGGGTGATGACCTTTAAACTTCAGTAAATAATTATATTCAAATTTATTAAATAAACTGACACCCATTGATTATGTTAAAGTGGACATGTATAATCTACTTTTTAGAGTGTACCATTAGAAATTCAAGTCAGAGATGGAAGTATAAGGATCAACACCTGTCGACCCAACGACAGAATCCAACGGTTAAGGTATAATGCGTGTGTCTTTCCAGCGCTCTTGTGAAATTCACTTCATTTTTAGAATTTAGTTTCAATTTTACTTTAGCTCCACGCTTAATCTGACTCCATTTCAGATGATTATTAAAATTAGATTGTGTTTCTAATTAGAAATTAATCATAATAACTACTGGTTATGTATTAATTTAGATCTTGGAATATTCTGGGTTTCTCTTACTTTCAATTAATCGTTCATTAAGGACCAGATGAACTCGTCAGTTCTCACACAGCGAGTGTTTCGCAGTATAGAGGAGGAGAAATATCCCAAACTCTGACTTTTTTCACCAAAAGTGGTGCAGAACCTTCAGAAACGAGAGCAGAACGAGTCTGTGCAAGTTTCCTGACAGTTTGATGTAACTTCACAACTCACATGACAAACAGAGTGAAACGCATGGATTCTTATGTTTTGACGTCATTAACTGGCCATTTTAAAAGTGTTTTGTTAACATAGTTTACTTGCAGTGCCAGGAGACTGATTTGAAACTATATAAACCAGTAAATCAGGTTATTTAAATAAACTGTATTGTTGGCATGTAACCGTGCACGTGCAAATATGTGCGATACTTGACTTCAGTTTACAAAATCATCTTTCTTCAATCTCTCCGTCCTTATTTCTTTTCCTCGTATCTATAGAGGAATGAACAAAGACATGAGGAAAAACTGATGCTGATGGTTAATGTTTACTGCACTTTATTTTCCTCTCTTCTGTCGTTCTTTCAGCTGGACATCTTAACAGCTTAAACTGGAGCCTCAGAAATCAGAGAGCAACAGAAAACAAGAAGAACAGAGAAAAATGAAGACACAAACCAGTGGATCACAAGAGGAAAGAGAACAGAGACTTGAGAGGTGGAACAGTATGGAACTAAAGCCATGCTGTGAGTGTTTGATCATTATGACTCTTATAGTCTTGATAGATTTACTATTATTGTTTTACAGTACTGTCATAAAGTGCCACATATAGACAGATTTATCAGTCCCAGATGAATGTTTAGATGTGTTTAATTGACAATGTATTATAGACTGAGAAAAAAAAACAAAGCCAAAACAATGAGGATAATCTAATATTTGTGATTTCTAGTCTTAAGCCTGGAACACACAGCGTCTGGGTCCAAAGTTGCCCTGACACACCAAACCGACGCTCGACACCTGGCGGCCAAGTAGCACGTCCGTTCTGCGCCTGCGTAAGAAGAAATGCCTTTCTGTACCAGCAGGTGGCAGTAGCTGAACAGCCAATCAGAATCATCAGATGGCCCAGCTGACAGAGAAGCTCCGACGCCGATTCATCATGTGGAATCGACCGAAAAAGAGCCGACGGTGCGGAACACACTGAGAAAACTTAGTCGGCTGACGAACAAAAATTGCCTGACGGCCGACCGTCGGTAAAGCCACTGGAAGGCAAGCCTGCAACCTTTAGCCAAAAAAGCGTAACTAATGCAGGGAAAGAGCTTTGAGCGGCGGGCACTAACGTCACTGCCATTACAGGATAGGCTGAGAGGTGCCACACGTGATTAAGTTCTCCAATGGTAAGAGATACAGACCCTCTCATCTCCCTCTGCCGTCGGCTTGGTGTGTTCCGGGCTTTAGATGATCAATCAGCACTTTGAATGCACACATGAGGACCAATCAGGATCAGCTTTCTTTGTCATGTTGCCGGACTGCTCTGTGACAGCCGAAAAGAGCACAGAAAACACCAGATCATTGAAGTCTACACAATTCCACTCAACGCAAAGTTTATTAGAAATAATTTTTAATTATATATAGTCAGTGAAATATTTTTCAATGTTTAATAAACTTTGTTAAACACCTTTGCTGAAGCATTGTCTGTTTTCTTGCAGTTTTTTTTTTTTTTTGTCTTCAATTTTACAGTATCAAGCCTTAAAGATCAAATAGTCAATAATTTAATTGATGGGGTCTTAATTACAACAATAAACGTTAGCATGTTATTTCATCCATACTGATGTCATTTCACATGTCCCACTTTCTGTGGAATGAAGTCCTGCTCAGATGTGTTACAGAAGCTGCTTTCTGTCTAAACTAAAGGAAACTTAAACACTTCCTGCAATGTGTTAAATTACCAACCTAAATTTAACATCTGCACTGGACAAAATATTTAGCACTGCCTTTTATGCTTAACTTGAACAAGAAAAAAATATTCATTGTAAAATATTAAATAAATGTCATAGAAAGCATTATATTTAACTTTCTCATGCATGTCAACACATTGAACGCTAATTTTGTTTTAAAACAAATTATAAGTAAACTGTTTGTGTTTGTTGAAAATTATTGCTTCAATTAATTTTTTGCAAGATAGAACCTTATAATTTAAAGCGAAAAGGGATTTTTTTTTTAGAATTAGAAGGTTCTATCTGCGTTTGACCCGTTCCAAAAATCCCCATTTACAAATTTGAGAGGATTTTAATATTGTATATTTCGAATACATTTAGGGTCTCTGTTATTTTCATATATGAAAGAAACTTGTTCCCCATATAAATTTTGCTGTATGGAATGCAAAATCTTATAATCTCAATATCTCAAAACGGCTCAGAACGCAGATAGAACCTTTTAATTCCAAGGGGATGAAATATAAGACAGAGAAACACACATTCAGATCTCCATCATCATCTCGCATAAACTCATATCAGTCATAAATGTATTACAATGAGTCTCTTTATAATATTTTTCCTGATTTTAAAGCTACTAAAAGATATAAAATAATCCAATTATTTTTATACAGAAAATGTGTGAAAAAACGTGAATCTAAAATGAAAATAAATCAACACATTTATAGCATATAGAACATACCTTTTTATCAGTTGTGAAGCAATTATTCAAATCAATATCTACTGAGAGAATATATGATTTCAGATCCATATTGTTTCCTGAGGTTCATTTTATAACTCAGATCTGATAAACTCCATCAGCTGCTCATTTAATCATCTCCGATTCATTAACACTGATTCACATCAGCAGCTCATTAGAGACTTTAATGAGAACTGAAGATGATCAGAACAACAACAGATCAATACTTACTGAACACTGCAGGTTACATTAAATATCTACTGTTAAAAAATAGTGTCCATTATTGCATAAGTTTGCTATAATTTCTGTCATTTCACACAAAATGCAAAATCAGATTATTATTTGAGTTGATAACTGAATGACATTTAATGAATTAAACTGAGAGAATGTCACTGTTTAAAATAGAATTTAAGGCATTGTAAATAAATATGAATCAATTTGTGTTTTATATTTATAATAAAATATAATTAAATTACATTAATAATACACAGAATATTCACTGCAGTTTTCATCTTTGTCCACTAGATGTCAGAAGATTTTTAGTCAAAACCCATCAGTACTTCTTTCATCTTGAGATGATGTGATGATAATTCATAACAAGAGTAATATGCAAGGATTTTACTATACAATTGAAATTCATTAATCTTTAAAAAACCTAAAATCTACATGAATTATTTTAAGACATAATATTTGCTTGTTGTGTCACAAGTGTGTACAAATATTACATGTGTTTGACAAGCTATATCAGTATTATATCTCTCTCGATAATAAACCAAATCCAGTTTAATGTACATTAAGGACTTCAAAAATAAAAAAATGTATACAATAAACACATTTATACAGAAGACGTTGTCTGACTGAGATTTATCATTTATTTACGGTATCATTTGTATTATTTCAGTCGATAAATGGATGTGAAAAATAAAGGGGCTTCGGTTCAACAGAATGTGTGTGTTTTTCCCTCTGGATAATTTAATAAAATTTACCAGTGTTCCTGCATTCAGCTGATAATTGGAACATAATTAGTGAATGCTGTTCAATTCTGAAGATTTGTTCAACTATAGTCTAGAAACTGCATTAAATAGAATTACATTAATAGATGGAAGATAAATTTGTTTCCATCTTTGACCACCAGATGGCGCAACTAGAATTTCAGATTAGAGACAGCATGATGATGATAATCAGATGGATGAGAATCATCCTGTCACACATAAAGCATGAAGTGACTCTCAACATCTGTGATTCTCAGCTGAGGGGAAAATGTTGATTGACTTGACATAGTTGAAGGATGGCCTGCAGAATTGAATTATTTATCTGACACCAATAGAATTAATCTGATTAGCCTACATTAAAGTCGTTGTTATTCTTTAACCTCTTATTCAAGGTAAAAGTCTTAGGGTAGGGACACACCAAACCGATGCCACTGATGAAAGCTGACTGTGTCGCCCGCGTCAGGGCAAAAAACCTGCAGAGAACTACAGCCGACTCGTTCCGCTCGTTCTGCGCCTGCGTGTAAGGGAGCCGCTGTCTATATTCGTGATTCAGAAAGGGAGACCGACCAAACCGAAAACAAAGCAGAGCGTGCTGACCCTTTTGAATATCATTCATGCTGATCACTTTCTCTATTAGCTACACTCGTTAATATTAAACATTTGCCCAGGAACACTCAGGGTCAATTCAGGGTGACTGGGACACATTTTGCCATTGACATGACTTGGAAAATGTGTCACAATCAAAGCCACTGGAAGGCAAGCCTGCAACCTCAAGCTCCGGCTGTGGCCGTATGCAGAGAAGGAGACCAGAGGCCATTACACGATAGGCTGAGAGGTTACACTTTCTCCAATGATAAGAGATACAGACCCTCTCATCTCCCTTTAATATACAATCTCTGGTCACACCCGAATTCATCCTTCATGATGTAAACTCGGCTTCTGTCTGTAGGCTACCGCCTTGACTTGTTTGCTCACTGTTTTGGTATTGTTCTCGCGCTCACTAAACTGAACAGCCAATCAGAGCTGTCCAACGGCCCGAAGCCGATTCTACATGTTGCCAATGGTGCAGAACACACCGGGAAAACTTCACCTTACTATCACCTTAGCTTTCAATAGTATCTGAGTAAAAGGAAATATTCTCAAAGCTTTTGATGTAGGCAAAGTTATTTAAGTTACATGTTTAAACAGACAGACAGTGGAATGGAAGAACATACTGTAGAAACACTGCTGTGCAGAAGGGACAGAGTAACAGCTCTTCTTCTATGAGCTTGAGCTCTGGTCTACAGAAGAGACAGGTAAAGAAAGGAAGGGAGTATGTGGCTGGAGCGCTGATCTATAGAAGTAATGGGTAAAAAAAAAAAACCTTATCTAGTATCTGACTCCATTACAAGTTACAAGTCACCAATTCCAATACGACTTGAGGAAAAGTTTTAGAGTATCTGATTTTAAGTATTTTACTCGTACTGAATGTAGGTTTAAATATGCACTAGTCCTCCACACCTGAGAGACATGCCACTGAAAACACAAGCTGATTTGTAAGATTTCTAAAATCAAAATAAAACCGAACACCTCAATATTGCAATAAATCAAGGTCGACACAACATCTACAAACACTAGTCTCAGTTAAGCTCAAGTGCACAAATAGGCCATAAGTAAATCAATATCCTTCAAAAAAGACTTGTCAATATAGCAGATAAATAAAATAACGTTAATTAAAATTTGAAAGTCAAAGTCTACTTGCACTGGATGTGCTGGTTTCTGCCTCATCAGCGGCTGCAGTCATGACCTCAGCTCATAAATCAAACTCCTGCGATTCAGAAACTATCTACTAATGCACTTACATTCATGTAAAGTAAGTTTGGGTGAGTAAAGACAAAACGCACGAGATGTATGTCCTTATATAGCGATATCACTTCTTTATAGCAGAAATAAACAGCTGCAGAAAAAGTTAGGAGCCATTCAAAATGCAATGTGTAATTGCTCATCACAAATGTAATGTATAGATACTTAAGTACAGTAACTAATTACATTTACTCAAATACTTTACACCACTGGATCTAGAAGGAGAAAAGCACGTTAATATTCCTTTTAAATTCTTGTTTGAGCAATAGTTCCTAGATTGTATATAAAATACTTTAATATCTCTATTAAGTTCACCACAATTCTATTCAGTTTATAAGCTTCAATAGGTCTTTATCACACTTCCGTGTTCGAAAAACGGAAGCTTCGATTAGGAGCGTAAAAAAACTTCCGCTGCAGCCTTTAGTATTGGCTGTGCCCATAGCACGGGAATGTTGTGATTTATTTTTGTAAAATTTAGCACAGATACTTATTCTAAAGACACCAACCTCTGTTTACAATCATTAATTGAGTATTGTGAAACAGAGAAAAAAGGTTTTGATGCATATTTCGTTATTTAAAGAGGAGCGCGGAAGCCATTCTGTATGTGTATTCGCAATACTTCAGAGTCTTATCACCTTACAGAACTGGAAAAATACAATACAAACAACATATCAGCTTTAATTAGACAAAGCTTAAAATATTAATACAACTAAAGTCTATTTTGGGTGGATTAAATTAAAGGTTTGGGGGACAGGCTGCAAAAGAGAGCAGAATCTCATTGACCCACATGTTAAAATGGCCAAATTGTACTAAATGTGTACTAAGGATTCAACCATAAAAATTATTTTCCCAAAGCATTCATTTTCTCCTCCTCACATACACTGAGATAAGGTCACCATAAATCTTATCTAGTTGTATTTGGTAAGGGCAAAATGACAAGCCCATAAGAGTCATACAGATGATGGAGTAAAGTGTCTCATCACAAACAAACCTCTGAACGTACGTCTTGATTTTGTTCTGTATGCATTCCAGAATTATAGTAAGATACGATGAGGCAGTGGTAGCTCTTTCACATGACCATGCATGTAGTTTTGAACAGGTTGTAATGGTCTGGGTGTACATTTCGTTAAGACCCATGTTTGTTGAGAAAAACGTGTGAAAAGTCAGGACAAGGTACTTCCCAGTTTAGGGGTAGGAAGTAGTAGTAAAGAAAATTGATAGTTCAAGTAGATTGATTTCGATAGTAAATGTTTTCTTTATTATGTTGGCCTTGATCCCTCCTGAAGGTCTGTTTGCTTTCTTGTGTTAATACATTTTATTTTATTTTGCATCAACAATGGTGCTGTGTGTAAGTCTGCAGAAAGGAACACTTCCTCCTTCCTACCCCTAAACAGGGAAGTACCTTGTCTCTTTGCAGCTTGTTCTAACACATCTAAATGTTACTTAATTCTTGACAAGCAGATTCAAGTCATTATTAGAGGACTACAGAGTTTCATCAGCACTGGAGCTCATTCAAGACCTGATCTGTTCAGAACTGGACACTGTTAACATCATCTTCTTCACTCCAGACTGTTGTGTGCGCGTTTGTTTTTTTTTTTGTTTTTTGTTTTTTTGCACACAATCAATCCATTCCAACAAAAACTGTGCACAATTTTTTTTTTTTTTTTTTTTTTTTTTTTTAAAAGTACCAAAAAAAAGAGAGTATCTTTTTACAATTAATGTGAAATGACATTGAATGATGGCCTCAACTTACTGTTTGTGTCTGTAACTTTCCATTGCCCTTCCTTCTAGCTGCAGGAGAACTGAACATAAGGATAAGAGAGAAAAAGGAAAATGGCAAAGAAAGGATGAGATACAGTCTAATAATCATCCAGAGGAGAAAAACACCCTGAATCCACACAGACAGAACAGCATTAAAAACCAAACTGAGTGTTTATCATGTTAAAGATGAAACACTGTTCCATCTTTCATCAACTCATGGTTAAACACTTTTACACTTAATAAGTGAAGGTTTTTACTTATAATATCATTTATAACAAAGAATAAAGAAATTGAAAACACATTTTTTCCATGGGGTTTAGCACAATAGCACATTTTGTTTTACAGTGTAGAAGACTAACTAATGAATTAATGATCTAATTTCACCTGATCAGCATAATATTCTGTATATTCAGTCATTGATTAAGCATATTTTTATATTTGTATGTTTTAGAATGAAATGCATTTACTGTAATAAATCTGTACAACTCCAGAAAGAATATACCTTGTTCATACAAAAATAATAAAAATGTATTTCTCTTTACTTAAACTGCTTCTTTGTGTTAATTTTCCTGTTGGACTTTCTCTTTCAGTGCGCAAAGATGAGTGAGAGGGAGAAATGTGCATGAACACGAACACTGAGGGACCTGACATGAACTTTCTGGCATTTCTGGGCAAGATCAGACACAAGCAGAGGGAGAAATTGCATTGAACAGAGGGAGAAAAACATTGAATGCAAACTCCACCCACAGAACGTTTCACTCAGATATATAAACGAGTTCATACGTGATTGTGAATTCTCCACAGCTGATGACGGACTCTGTGATTCTCTCTGTGGACCTTTTATTTCTGCATGAATTTTTCATTATATATTCAGTGTGACTGTATGAACAATCTGGATTGTTCTGCATCTCTCTTGTTCTCACAGGTGAGAAACATGTTTCTAAATACATCATTTCAATTTTCATTCTATCCTATTTTACTGAGGAGCTTTATTTTCATATTGATAACTGGATTATTTGCTACTTTTATTAGAAATGTTTTATTAAATTATTGAATGTTTGTAATATTGTAATTAATAATTAAATTGAAAATTAGATGGAAATTACGAAGAAACACATGAAGACACACAAAAAAAGTGAAAACATGAAGCTCGTGAATCTCTTCAGACGGAGCAGCAGGAGAGAAAACAGACCAGACTGTGAGTAGACAAATATCAGTCATATAAGCCTATATATTTATATAACAGTTCTGGATTTCAAATCTGATTGGCTGAGAGCCTTTTTCTGGGAATTTACCGATGACTCTTATGATAGTGTGGCAGAGCACAGAGGGATTAAAGATCGACAACTAGTGACTACGCCACCCTGGAATCTTGCCAGGGACAATACCTTTCCTCCTAAAGGGTTAGTTCACCCAATAATGAAAATAATGTCATTAATTACTCACCCTCATGTCGTTCTACACCTTTGTTCATCTGCAGAACACAAATTAAGATATTTTTGTGAGGCTCAGTGAGGCCTCCATTGACAGCAATATCACCGAACCTCTCAAGATCCATAAAGATACTAAAAACATATTTGAAACAGTTCATATGAGTTCAATGGTTCTACCTTAATATTATAAAGTGTCGAGAATACTTTTTGTGCACCAAAAAAACAAAATAACGACTTATCAGAAGCAGTGTTTTGAAATCGGCCCATATAGATATTGTTGAAAAGTCGTTATTTTGTTTTTTTGGTGCACAAAAAGTATTCTCGTCACTTTATAATATTAAGGTTAAACCACTGAATTTCAAGTATAAAAAAATAATACCTAAATAGGAACATAGTAGTATACTTAAAGTGCAAAAATAATATATAAAAAGTAAACTATAAGTGTGATGTTATGTTAACTTAAAGAAAACTTACAAGTATACTTGCACTAAACTAGTAGTTTACTGAGTGTATACTTCAAAGTGTACTTTCATATACTAAAATATGTAGTATTAGTATTAAAATAGTAAATGACTAGTATACTTATAAATTCACTTGTAGTACAAATGCAGTACAATGAGAGACACAGCTGTGAACTAGTTCTTAAAGTTTGCTACTGTTACACTTATAGTACACTTAAACATATACTTCACAACATCACCCAGCATACCTGGATGGCGACTAAAAGTGACACAAGAAGAAAGGGGCGGTGACTTGTGTGACGCTATTCCATATAACCAGCCAGTTTATATACACTTCCACTGCCCACTGATAGGGCGATCGATGAGCAGACTGGCCAACCACATGCACAGTGTTTAAACATGAAGTATAATTCAGTTTGGGTATATCTAACAGACAATCTTTGGTCCTATTAATCTATAACTTGTTCCTGAGCAAATCGATTTGGATAACGGCAAAGTTAAGTTTCCTATATATATATATATATATATATATATATATATATATATATATATATATAGATAGATAGATAGATAGATACAAACAGAGAATATATTAGAGAATCTTCTGCACATTAGTACTTGTGTTAATGAGGATTATATCACTGAAATTATACATTTCATGACTTTTATTATAAAATGAATGCTGATGTGTTTGATTAATGTTGTGATGAACTCTTTCATTCTGGTGTCCTGATGTGAGGACAATTCTGACTAATTAAAATCAATCATGATCTATTTTTTATTAGTGTACGTATAAAAGGCTTTAATAGCTGACAAACATAAACAAATAGTGAACCTATGATCTGAATCTATAGTACTACTGAAGTACATGATCGTAATCTAGCATTAGTCTGTATTTAAATTATGATGATAACCAGTTGTTCCCTTTTGATACGGTTCACTCGCATTGCGTGTGCTCAAGCTGACTCTTGGAAAACTCCTGTTTTCTCTGAATCCTGAAGCCTTATTGGTTTCACCATCAAATGGCATTTCAGCCCACCAAAACGGGCGGGATTGGCTGCCTATAAAAGAAATGCCAGATCTCATCAGAATCTTTCTCCTTCAGTGCGAAGATCATCTCGCCGCTCTACTCACTTCTTCTCACTGCCGAATGAACCTCGCAGCAGATTACACACTCTGCAGACAAGCTGACTGAACGTTTCCCCTGCGGCCATCTGGCGATTTATATAAAAGAGCAAATTTAAGAGCGTATTTCCTGCGATGTTGTGGCAAATGTCACGCCGCTAATGCGTCTCGTGCAGGACTGCCCACTCTCAGGACTGCCCTCTTGCTGGCTTTAGCGTCAGTCAAGCGAGTTGGAGACTTGTAGGCTCTGCTTGTGGATCCTTCCTGCCTAGAACTTGACACCAATAACAGCAAAGTGGTCCTTAGACCAAGGAAAGGCTACATGCCACCCCACTTAGTACACAGGTGATAGCACTGTCCACTCTTCTGCTCATGGAAAACGAGCAAGCATCTTACCCACTCTGTCCCGTCAGGGCCCTTTGGGTGTACATTGAGCACTCTGGCCAATATCGGCAAACCAGAGCAGCTGTTCGTCTGCTTCGGAGGCCATACTAAATGTCTGCCAGTCTCGAAGCAGAGACTTTCCAGATGGATTGTGGATGCGATAGCACTGGCTTACAAGTCCATGGACTTGTCATGCCCCTTGGGAGTTAGGGCCCACTCCACCAGAGGGATGGCCTCCTCTTGGGCATGGTCCAGCAGAGTGTCTATCGCTGATATCTGTATGGCGGCTGGCTGGTCCTCCCGGTCCACCTTCACCAGATTTTATAACCTGGACATCCCTGCTCTTCAGGCACGGGGGTTGTCAGTC
Source organism: Hypophthalmichthys molitrix (assembly GCA_037950675.1). NCBI lineage: Eukaryota > Metazoa > Chordata > Actinopteri > Cypriniformes > Xenocyprididae > Hypophthalmichthys > Hypophthalmichthys molitrix. The sequence goes on along the minus strand of CM075512.1, from coordinate 641,982 downwards.
TATGGTGCTTATGGGCTGTGTAGCAGGCTCCAACTACTGTCTGAGCCTCTTTCTGTGCAGCTGGTTCAAGGGCCCTCAATCGAGCGCCCCCTAGCTATCGGCTCGCAGAGCTGCTTCTGTTCTGCGCTTGTAGCAGAACCAATGAACTAATAAGGCTTATTGAACCAATAAGGATTCAGGATTCAGAGAAAACAGGAGTTTTCCCCATAAGCACCAGCTTAAGCAGACGCAATGCTTGTTCCCGTTATCTCAGGGAACCATGGTTATGTGAGTAACCTTAAACGTTTTTCTTCATTTTCAGTCTCTGATGATCCAGTCGGAGCTGTAAAGTGTCGTTCTGATGAATCAAATATGATCAAACACGAGGTAAGAAGAGAAAACTGTTTATAATCAGGACTCCTGATGCAGACGCATATATTATATATTTGTCATTTATCAATGTCACATACTTAAGCAGCTTTAATTAAATTCTGTGTGTGTGGTTGAACAGATTCAGATGGAGTGGAGAAAGAAAATCACACTTCCAGAAAACTGCTGGAGCCTCAGAAATCACAGAGCAGCAGAAAACAAGAAGACAGAGAGAAAAATGGAGACACAAACCAGTGGATCACAAGAGAGAAGAGGACAGACACTTGAGAGATGTGAGAGTATGGAGATAATGAAGCCACACTGTGAGTGTTTGATTATTACTTGTTCACAACTTTAATCCTCCATCACATTTTAGTCTTGCTAGATTTAGACTTTTGAATCTTTTCATAGACGTGTGATCATGTAATTGACAAATACGTTTCTACGTATCAGCCCCGCAGTGGAAAAGAAAACCGTAACTGTAGGCTACCAGCTAGCCCGGATTGGAACGGTTAACTGATCGGAGAACTGTTCGGCCAGACAGTGGAAAAGCGGCTTTTGCTTACCTCTTGTTGTGTTTTGTTCAATAAAAATTCAGGCACTTTTTGCTACTTTTCCACTTGTTAGTAATGTATTTTTAATGCAAAAGGCACTTTATTTTTTTAAAAAATAGTGTTGATTTGTTGTGCATGTTTATTTGTAATAACCAATTGTTCCAGACCTTTGACATTGATGAAAATTCTGATTTGGACCTTTGAATGTAGAATCTGAGCCTTTAAGTAAAAATATATCCCCTTTTTTATGTAATACCTCAACTTTAATAAATGCATGCTTGCAAGCTAAACATTTTTTGGTATAAGACTTGATTTTCCTGCTAAGACAAAACTGAGATCAAGTGCCCTGCAATAAAGCAATAAAACTCAACTGGTGAGAAGATCTCAAAGAAATAGCATAGGACACTCAAATCGGCCGAAGTGACTTTTCTAAAGCGATACCGCGACCGCAGTGAACGAATAATTGAAGATATAAGGTAATCAGAATAATCAAAAATCTAAATTAATGCATAACCAATGATTAATTTCTAATGGGAAACACCATCTAAGAGTAATAATCATTTGAAATTGGAGTCAGATTAAACGAGTGAAATTAAGTGAACTTCACAGAGGCGCTGAAAAGACATACACGCGTTAAACCTTCAGCCTGGCCGTCGGATTCCGTTTTTGGGCCGATGGAGGGTCTCCTACATTGGTAAATAAGGAGTTGAAAGATGTTGAAATTAAGTGTTAGTTTATTGCTTTCTTAGCGAAGTGAAAGAGCTGTTAATGTTTATAGCCGTTAAGTTTGACATTTGGAAGAGATTCTGTAATTTTGAAGTTTTTGTGCTTATCACTGAATATACATGAATGTGAACACTAAATAAATAAGCTTTTATATCTTGAGGGTTTTTTATATCTTGAGGTTCTTGTTGTGTTTGTTGCTCTGTCTCTGCTGTAATATTTCTCAATACCAAGTATGCTAAGTTCAGACTTGCGTCCTTGGTAGTTCGGACTTGGCAAGTTCAACTTGGGAGATCTCCCGAGGAACGGGAGGACGCAAATCCAGTAATTCTGCAAATAGTACAGCAGTGTTCTTAATAGTGTCATTCAGCTCGCTTTGGCTACTCCAGTTTTCTGTGGTGAATGTGGTTTCATATACATGTTGTTGCTGATTGGGCTGACATTTGACACACCCACCAAACAAGACAAAATGTATCTCAAACCCTGTTGCACACTGTTGCCAGGAAACATGTCGTTCAACCCAGAAACCTTAGCAAAAGGTTGCGCACCAGTTTGAGCTTGAACGTGCCCCAGGTAAATGACATCATGTCATCACTGATTGGTCGATGACAAGAACAGTCTCAAAGCTTAATTACTGACAGCAGACAGGACATATATCTGATTCTACTTTAAATAAATGTCTTTTAAGAGCCTCCAAAAAAAAAAAAAAAAACACCTATTTATGATTTAAAAGTGTGTTTTTTCAGAATGTTTTTCAATTTTTGAATGACTGCTAACAGAGATGCAATGGAATAGTAATGTGTAGTTCTTTATCGAGTCAGATAACAGCTCCTGTAGGGTGGTTTCTCTCTGTCAGTGTGTTGAGTAAGTTTACGTTTTCTGCAGCACACAATATTAAGACCACAAATGAAGAGATCTGAATCTACAGACAGTTTAATCAAACAGATGTTAAAAGTGAAAATAAATAGTTTGATTTCAAAGGTCGATACACTAATCAGAACTAAATATGATCTATTCTAGTCAGAAATCTGAACCTCTGCGCATTTGAACAAATTCTCAAGTCATTCAGCATGTTGTTATGAATCTTCATATCACTGATCCTTGAACTGAATTCAGTCATGTGATCAATCATGTGTGGATTAGAGGACTGATCTAGAATCAGTGTTCATCTGAATCTTTAGCGCCATCTGCTGATGAACACTATGGAAGGATATTCCGGACAATTTTCAAAAGAAATTGCAAATTGTATTTGCAAATGCGTTTTGCATATGTGGACGCATAAACCGTGACATAATCCAAACACAATTGCAAATCTTGCATTACCTTTTGCATTTTCGCTGTCGCAAACGCACAATGACTGCCAAATTTCAAATGGAAAAGCAATGTCCATTTGCAACTGTTTTTCCCATCTTACGAGTTATGACCCTGTCATATTTAAATACCAATCTCAATTACCACATCTGCTTTTTCGTTTTCTTTCGAAAGTAGCCTGCCAAAACTGCAATCGCAATTCATTTCGCATTTGAATTTCCGATGATTACACAGAAACCTGTCAATCAGCGTCAGAGGTGGGACTATACTATGGGGCGTGTTCGTATGGTAAGTGACGTCACTCGCAGTCCACTGTCAAGAGGGTAAATGTCATGCCGAAAAAATAAATAAATAAATGTCATGCCGATTGGAAAAAAAAAATCTGATACATGCTTCTGTCGTAGACTATTTTACTTTGTTACTGGACATAATATATATCGAATATTAATACCACAGATTGTCAGATGATATATATTTTTGTATAAGGTAATAATAAAAGCATAAATACCTAACACGATCAAAGCAATCCTTTAAAATCAACCTTTATGAAAATTACCAATGGTTTTATTATAATGTGTGTGTGTGTGTGTGTGTATTGATTACAAATTACAAGCACTGCTGCTGCACTTTACTGACACTGACAGCCATACAAGCTAGAACCACCACTGCACCATGGAATAAAATAAATAAAAAGTTAATTTAGACTTTTCACAATTTCTAAACTTTTCTCAGAATTCTGGTGTTTAGTCTCTCTTTTTTCAGTTTATAAAGCAGTGCTTCATTTTGTGTAATAAGCAAAATACGCCTATTAATCAAATCTAATCACTGATTAAGCAATGTCATTTTTTTATTTATACTAAGGTAAGATGGATGTGTTCATATAGTGTAGGTTTTATGATTGAATATTAAATAATTATTGTCAGTGCCTTAAATGGATATAGTATGTAAAAACATGTATATGAAGTATATTAATATGAATAGTAAGTAAATATGAATATTTGTTTACTGAAACTGTTTATTTTCATCTTTGTGTTTCTAAGACTGAAGCTCAGTAAGAAAAATGTGTTTTTCTGTATCAGGGCATAATAAAAAATCATCTGGTTCTTAAAATTTGTAAAATAAAACCTCAGATGAACAACAGCACAAGACATATCACACCGTGTCATTATTTGTTTAGCAAAAATAAAGCCAAAATGTAAAAGCCATGGGTGACAAACCCTTACTGTTAACATAGGAATTTAAGAGGGTAAGTAACAGTCATTCACTGCTAATTAAATGTCTTTAGCAAGTGTGATCACCTCTATAAAAGCTGAAGTTCTGGCAGTTTGAGTGTCTGGAGACTTCAGATGTGTGTTAACACAATGCCAAGGAGGAAAGACATCAGCAATGATCTTAGAGAAGCAATTGCTGCTGCCATCATTTTGAGAAGGGTCACAAGGTCATTTCAAAACAGTTTGAAGTCCATCATTCTACAGTGAGGAAGATTATTCACAAGTGGAAGACATTCATAACAGACACCGATCTTCCCATGAGTGGACGTCCCAGCAAATTCACCTCAAGATCAGACCGTGTAATGCTCAGAGAAACTGCAGACACCCAAGGGCTACACCTCAGACTCTACAGGCCTCAGTTAACATGTTAAATGATAAAGTTCAAGACAATTAGGAAAAGACGGGTCAAGTATGGCATGTTTTGGATGGGTTTCCAGGAGAAAGCATCTTCTCTCTAAAAAAACATGACAGCACGGCTTAGGTTTGCAAAGTTGCACCTGAACAAACAATAAGACTTCTGGGACAAAGTCCACTGGACAGATGAGACCAAACTGGAGATGTTTGGCCATAATGCACAGCGCCAAGTTTGGTGAAAACCAAAAGAGCATATCAGCACAAACACCTCATACCAAAAGTCAAGCATGCTGGTATAGGGACATTTCACCATTTTAGGCTTGTTTTGTAGCCATGGGCCCTGGGCACCTCATTGAGTCGATCATGAACTCTGTATAGTATTCTAGAGTCAAATGTGAGGCCATCGTCCGACAGCTAAAGCTTGGCCAAAACTGGGTCATGCAACTGGACAATGATCCGAAGATCACCAGCAAATCTACAACAGAATGGCTGAAAAAGAAAAGAATCAAGGTTTTTTAAACGGCCCCGTCGAGGTCCAGACCTCATCCTGACTGAAAAGCTGTGGCGAGAGCTGTGCATTAACAAATGCCTACAAACCTCAATAAACTGAAGTAACGTTTTAGAGAAGAGCGGGCCAAATTCCTCCAGAACGATGTGAGAGACTGAAAAAGTCATACAGAAAATTATTACTTCAAGTTATTGCTGCTAAAAGTGGATCTACAGGCATTTGAATCATAGGGTGTCCTAACTTTGTCACCCATGGTTTTTCCATCTTGGCTTTATTTTTGCTAAATAAATAATGACATTGTGTGATATGTCATGTGTTGTTGTTCATCTGAGGTTTTGTTTTCCAAATTTTAAGACCTTCCAAGCACTAAATGATTTTTTTTTTATCATGTCGTGATACGGAAAACCATGGAATTCGATAGGGTGTCCAAACTTGTTCATATGACTGTATATATAATTGCAGGTGCAAAATAAAACCGCAATCTCAAAACAATTATAATGATTCTGTGCACTACAATATATATAGCAATGGTACTCTATCCATATAAAACAATATTGCAGCAAATCATAAATCAAAACATTTAGGCAGCTTCACACACATATCACACCATCAGCCTTTATATTTATGTAAAATGACCGACACTACTGACTGTGAGACTGTAGATCAGTAATAATGCTTATATGATTTACCTATGTGAGTGTGTCTGACTGAAGGTGCTTTACTGACACATAAACCTCCTTTTTTATTCACCTCTATTAGCGCCACCTACTGCTGAAAACACACACTGCACACATTATTACCTTAAATATTACATTTTATTATATAGATATCGTTTCCATCCTGTTATCCTCTTCTTTGCCTTTTTACATTTCTGCTAGCTGTAACACAAAGTCATTCAAACACACAAAAGTTTTTTTTTTTCCCCCAAACAAATTCAAACATAGTGTTGTTAAGAGTGTATACAGTAGGTTTAGGTCTATCTGAGTAAACTCAAGACTATGAAATATTAATAGCATGAAACAGAATAAGGGGTTTATAAATCAAATAAATACATTAATGTATTGTATATTTATTATTTCAATACACGGAAGATTTCCATCTCTGTCCACTAGATGGCACAAAACTCAAAGGCCTTTAGTTTCAGTTCAGAAACAGTGAGGAGAATCTGATCTGAAGATGAATGAGGATCATCATGAAGCACAAACTCACTGACACTCAAACACATCTGATCCTGTTCAGTCCGTTTTATGAGGAAATTAGTTTTAGAGAAAAGAAAAGAGCCGACAATGCAAACTTATCTAGCATTAAAAAATATAGTCATGAAAACTGAGATTAATACTGATATCTGTGTATAACAGCTGGAAGACAATACAAGACAAAGACAGCTTTAACTGAAATATAAAGGAAAAATAAATAAAAACTATGGACTACTGTAAATGTTCTAGTGATTGTAACAAGAAGCATCAAACACATTTTGAGAAATAGAAAATAATAGTGAAATATCTATAATAACTCAAGTCTTCAAATTAGATCTTTAAGGGAACAGATTACAGTAGTTTATAGAACTACAGCAGTGTTTCTGTAAATCACCTTTAGAGTGATATAAACCACAATAAATCAATAATAAATAATTAATGGATTCCATGTGAACTTTTAAGTTGTTCTTAAGATAGTTTGATCATTTTTGTGGTTTTGAATTTTGATTTCTGACTTTATCATTATGTTGTTCTATCATTTTAATTTATTTTGTATAATTGTACGCTGGTCACTTGTGCTTCCATTGTTTAATAAACACATACATTCAACCAGGATGTCGAGTGATCCATCTTCATTTTATTTCTTTTTAAAGAACTGAAATAAATGAAAGGTTTAAATCAGTCTATTAACAACACTATTGTGTGTTTGTAGACATTCTCCTGTCAGCATGAGAGTCAAAGACTCTACAGGCCTATACTCCTCACTTCAGATGGGAAAAATGTAATGATGCAAAGTATAAATATGAAAAGTTATTAAATTAAACTAACTGGGGAAATAATAATATTGCTCCTATATTAATATTCCGAGTGATAAAATGACTGAAACAAAGCATGATCTGTGTAACACTTAATACTGTATATGAGGATTAAACGGCAGAACACACACACCAGCAACAAGTTATCAGCTTTATTATTTTCTTGCAAAATTTTAGCGTTGTTTGATTGATCTGTATCAATCCCTATTTAAACTGTGATGATAATCAGATCTCTGTTTCTTCATTCAGTCTCTGTTGATCCACACAGTCCTGTAAAGTGTCCATCTGAAGGATCAGAGATGATCAAACATGAGGTGAGATCATGAACATCTGAATAAATGATGAGTGGATATCTGAAACTACATTAATGAAATGTAAGATGATTTCTGTGATCATATACCGGCAGCTCTGATGATCATCTGATGCATGTTTTCTTTAATATATAAATAACAGTCAGTATACTGATGATGTGATTCTTGTGTCTCTTTTTTTAAGCACACGCGTGTCTTCTGGACTCTGAAGATCCTGACAGCAGCTTTACTCAGAACGGATCATGATGAAATAAGATAACCTTAAATCTTCCTCAGAGAACAAACCAGCGGGAGAAATAAACTGTCAGTATATTAGGATTTGTGTAAATTGTGTAAATGTAAATGCTATTATATTTATAGTGTAACATAATTTTTTTTTTTCTTCTGAATGTAAAATTTTATTTGTCAGTTTTAAGACAGATAATGCACTTTTATCCACTCATAACTGTTACAGTATTCTTTTTTTTTTACATGTTAAATATTATAACTCCTCATGTGAGGTTCTTAAACTTGTTTGCAGCATTTTTTGCACCTGCTGTTTCCTGTAATTATTTGCATATTTTGTCATTTTGTTTTCCCATTTAAGGCTCTTTGTCTAAATCAGGTTTTTCATTTCTTTAAAACATTTACTGTAACAACACTGGAATAAAACTAAATTAAACAAGCTAATAAAAGTCCATCATAGAGATGCAGACACACATTTATAAATAAAAAATGATCAGATGTGTACAAACTGAATTCATTCTCTCCTCGGTTCATTCAATGGCCTGTTATACTCATGACTCCCTACAGATACAAGATCTTTTACAGTAATATTAGAGATCAGAGTATTAACTTAGTCTAATTGAACACAGCAGATGCCTTAAAGTGAAACTGAGTTTGAGTTCAAAGGTTGATAAACTAATGCTGATCAGAAAAACAAACTTGTCAGTCTTGGTCATTAGAAAGAGCTTCCACACACTTCCGAGACCCACACCTTCAGTCACTTAATTAGACATAACCGACTGTGTTTTGTAAACCTTCTGTTTATTTGACAGTATTGGCACATGTATATCGCGTTGTACAATATATAACAGACTGTTAATGGGTCACAGTCACACTTAGCCCTATTCATTATTTCGTGAGGTATTCCTCTGGATATGCAATCTCTTGATTCTTTTTCCCAAATCATTACCGTCTCGCCCTATACTTTCGCAGGGTAAGATAGATTAAGGAGGGACGAGGAAATTAATTAGTCATAAAAACGAAATTATTATTATTATTTGTTATAGCTTGTCTATAAAAAGTTAGGCTATTGTGGTTTTTCCTCTTCTTCAGCATGTCAGTTCGCAGTAGGCCTATTTCCCACGCGCCAGTATTCAGTTTCGCTTCTCCTGGCAGCGCAACATCTTGTGCGGAAGATCCTACAGTTTGCTTTTCTGACAATTTTCAAATGGTGACAATAGATTTGGAATATTGGGGAAAATCATGATATAAAACAAGATGGGCTCTGTACTGCTCACATGTCAATGCCCTCTCAAAGCACAGAGCCCGATAGGCTATGATGAAATAGTTTCTAGTGCTTTTCTTGTTCATTGACTTTGTATCGTTTCTATTTTAATGCACTTTTAAAGATTGGATCACCATAATTTGTACAAAACGGGCTTGCTTCTTGTGTCTGCTGCGAGCCACGCACCTTGCTTAATTGACGATCGATGAGACACTTCTCCACACATCACCAACAGAGCATAAGAAATACCACAAATAAAAATATTTTTTAAAGCATCGCCAAGTAAAGCGCTGCGTTTATAAAGAAATGTCTCTTTACGACCATAACAAACGGGACACTTTTCAGACGCGCGTTCCAGCTTCGCGTCAGCCACAGGCGCAAGTCAAACGAGCGCGGTGAGGACGAGGGACCTTCAGTTGAACAACAGTGAACTGTGGTCAGATGAGATCAGATGTTGTCAGGCTATGTCAGTAAAACTCCAATCAGACTACTGTGCTCGAAGCGCGAACTCGATTGCTCGCGCAAATGCGGCGCAAAAGAAACTACGGGCATGCACCGTCGTTATTCTGTTGTAAATGAAGTCACGAAATTACCAAACATGCGATTAAAGCAGCCTCAAAACTGTGCATTCATGTAGAATGTATTTGTTGGCCTTAAAACGTCTTAAAATGCACATATGTACACCAAAGAAATCTGTGCTTCATTTGTTTTTTAGATGTCCCATCGCAATATCATTTTGGATAGAGATTTCAGTTTTGATTTTTACATCCTTTAATACCCTTTTTGATATTACAGAAGAAATGGTCTTATTTCTGCTTTCTAAAACTGGTTCTGTTCCTTTAGATAATGCAGTCAAAATCCTGTGCATGCTTGGAAAAGGCCATATCCACAAGTCTAAATTTACAGCTTCGAAACCAAATTTTATTGTATTTTGCTCTGAATTAAAACGTTTTGCAGACTCCCTATGTAAATTTAAAAGAAACAAAAAAGCAATTAAAACATTCCAGATATTAAATAAGATTATAAAGTCACCTGTGAATAGAGATACAATGTTTAGATGTTTCTATCCCCGACCTAAGTCATAATTAAAGTTATTTTTTTCTTTTTTGTTTGTTTGTTTTTTTTTTGTTTGTTTGTTTTTTTGTTTTTATTATTATTTTATGTATTATCTATTTACTTTGTCAATACTCTATGTCCCTCGTACCAAGTCAGTTGTTCTTTTAATTGTTAAATTCAACTTTCAATATATGTTGATGGATTGAATGTTAATTGTTGTTACTTGAAAGTTTAATTAATTTTTGCGGTTTCGTGAGTTGCGCTGTCTGCTGTCTGCCTTCGGTTCTCTTCCTTATTATACTTGAACGGTTAAATTCACACACAGACAGTTATGTCAAAATGTCTGTCTTGACGAGTATTTATGTAAACACAGTCAGTTATGTCTTAAATGAAATATATCGGATGCATGTCAATAGGATCTGTGCATTAAATCTTAAAGTGACAGCAGCCTAATACAGTAAACCTGCTGCTGTCTGTCAAACAACAAAAGAAAAAGAGAAAATCTCTCAGTTTATAATGAATCTTATAAAAATGTATATTTATTTCATGTGAAGACTATGCTGTTTTAGTTTTACATTTGATTATGCAGTTTCTTTATTTCTTACTGAATTCTATAACACTGATGGTTAAGTTGTAGTGATGCTTTCTTTTCCCAGAAAGAATGTGAAACATATATATTGGTTTTATCATTTTCAGTTTTAAAATAGTTTTAAATATAATTTAAATTGATTTTACACACTTTAAGCAACATTGTATCGCATATCGAATATCGCATTATTTAACAATCTCGCATTTTTCTTCAATATCGCACAGTCATATAGCAGGGGCTTCTGTGTACATAAAAACAACTTTAAACACATCTTGTAACAAAACACCAAACGCTAAATTAGTGAAGACTAAACAATTCCACGCAACGTGATGTTTATTAGAAACCTCATGATTGACTATTTTATTATGATTTTGCCTATGACAGCAACCCAAATTCCAGTGAATTTCAGTCTTTTCGTGTGTTTTGCTGTATCTGTTGCTGAGGAGTTATTTTCAGTTAGACACCACACTAGCCAGCAGCGCTATTAAGAGGATAGGTTCAGGTTTTGTAGTCTATTTGCTTTATTCCAGTCACGTCATTGTCATACAAGGGAAAGTTATGTATTATTAGGTTATGTTTTAACCTTGATCCATCCTCTGTGTGCTTGTATTGAGCTGTCTGTAGCTATAAAGCTCTATCTATGCTATACTGGATTAAAGTGTATAAACCATATTGAGTGAGATGAAATGGTAAATTTTACATTGTTGGAAAAAAAACGAGTTGTTGCCTAGTGTTGCAGTAGCTGTATATCAACGCACGACACAGATAAAGATGAGGATACGAGTAATACTTTAATCAAACACAGGAGATTCCAACAGGGTAGTGACAGCATGTAAACGTAAAAGAGAACGGACCAGGAGTGAAGGAAAACACTGGGTATATACACACAAGACCAACAAAGGGAACTAAACAAGGTGATGAGCTAATTAACCAGACACAGGTGGATGAAATGAACTAATCCGACTGATGAAAACTAAGTAACAGGGAGAAGGGGAAAACTAAGTAATAGGGAGAACAGAAACACAAGACATGTGACACCTAGTTGAAATAATTTGCGTATTTTAAATGTGAAATATGTTTTAATTATATATAGTCAGTGAAACATTTTTCAATGTTATTAAACTTTGTTAAACACCTTTGCTGAAGAGTTTTTAGTCTTAAAATGTCTTAGATTTTACAATATTAATCCTTAAAGGTCAAAGAGTCAACAATTTAACTGATGGGGTCTTAATTACAACAATATTATATGTTAAATATGTTATTTCAGCCAAACTGATGTCATGGAATAAAGTCCTGCTCAGAGCTGCTTTCTGTCTAAACAAAAGGAAACTTAAACTTAAATGGTTCCTGCAATAATGTGTTAAATTACCAACCTAAATTTAACATCTGCACTGGACAAAATATTTAGCACTGCCTTTTTATGCTTAACTTGAACAAGAAAAAAATATTCATTGTAAAATATTAAATAAATGTCATAGAAAGCATTAAATTTAACTTTCTCATGCATGTCAACACATTGTTACAACACTCATTTTGTTTTAAAACAAATTATAAGTAAGCTGTTTGTGTTTCTTGAAAATTATTGCCAGATCCAAAAATCCCCATTTACAAATTTAAAAGGATTTTGATATTGTACAGTTAGAATAGGCTGAATTCAGGGTGATTGGGAAACTTTTTGCCATTGAAATGACTCAGAAAAAGTTTCCCAATCAAACAAGAATTTTAGTCTCTGTAGTCTCTGAAATGGCAAAGATCCACCACAGATCAGAGTCTGTTCTGCTTTTGAGCTTCAGCATGAAAATGTGGTTGGCGAACTGGCTATTCTCTAAAACTGCAAACTATTTGGTCCTCATAATTTGGTCGGCTGTGGGCGTTGATCAAGATCTGAGGTTATAAACTCTTGCCTCACATTCTGAAGCTCATTTAGCACAACAGCAGCAGAGGTCTCAGATCTGTGTGGATGTTTGCTCTCTTCAGATCATCGCAAGGTGATTAAAACACCTTTTTTGCAAAGTTTTATTTATTCATTCATTAATGAGGCGTGTATTACAATATGAAACTAAAATGTCAAAATACACATTTCTGACCATCAACAACAGGACAGATATACTACTACTACTACTACTAATAATAATAATAATTATGATGATGATGATAATGATGGTCTGGCAGGCTAGAGATTTGGTAGTTTGGTGTTCTTATCTGTTGTTCTTTCAGCTGGACATGTTCTGACTGCTGACAGACTAAATGAATGAACTGACACCACTAGCTTTAACTAAAATGTTTATGTCATCTGTGTAATTTAACAGATACAAATGTGATGTAAAATTAAAATAATGATTACAGAAAACTGCTGGAGCCTCAGAAATCACAGAGCAGCAGAAAACAAGAAGACAGAGAGTAAAATGGAGACACAAACCAGTGGATTACGAGAGGAAGGAGAACTAAGAGCTGTTAGATGTGGAAGTATGGGCATAAAGCCAGACTGTGAGTGTTTGATCATTATGACTCTTATAGTCTTGATAGATTTACTGTTATTGTCTTCACACTCATAATGTCATAGTAAGTGTCACATTCAGAGAGATTCATCAGACTTTCTGCAGTCACAGATGAAAGTTCACAGATGTGTGATTGTGTTTAATTGACAGAATGTGTCATAGATTGAGAACATAAAAACAAACCCAAAACAATGAGATAATCTGATATATATTTGTGATTTCTAGTCTCACGTGATTTCAAAACTAAGGTGAGATTCTCTCATCAAAAACCTTCATCATGTTCTCAAGAACACACAACATCACTGATGAAGACCTGATCATCATCATCATCATCATCAGAACACAGTCTGTTCACTCCTGGATTCTCTCAGCTTTCACAGACTCATCTGATCACAAACAGACAGTTTCTTCCTCAGATCAGTGTCTCAATCCTGCACAGCTGCTGCTCTTTACTGACACACCAGTGTTTGATACTGAACACTTGAACATGCTTTCAATGTTTAAGACAGAGAAACATCCTGAACAGACAGCTGGTCCATTGTAGAGAAACACACATTCACACAAACAAACAACTTCATGTCTTCAGTTCACTGGTGAACTGAGCAACTGATCCTGGTTTCTCCCAAGGTTATTTCTCCATTCTGTCACTGATGGAGTTTGGGTTCTTGCCGCTGTCTCCTCATTCAGTCGAGGGCACTTAATATTCAACCGTATTATTGATCCGATGCTGTATGAGAGCTAAACTGATCTGAACTGAGCCAGAACTGATTTAAAGATGAAATGAACTAATTTAACGATTGATGATCTTTACAACTGAACTGAATCAACACAGAACTGAATTAACACAGAACTGAATTAACACAGAACTGAATTAACACAGAACTGAATTAACACAGAACTGAATTAACACAGAACTGAATTAACACAGAACTGAATCAACACTGAACTGAATCAACACAGAACTGAATCAACACAGAACTGAATCAACACAGAACTGAATCAACACTGAACTGAATCAACACTGAACTGAATCAACACTGAACTGAATTAACACAGAACTGAATCAACACTGAACTGAATCAACACTGAACTGAATCAACACAGAACTGTCTTCAGCTGGACAATGACACTGTTTTCTTTTAGAGCTGCTGTACAGATGAAATTGAACTCTGTTTGCATCACTAAATCATTATTTACTCTGATTATTACTGTAAAGCTGCTTTGAAACAATCTAAAGCGTTAGAAATAAAGTTGACTTGACTGGGACTACAGCCGCTCCTCTGTAAGGGCAGATGAAGCAGAGCCACACCAAAATATTCATCCATTAGAAAACATAGACCTCTATAAACCGAATCAATAATAAATCATGCAACTAATATTGGTAGGTGTTCAGATATCATGATACTAAGTGGGACAGAGAGCGTCTGAGTCTCTTCAGCGCCACACAATATTCCAGTGTGAATCTGTGGTGAATCATGGAACTGCAGCGCTCTAATTGAGAACCACTGAGGCAGATTTATTTTCACATATCATAAACCTCACTCCAGATCAAGCTGATATCAGTCTGCTTCAACTGTGTGTGTATTAGTCTGAATCAGGTCAGTAACTAGTTGGCATGTGTTCTTCCTGTGTGGAGCAGCGTATCAAATTAATGAGAGTATAAACCCTTTCGTTTACATGTGCTCATGTGAATAACCTCAATGTGGTTCTGTTTATCCAGTAAAGAGTGCCTGAAAACCATACTTGAGTAAAAGTACAGATACCTTACAGCTAAAATGACTACATGACAAGTTACAAGTCACCAATTCCAATACGTCTCGAGTAAAAGTCTTACCCCCGGTTTCACAGACAAGGCTTAAGCTAATCTCAGACTAAAATGCATGTTTGAGCTGTTTTAACTGAAAGCAACTTGTACTGACAATGCCATTGTTTTGTTTCAAGTTGTACACCAGTGATGTTTTCTTCTAGAGTACGTTTATAAAAGCTACTTAAATATCCTAATTGAACTAAGGCCTAATCCTGGCTTAGGCTAAACCCTGTCTGTGAAACCGGGCTTTAGAGTATCTGATTTTAACAGTATTTTACTCATACTGAATACAGGTTTAAAGATGCACTAGTCCTCGACAGCTGAGAGACATGAGAAATCATGCTTATTCATTCAGAAACAAACTGCTGCAGAGAAAGTTAAGTGCCATGAAAAATGTAATGTGTAATTGCATTACTCATCACAAATGTCCTGGAGTAAAAAGTACATTTACTTATTCAAAAATGTAGTCAAGTAGAGAGTAAAAGTAGCTAATAGCTTTGATACTCAGTACAACTACAAAGTAGCTAAAAAGACACTAACAAATAACATTTACTCAAATACTTTACACCACTGGTCAATCGACATTAGAGCGCCACCCTCAGGCTGAATTACCGAAGAACATAAAAGCTGATGTGTCTGATGTGTTCAGTGTCAGTAACTAGAGACTTCAGATGACACAAACTCTGAATCAACACATTATCATCTCTATACTGTAATCATCAGGATCATCTCATGAAATCATTGCTTTAATGTCTTCATTGTTTCTGTGTGATGTTAACTACTGCATGACTGTATCATCTGTACATTTCTGACTTATGGACATTATCAAAGTCACCTCTGATAACAGATCAATCATAATTATAATGTAGATACATTCATTTTCATCATTCATATTGTCAAAAGCACTATACAAATAAATGTGGAAAAAAAAAAACTTTGAAATAAACCAGATCCAGATTTATGTAAAAGAATTCAAACATTTTTAAAATAAACAAATGAATACAATAAACACTCAATATTCCTCTTTATCCAGTTGATAACTGAGGCTCCAGTGCCTGGATTGACCTTTGACCCCTGTAACACAGTGACGTGTCTCCCTCTACAGGAGATCATCAGAATCACAGCAGAGTTAAAGGATCTACAGATATAAATGTGTTTTACAGCAATAAACATGAAAACACTTACAGATTTCAGTTCATCAGGGAATATGAAAAACAACAAGTTGTAATTTTAAGGGAAACATTATTGAAGTGAAACACAAAGATGTCAAATGAATCAAAGTGTTGATCTAAAATATGACTTGTGCTGTTTTGATATTATCGTGAAGGTTTGAATGAAGATCTCTTTAGTTCCAGTGAATTCTGTTTCAGCTTTAATATCCTAAAGCAGGCTGTGATTGTGCTTTTATTGATGGAGTTTATGACATATGAGTTTATGATGTTTCTGTCATTTCACACAGAAGATCTCTCTGTTTCTTTCTGACAGAATCATTTCTGTTCTTACCAGAGACTGTGTTTCTGATTCATCTGTCAGCAGATCATGATGATGATGATGATGTTTCATATCAAGCTCATCTCCATCATCTCCTAATGGAAGAATAATAATTATAAAGACAATGAGACTCTTTATAATACATTTTACTCATTTAAAAGCTACTGAAAGGTGTAATTTCTGTTGAAGATGTTAGAAAATTTCAATCTAAAGTGAAAATAAATCAACACATTCATAACATGTAGACCGTACCTTTTAATAGTTGTGAAGTAATTATTCAAATCAGAATATATGATTTCAGATCCATATTGTTTCCTGAGGTTCATTTTATAACTCAGATCTGATAAACTCCATCAGCTGCTCATTTAATCATCTCTGATTTATTAACACTGATTCACATCAGCAGCTCATTAGAGACTTTAATGAGAACTGAAGATGATCAGAACAACAACAGATCACTGAACACTGCAGGTTACATTAAATATCTACTGTTAAAAAATAGTGTCCATTATTGCATAAGTTTGCTATAATTTCTGTCATTTCACACAAAATGCAAAATCTCATTATTATTTGAGTTGATAACTGAATGACATTCAGTGAATTAAACTGAAAGAATGTCACTAGTTTAAAATAGAAATTAAGGCATTGTAAATATGTATCAGTATGTTTTATATTTATAATAACACACTGAATATTCATGCAGTTTCCATCTTTGTCCACTAGATGTCAGAAGTAGATTTGAGGTGAAACTCAAAGGCCTTTAGTTTCAGATTCAGAGACAAAGAGAAATCAGAGATCTGATCTGAAGCTGAATGAGGATCATCATGTGTCACATATGAAGCTCATCTGGATCAGATTATATTACAGGATCAGTCTATAATCAGATTCATGACATTCATGAAAGAGATCATTAAAAATGACAAGATTTTAAAAAAAGACACTATCATGAAAACATGCCTTTTATTTCTAAATTATGACATGAATTTATTTCTAAATTGATGTAAAAAGCATACTAACATTATAAGTGCACCCCAAAAACAATCCAGTTCATGACCCCTTTAAATTAAACTATAGAATATGACTTGCATTACATAGAGGTGGTTTCCCGGACAGGGTTTAAATTAAGCCAGGATAGGCCTTAATCTAGAATACTTAATCATGTCTTAAAAACTTTCTGAAACACAGATTAAGTACAGATTACTAAAACCTGGACTATGGAGTTCTGAAATAAAATAAACCAGATTAATTTAAAACCAACTGTACTAATCTGAATTAGCATGAGAGAGGTTGCTTAGAAAACATGGAATGAACCAAGAAAAGCTTAAAATTGCATGGAACTGAGAAGCAAATCCAAGGAAAACAATGGCAGCAGAAAAAGACTCCAATAAACTTTACTAAACAAGTCCTTTTAAAGCAAGCAAAATACAACAGCTGTGAAAAAAAAAAAAAAATGACTGGAAATATGTTTATAATGAATTCTATTTAAATAAATGAATTAAGACTTGTTAATAATCTTATGATTATTAATGCTTTTGTTTTGCCCTTTAGCAACAAACTAAACAAAACTATTTACACATGTGATAATCAGTGTTGGCAGTCTAGAAATGATACTGGTTTGATCCACTATCATAGAGATTACTTCATTATATAAAAAAGTCAAATCTTGTGAGCAGGTGCTAAACCCAAGCACAAGCTCTACACTTCACCACTACGGTAATCTCCAAAAACACTAACATAACAAAAACTTTTACATCATAGAACATTAAACAGTAAGAAGTCTCTCTATATTCTCATCTTTCTAAAAAAAAAATGCATAAAATAACACTTTTTCAACATTTACTCTCCCACTTCAGCCTGGTACAAAGCATGATGGGAAGTGAAAGTCCTGTTTGATTGGGTTACTTGACTGAAACATATATATATATATACATACATACACACAGTGTATATCATTATCGATATATATATATCCAAGTAATACATGTTTCTTCTTTGAAACACAACGTTAATCTGCCTCCTGGTAGGTTTAATTTAAGCCTCAGTTTAGTCCAGTGGCCGGTTGCATAAACTTAGCCTCTATGTTAAGACTGTGACTTAAGATCTAGTTTGACCAACTAGCACTCAGTTAGGGCTAATCAGTCTTACTTTTCTGATTCAAATTAGACTGATCTACCTTTTTATGTAACTGACTTTACAAAGTTAGAACCAGTCTTGAAGAAAAAAACAGATGACTTTCGTTGTAAGACTAGTCTAAGCAGTTTATGCAACTCGCCACTGGAGTCGCTCTAGTCGTCCTCCAGGAAATCAGCTTATTAAAGTCTAGGACTATTTTAAACCATGACAGAGAAAGCAGATTTCTGTTAATCTGGTTTAAAGGGCCATTTTATTCTAGGACCGCCACATAGATTTTAAGACATTATAAATAAAACAATTCATTTCAGTCATATAATCACTGAGCACAGAGGAAGACAGAATAGCTGTGTTGTCAATAACTGAAAGTGACAAATACCTTGAGTGAGAATGTGAGGAGGAGGCGGTTTGAGGTTTGCTCGTGATGTTATGCGAGGCCAGATTACCCTTTGGAAAAACGCAGATTATGAACAAGCTGCTTTCACTATTTCTCTACGCCATTTCCCCAATATTTTGGGTTGTTTCCTACAGTAAGCTGCATGAACTACTGACTCTTCTGTTCTGGTGAGACAGCTAAAACAAAGCATCTGTAGAATCCCTCAAAACGTAATCAGGGTTTGAACATTAGTGAGGTCTGGTTTTGCCATCTACACTTCTACATTCTCTCTGTTCTGTGTGTTTGTTAAATTAGACCTTACTTATTGCATCACAATTTATTAATACTTTACTATAGGTAATATTATTATTTGTTTATTATTCTTGTAACAATATTATTACTGTAATCATTTTAATAAGCATTGCTATATCAGTGATAAATGATAAGAACTTAGATAAGACTTAAAAGAACTTGCAGACATGTTACTTGTTCAGATTACATTTTCCAGTGAAAATTCTTATTTTAAAAGCTTTAAAAATGCTCATCAGTTTTCAATATTTTTGATATATCTTTTTTTCAATACTTTTGAGCTGCTATTGTTGCTAAATATGAAGCTTTATACTATATACACCACTGTGTGCTGATTCAGAATGGCCAGATATTGAAGTTTCTCTGAATGATCAATTCAATCCTCGGTGACCTCATTTCAGCAGAAATCAAAACTTTTAACTTTCCACTAAGATCTTCATTTCTGCATGAGAGAACAGATTAATATAGATTGTTTTTTATATATATCTTGTTTAAATTATATGGAAATTATGAGTAAATAAATGAAGACACAAATGAAGATTGTCAGATGGAGCAGCTTTAATAATATAAGACTGAACTGTGAGTAAAACAATCACTCATAATTCAATCAGTAAATGTTGGAGGGAATCATCTGTTAATGAAATATATATGCCATTTAATTTGTCCATATGTTAATTCTGCAAATGGTAGTTGCTCTGATTAATATTGTGATAAATGATCCCTGATATGATAACAGTTACACACATACAAAAACACAGAACAACCACACACAGCAATTCTGAACGATGCAAAGTATAGTTTTTAAATTAGACATTTTAAATTAAGGTTTTTAAATTAATCAGATGTTTCTTCATTCAGTCTCTGTTGATCCACACAGATCTGTAAAGTGTCGATCTGAAGCATCAGAGATGATCGAACATGAGCTGAGATCATGAACATCAGAAGAAATGATGTGTGGATGTCTGAAACTACATTATATTTAATTAAATGTAAGATAATGTTCTGAGATCATATACTGGCAGCTCTGATGATCAGCTGATGCATGTTTTCTTTATATTTCAGTATATATTGAAGATTTATCTTTATAGGTTATTATAAATATTAAAAACAAGAACTCATGCAGGGACATTTGTTGCCCTATATATCTTTATATAAAATTTTGGGAGCATTTTATTAATTTCTTTGGCAATTTTTGCCCCAATTGCCGTTAATTTCTACGGAAAATAGTAGGCTAAATCGAGGGAACGAATTAGTAAATCGTGCAGCGTGCGCATTTTTTTTCCGATGGTGTGAGGAACCTATTGTAATTGCTCAGTCAATTCTTCTCCGAAATGAATCACATTTTTGAGGGCCTAAACATGCTCGAAAACTCATGAAACTTTGCACACACGTCAGAAGTGGTGAAAATTTATGTCTGTTATGGGCTTCAGAATTAGGTGTGGCAATATTCAGTTAAGCGCCACCTGTTGGCAGCAGGAAGTGTTTTCTGGATAAACTGGAGCTTAAAGGGTTAATTAACCTTGTTTGTTTTTTCTTATTTACATCTTATTTGTTTTGTAGCAGGTCCTGGATGTTTCTCCTGCATTTAAGCTCATTCATCACATAGCCTAAGTTCAAAAGTGTGCTTGAGAAGATGTGAACCACATTTTGTCAAGTCAAGTCACCTTTATTTATATAGCGCTTTTTACAATGCAGATTGTGTCAAAGCAGCTTTACATTGATAACTGGTATATAATTTTGGCTGCACAGCAGATCTTAAAGAAAATAGTGTCATTGTCTTAAGTAAATTCAGTATTGATTCATTCGGTTGAAAGAATCAATAGTTATTAATTTAGTTCATTTATCTATATCAGCTCTGGAGTAAACAGTGATGTCATCATCCAGCTCAGTTCAGTTCTCATACGATGGTGTCAATGCAGGCAGATCAGAACACTGTTGAATATCAAATGTCAAGTCAAATGTCAAGTGTCCCCAACTAAGCAAGCCAAAGATGACAGCGGCAAGGAACCCCAACTCCAACAGGTGACATCAGGTGGCAAACAGGTGTTACAAAAAGGAGAAAAAAAACCTTGGGAGAAACCAGGCTCAGTCGCTCAGTTCTCCTCTGGCCAACAGCGAACAGTGCGTTATCATGATTCAGGTTGCTATCCTATGTCCGATAGGATCGCAACAGTCAAAAGTATTTATTCCAGTTCAGTCCAGTTGAGGATCGTATTCATCACACCGGTATGGACAGTTTGTTGAGGAGCTGTGCCACTGGCTGTCGTGTCGATGAGGCCTTCACAATGGATGATCTAGTTGACTCAATCTCTGTGTTGTGGTCGTGTCAAGGCGCCGGTCCTCGGTCTCACCTGGATACGGCCCGGATCTGGTTGACTATGGTAAACCTCGGGATAAACAGAAAGACTAATATTAGCGTAGATGCCATTCTTCTTCTGATGTAACGAGTACATCTGGTGTTATAGGAAGTGTTCCCGGTTCCGGCTGACCTAATTTATGCAGCCTAATAATCCTTTAATGGATTTGAAAATATAAATTGATAATGTGTTATGTGTATGCCAGGTTAAAGAGATGCGTTTTTAGTCTAGATTTAAACTGACAGAGTGTGTCTGCTTCCCAAACAATGCTAGGAAGATTGTTCCAGAGTTTAGGTGCCAGATAGGAGAAGGATCTACCACCTGCGGTTGATTTTGATATTCTAGGTATTATCAGCTGGCCTGAGTTCTGAGATCGCAATAGACGTGAAGGACTATAATGCGTTAAGAGCTCGCTCAGGTACTGGGGAGCTAAACCATTTAGTGCTTTGTAAGTAATTAGCAAGATTTTGAAATCCATACGATGTTTAACAGGAAGCCAATGCAGTGTTGACAGAACTGGGCTAATATGGTCATACTTCCTAGTTCTAGTAAGAACTCTAGCTGCTGCGTTTTGTACGAGCTGTAGTTTATTTATCAGGCGAGCGGAACAACCACCCAGTAGAGCGTTACAGTAATCTAGCCTTGAGGTCATGAACGCATGAACTAACTGTTCTGCATTTTTCATTGAGAGCATATGTCGTAGTTTAGATATATTTTTAAGATGGAAGAATGCGGTTTTACAGATGCTAGTAACATGGGCTTCAAATAAAAGATTGGTATCAAAGAGCACACCCAGGTTCCTAACGGACGACGAAGACTTAACAGAGCAGCCATCAAGTGTTAGACAGTATTCTAGGTTATTACGTGAAGAGGTTTTTGGTCCAAAAATTAGAATCTCTGTTTTTTCTGAATTTAGAAGTAGGAAATTACTGTTCATCCAATTTTTTATATCAGCTATGCATTCTGTTAATTTTATGAATTGGTAAATTTTGTCAGGGCGTGAAGAAATATAGAGCTGAGTATCATCAGCGTAACAGTGAAAACTAACGCCATGCTTCCTAATGATATCTCCCAAGGGTAGCATGTACAGAGTGAAAAGCAACGGTCCTAGTACTGATAAAATACAACACTGATCTACTGGTCCGTTTCCTGTTGTGCGCTTGTGGTTGTGTTATTTGGAGCTGCAGGCTGGCTTTTTGCAGGTTGGTTTAAAGCGATTTACTTCAGTGGATTGTTGCATGAAGCTAGCTGAACAAACTCTGAGTTTCAGAGGTTTAGATTTGACAAATCCAGATAAATCCAACCTGGTTTAGATCAGGTTCAGTGCTCTCACAACGCTCGGTATAAACTCTCTCTGTCAATTCAGGTTTAATCCAGAGTTTGAGATTAAAAGCGCGTGCACCTGAAAGTGTGACACGTGCGGCAAACAACCAATCACAGAACATGGAGAGCGTCTGTTTGATTCACTTCTCACGAGAGAGCTGCGCAATTCACTTTTCTTCTGAAGATTAAGAGATCGTTATGAAAAAGACACCGATAGTAATTATTTATTATTAGAACACAATGTACTATAAGATGAAGAAAATACATAAATATGAACTGGAATGAAATGACTTTTTTTAGAATTAATTTCACCATAATGAATCTGTGCTACCGAACTAAAGAATAACACTGGTTACATTTCTTGTGCATTTGGAGAAGAGAAAACTTCGAAATTACGTGTACATCTGAGCACATGCGCAGTTTGATCAGAGCGGGAATAATGCGATTAAGGTGTTCGGCGTACACCACCCAGTTCAATGCGATTATGGTTTCTAATTATGAGCTTAATCGCATTAATTTAATCGAAGTATTGCTTTTACATGAGGTAAAGTTTAATTGCAATATCCCAATTTTAATTGCAATATCCCAAAATATTGCCAAAATCCCATTAATCTCATTATGAGGGCGCATGTAAACGCAGTGAATTACGTAACATGAACAAATCTACAGTAAATGTAATGCTCAATATTCATATTTATAGGTAACGCTTCATATTACGGGTAAACTACTTTCTTTGACTCAAGCCTTCATTAGGGGGGTCAAATTTACCCAAAAGACCCCAGCATTAAATGTACAGTAGCATTAACGGTTCATTTTCATTGCGAACAGGGCTACAACAACCTTCCAACACAACTTTCTATAGAGAATAACCCATAAACCTGCACACGAGAGCGACTCAGAGAGAGAGAGAGACACACTTCCTGTCTAGTTCTCGTATAAACGTTCAATCTCATTGATTGAGTGTTTATAAGAGAGCACAGGAGAACTGAATGATGATACGAACAATCTGAGAGGAAGAGGAGGAAGAGCAAGGTGTGAAAGTGTGGTCAGGGCTGAATCAACAAACCAGACGGTTTTTTCTCATCATTTCCTGTAATGTGAACACAGTAGTGTATAGGGGCGGGTTTATGACACCCACAACCAAACATGAATAGTTTTGATTTGACACAGTGTCTTTAGATTTTCATTGGAGCCCTTTTACAAAACTTGTTCAGAAGCTCAAACAGCACAACATCAGCAAAGATTTCAGAGCTGCGTCGATGTTTCCTCTTTCCTGCTCATCATAAGGTGATTAAAACACTTTAATATTTATTTTGTGAAGTTTTTATTTATTCATTACTGAAGTTACAGTACTGTACACTTTAAATGTCAGTGGCAACAAAGCTTAAATCTTCTTTAATGCTTTTTACACCTTTTACATCATGAATGTAGAAACATGTTTTATATTGAACTGTTTTATTCCTGAACTGGAACTGATGGACTGTAATTTACTGTCATGTTGTAATGAGAAGGAAAGAGATGTTTTGCACACAAGAAAGTTCTGGATCTGATTATCAGTGTTGATCTTGTGTAAATGAAGACAGAATGATGTTTTGGTGATCTGTGTTCATGCAGCTGAGAAAGATGATTTAAAGTGACGCTTGACTTTAATAATTGGGTCAATGATGTGACGGGTCTTTTTTTTTTTTTGTCCAAAGGCCTTAATAATAATAAAAAACAAAGATATGACATCCAAAGTATGTAAGGTAGTACAACTAGATCTCTTTTATTGAATCCAAAAAGTTTTAATTATATTTTGCTACATATTTGAAAGATTCTGAAGTGTCAAAAGGTCATTCGGTTTAACCGTCCAAAGGCCAATACAGCCATTTTATTTGTGTTTAAAATATCTTAAAATGTAATAAATGTATATATTTTTTATTCTGGCATGATTTTATAACATCATATATCAACATAGTGCAAAATGGTATTAAAATTATGTGTAGAAGTCGTTGCTTTGTTATGAGAAAGAATGTCCGGAAAAATGAATTTCACTGATGTCATTTGGAGTAACCAATATAAAGGGACCATTTTGGATCAAGTCATGTGGTCAATATCATGTGACAGGATGTGACATCATTCAGACACCTGCAAAGGACCATAAGGTCATGAAGCAAAGTAACTAACTCTCTCTAAGCTATTTGAAAAATTCATGTTTTCACTTGATCATACGCATGTCCTGAAACATCAGGTCATTCGGTACAACCGCTATAAAACATGGAAAATGTTGTAATATTTTAAAAACTTGTACTAAATATAAAATGTTTGATTGATTGTCCTTTTGCATATCAGCCTGTTAGCATTGTTTGAAAATATCGTCATTCGGTAAAACTGAAATTTTGGTTAAAACCGAATGACATTTTTGGTGAAAAATGTTGTCCATCTTGTAAAAAAAAAAAAGACAAAAGCAGTTTTAAACGATTATAAAAACCACATAATCTCATTGTTAACACTTAACAATGTCGGCTATTTCTGCCAATCATGCTCCTTTGGATTGGACAACTGTGGGGAGAAACCCGTTGATAACCCGTTTCCTTCATGGTACTTTGAGGCTGAGGCCTGCAACACGTACCAGGGTTCCTGCTTGGGACTTGGCCATTGTTTTAGAAAGTCAGTGTGAGCACTGGACACATATGTCCACAGAACTGCCCTGTGGAGGAAATCAGATCAGTTTTGGGCCGCATAATAGGGCAAACAATCAGTCAGCAAGTGGATAGTCGAGGCTATTTCACTGGCTTATGAGGTTTCTGGTCAGCCATGTTCCTTGGCTGTCAGAGCTCACTCTACTAGGAGTATGGCGGCCTCCAAGGCTTTAATTTCGGGGGTTTCCCTCAAAGAAGTTTGTGATGTGGCTGGGTGGTCCTCTCCGCTCACGTTTGTGAGATATTATAACCTCAATATGGATGCTGCTCCAGGCTCGCAGGTGCTTGTTGTTTAGTATGCACAGTTCATACAGACAGGTATTTGGAAGGATGGCGTTTTGGTTGGTCATTCCCCAAAGCGTTGCTGACGCAGTGTGAGTTCCCTTTGAAAGGGATCGTCTCAGGTTATGTATATAACCATAGTTCCCTGAGAACGAGACACTGCATCCCTTTGCCATACTTCCTGCATCCCTGTGATCAACTTACTTCGAAATTCTGAAGCTAAAGCTATAAGGTTTTTTTTTTTTTTCGTTGCCTACCCCTTTCTTTCGCCACCTTTGATAGTGTTCTTTAACTTATTCAATATGACAGAATAAACTGGGTCAAACGTGGTGTCTCTGGCTAGGGAGCTAACTAGGGCACACCACAGTTATACCCATAGAATACAATTTAAAATGGCCCAACGGATACAGACACAATATACTGAACACCAGAAACGCATACATGAATAGTCAGCTGCTGGGTCACACCCAGACTAGGTGAGTCTCGTCTGGAGGTGCCTGGCACTAGAGTCTGGTATTTCCACTGGTGGGAAGGAGAGACAAGGCGGACCAAAGGCGGGTCGATGGCTGTTTGGATGGGTCTGTTGATTGTGCTTGCCGGCGGGGATGGAATGGCCGCTGAACCTAGCGGGGTATTGACTCTTCTGTAGTCCATTCATTATTATTATTATCACTACTATTATTGTCTACCGCCATTACTTCCACTCCAGCACCCACGGCTGCTGCAACTACTACTATTATAATTATTATTATTATTTTTAATTATTTATTATTATCATTGCTGTTGCATTACAATGTATTGATGACTATTTATCACTTTGTGCAGTCACTTCTTGTCCTTTTTTTTCCTACCCACAACAATACAAGGAAAGCTAAATAGTAATTATTAATGCAATTCATGAAATTGATTTAACTGATCTCTGTACCTGCTGAAGCTATCACAACCATATATCTATAGCCTCCTCTCTGTCTTTCTCTTCCTGTCTTCTTCTGTATTTGTATGTGTATATACCTGTCACTGTATTTATTTATTTTTTTATGTCTTATGTTACTATGTCACGCTGTAACTGTCTTTTTGCTCAATAAAAAAAAAAAAAAAAACTGTTTTCTGTGTGGTTGAACAGATTCAGATGAAGAGAAGAAAGAAAATCACACTTCCAGAAAACTGCTGGAGCCTCAGAAATCACAGAGCAGCAGAAAACAAGAAGACAGAGAGAAAAATGGAGACACAAACCAGTGGATCACAAGAGGAAAGAGAACAGAAACTTGTTAGATGTGAGAGTATGGAGAGAATAAAGCCAACCTGTGAGTGTTTGATCATTACTGAACTTGCTCGATGTAGTTATTATTTTTACACTTTATGTCACATTCAGACAGATTCATCAGACTTTCTGCAGTCTGAATATAGAATAGCTTATTGAAAGTTCACAGATGTGTGATTGTGTTTAATTGACAGAATGTGTCATAGATTGAGAACATAAAAACAAACCCAAAACAATGAGGATAATCTGACATATATTTGTGATTTCTAGTGTCAGATGACCCAGACGAGCCTGTAAAGATTCATTCTGATGTCAAAACTGAGGAGAGATTCTCTCATCAAAACCCTTCATCATGTTCTCAAGAACACACATCAGATACCAGCAGCTGAAGACCTGAACATCGTCATCATCATCATCATCATTGACGTCATGTACGTGTCTCACGTGTTCAGTCTATACACGTGTAGTTTTCTTTACAAAGTGACATCGCCATCTACTGGCCTGGCAGCAGAATACAGCGATTTTAGTTGTTTCCGTGGATCCATGTGAACGGGGATCGTTTTGATAATGTTGTCTGTATACGAAAAACGCAAAGGAAAAACTTTAATGGAGAGTTTCTTCCTCAGATGAGTGTCTCAATCCTGCTCAGCTGCTGCACTTTACTGACACACCAGTGTTTGATACTGAACACTTGAACATGCTTTATAAAAGATAGAGAAACACTCTGAACAGACGGCTGGTCCATTGTAGAGAAACACACATTTATACCTACAAACAAACTTTATGTCTTCAGTTCACTGGAGAATTAACTGTTTTTATGTGTTTCTAGTCATGAAGTGAGCAAGATATATAAAAATTTAGCACTTCAGCAGACGTGTATCATGATAATAAGCAGGTTAGAGAGAGTCTGAGGGTGAGTTCACACTTGTAGTTCGGTTCGTTTGGTTCATTTGGTCCGGACCAAAAAAAAAAAAAAAAAAAATTTAGTCCTGGTCCGATTAGCGCTCAGATTGGCAATTTTATCACCAAACCTAAAGGCTTAGTGATACGTTCACAACCTGATTGGTCGGATTTTATGACGTATTGCCTATTTTGAGACGGAACTTACCGAACATCCAAAACAATGCAGTGTGCTGAGATAAATGCGCTCGTTGTGTGTGCGTCGTCTGCATATGATGGTATTTTTGCCAGCTGGGAACTCGTGAAGAGCTTATAAAATGTGTAAAAGTGTCAAAACAGCGGCGGGAATCCCTCCGTCACACACACAAACGATCTGCTGCGTGAAGACGCGCGTCTGATGCCTGTGAACTCGCGACTATGACGAGAGAAACCGATATGCGTGAGGATTCTGTCCTTTTTAGGGTCTTATCTTCCTGTTTTTGATTCGTTTACATGTCTTTAGTCCGTGTTGCGTTCATATATCATTCGAACCGCACCAGAGATCGTTTGGAAGCGGATCGAGACCCTTCTTTTCAGCGGTCTCGGTCTTCTTGTTTGGTGCGCACCAGGGTTCGGATGGAAGAGTTCATATATGTTCAAAGGAACCGCACTAACAGAGCAATCGCACCAGGGTTCGTTTTAATCGAACCAAACATGACATCAGGAAACATGTGGTGTTGTATTAATATTAATCAAACCTTATTGTCATTGCTCCCATCAGGGAAGCGATACCGAATCCTGAGAGACTGAGGAGTTTTTATCCTCAGGGAATTGAATGAGGACACTGGATGAGTCTGTAGAACTTTTAAACCTCATATAAACACATACATTACATACTGACACAGACATTATCATATACTGATTTTAATTATACTTATGTTGGTTTTATATACATTACTGGTTTATTTTTTATATTATTGTTGTTAGTATTTTTGCATTGTGTGACGAGAAACTAGGGGAAAACCATTTCACTACATGCATCACATGTGAACAGATCTTGTTGGGTGATATGAATGCCAGAGTTGGGGATGATCATAATATTTGGTCTGACTGCATTGGAAAGTTTGGGGTGAATGAATGAGGATGGTCAACGGCTACTTGAGCTCTGCTGCAGAAATGATCTCTGTATTACTAATACTATCGGTTCTGGAGACCACATAGAAAGATGACGTGCACAGAAATGAAGTCATGAACATGTGACACACCACAGTGCTGTGACTTTCCATCATCAAGTGAAACCGGCCCAAAAGATTGACATTCACAAAGCAAAGCTCTCAAATGTCAGAGAAAAAAACTGTAGCAGGCGTGAAGAAAAGCTTCAGAACATAAAGCTATCAAAACTGCAGTAGGACCTGCCAGACTTGTGGTGTGTTCATGAGGAAAGATGATGGTTCCATCATTGAAGACAAATCAGGAAAGCTTGTGTGATGGATAGAGCACTTTAGTGAGTTATACAGTTCAAATATCACCATCTGTTATGAAACTTTAACCTACAAGACTATCCACTTCATAATTAGTGATGGGCGATTTCGAAACACTGCTTCATGAAGCTTCGAATCTTTTGTTTCGAATCAGCGATTCGGAGCGTGTATCAAACTGCAAAAGTCACATGATTTCAGTAAACGAGGCTTCATTACGTCATAACTTCGAAATTTCAATGGTTCACCAGTAGAGGGCGATGATAAAGTGAACTCATGAATCATGCAGATACACTATTGAACAAGTGTCTATGGGCTTTACCCTATGGTTTACCCGATCTCTGATCAGTTTTATACATTTGTAGATGTTTTAATTAGACATTAGAATAATTAAAATTAACTATGGTAGTTATTAATCTCTTATTGGCCTGTTTAGCTTGAGCCATGGAACAAACAAAACAACCCCTGGATATTGATAAAAGAACACATATTATACACTCTATATTTAATCATATTAGATGATTAGTTAATTGCATTTGATATGATAGACCGTGCCTTGCAACCATGGAGACATTTGTGAGAGACGCTGCGTAATATCATTGCATCATGGTACGGCAGCAGTTCTTTGATTATTACGCTGGAATGAGAGTATAGTTCCTAGCCATATCGGCCTAGAAAATCACAACTTTTCATTTTCCGTCAGTCTTAGTACATGATGTAACTACAGAAGAGTCAAGTTTTAAATAGGAAAAATATTGAAACTCTTTGGTTATTTTTGAGTGAGATGCTAACGGTCTAATCAGATTCAATGAATTATGCTAAGCTATGCTAAAAGTGGTACCACCGGACCTGGAGATCGGCTGAATGGATTCGAAAACGGTAAAACTCAACTGTTTAACTCTAGGGGAGTTGGAAAATGAGCATATTTTCAAAAAAAAAAAAGTGGAGTGTTCCTTTAAGTTATTTGTTTTATGCTACAATGCATCTTTATTTTTGATTTAATAAACTTCAGTTATTGTTTTGAAACATAAACAAGCCTCTCTGGATCTATTTAAGCTACTTTGCATGCGTCAGGAGTATTGCATCATCACAAAGAAACAAAGGACAAAATTGGAAATTTGAAGCTTGCTTTACCACTACAGACTTGATTTGAGTGTGATGACCAGATTCTAACCAATGCTGACTACTGTTACAGAGTGTGTGATTTACCACAAACATTCAAGGAAGATATGAGTTCAAGTGATGCCATGAAGGGGGATTCTCTGAAGGAGAATGACACATTTAACCAAACTACACTACCAGAAGGTAAACATGCAGTGGGATGATGGGTCTGTGCTATCGAAAATAATACAGATGAGACTCAGACATACAAGGCCAGATATGTCACTAAAGGCTATAGTCAGGTGATGGGTGTAGATTACAGAGACTTTCTGAAAAAGATGCTGACGGCAAGATTTTTTCAAAATGAAAGATCTGGGAAAGCACAAACATTTCCTAGGAATTGATTTTCAACAAAATGAAGGAGTCGTAAAAATGAATCAGAAAAGGTCCATTTCAAAGGTACTAGAGAGATTCAGTATGTCAGACATAAACTCAGGTGAGCAAAAAAGCTTGACTACAACAGTGATGTTGATCCTGTTGATCATAAAAGGTACCTTGAGGCTGTAGGTAGTTTGATCGATCTGATGACCTGTACTAGACCTGATCTAAGTTGGGATGTCAGTAAACTAATAATAATCTCAATATCCTTCTGATTCAAATGAACAACACTGGTCTACAGTTAAACGTCAAGTCATTCACCTTTATTTATATAGCAGTTTTTATAAAGCAGCTTAGGTGCTAAAAATGAAAGTTGAGGTTGATTTTGATATTCTAGGTCAGGGGTCTCAAACTCAAATTGGCTGGGGGCCGTTGCTGTGATTGACACCTCATGAGGGCCATTTTAACATTCAAGTACAAGAAAGCGCAAAATTTCTGAAAAATTACTTTCCTTTGCATTATTTCTCATTTTCTTCAAATTTCATTACTAAAATCTTTTTGCCACACTTAAAAAAATGTAAACAGCAGTGTCTATCATTATTACATACAGTATTAGTTTTTAACAGTTAGTGCAAATATTTTCCCATACTTTATTTTAGCTTAAATAACATTAAAATCTTGCACTGAACAAATGCAATCCCTGAATACATCCGTACACTATTCTATTTCTTGCCTTGTAAATGGCCCGCGGGCCGGCAGTTTGAAACCACCGTTCTAGGTATTATCAGCTGACCTGAATTCTGAGATCGCAATAGACGTGAAGGACTATAATGCTTTAAGAGCTCGCTCAAAACATGATGAAGTACTTAAAAGGAACAATTGATAATGAACTGTTACAAGAAAAGTGATGGAAAATTAAACTTGTGGCATACAGTGATGATGATGGGCATCAGATCTAAATGAGAGGTGGAGTGTGACAGGAAACTAGTCTTACTCGGAATGATCCTCTGATTTCCAGGAAGTCAAAGAAACAGTCTACAATTGCTTTACATTTGACACGGATTATATGACACTGGCTGAAACCACACAATATGTATCCTGTAGGTGTTAAACAGCATGAAAATGACTATATGAGTCAGTACAAACCTCTGAAGATAACTGAGGTGCCACTGCTCTGTCAAAGAAGCCAGTGTGTCGACAGAGATGTAAACATGTTAATATAGAGTCATTTCAGTCGATCAACACTCAGTGATGGTGAAGTGACAGTTGAGTATTGAACCACTGATGTCATGATAAACCTGTGACAAAGAATAAATTAGAGAAAGTTGTGTTTGGTATCTAAGTGCAACACGAGAAATACAAGACTGTGTTCATGGGTTATGTTATTATAATTGTATATTGTACAGTATGAGAGTAAGTGTTAACGTATGTAATGTGTGTGTCCTCATATATGACTCTATCATTCATGAATGGACATGTGTGAAAAAATAAAGAGGTTACGGTTCGACAGAAAACGAGTGGTGTGTGTGTGTATTTTCCTCCAGATAATTTAATATAAATATAGCGGTTATCTATCATGCAAATAGCTGCACGAACAACAGTAATTTACATTAAATAATGATCTGTTAATCGATCTGTTTTTATATATACAATATACAAAATATCTCTTTCAAAATATATTTATATATAATAGTACAACAAAAATATGTTTTTATTATAATGAAACTGAATCTGCATGGCACAACAATGAAGCCTCTTAACAAATGCCAAACTTTAACTCTAAACTGTATCTCAAAGTTTGTTTCCACAGGATATAATATGCACAAACCAAATCTAAGAGAAATGAGTGCATGTCAGCAGATCTGTGGAGCATCACAAACTGCTGGAGAATTAAACATCAGGACGAGAGAGAAAGAGGAAAATGAGACACAAACTACTGAAGCAGGAGAGAAACAGATCCTGAGACGAGTCAGACGGAGAAGCAGTGCTGACAGACCAAACTGTGAGTATTTATGATAAAACACTGTTTAGATCAGGGCCGGCCCAAGCCTTTATGGGCCCTAAACAGAACTTTACTACTACTTTACTACTATTAGCCCTATTCACAAGATCACACTTATAAATAATCAGACGGAGTATTGTCCGAGGAGAGGCTCTGAGCTCGGTATTTGACCTGAACCCAGAGTACTCCCTCCGTATTCCTGGTTAGGAAAATAACTAAGTGAGTGTGAGGAGACGGGAGGAGGAGGGATGAAGAAAACTGTGGAGGAACACAGGTGAGTCAGCTGTATATTTATATGCCTGATCTCTTGCTGACTGGTTAGTGGAATTTGAACCCGGGAACATGCTGCTCATGTGGTCAGTCACATGATTGTCTGCTGTAAATAAAATTGCATATGCTTAGAATAAGAATACATTCATATTTAATTTAATAATAGAAAAATTATTAAGTATTAATAGTTTTAAAATTATTTAATTAAATTTATTCTCCAGTTTAAAAACAGGACAAACACTATATTTGAAATGGCTTTCTGTCTTGTATTTTATCTTAAAATGATGGACGTTGTTTTAAAAATGTGGAAATTAGCAGAAATAAGTTAATGCAGCCTCTTATTTACACGAGATAAAGTTTATATTTTTAATGTATATAATAGCCTACAGATTTTAAAATTGTACATTGATGCTACAATAACAGCTCAATTCAAATGTTTTTCTCTTTCTCCTTAAGTTCACTGCAGTGGAGCGGTGATGAAATATTGTTCTTTTAAATACTTTCCAGCATTTCAGCAATAAAAGTGTACATCTTTAAAATGAAGCGCATCAGCTATCGTACGGTGCTCCGCAGTGGTCAAAAATGATTCAAACTGTGAATTTTTAATTAATCTCCTCTTGTAAACTGACTGAATCATGACCTTAGTGTTTGACAAAAAACAGTAATAATTCTGCAGGGGATTTTTCCGTGGGCGGTGGCAGAAAAACTGACATTCTGGATTCGAACAGCAATAAAATCACGGACCAGCCCCTGTAAATACTGAAAATACCTTATGAGATCTGAATAGGGCTAATGCTTGATTATTCACACACTATAAATATAACATCATCAATTGTATTAGTTGTAGTTGTCTGCCTGCATGTTTTTACCCTTCTGGTTTTTAATTGTAACAAACCCACGAGTGGTCTGGTGTTCATTTGCACTTTAATATTCAAAGTCTTACAGTATATTAAGTGGCAAAATGTAGTGTACTGAAAAGTAGATGAATAAACCAGCAGACAATTCATTCACTGTAAACTAGTTAACCTCTTCAAATTACATTTGCTTAAAAAAATTAGCAACGTGCAAAAGTGCAGAACGATCAACTACAATAAAATAAGATCAACTGAATGTTCTTATATAAAAAAAATAAATGTACAAAATGGAAAATATTAGATTAAATACTTAAATAATGATACAGAATGAACAGATCAAATGAACCTGCAAAAAGATTAATAATAAATCTAATAACATTAAAGGGATAATGAAAAATCATTCATCATTTACTCACTCTCGAGTTGTTTTAAACCAGTTTCTTTCTTCTGTTGAACATTAAAAGTTATTTTGAAGAATGTGGGTATACAAACAGCTGCTTAGTTCGCTTATGCCTTGGGCCGGCTCTGAATTACACATTACATATTTCATCACCGATTCTGTTTCATGTTTTAACTAATGCCTGTTTGTGATTTCATAGTTTCTCATGATCCAAAGACGCTCACAGATGAGGTGAAACACTCACTGATCATATAATGAATTTCAAACTGTAGAACTGATACAGAAATCTGATGTGTGTGTGTGTGTGGGTGTGTGTGGGTGTGTTTTCTCTTCAGAAAGCTGTGGTTGTGGTTCCTGTCGTCTCACCAGCGGGAAATTCTTCTTCATGTTCAGTCACTGAATGAGTGTATATATTATTTATAGTTAATATTTTATTATTATTCAGTTCTGGCTCTAATAAGCAGCATAAGCGGTTGCACAGGGCCAGCAGAGGAACATCTCACATTCACACAGTAATGCTTGGATACTTTAATAAAGTTTGCTTGTGCAATGATTCATTAATGTTTGAAGATGAGGAGATGGCACTAATATTGCTGAAATTAACATGAACAGTGTTTTTGTGGCCATTTTAAAATATGTAGGCCTAATAAAATTTTAGCACCGTTTAAATTGGCCTGTCAGTCGTCTTGTCACAGTTAAAATCCTCCACATTTACTGGAGAGAAATGCAGCAGCACATTGATCTGCCAGTCGTGCGTCTTCATGTGTTCGTATAATGATGCATTTAAAGTTTAATCACCGAACAGATCTTTATAAAAGTTCACAATGCTGTTGCTTATTTTCACATATAATGTTATTAAATATGAAAGAAGAAGACGACGGCAAAGTAGAGCAGCTCGGCTGACAGGACTTTACTGCCTTTATTTGACGAAGCGCAGGTTTGGACACGGAGCAGCTCATTTGTCCTGCATGAACATTTTTTAGGGTCCATAAAAAGACTGCTACAGTGAAATATTAAGTCTTTGCATATTGCAGGGACTCCTAAATTTTTCGCTCTAAGAGTATTTCACAAAGCATTTTAGCGCTAAAACTAGCTCCTAAATCTGTGAAACATTAGTGGTCAAGAGGACTCCTGAACTGATCAGAACACTAGCTGACTACATAGTCAACACCACAGTGCACACTATATATCTGCTCATCAGATAGCCCAGATAGCTCATTGTAGCCCAAACCATAAGGCAAAACCTACCATGTTTGGTATCGTTGGACTCGGCAAGGAGTCTAAAGACATGACTCCCGTGAAAATAAGTCGACCACATCCAAAGTTATGTATATTTTCATCTAAAACCATTAAAAACATGTTTTTTAAAGTTTTTTTTCACAACTATAGCGCCACCTATGGTCCGATCTACACAAAAATTGGCGTGCATCTTTAGAGTCATATGCTACATGAGCTCACCTATTTTCGTGAAGTTCTGAGTTTTCGTTTAGGCTTTATAGGCTTTTGGGTATATTTAGCCATGCCCACTTTCTAAATGACCCAGTTATAGCGAATTTTACCAAAGGGTATTCAACTTTTTTTTGATAATTATTGATCTAGAGAGTCCAGAGAATTGTCCTACACTGGTTTCGTTCCAATCGGGCGAAAAACCTAGGACTAGTTCGCGAAAGTAGGTTTTTCACATATTTGCGAATAATTAATGAACGTTTTGATTGACAGCATTGGTTCTTGAGGCAAAGTTGTTAAGCATGAGGAGATCTATCAAATGATATGCATATTGTGTGGATCTCTTAAACACCACGTGATTACTGAGGCGTAAAAACTCATTAGCGCCAACTTGTGGCCGATTTCTTTCAGAATTCTTACAGACCTTTAGGGCCATGAGTCGAACAGGCCCACCGAGTTTCGTTCCGATCGGCATCCGTTAACCTTGTCTAATAGGTGCTCAAAATTCATTGGCTGATGGCGGCCATGTTTTTTGAGATATGCCAATGTCCTCATAGACTATCATGCCCCCTTAGACCAAGATACTGCATACCAAATTTCAAGTCAATCGGACTAATGGTTGCATAGTTACAGCTGTTTTCATGTTTTTTTTTCATGTTATAGCGCCACCTAGTGTCCAATCGCCACGATTTTTTTTATCGTGACCAAAGAATGAGCCCCTACACATGTGTGCCGAGTTTGGTGCAAATATCTCATTTCGTTCTTGAGTTATAGCCATTTTAGCAAAAGTGGCTCCTCCCATTACAGAGATTTTTATGCCCCTTAGCGACCGTGAATCAAAATTTCAACTTTTTTTTGATAATTATTGATATTCAGACTCCAGAGAACATTTCTGCACTGGTTTGGTTCCAATCGGGCGAAAAACCTAGGACTAGTTCGCAAAAGTAGGTTTTGGACAAAATTCAAAATGGCGGAAAAATTTGCATACCGGAAATGAAATCGGAGATACACGTTTTGTCCGTCTTGAGCCTACGGTCTAGGAGTTATTAGCGATTTTTAACTTTCGGTCGCTGTAGCACCACCTATTGGCCGATTCGGGTCATACTCTGTCAACCTCTCCTCAATTTCTGTCCTATCATCTGACAGAAGTCTCTAAGTCTCTAGCACTTACGGTTTGGGCTGCACGATGCATTTTACGGCAGAAGAAAAATAATAAAAATCTGAGCAATTACAATAGGTTTTCAGCACTTTGTGCTTGAACCCCTAATTATGAGACATTAGAATTAGTGTCAGTGAATGTATTTTATATTTGTTGTAATACAGAAGATAAACTGCTGTTCTCATCTTTGACCACTAGATGGCGCAATTAGATTGTCACTGCAAACTCCAAAGCAAACTAGTCTAATCATTGCAGTAAAAGTAGAAGGGCTTTAATGTGGAACTGAGAATGTTTTGGGTCACAGGAAGACACTTTATTCACTCATCTGATATTTTAAAGGTTATATAGGCAAAATAACTAGACTAGACATTGATATGGAAAGCAAAGGGCTTGATATAAAATGTCTTCTATGATGTTTGAATGTGTAAAATCGATTAAAACCGTAATTTCATCCACTCTAGAAGTATGACAGCAATCAGATCTTTGTGTTTGTATTTCTCAGTTTCTAATGATCAGGGCAGATTGAGGTGAGATACTGATCTATACAGAGATGAAACTGTGTAGAAATGAAGCACAAATCTGATGATGAGAGTTACTGTATATGTGTTACCTCAACAGAACCAGCAAAATATTGTGTTGGCCACCGTAGCTTCTCTGTATTGAAGTTCACAACCTCACCGCTAGATGCCGCTAAAAATTACACACTGTACCTTTAAGATGAAAATGTAAAATAAGATACAGTCAGACCAAAATTATTCAGAAACCTTGAACATTTCATTCATTAATAAAGTTTATTCACTATAGTTTAAAAAAAAATGGTAATAAAATATGACAAGATCTCAGAGTTAAACTGTGTCAGAAAAAAATAATCTTAATTATGTCAGATAACACTTCAGCAAAACATGGTCAGGTCAAAGTGTCTGAATAATTTTTGGTTCCAAATTTTTATCAATTTTACTGGTAGTCCGCTGTATGAAGAATTTTTGGGTATAATGTGTCACAGTTTACTTTATTTTGCTATCCTCACTTACAGAAATGTTTAAAAAATTAAATCGTCTGCACGATTTACTTAAATGTGCGCGCGATTTCCTATTTCTTTCCCTCGATTTATAAATCATGTAAAATCGAGGGAACGGAATAGGAAATCGTGTGCACGTTTTAGCTTACTATTTTTTTCCTGCATGTCATGTCCGGGGCTCCGTAGAAATGTGTCCTGCAACCACTAGTAAAAATATATCAAAAATTATATCTAGTGTCTGAATAATTTTTTATTTGACTGTACATGTTTATGAATTTTTTACAGTTAGAGTTTTACAGTAATCACTGTTATAACTGTACTGTTGTACTGTTATCATGATTGTTTACAGTCATTTAACACAGTAATTATTTCTGTAATGAAACTTACATTTTATTCTAATAATAATGAACTAGAATGAACTATTTTTTTAGAATGAATCTGTACTAATTTAGAGAATGACACACAAACTCTTCTAAATTCTACAACAGATTCAGTGTGTTTGCGCACACTTGGCGAATGAAGCTCATTCTGATTCAGCATTTTCTGCAAGGATCCAGTGTGTCTGAACAGGTTCTGCTACAGGAACAAAGTGAGAGTGTGACAGAAGCTCTCTGCTAGGCTGGGCAAGATCAGACATGAGATAAAAGACTAATGCCATGATGAAAGCCTCTGATGATTTCATTTCTTTGGCCGAATCTGAAAGTCCCTTTAGGTTTGTTGTTACTCTCCACAAGGAGAGAGAGGGAGGGAAGAAGAGTATGAGTAAGAGAATGAATTGAATGAGGAAATTGAGAGAGAGGTGGAGAGTGTTGTGAAACTATTTACACCAGAGGGTTTTTCTCATCATTGTCTTTGATGTAAACAGATCTCAAGTCAAACCCAACACAAAGACATGATGCTGATGGAAATTGAATCTCTCCTTGACCTTCATTGTGCAGTTGTCAACTCCTGAGTATACTGTAACATGCTTTTCATTTAGAGTTTTCTTTGACCTTTTGGCTTTTGCAGTTTGACTACTGTAATTTTAGTGCTAAATATATACAGACATTCAATTCAATACGGCAGTACAAACATTACACAATATATTCAGCTCACTTACTATACTGTCACAGTCATAGTTGGACTCTTTGTGTTTCGTCATCGTCTGCCTTACTCACTCATTTGTTGCCACAGACACTAATTATGTTCAATCATCACCATCATTATCACCATCATGTTGTATGTTGCTCTATTACTGTTTGGATTACCCGTTGGATTTATTAAATATTACCTGTTTGCCTTCATCTTCATCT
This sequence comes from Hypophthalmichthys molitrix, assembly GCA_037950675.1. Lineage (NCBI taxonomy): Eukaryota > Metazoa > Chordata > Actinopteri > Cypriniformes > Xenocyprididae > Hypophthalmichthys > Hypophthalmichthys molitrix. The sequence continues at coordinate 602,665 of CM075512.1, read as the reverse complement.
TCATCTTCATTTGTGTTTATACAGCCGCCCCGTGACAGAACACAGGACCAAACGAAGTAAAAACAGCGACGTGTTTTGTACGGTTTCAGTGTTTTTGGTCCGTTGTCACCCCTGCTTGCACTATGGACCTCCAAGCAGTTAAACTTTTGTGCCTTAAGCAGAATGCTCCCTCGAGGAACAATTAGAGAAATTTTTGGATTTCGCCCATCAGACCACCATCCCAGACGACTGCCTGTGCACGTTCCCGCCCGTCAGTCTCAATGCTGCTTCACGTTGCACAGTTGTCCAGGGAGGTTCCTCGAGGGAGCTTTGCGACATGTGGAGTGGGTGCAGGTGTCCTGCGGATAAGTTCAGGCCTTTGAGGGCGCCCCCTCCTGGGGTGGAGCAAACCAGACCTGCTCCCCCATGGAGCCCACAGGAAATCAATTTGTTAACCCCGCCGCCTACGCCGATTCGGGGCACAACGGTTTCCAACAAGCCCACACCTCAGTGTCCGCCAATAAACAACACGGCCAGTGGGTGGTGCGCACAATTCCCAAGGGGTACAGACTCCAGTTTGGGTCTCATCCACCCAAATTCAACAGAATTGTAAATACAGTGGTGGGCCCCGAGCAGGAGCAGGTTAGGGAGCAGGAAGTTCAGTCTCTTCTGGTGAAGGAGGCCATGGACATTATTCCTCCCCCAGAGAGAAACACCAGTATTTTATAGTTCTGAAAAAAGGATGGAGGGTTATGTCCCATCATAGATCTCCGTCAGCTCAACTGTTTGCGGAGATTCAGGTTCAAGATGATGATGTTTCCCCTTACTGTGATCAATATAAAGGACGACTACTTTCATTTCTCCATTCTTCCGGAACACAGGAAGTTCCTGAGGTTTGCTTTCGGGGGCGAAGCATACCAGTATCGGGTTCTGCCATTTGGCCTAGCACTCTCCCCATGCACTTTCACAAACTGCATGGATGCAGCCTAGCGCCTCTCAGACTTTAAGGCACACGAGTTCTTAACTATATAGACAACTGGCTAGTGTTAGCCCAGTCTCAGGAGCTGGCGGCCAGGAGTTGCCAGGAGAACGGTACTTGCCTGACTGCATTGTGCCGAGTGTAAAGTTTGGTGGAGGGGGATTATGGTGCGGGGTTGTTTTTCAGGGGTTGGGCTTGACCCTTAGTTGCAGTGAAAGGAACTCTTAATGCTTCAGCATACCAAGACATTTTGGAGAATTTCATGCTCCCAACTTTGTGGGAACAGTTTGGGGATGGCCCCTTCCCGTTCCAACATGACTGCGCACCAGTGCACAAAGCAAGGTCCATAAAGACATGGATGAGCGAGTTTGGTGTGGAGGAACTTGAGTCCTGACCTCAACCTGATAGAACACCTTTGGGATGAATTAGAGCGGAGACTGTGAGCCAGGCCTTCTCGCCAACATCACTGCCTGACCTCACAAATGTGCTTCTAGAAGAATGGTCAAAAATTCCCATAAACACACTCCTAAACCTTATGGAAAGCCAGCTGCTTGAATGTTTCTCTTTGCACATGCACAGTACTTATGTGAAAGCATTTTTATAGTTTGTATTTTATTTTTTTTTTTTTAAGTTTATGTATAGGTAACTATTTATATATAGTATATTTATAGTCAGACTCTCTCAGTAGGTTAGTTTTGTATAGGTTTATTCTGCTTTACTTCATTGTTGTTCATGTCTGTATTTATGTACCGTGGTCCTGTGAGGAACGACATGTCAACACATTTAGCGGAATGACAAAGCTCAACTTGAACTTTTTATTATTCAGTAATAAAAGTATTTATGGCATTAAGTACATGAGAGAGTGTGTAAAAATTAGTTGTGTATATATATTATATATATATATATATATATTCATTCTGCTGTATATACAATAATGCACAAATCTGTATAAGTCTTTATACCTCATTATTATTACTTATAAGTATTTTCTTAGTTTTACTTAAATGTTCTTTCTGTTCTCATGTCATATGTATATTTATGTACCAAGAAAAAAACAACAAAAATTCCTTGTGTGTTTGTGCACACCTGGTGAATAAAGCTCATTCTGATTTGATGTGAGTGTGCAGTGGAGCAAGAATGAAAATACACATAAATGTTCACATGATATTTCATTTGGATTCACATCAAGCTGCAAAATGGCAAGACAGAATGAGAAAGAAATCTAGTTTAAATTTTCAATCTACTTTCGAGGAAAATAGAATTAATCATATCAGTCCTTTCAGTAGATAAAATCAACCCAATTCTCCCTAGCCTGTCTCTGTATTTTTTTCTTGATATCTTCATAACCTCTTTATAGTGAAAGGGAAGGGCAGATGTAGTTAACTTCATGTTGAAGCAGGTTTCGAAAATCACATTTACATTCTGAAGAAATTCTGGAATCAATCCACTGAGTTTTTCTTTTACGCAACTGTCATTCCACAAGCTGTTGACTGAGCTCTTGCTTTCTTATCTTCATGTTAAAGCAGATTTTTGTAAGTCACATCTACATTCTTAGGGTGTGGGAAGTTCTGGAAACCAGAGTATTTTTTCATGAGAGTCCTTTTTTAATGCATGTAACCGATATTCCACTCACTGCTGATTGTGCTCTTGCTTCACTCTTCACTCTCATCTCTTTAATGCTTTTTTAATTCTATCATTTATGCTTTAATTCATAATACCAACATTTGCTAACCATGCATATTCTGTTTGCATGTAGCAAGTTTGGATTGCATGTTTAATTAATGTTTTTGTTAGTAAAAATATACTTTAGAAGATTCACAAGTGCTCTGCTCTGACTACTTTTGCCATTTCTATCAGCACAAAATTCTGTATAAATTCTGTATGAATGCTCGACTATGGAAACCCATTCCATGAAGCTCTCTACGCACTGTTCTTGAGCTAATCTGAAGGCCACACACAGGCTACGTAAATATAAAGAATGAAACACAGTTTATATTCAAGTGATCCATGCGCTGTCCTAATATACTGTAGCGTTCTCAGACAATAACGAGGCGTTCTGGTGAAAAGGGGTGTTTATTTGGGCTGTTGTCGGCTACAACCCACGCCGTATACACCCTGACTTGAACAGGGAACCGCACTTGAAACAGCGAGGCACTCTTCTGCCCCCTTCTCCCTGCTTTCCCACACATACACACCAGGGTGGAGCCTTTTCCCATATTCAACACGTCCTGATATTTTGTTGATCCTGGAACAACATTCTAGTCTGAAAATTTTGTTTTAACCCTATTCCTACCCCTAAACCTAACCCTACCCATAAGTTATCCCAAAAATCAGAGGGAAATGATAGATGAATAACACTGATGTAGAAGCACCAATTCATGATTTTAAGCCTAAACTTGACATAATCTGTAAACTTGTCCCTCAAATCTGATTGGCTGATTTGAATGTTGTTCCAGGATCAACAAAAATGTTGACCCAGGAACATGTTGAACTCAGCAATATCAGGTTATGCCCCATATTCAACCCGATCATTCAAATACAGTTAATAATAACAGTTTCCAACACAAAAATGAATAAAAGTGCAAAATAAACATCAAACTCCTTGTCATCTGCAACACAACACATTTAGAACATGTTACAATATAATTAAGTTATGTTTATCTCTTTCTCACTATCTCCCTCTCTATCAAGTGTTAATGTTAGTCTGTTTTAGAAGTAATGTTTTAGATGCATATAAGTGGACATGGCATCACTGCAATTGTGCGCTTAGCGAAGCAGCTTTATGGGCACAAACAAATAAACACAGCAGAGCAAGATGCAAGCTCAGTGTTCAGACATGTCCATCAAGCGCATGTTTACACAGAAAAACAATGGAATGGAAAAAACCTTAAAGGGGACATATCATGAAAATCTGATTTTTTCCGTGTTTAAGTGCTATAATCGGGTCCCCGGTGCATCTACCAAACCAGAAAACCTAAAAAAGGACAACCCAGTAATTCTGTTGTGTTAAGCCTTTCTCTGCAAGCATGTGAAAAAAAAAATTTCATCAATTTCATATATATTTCATGATGTTTGCAAATTGTCTTTCTGAATGTGTTTCGTTAGCACGTTGTTAATGTACTGTTAAATGTGGCTAAAGTTACCATTGTTTCTTAATGTTGTTACGGCAAAATGCCATATATGGTCTGTATCCTGTTGTGACGCTGGTTCCGGCATGTGCGCAGTTGGCGCTGGTCCATGTTAATAAAGACGCACATTGATTCAGATCATGCTTGTTTACACTTGCAGTCTGTATAATTCATAAATGCATCTTCATTCTTATTGAGTCTCTCCAACAGTGTAGCTTTAGCCACATTAGCCGTGCAGCACGCTATCAAACTCATTCAGAATCGAATGTTAGCAAACATCCACAAAATACATGTTATACCTACATGATCTGATGTGCTTCATCAAGAACAGTTTAGAGTTATATTTGCTGTGTGAGCTTCTCTTGTATTGTTTATTCCTCAGTGTATTGGAATCGCAGCTTGGGGGGCGGAGCACAAGCTCATTTGCATTTAAAGGTACACACACCAAATCAGCACTTCTCCCACCTAAAAATAGGCAGTTAAAACATGGTATAGTCAAAAATCCACGGGATATTTTGAGCTGAAACTTCACAGACACATTCTGGGGACAGCTGAGACTTATATTACATCTTCTAGGTTTATAGCGCAACAAAATGAACAAATATATTGCATGGTTATACACACTCACTCACAGTACATTATTCAAATATAGGTGATAGCACAAATAAATGCACAGCCATCTGCTTTTGTACTCTGTAAAGAAAATAAATGAACACGCTGTTGCATTGTTAATAAGTTTTGAGGCTGTTATTTTGTGGTATTTTCTGACAATTTGTCGTTTCATCAGAGGAGCTCTACGGTTTGTGTTGGAGACTACTTGTGAATTTATACAACGCAAAACTCATAAAATTACATAAACGATGATTGTTTGTTGAAGTGCAGTTACATTTCACGCAGGCTCACAGTTAGAGCAGATTCATATCCAAGCTGGAATTTTTATTTTCATTTTTTTGCCAGAGATATTGCTGGGTCTTGCCTATCCACTCCTGAAACAAAAGTTCTGGCTACGCCCCTGCATACTTGGCCTTCACATGACACTTTCCACATTCACTTTCAATTAAAAGGTAATAAATGGTAGTGTTTAGATTTGAGCTGCTCTATTTATTCTTCTTCTTGTCTTTTCCCACCAATAAACCGCGCACCAAGAGGTGTGCCAATAAGCACGGCGCACATCCACACGTCAAAACCCAGTATAAAAACAGCGAGCACAGGAGTGTAGAGTTACAGTCACTGAAATCTCTGCAGCTGCTGACGGACACCAGGATTCTCACTGTGGACCTCTATTTCTGCATGACCTTTTCTTTATATATTCAGTGTGATTTTATAAACCCTCTGGATTGTTCATCTCTCTTCTTCTCACAGGTGAGAAACATGTTTCTAAATACATCATTTCATTATTGTTATACTTTACCGATGAGCTTTATTTTCAAATGGAAGACATATTAATGCTGGATTATTTGCTATATTTTATCAGAAATATTTGAATACTGCTACTTGTAAATTATTAAATGTTTGTAACAGTGTACTCACTGTTTGTCTCTATATTCATTGTTTAAATTAGATGGAAATACATACTCCATCCACTGTATTTAAATTATGATGATAACCGTTTTTTTTTTTTTTTCTTCATTTTCAGTCTCTGTTGATCCAGTCGGAGCTGTAAAGTGTCGTTCTGATTAATCAAATTTGATCAAACATGAGGTTAGAAGAGAAAATCAGAACTGACACATAAAATCACATTGATATATTTGACATTGATCATCATCACATACTTATACATCTTTATTAATATCTGTTATGAATACTGTAATGTTAATATAAGATTTTGTAATAACACTGAGCTGATGATACTGATGTCTCGCGATATGATGTTATATCACTTTAATCAAACTCTGTGTGTGTGATTGAACAGATTCAGATGGAGTGGAGAAAGAAAATCACACATCCGGAAAACTGCTGGAGCCTCAGAAATCACAGAGCAGCAGAAAACAAGAAGACAGAGAGAAAAATGGAGACACAAACCAGTGGATCACAAGAGAAAAGAGAACAGAGACATGAGAGATGTGACAGTATGGACAGAGTAAGGCCAGACTGTGAGTGTTTGATCATTACTGAACTTTAATCATTTTCTGTCAGGATCACTATAGTCAAATATGATTGATAATGCATACAGTTTGTATTGGCGTTATGGTTCTGGGTAAGAACTCCCTCCCTCAGCCTAGCAGCGATAACCCCTCAGGGTAACAGAACAGAACCAACATAAATGTATTTCAGATATCATTAATGTTCAATATTTTAAATGTACAACATAATTTAAGAAAAATGAGTATGATTCAAAGAGCAATATCAGAAGACTAAAACCTGACTGGACGACAGGAGGGTAATGAGCTCCTGAGCGACGCTTGATCATGACATTAGTTTTGTTAGATTTAATAGTCAAACCCATTCTTCAGACTTTCTGCACTTACAGACTATTGAAGCTTTTCATAGATGTGTGATCAAGAACAATATCCCATAAATTCAATATATTTGTGATTTCTAGTCTCTCATGATCCAGACGGGCCTGTAAAGATTGATTCTGATGTCAAAACTGAGGAGAGATTCTCTCATCAAAAACCTTCATCACTGACATCCATCAGCAAATGCTGAAGGCCTGAACATCACCATCACCACCATCTTCATCATCACCATCAACACCACCATCATCACAATCATCATCATCATCATCATCATCATCGGTCTGTTCTCTCCTGTCTTCTGGAATCTTCTACAGACTCATCTGAGCTCAAACACTCTCATCAAGAGCTTCTTTCTCAGGAGATTTACACAACAACGTTTTCAAATAAAACTCTTTATTCATTTTGGCTGTTCATTTACACGACAACGGCGTTTTGGTGGCCTGAAAACGCAAACTTTTGAAAACGGGTTTCAAAGTGCAAGTTTGTGAAAACGATACCGTCATCATCTCCGTGTAAACTGCAAAAACGCGAATCTCTGAAAACGGTGACGTCATGCACATGTTTAGTCTATCCACATTATTTTTCAACCCGAAATAAGGTGTTTTCTGTGAATGTTTGAGACTTCCGATTTATTTGCCGCTACAGGGAAATAATGAGAAGAATATGAAGGAGCAGTAAACTGTAAAAATAAGGTGGATAGACATGTGAGTTTGGAGTGCTCTGTTAAAGAATGTGCGCAGGCGCGAAGTCTTGGCATGAGTAATACAGCGTTTTTAGTCTTTTTTGTGGATCCGTGTGAACGGATAGTTTTGATAACGTTGTCATCTGTACAAGGAAAAAAACTTTTCCGTTTTTAGTACTTCGTTGTAACCTCAGTCTGAACTCTCATTGTTCTCCATCAGTAATCAATAGTATTGATCTGCTGTAAACATTTCACTGCCTCTGATGATGGTGATTGATGATGAACTGTATATAAGACAGAGAGAAAGACTCTCAGACATTCAGACTCTCACTCACTCCTACAAACAGCTCAGTGTGTTCAGTTCACTGGAGCAGCAGGAGTTTGATCGTGAGGAAACTGAAGGAACAACACGAGGAGAACAAACAAACTCCTCACAGAAGTTTAAATAAATGTATTTTAAGAGCCTCTGAAAAACATTAAAACACCTATTTAAGATTTGAATGGCTTCGAATGTGGAGATGTGATGGAACAGTACTGTGAAGTTCTTGAACCAACGTAACATTTCACACATGGCATTTATAGTTCAGATGAGTCACAGAGCTCCTGTAATACAGTGAAGTGTCTCCCTCTACTGGTGATCATCAGAGTTAAAGATCTACACTGATACTTCACACTAAAAACACACACAGATCTTACAGAAGTGTTTCTTAGAAATCATTAAACAGGAACAGTTCATTAGGAAGCAGAACTAAACACAAAGATGTCAAATTTAAGTCCAACAGTTCAGTAAATATAGATCCGTTTTGTCAAATGTAGTGAATTGAGTGTTTTTGTGTGTTTGTGGAGCTCATGGTTTGATGATCTGACAGAATCATGTTTATTCTCAGATTGATTCATTCTTCATCATCACACTAAACCACACAGAAGATCCGTTTCTGAAGATCACTTTCTTTAAAACTACAAACAGTAAATGAAGTGAATAATTCATGTTCTTACCAGAGATTTCTGGATGATGATGATGTTTCATATCAAGCAAATCTTCATCATCTCCTAATTGAAGAATATCCATAAAATCATGGATTAGTGATGAATGCTTTACAAGGAGTCTCACATAATACAATTTTACTTATAAAAGCTACTGAATGATGTAAAATAATCTAATTATTTCTGTTCAGAGGTTGTTAGAAATTCACTTCAGTTAAAGAGACAGTACAGTTTCACATTCAGCTTCAGTGTAAATAATATTTCTGTTGGAATGAAGTAAATCACCTTGTGATGATCTGTGATGATGATGTACTTTTATCGGATTGTCCAAACTCGGTCCTGTAGAGTTTAGCTCCAGCTCATCTCAACACTGTCTGGAAGATTCTAGAGCTTGATTATCAGGATCAGGTGTTTAATTGGGCTTTGAGCTGAACTCTGCAGGAACAGGACTGGACACTCCTGATTTAGGACAAAGTCTTGAACAGCATTTCCCTGCTGTGAAATAATTACTTATTCAAAATAAGTTCCTACTCATCAGAATATATGATTTCATATGAAGCCACATTGTTTCCTGAAGAGTTTCAAGTCTCTGATTTATTAACACTGATTCACATCAGCAGCTCATTAGAGACTTTAATGAGAACTGAAGCTGATCAGAACAGATCAATACTTACTGAACACTGAATATCTACTGTTTAAAACAGAACTGTATCCATTATAGCATAAGAGAATGAAAGAGATCATTAAATATGACAAGATTTTAAAAAAGGACACTATCATGAAAACAGATTGATATCAGACGAGTGTGAACAGAATAATGTCTGAAAGATCATGTGAAACAATGAAGACAGTTTGAACATGTATAGTTCTACTGTTTTTACCTTTGCCTAGAGTGAAACAGAGTAACAGTGAAAAAAAAAAAAGTGTAAATAACAAAGCAACTCAAAAGGAATCAAAATAGTCTTCAGGAGGAGGAAAGACAAAAAACAGCAAACTAAAAAACCTTGAGAAAACACAGAAATGTACACTAACTCCCTAACTAGAAACAGGAGAAAAAGGTTTTACAGAATAAAAACAGTGACAACAACAGTGAGCTTCAGGGGTAAAGTTCAGACACAATAAACTGTAAGTTGAAAAGTGTCACACAATATGATCTCTGAGCAGATAGGAAGGAGGCCCGAACTAGGAAACATTACAACCTGACAAAGGAAGTAAAGATACAAGGGGAAATGCATAGCATGACGCCTAACCTTAGTTCTAGCCTAGGCCAGCTATAGACATAGACACATAAGTATAGATCTGCCTGAGAGAAAAAACTCAGCCTAACATCTCACTCGAGAGAGGAGGCTATTCTAAACTCTAAAAAGAGCTCAGAGGAGCAAAGCTCAACCCAGGCCAAACAATGTCAGGCGGCCCGGAGGCCGACGCAGACATAGATTTATCTGAAGTAAAGAGTGAAGTAAACCTCCCTCAGATCCTGTTCCGCCTTCTCTGGGACTTACTCCAAAGAGGAGGAGGTGGCCAAGAGGCAAAACTGGACCTCTGGTCCTGTCTCCGATCCTCGAACCAGGACCTCCTGTCTGTCTGGGCCCAGGATTGGATCTGAGCGGTATGTACGTTTTGAACGCCGCCAAGCACGCCTTCGCCTCTCTGAATTTTCCCACCACTGCCTCGACGGAGGTACCAAAAAGCTCAGAGGGCGAAACCGGTGCATCGAGGAGAAAGCCCTTTTCTTTCTCCCTGATGTCAGCTAGTTTTAACCACAGGTGTCTCTCCGTGGCCACCATCGATCTTCCAGTCAAAGCAGCGGTTTGTTTAGTGGCCCAGAGAGCCAGATCCGTGGTGCGGCGCAGCTCTTCTACCGCCTCAGGGGACAGACCCTGCCCCTGATCCAGATCCTTCAGCAAATCAGCCTGGTAGGTCTGTAACACCGCCATGGTGTGTAAGGCCGCACCAGCCTGACCCGCTGCTGCGTATGCCCTGCCATTCAAGGGAGAAGTCACCTTAAGGGCTTAGAAGGCAGGACCGGAGCTTTCAGTGTCGGGGCCTGTCCTGTGACGAGATAGTTCGCAAACGTCTCATCAATAGGGGGCATCGACACCTACCCATGCTGGCTCAATCCCTCCGAATGAGCGAAATTTGCCCGCAGATGAATCCGAGCCGAATATGGGTTCTTCCATGCCTTCTCGATCTCAACATGAAGATCAGGAAGGAATTGAAGGCTCACGGGGGCTGCCTTGTGATGGCCAGAAAGGAATCGCTCGTCGAGCCGTCCGCGTGCAGCCCCTCTCTTAACGCGCTCCCATGGCAGCTGCAGCCTGCCGGAAACGCGCTCCATAACTTCCAGCAGCTCTTCATACGCAGGGCAGGTGGGCTTTAAAGTTTCAGCAGGCTCACCTGCTTCCTCTTCAATAGCCATCTCCTCCTCTCTTGGGCTCCCGGCCAGAAGAGCACTCGCTGCTGGATCTGATGATCTCACCCTCATCAGCTGCAGCGGGTTGAGAGAGATTTACACCTCTCTCAAAATCCTCGGCGAGCTCCATCTGCAAGCCCCATGATTTCAGCCGCCGCACGAGCGGGGCCGGAACCACCAGGCGTAGATGCTGACGCCTCTTCCCTCAGGAAGAGGGCCAAACGAGAGCGGAGCGTCTTCATGTTTAGATGCTCACAGTTCACACAGACAGCGCCCTCAAACACTGTCCGTGCATGCTCCTCTCCCAGACAGAAAACACACAGATCATGTGTGTCACCTGGTGTCAGAAACCTGGGACAGGGATCAGCACACTTTCTGAAATGTTTGTCAGGCATATTATAAAAAGTTCAAGATTGAGGTAACTGCAAACAGACAGAACAGTCCCTGAAGACGATGAGATACTGACTGTTTCTCTAGGCACTTCTGTATACTTCTGGGTCGAGTCTTTGATGACGTCATAGGATGTTGCCGGCCAATAGGATTGGTAAGATAATTGTTTTAGACACCAGTTCACCTGATGGCGTTCCCCATAGCGTTTCAAACCAGCAGTTCAGCCAGCAGTGTTTCCAGGGTCGCAGTTTTCCTGCACAACTGGGTTATTTGGAAATTTCATGGGAATAATTACAGAGCCGCAGGTTGTTTTTTGGGGCTACTTTTAAAATGTACCACAGCCATGAAAAAAGTTTATCAGTAGAAAAAGGAAATTGATCTTTTAGTAACTGATCCTCAGAATGAACACCTGCACTCTGGGACCACTGAAAGAGTGAAGGAGAGATCGTATGGGGGCGCGTTTGATGTCACTTCACAAATAGAGTTTACGTGAGTTTCTTTCACCCATATCTGGAATTTTAAGGTTGTTTAATTCTATTATCTAATGATAAACGCTGTGAGCGAGTGTGCTTGAGAAACACTGAAATGAATGCTTCTAGAGTTCGAAAATATTGGTTGTTTGGAGCTATTGGTGAAGTGGTTCCTCCATCACACGCATTACTTGCTCATTCCTCAGTTTCTTACGGAAGTCTATGGGAGTGTCACAAGTCTGTTTTTCAGTGACTCTGGTCCGGTGTAACAGAATTGCTTCAGTAGTAGAGATTCATTCTTAAGCACGGATACAAGTGTTTGAAGTTTAAGACATCTAGGATTTTTTCTGGGACCTGACAACCCTACCAGCCATTGTCATCATCATCTTCATCATCATCATGATCAGACTACAGTCTGATGTTGGTGGAAGTGCACATTTCCCAGAGCGTCTCCTGAAGCTGCACTGAAGCTGCACTGAACTGTGAACATTTTCACACCACAAACATGATCTGCCAGGACTTTTATCTGAGAAAATATTTGTTTATTTTGCACTGCCTCAGACATTTAATTTCATGCATCTTTATGTTTATTTTCTATGTGTGTATTTGTATTCCTGTATATCGTGATATATTTCAGATTCTATCCACCTTATTTTTAACAGAAGTGCAGTCCAGCCGTTGAATGTAAATTGAATGTTTCCGCCGGTCTCTTCCACTTCCAGTTATTTTAGATGCACAAAAACAGCTCATTATGCTGCCTGATATTGCAAACTGATATTTCTTTCCATATTATTTTAATGTATTGTTCTAATTGTAGCACATATAGTTTGACGTTTACTGCACTTCATTCACAGGAAATAACTCACTTCCATGTGACAAAATAAGGTGGATACAACTCACATATCTGCAGACTCACAAAAGGCCACCTGTTCCTCTTCCTGCTACACAATGAACCTCAATAAATATAGGAAGTGCGTTTCTGACATTTGCTCAGATGACTGGCCTCAATGAATTGTAAAATTATATAAAATATGCTGAAATACTTTAATGATGTCTTTAGTTCCTTTCTGGGGCTTGAAAGTGGTCGTTGCGTAGCTGTCAATGGAGGGACAGAATTCTGCCAGATTTCATCATAAAAATCTTAATTTGTGTTTTGAAGATAAACGAAGGTCTTTCGGGTGTGGAACGACATGAGGGAGAGGAATTAATGACAGAATGTTCATTTTTGGGTGAATTAACCCTTTCATCAGGGCTCAACATTAACACTTGACATGTTTGTCCTTCAGCAAGTAAAGCGGTCATTCACTCGTCCAAGTAAAAAAGTTGCTTGTTTGAAAAAAAAAAAAAAAGAGAAAGATTTGTGGTGTTAATATACTTTATTCTGAAATAATATTCTAATCAGTGTTCAGCTTTGACATACAGTATATCTGCTTTTGTTTTAAACAAATGTCTTTTTAAGAGCCTCCAAAAATACAGCAAAACATACAGCATGATAAAACACTGCTTGTACTGTAGTTTTACATTTACATTTTACACATGACATTTATAGCTCAGATGACTGGCTCAAAAGTGTCTTTTACAGTTAATTGTAAAAATATATGAAATAAACTGTTAAGTATTATTGACATTTGCCTGTCGTGTCAGAGTGAAATATTAATGGTTCATGTGTTTGTTAAGCTGAATCAATATCTTTGTCATTCAAGTGCAGCGACACATCAACATCTCAGAAATAAACCAAATCCAGATTAATGAATGAAGGATTCAGACATTCCTAAAATGAACAGAGAAATACTCTCTGATCTCCTGTAACAGTGAAGTGTCGCCCTCTACAGGATCAAGGTGATGGAGAAGAGAAACCAAACCTCTTCAAACTGATCCAGTGTTTAACTAAGAAACACTCATTTTGACTTTGGTGTTCTTCCAGAACTGTAGTATTAGTTTCTTCACAATAATAAACCCACAGGACAACAAGAAGATTGAGGTTATCTGAGAGTCCAGATCAGGCTCAAATTCAACATGTAACATTTCTGACAGAATCTGTAAAATATTAGTCCAGAATGGAATTAAGTTGAGCAAAGAGCATAACTGCAGGAGAGAGGCTTCATCTGTCTGACATTGATCACATGTTGGGGAAACATAAAAATGACCAGTTCTGTCATTTCACACAAAATTATTTTTTGAGTTGATAAGTGGTGCTCTTTGGTCACTTTTGACTGAAAAATTTTGAAATGTTAAAAATCGCAGCTTCATTGGAATGGTACGAAACTTGGTCACTTTTATGGCATTTGGCAAAAAAAAAATAAAAAATTGAGGGCATGATTCCAGCATGCTAAGTGGTCGTAAAAAAAATAGTAACACTTGTTGTCTTCGATCAAAAGTGACCGACCATAGGAAATGAATGGGAAATCGACAAAAACACAAAAGTTCGGAGAATTTAGGTGTGTACAATCTACAAATCAGCCACAATTCTGAAAAAAAGTACACAGCAGTAAAGGGATGACACTCTAAAACATCAAGAGTGTGATATAGATGCACACACACACACACACACACACACACACACCTATGAACCACTGTCTGTAACACAGAGCAAAGTTTTGAGAATATGTGAAATCCATTCAATAATTCAGTCATAATGCAGGAAAAGCTCACAGTGAAGGGGTGACACTATAAAACATCAAGACTGAAATAAACACCCACTGAAATTTTTTTTATTATTATTTTCAATGGGAAAAAATGTTCATAGTTATTGCATAAATATTAATTAGTATCATGAAATTCTCTCAAAATACAAAATGAAAAAGTAAAAATATTATTGAACAAAAATAAATTACATTGGTTTTGCTGAGGGAGAAAAAAAAATTAATTTTAGGAGTCTGGTCACTTTTGACCATGAAGAGCACAAGTGTGACTCCCAAATGAGGAGCACCAGAGGGTTAAACTGAAAGAATGTCACTGTTTAAAATAAAGGCATTTAAAATTAATGAAGGCATTGTAAATAAATATGTATCAGCATGTGTTTTATATTTATCCTAATACACAGACTTATAAAAGTGCAGTTTCCATCTTTGTCCACTAGATGTCAGAAGTAGATTTGAGGTGAAACTCAAAGGCCTTTAGTTTCAGATTCAGAGACAAAGAGAAATCAGAGATCTGATCTGAAGCTGAATGAGGATCATCATGTGTCACATATGAAGCAGAAACTCACTGACACTCAAACACATTTAGTGTGTCTGAATCTGGATTCTGTTCTATCTGATCCAGTTCTATCAGTTTTACGAGGAAAGTAGTTTTAGAGAAAAGGAAAGTGCCGACAATGCAAACTTATACCAGCATTAAAAAATATATATATTGTCATGAAAACTTCTTTAATACTGGATATCTGTGTATAACAGCTGAAAGACCATAGGCTACAAGACAAAGACAGTTTTAACTGAAATATAAAGCTAAAATAAATATAAAAACCACAGACTATAATGTAAATGTTCTGATGATTGTATGATACAACAAGAAGCACTAAACACATTTTGAGAAATAGAAATGAATAGTGAATTATGTTAAATTTTCTCATTAGATCTTTAAGGAAACAGATTACAGTAGATTACAGACTCACATCATTGTTCATGAGGTTTACACTCTTTCTGAAAGTAAAGCGCTTCTTTATAGTGACATAAACCACAATAAATAACAAAAATGAATGGATTCAACATGAGCTTTTAAGCAGTTTTTAAGATATTTTGATATTTTTTGTGGCATGATCCTTGAATTGTGACTTTATCATTACATTCTTCTATCTTTTTCATGTATTTTTGTCATATTTTGTATCATTCTATCATCCACAGTGTCTCTGGTGTTTATGTAAAGCTTGTCTTCAGAGATCAGTGTGTAAAATTACAAAAGCACTTTCAGGCTTTATTTCAGTCACTGCTTTCAAACAAACACAAAGTGAAATTGCTTTAGAAACAATCATCTGTTCTTCTCATGTCTTTCCTTCCGCACTGGAAGCTCCAGTCATCAAGACAAATTCCTTGTTTGTATAAAACATGCTTGATAATAAAGCTCTTCTGATTCTGACACTGATCTGTACAGTAACGAATAAGGAACAAAAACAGTCTAATCAGCAGCAGATCAATAATAACACACTCGTGATGCAGTGTGTTCAGAAGAGCTTTGGTGGATTTGACAATGATGGGGCTTAAATAAATCTGTTCATGTTGAATCAACTATTTTAGAAGGAAAAAAATATTATAATAATTGGTTTAATGCTGAGAGAGGTCAAGGAACTGTTGACAGAATCTATCTGGCAGTCTGTAGCCACAACAAGTGGTTGATGTAAAATGAAATGTTTCCTTCCTGTTTAACTGTTCAGTTCCTGCACTGCGGTGTAACGTGTCATGTGATGTGATGTGTATATTTATAAAAAACAAAACAAAAAAAAAACCACTTTCACACAGAGACATTTTGTTGTCCAAGTGAGAACAATTCATAACTTTTATTAATCTGATTCTTTTTTTTATGGTATTATGAGTGTCATCTATCTTGATCTTTTAATAACTATGAATATGATCAGATGTGTGTTTATCTCTCTTGATCCAGACACAGATTGTGATCCAGGCATTCACAAAACATCTTAAGGCTAAAAGTTGCTCCTAACTTGCCAATTTAGGAGAAACTCCGACTCCTACATTTTTGCTCTAAGAGTATTTCAAAAAGCATTTTAGCGCTAAAACTAGCTCTTAAATCTGTGAAACGTTAGTGGTCAAGAGGACTCCTGAGTCACGAAGACCAAATCACAAACAATCCTAATGGATGTTGCTGCCAATCCACCCAAAGACACTGAACACCACTGAGGGAACAGTGACAGAGCCTTGAGTGATGAACCTTTTCTTCATAAATGTAATACATATTTTGATTTATAGATTTTAACCTGCGATGACATAACATGAAGGTTTATTTATGTACAGGCAAAATGCATTGAACGATGGAAAATAAAAAAAGTTGAAATATTGACAGACTTGTGGGCAGATCGGGTGACCCGTTTCCCCTTTCACTCTTCCTGTCTACTGTAAGAGACTTTTTCCTCGTCGAAGCAGGGACCAGGAGACGTTGGGATATCTTTCAAAAAGAAGTTACTCTTTCAGTGAAGTTACGCTTTCATTCAGGTATAAGAATCCGCCCCAGACTCTAGAGTGTCGCAAGTCCTAACCCAATCAGTATAACTATTCAATAAATGGGACAGGGGCTCCAAGAGCCATTAACGACACAAGGTGAGAATCTCAGTAATCTGACTCATTAGACATACAATAAAGAGAACAAGAACTGGCAGAAAACTCTTGCTGGAAACTTTGCTAAACAGAATCATTCATCTAATGTCATCATCTTTACCTTAAAATGCTAAATACAATGTACTTCACCTTAGTATTTCATGTGATGTTATGTCAGGATGTAGGATGAGCAGATCTTAAACAGATTCTTAAATTTGTAATCCCACACTACTCACTGTCCTATCATAATAAAAGGACAAAAACGCCAAAAAATTAATCTGTGAAAATAAATAAATAGGCTAAATAAATAAATAAATATTCTTATCCGATTACCTGTGGCAGTTGTTTTCACAAGTTTACACTTACAAATGATCAAATAGAGTAAATGAGTAAAATAAGCATATTTGGCGTGCTGTCCGAGGGGATCAATGACTCCGAGCTCAGAATTCAGCCCAAACACAAAGTTCTTCCCGTATCTTGGGAACAGGAACCAGCCGAGAGTGAGGAATGGGGTGGCGGAGGGATGCAAAAAACTGTCGAGGTAACAGGTGAAACAGGTGAGTCAGGTGTGTGTGTGTGGGGGGGTGTGTGTGTGCGTGCGTGCGTGTGTGTGTGCGGGTGGGTGTGTGCGCGTATGCGTGTGTGTGTGGGTGAGTGTGGGGGTGGGGGTGTGCGTGTGTGTGTGTGCGCGTGTGTGTGTGGGTGAGTGTGGGGGTGTGGGGGTGGGGGTGTGTGTGTGTGTGGGGATAATCATCACAATGACTATAATAACAGATTTACTTCCTGATTGTTGAATTGAATTGAGAAAAATATGGCACTCCTTCAGACTTTCACTGCAAACTCAAACCTGCAGCTTCAGTTTCAAGATGGTGAAGAGAGACATGAGAACTAGAGACATAAAGCTAATGAAGATCATCATGTTTCACACATGGAGAGTAACCTCATGACACTCATCACACAACTGATGGTTATGGTGTTACTTAACCCATCTAAACAAACCTCAATCTGTTAACGATGAAAGATTTAAACATTTCCAGCTTCAGCATCAGTCACTGGATCTGTACAGTATCAGGATCTTCTATCAGTCACTGAAAAATAAAACAAAAACAAACACAAAATATGGTCTACATAAAATAATGTTATTTCTAGTGGCTGACCAACTTCTTTTTCCATAGTCAGATGAGTAGGTGAAAAAACTCCTTCTGTGGGTGGAAAGTTGGTGTGCTTTCCTGACATTAAATCTCTCATCCTCTTTCTGAAGCTCATTCAGCACAGCAGATGTGTCAGACCTGCAGTGGATATTTCATCTCTTCAGATCATCACAAGGTGACTAAAACACTTGTTTTTTTGTAAAAAGTTTTAATTCATTGATTAATAAGGTGTTTTACAGTATGAAACTGAAATGTCAAAATACAAATTTCTGACCATCAGCAACAGAGCTGCTATACTACTATTAATAGTAATGATGATGATGATGATGATAATGATGGTCTGGCAGGCTAGAGATTTGGTAGTAATTGGACTTATTTCATATGGAGAAAACAGAAAACGGTTTTGTGAATTTAATAACTATATAAGATGTACCTAAATCACTTAGTTTGATGTACAGGTGTGTGCTGAAGTATTTTTAAAATATCTTTTGTTCCACAGAAGAGAAAAAGTCATTCGGGTTTGAGGGAGAAGATGAAGGTGAGTGAATGATGACAGAATGAAGAGTTTTGAGTGAACTGTCTCTTTAAGAGCTCTATGGTCAGACAGATGTGCTTTAAACTGATGATTGACAGACCAGAGTAACTTACTTTATAAAATTATCTTTCTTCCTATTCCTTGTTTCTTTTCCTCGTATCTATAGAGGAATGAACAAGAACATGAGGAAAGGCTGATGCTGATGGTTAAAGTTTACTGCACTTTATTTTCCTCTCTTCTGTTGTTCTTTCAGCTGGACATCTTCATGTTCTGATACTACATTAATCTGGGTTTAATTCAACTCTGTCTGTGTGGTTGAACAGATTCAGATGGAGTGGAGAAAGAAAATCACGCATCCAGAAAACTGTTGGAGCCTCAGAAATCACAGAGCAGCAGAAAACAAGAAGACAGAGAGAAAAATGGAGACACAAACCAGTGGATCACAAGAGAAAAGAGAACAGAGACTTGAGAGACGCCACAGTATGGAGGGAATAATGCCACACTGTGAGTGTTTGATCATTACTGAACTTCAATCATCACATTTTAGTTTCACTGTTAGATTTACTGTCGTTTTCTCTTCACATTCAGATTCATCAGATTGACTTTCTGCAGTCATGAAACATTTACAGATTGGGTTTAATTGACAGAACGGTTCCTGATCAAGAACATAATGTGTAAATTCAAAGCAATGTCAATGAGATAATCTGATATATATTTGTGATTTCTAGTGTCAAGATGATCCAGACGAGCCTGTAAAGATTCATTCTGATGTCAAAACTGAGGAGAGATTCTCTCATCAAAACCTTCATCATGTTCTCAAGAACACACAACATCACTGACATCCAGCAGCTGCTGAAGACCTGAACATCTTCATTGCTCTAGTCTAAACTTTCACACACTATTTCTGTGCCTTTGATGGTGTTGATTTATGCTTTCAATGTACTGTATATAAGACGGAGAGAAAGATGTCATCTACAAGCATGTTATATTCACCTCATATTTAAGGCAACATTACATTTTATAGTGTTCAGATGATGTCTTTGATGTATAAAGCTTTGTGTAAAGTTAAACTGCAAAACTGACTTCAGTCAATCACCTGAGCTGTAAATGTCACATGACTACTGACTGCAGGGAAGGACATGCATCTGCTTTTGTTTTAATAAATGTCTTTTTAAGAGCCTCCAAAAATACATCAAAACATCTATTTGTGTGTTTTTTGAATGGCTGCCAATGGACACCCGATGGAATAAGTGCTATTTGACCTAATATTTGCCTGTTGTGTCAGATATATATTAATGTTTCATGTGTTTGACAAACTGAATCAGTAACATTATCATCAACATCTCAGAAATAAACCAAATCCAGATTTATGATTGTGAAGGAATTCATACAATAAACAGTGCAGTATAGAGTCAGAGCTCCTGTAATACAGTGAAGTGTCTCCCTCTACTGGTGATCATCAGAGTTACAGATCTACACTGATACTTCACAGTATCTGAGCACTGAGTTTCATATAATACATTTCCATTATAATGAATTTTAAAAGATGTCTCAGAAAGGATGAACATCTGTGATGATGTAGAACTTTTATCTGATTGTTTGTGAGTCTCAAACAGCATTTCCCTGTGAGAGAAGAATTGTTTTGTGTTTCAGATCTGGATCTGCAGGTTTGTTTCAGCGTCTCTTCATGATAAACTCCAGCAGCTGCACATGTAAAGTCTCTCATTAAACACCTGATTTCCATCAGCAGCTCATTAGTGGCTTCAGCAGATCATGTCAAGAATTAGATGCTTGTTTCCAGTCAAGACTCAGAGAAACTTGTTGATGTTTCATCTCCAGCAGGGTGGATTATTGTAATGGACTCCAGAAACACCATCTGCAGCTCATACAGAACACTGAACAGAAGCAGAAAACATGATCGTCTCACACCAGTCCTCAGATCCACACTGACTTCATTAGAATTGATTTTAAAGTACTGTTTCTTGTTTATAAGTCACTCAGTGGTCTCAATACATTACAGATATGCTCTGAATATAAACTATAAAACACACTCAGGCTCAAAACTGAATTGAAAATGTTGTGCCATCTAGTGGCCAAAGATCATAACATCACTTAATTTATATGTATTACAATTCTATATAAATAGAATTCACAGTTTAACTCTGGATATGAATGAACTATAGCCTTGATCTCATGAATTAAGGATGAAATTATATGTTCTTCTGTATAGACATGTTTATTTTTAATAAATTGAAGTCAAATATTTATTCAATAATTAAGCACCTGCAGTATAATGCAATCTTAATATTGTTAAACTATTCATTGCAAGTTGTTTATAATGCCTTCAATTCTATTGAATGCAAGTTACATTTTGCATGTTTCCCTTATTTAAAGGTACATTGTGTAACTTCTGGCCCTCTAGTGGTTACAAACAAAAACTGCATGAATTTTGCAGAAGAACATTGTTTTGGTTGTGCTTCGGCTCTGTGATGAATTATCCTGCTGCTAATAAAACATACACTACCAGGTTTAAGAGATATAACGAGTTTAGATGGAAAGATCTCAAGCTGACTGTAGCTTTACCCATTAAAACACCACCATATGTGGAACTAATTTCACACACTTAACCAGAGCATGAACATTAGTCTGCTCTCTAATCTAGTTAAACAGTTTCACTCAAGCATAACCAACATTAATCCCGCTGATCTGAGGTCAGTTACCGCGGTAAACGCAGTCAGTCAGCAGACAGTCAGATGGAGGGGCTGTGAGTGTGAGAGCTGAACCCGTGACGGTCATGAGAACTTCTCAAGGGCTTTCAGAGCCGCTCTGAATCACAGCAGATCCACAGTCACAGCAGACGCTCTCCACAATCACATTATACACTTCAGGTAAGATCCGATTCTCTTCCATTAACTCCTTAACTCTAGATGCTGTTTATTTTCATTTGCTGCAGAGACGGTTCATTTAACTCGCTGTGAATTACAGTAATGCAGCATCATGTCTCGTGTGTGTTATACTGTAGATTAATGTTCAAACACAAAAAATTTATGTTTGTAACTGGAAAAATGACTAGATTGTGAGTGAATTAAAAAAATTCCAGGTTATAATTTACCCTAAAATCAAAAGAAATAATTAATAATAATAAAAACTGCATTAAGGTTCTTTTGCATAATGACATTATTGACATTATTTAACACCCCTAAATTATCATTTGTAATGTTACACTTTATTTTAAAACAATTTTTAAAAATTGTAAAAAAAAAAAAAAAATTATATCATGGTATTATTTATTGTACTGCCTTTATGCATATTTTATAAATAAAAAAAAAAAAAACCATGCACTTATTTTTTTTATGTAAAAAGTTACTATATTACAATAATGAGAATGGAAAAAAACTGAATCAAAAATTAAAAAAAAAAAAAAAAACTTATAAAAAAGCAATAAAACATCCAGACATATTATAATGATGTTAAAAATAATATCAAATTAAAAAATAGGTTACGCTTTAATTTAAGGTAACAGTTACATTGTACATAAATAATTCCAGAGTTAACAACATGTACTTAGATTTACGGTTTGATTTAGAGTTAATTACTTATAATTATGCATAATTTACTGTTATTACTATAGTAAGTGCATGTAGTAACTACGTCACCTTAAAATAAAGAGTTTAAAATATATTAATGGTATGGAAAACATGCTTAATTTTCATTAAATTTTAGGGGGATTTGGGGTGGTTGTGTTTTCCTGAGATTGATCTCTGTGTTTATGAATCCATATCTCACTGTATGTACTGTGGTGATGAATGACTGCAGTGTTCGTCACATCTCAGTGCTGTTCTTGTTGTTTTTCAGTGGTTTGAGGATCATGTCTTACGGTGGATCAGGTTCAGTGTCTGGAGGAGAATTCAGTGTTCATTTCTCCAGCAGACGAGGAGCAGGATTCATCCGAGCTGAAGAGTGTGTGAAGATTCACATAAACACCTGCTTCAAACTACAGATATACTCCATCTAACGTGTGTGTGTGTGTGTGTGTGTGCGCAGGGCTGCAGGAATCGCGTTACTGGCCGTGATCCTCACAGCGCTGCTAATTCTGGGCTGCTGGTACTACCGCCGACGGGGCGGATACAAGATGATCCGGGTGAGTCATGTGACACAGTTACTACAATGTCATAATGAGAGTAGCAAAAGTGCTCAAATAGTAGATAATGATGGTCTGATTCCCAGGGAAAGCGTGATAATATATACCTTAATCACAATGCAAAATCACTTTGCATTAATGCATCTGCCAAATGCATGGATAAGCTGTCATAATAAGAAGCAGGACTTCTCAATTAGGATTTCCAGAAGTCCAGCTGTGGTGAGTGTGGGATCAGATCATGTGACTCTTACCTCTCGGGTGTGTTTGTGTTTCAGAGCGGACGAGGCAACGGTCAGTCATGGAGAGAGATGAGGAGGACGGGTCAGTACAACGAGGCCGGATCCGGGGAGGAAAACAAAGTGGCCTTGAATGAATTCAGCAACCTGCAACCAGCGGTACAAAACACACACACACACACACACACACACACACACACACACACAACCATGTTGTGACCAGCATAATAATTGCTTGTTTCTTAATGTGCATCTCTTTAGGGTATCAGTCTTTCATTTAGATTTTAAATAACATTTTCGTATCCATTTTCCTGTCCTTAAAGAACAGATCAGAGTTTTTCCTTCTGCCACATTTAGTTTCAGAGAATAAGGCTAACCAAGCTTTTATTACCCAGAATTCCAGAGGGGATAAAGGAGGCATGTGACCAGCTGCAGGGCAGAAAGACCTTTAGTTTGCGTCATTAGTGATGTGAGGATTACAAACGACTGGAATGTGTGTGTGTGTGTGTGTGTGTGTGTGTTGAGCTGCTGGTTCTCATGAAAACTAGTGCAGCTGTACATTAACCTGTACAACTTAAAGCCCAAAAAAAAAAAACTTTTTGAACTTCCCTCTTCTCCAGTTTTGTTTACTTACAGATGTTGGCGTCTTTCCTCTCTTCTAGATTCCCAACGCTCCTCCAGCCTATGAGAAGATCGTCTCCGGACCGTCACCTCCTCCTTACTCACCATGAATCTGTGGAAATCTGTAATGTTTGGGTTTAAGAGCAGGATGAACGGTCACACGGCAGAAGTAATGCATCTCAACGCCTGATCCTGAGGATTCTTACCAAAGCTTGAGGACTGAAAAATCTGACACTAAAGTGCTTTTTTGAGTTTAAAAAACATTTAAATAAAGTTCTAGTTTAGTTCAAGGTATAAATGTTTTAATAATCCTTTTCAAACATGTATTTCTTGTCCAAATGTATCTTTGTAAAAGTGACCAACAGTAATGAAACTTGTACCTACACATTCCTTGAGCAGCGAGAAATCTCTGACTCGGCTATACGAGGCAAACTACGTTTCTATGAAGAGATGTTGAGCTTCTTATGCAGTGAACGGGCATCACTGCACTGTACAAACTGTTCAATGCAACAGAATAAAACATTCATGTAAAGCACGAAGACTGCATCTCTTTTCATGACCATCTCAAGAGAAAAATCCATTTGTAGAAATTTACCCTTTAATGCAGCCTTTCCAAATGGGTTCATGAAGGAACTGCAGGGGGTTTGAGAGCTGATGAAAAGCTCATTTTAAATAAAAACACTTGATGAATATATACCGTGAACATGCAAATGGGTTGTTGAATTATTGAGATATTAGCTTAAAATCTCCAGGGGGCTTCAAGAAAATTTAGTTCAAATAGGTTCAGCTGATAAAATAAAAAAAAATCAATGACCTAATATGTTAAATGAACAAAGACAGACGCAGTACACCACTATAGTTACTTCAGTCATAAATATGCCAAGTTTATTGTCATGTATATAGAGGAAACACAAAACCAAACAGTTATCAGATAATGTCTGATGCCTATGCCTGAATGTACTACTTTGCCAGACATACTCTTAAATAGACTGAAGACTGTTCTACAGAACAATATTAATCATTTAATGGAAAATGCTACAAAAACATTCAAACCTTTGCATACAAATGGAGTAGAAAAGAGTCAGCCAAACAAATACTGTTATGTACATTACTGGCCAGTTGAAATCTCCAAATTTCTCTTGGTGAAACCAATTTTATTTACAACTCTAACCAATTTCACCTCAATATGTATGGTAAAAGAGCAAAATGCACAAAATATGAATTCAGTTTAGCCTCCAACATTTGGAGAAATGGAACCGAAGGAAGCCCACACAATCCAACTTGTTCTCAACAAAGCCCAAAACAATGAACAGTGGATCATCCTCTATAATCAATATGGGAAACAACAGATTGGGTCTTCAGTGATTAGGTCTCTCCATGGTATCTGGTTTTCTCAGTGGATAATTTGTGTTTAAAGTAGGTACAGTAACACTACTTGAGGAGGAACTAACCACTTGGGTGGCCATTGGCTTTGCCAACACTTGTATGCTTGAGGCTTGAACTATATTTAAAATGGCCCCATCTGGGCTCAACAGCAGTTTACTAGGGCTGGGAAATGTGTTTTGTCCTTGTAGTGGCTGGGGTAAAATAGCAGGCTTTCCGATTGTCCCAGGTTGCACAGCTCTGATGGGTGGACAAGGGGTCATTATAACTGTGTTCATAGATGGAGGAACACTTGCAATAGGAGTGGCTGAACTGGTGTTGCTTGGACCACCGATTGGTGGAACCATTGCAACTGGAAGTTTCTGCATCCGTGATATCGTGCTGCTCATGGGTGGAACAGTTACCATTGGTATATGCCGTGTAATTGCAGTTTTCATTGGGGGCACGGCCGGCACCACTTGGTTTAGGGATGGTCTTCCTTGCATGAGCATCGGAGAAGTTGTGCTTAATAAACCTCCTTGAGGAGGAGATGTTTCTTTGGGACAGCCGGCCATACCTTGTGATGCTGTAACTGAGACGTCGGAGGTTTGAAAGATAGGAAGTCTCACAATGTCTGATGATACACCAGGACGTAGAGCTGAGAGAGCAGTAGAACCAGACACATTCAGTGGAGTTCTTGTGCCCAGTTGTTGATGGACTCGATCAGAAGGTCCAACTTTTGGTGAGGGTAGCCTGACTGGTGTTACCAATCTCATACCTTGCACAACTGAAGGAACGGTGTGAGGAGTTGAACTGTTTGGACCTCTTGGGCCTTGCAATCCTCCAGGACAAGAGTTGATGAGCAGAACATGGCTGCCAGGTCCAAGGCCTTGAGAAGGTACAACAAATCTGGTGTTGTTGATCAGGAGCTGAGTTCCAGGTGCAAGTGGGGCAGTGGTGTTGATCACAATTTTTTCCTGGACACTCTTGGCGGTAGAGGTCGGAGGACGAAGCCCAGAGGTCATGACCACTGGAGGAGTTGAAGCGTAGCTCAATGCAAGAGGACTGGATACTCCAGAAGAGGTTGTTTTAATCAGTGAGCGTGAAGTGCAAAAGGATGTGATTATTGGTGTCTTGTTAGTGGTCACATCAACTGGTATCGTAGTGTTTTTGGTTATTAGGCTTCCTGCATAAGAGGAAGATATAGTTGAGCTGCCTGTCGTTGACTCTGGTTTACAGTGAAGAGCTTTTAACATTGAAATTGATGAAGGTACTTCCGGTTTTACAACTGACAAAAGTGCGGAAGAAGCCATGTGGCCGGTGCCTAGCGTTGAAAATGTGAGCGTTTTGCCATCAACAGTCCCAGGTACTTTCAGAGAGCTTCCTGTATTCTCTGATGGACTTCTGCTTGCAACCAAACAGCTTTTTTGGCCAATCTGTAGCCCACTTGAAGTTGACGTCGCAGGTACTCTGGAGACAATCACAGAGGCTTCGGTTGCTGATGGCATATTCTTGTTTGTACAGAGTATTCTTGACATTAACCCTGGGACACCGATGCTCTGGATGTTTGTACCAGAAGAAGTGCAGGATAAAGTTGTCCCCAACTTGGGTATGACCTTCAACGCTGGTGTACTAGTAGAGGAAATGTTGACCTCTGAAGCAGACGGCTCTTTTGGAATGGTAAGTGCAGAGTTGCTTATGAACATGACCCGTGATCCTGGTAAAGTACAGGTAGCTGAAGTAGTAGTGGTGACCTTTGTTGTTGGCGAAGGGATATTTGGTGAAGGCGAGACAAGGAAAACCTTTTGGAAAGCAGATTGCTCTGGAGTTCTGCTTCCTTGTAAAGGCCTCTTTTGTGGGGGTTTCATTCCACATTTGGAGACTGTATTCTGCTGAAAGCCTTGGATGTCTTTTGCAGTTATAAGGAAGCTTTCACTGTCTTTGCTTGTGGCCAGGAGTGTGGATTTACCAGGGATTGGTGTTTTGGCTGAAGTGCCATCATTGCTAATTTGATTCAGGGTTGAAGATGCCACAAAAGTAGATGAGCTGACCGGAACAACATCCGTGACTCCAGGTAAAGATTTAGCAGCGAGGGTGGCCGAAACAGCTTGTGTAGTGGACGTGGAAGACTTTGAGACCAGAAAGGCTTGCAGTTGCGGCGAGATGGTAAAAACCGGGCTGGCTGGCAAAGCCCCCGTTCCACTCTCTGACGTCTGCACCTTGACCACCCCTGTGTTTCCTCCTCTCGTAGTGACAAGGATGGACTGCGAGTCTCTAATGCACACTGTCCTGAGCTCCTGTTTAGCGTCAGGTTTGGTCGGACCACTACTGGTTGATTTGTTCACGACCACCTTTGGCTCAGTAGTCTTTTTAGGTGCCGAACCTCCAGAAATGCTCCTTAAATTGGGTGTAACTACAGCAGATGGTGTTCTGGCAGTGCTGGTGTCTTTCAATGGTGCCACCTGCTGGACAGGAACCTTGTTTTCCGGTATGGTGAAGCCTGAAGCATTGGACAAGTACGTTGTGGTCTTACGGAGAGATGCAGAGGTCTTGGCTGCCTTATTCTCAGCGCTTTGAATCAGTAGATTTGAAGGCAGTATAACAACTTGTTGCATTACATTCCCCCCTGATTTTTGATCTGATATTGACTGCGCTGAAAACTTTACACAAGTGCTTCCTTTCCTGAGAAGCCCCACGCCGCCTGCCGTCTTGTACACCACCTGTTCAGTGCTTTCGGCTGTGGATGTTGTAGTTGGTGTTTCTGTAGAGACAGGTTCAGTTGGCGGACGGGTAGTTGATAATCGGACAGGCGGCAGAGTTACAGAAGTCTTGTTATGATCCCGCAGAATCTGAGCCATCACTGCAGCCTTAGGATGACTTATTAAGGTCACTTTGTTTCCAACACTCTTGGCCAGAAGAGCCTGGATGGGTTTGCAAGAACCCTGAAAGCTACTCAAAGACTCAGGCAACGCTGACACTTGTGGGATCACTGTTGCTTGTTCCCTGGATACAACTTCCTTAAATTCAGATGTCAGAGAGCTCTCTTGGTCTATTTTTCCTCTTTTGCATGGACTCAGTTCATCACTGATTGCACCGCTTTGGCGGCGTTTTGAACTGCGTGTGAAGGGTCCAGACTCTGACGAATGCATGACAATCTCAGGTCTGTCAACTAGGCATCTTGATTCATGATTTCCTATCTGATTTACATTCTCTGCAAAAAGAAAGGGCATTCATGCATCAGATCAAATATAACATCTATACCACAAAACAGTGTAAAATATTGGTAGACTAATCGCACATGTATATTTATAAGCCATATAAATCATAATAATAAGCCTTTAATTGCCTATATATAATACTATTTCATGCTCAAGAGCACATAAAGCTTGCCTCAGTGCAAAAGTAATAATTATGAAAAAACAGCAAGGAGACTGTCTTAACTTTTTAATAATTTATCGATAATGTTTTCTGTGTTTTCGGCTGCAGAGATCAAGTAGTGGACACAGTAGTGGACACGCTATATGCATGTTTCATACGGATTACATAATCTGAAAATATTTGTTCTGAATTGGTTGACATTTTAAGCTTTCTATAGATATATTTCTCATACGAGTTTTGGTTCATTTTTGTGATGAACTCAAGTCTGCAGAGACTTTTGTTTGTTTTCTTCATTTTACAAAGGTACAATGTTTTCTTGTTATTGTGAGTTAACAAAATACAAGTAGACCCTTTACAGTTTCGAATGATGTATTGCTCTTATCTGTATGACCAAAAATTACAAAGTTGTTTCCGTTGTATGCAAGTGATCGCGCCGGCGCCTCCATGTCTCGCAGTAAGCGCGCTATACTTCAGCTTCCAGACTCCGCACAAACACTTGGATAAGTGCCTAATAGTGCACATCTAACGGACTGACTGATACAGTTTTTGGTCAACTAAGCCTCTTCTAGTCAACTAATGATTAGTCGAATATTAGGAGGCGGCTCTAGTACAATGGAAAACTGAAGAAGTGAGAGTGCTGCTCCAACAACAAAAGAAACACTTGTAATGAATTCATCAGGCATTTTCTCTCACCACTTTCAAGATTAGTTTAATATTGTTTGTTTAGTTTTGCATTAGAAATTCATCAGTCCTTTAGGGCTTGTATTGTTTTTTATTCTGTCTTTGCATTTTGCATTGCATTCTGCTACATAAAGTCTATGCAATTGTTAAAATTAGCCTCTTTTAAATGGCTCACCTGTTGCCTCAGAAGTTCTGTCCATTTTGACTTCACCATCTTCCAGTTCCCTTGTTGTCTCTGTGGACAACGACCCATCTTTGCACACAACTTCCCCAGTGTCCGTTGTATCCATCTGCTCCCTGATAAAGTTCTCATATTCAGGGTGTTTTTTGAAATCGTCACACTCCTTTTTCAAGCGTGCTCTGTTGAGGACAAGGACAGAGATGAATTCACAAAGCTCTGTTACCAAGAAAACATCGCCTCAAGGTAGAAAAAGAAAGGAAAACGTGCAGTGAGGTGTATCAGTCGGTGCGCATTACAACGGAAAGCTCTTTCTTGGATGTAATTCAAAATCACCTCCCAGATCACTTGAGACAACCTTTCTTTGATCAAAAACAAGACTGAAATGCAGAAGTCTGAAAACCCACAATGTCAAGATTCACACACGTTAATAGTGGCTCAGAGAAAAGGGGAAAAATACGATTGCACAGATTCAAGATTTCCCATCTATTTTAAGCATAAACATGTGGGTCCACATTACTGTTACAGGGTCAAATTTCACTTTCAAACTTTCACTTTTTAAACAATGAATCATTTACTGCAGACCGAAAAGGACAAAAACTGCAAATAAGTATGTTCGTGTTTACCTGTTCCTCTGGAAGGCCTTGACTAGTTTGGGTTCCCATGGTAACAGCTCGTTTAGCAGCCTTATTAGTGTGATGTGTAACTCTTTCACAGCGGCTCTTTTGTGTGGCCGTCGTCCCTGAAATAAGGCACAAAAACACACATCACCCTGTGTTTATAAATCACACTAACTCTGAATGTGTTCTGTATATTAAACATTGTATTTGGGAAATGTCAGATTCATATCATGTTAGTGTGTGTGTGTGTGTGTGTTCCCT
Source organism: Hypophthalmichthys molitrix (assembly GCA_037950675.1). Lineage (NCBI taxonomy): Eukaryota > Metazoa > Chordata > Actinopteri > Cypriniformes > Xenocyprididae > Hypophthalmichthys > Hypophthalmichthys molitrix. The sequence goes on along the minus strand of CM075512.1, from coordinate 572,753 downwards.
CTCTTACTAACAGATCTCTTTTTGCCGCCGTCGTCCAGTTCATCTAGTTGATCTTCTGTTTTACTGATCAGGACTCTGAGATCATCCAGACTGGAGCAGATCAACTACAGGACGCAAATAAGATGATGAATAGGAATAAGCAATGAGAGATGGGATAGAAAACGCTATTATACACTGCCTTTCAAAAGTTTTTTTTTTTTTTATGTTTTTGTAAGAGTCTCTTCTGCTCACTAAAGCTGCATTTATTTAATCAAAATACAGTAAAAATTGTGAAATATTATTATAATTTAAAACAGCTGTTTTCTATGTGAATATATAGTAAAGTGTAATTTATTCCTGTGATCAAAGCTGAATTTTCAGCATCATTACTCCAGTCTTCAGTGTCACATGATCCTTCAGAAATCATTCTAATATGATGATCTGCTGCTCAAGAAACATTTATGATTATTATCAATGTTGAAAACAGTTCATATTTTTGTGGAAATTGTGAAACATTTTATTTTTCAGGAAAGAAAGAAATATTTTGTAACATTATAAATGTCTTTACTGTCACTTTTGATCATTTTAATGCATCCTTGAGGAATAAAAGTATTCATTTTTTATTAAGAAAAATCTTACTGACCCCAAGTTTTGAATGATATGAGCATGTTTAAATGCATTATTTAGACATTGTAAATAATTCCTCAACAGAATATCTGCTGCCCTCTAGTGAACAGAATGTGCACTGTAATTCTGAGCTCATTATCTGAGGCGGAAACATAAAATTACACCAACATCAATGATAATAAGAAGAAAGTCTGTTGTACGTTTACCATGCAGATAAAGCAAGAACAGTTTTAAAGACTGATTCTTTTATGGGTTACACTTTATTTTGGTCATTTAGCAGACATTTTTATCCAAAGTGACTCACAAATGAGGAATATATCATGAACATTTTACCAATAGAGCGACATAATTTACAGTGTTTTAGCTGTGTAGGTAATGAACACGTCAGCTGACCTGAAACGAGGGTCCTGTCGGAAGCAGAGCAGATCCTGCTGGTCTCCTCACCGACATCTTCCCATCAAACCTGTTTCCTGCTGAGGGAGAAACACAACATTACTAACAATTCGAACAAATGTACAAGTGAGAAGCCTTTTGTGTGAACTATTGCTTTAAATGTGGTTATAAAGGTTCATGTTGACTTCAAACAGACTAGTGAAAGTGTTTATTAGTCACCCAGCCTGCGTCGTTTCCTCTTGTCTTTCCTCTTCATGGCTGTCGCAGCTCTCTGGAGGCTGCTTTTGGCCGTTCGCTTCTTCAAGCTCAGTTTGCTCGTCCTGGTTTTCTTCATGCCAAGCTTTCGCTCTTTCTTCTTCTGTCTCTTCTTCTTCTGGGCGTCGTCTCGTCGCAGGCGGGTGATTCCCGGCCGGATGGGTTCAGTCCAGAGACGAGGCGACTCCTGTGACGCTCCACAGCAGTCCGCACAGGGACTTTGGTCCTCACTGGTCATGTGATTCACATCTTTTTTAGGACTTGTGTGACTGTTCAGAGCAGGTGAAACTCCCTTATAGCAGCTCTCTCCCACTCTGAAGCACGGCTCGCAGTCTGACTCATCCTCTTCCTCTTCTTTTAACCATCTTCCCTCTGTGAACTTCCCCCTGATGCTTCCAGAGTCCAGAGAATCTTCTTTGCACCATGAGAGGACGCTGGAGGAACATTTCTGATCCGGATCCTCCCTGTCGATGAGCGCATCTTCCTTCAGGCTCCATGTGTTCAGATCCGTCCTGCTGGAGCTTTCGTCCTCCTCCTTCATGCCATCTACAGACAGACGCAGATCATTCTCAGGCTTCATTTCAAATGATAATTCAAAATTAAATGAGCTTTACTGCCATGACTGTGTTGAGTAGCATAACGTTACCTAAGTGTTAAACAATAAACATATTACTTGCATGTATACATTGAAAAATAAAAAAACATAGTATACATAAAGTATACATAAAAGAAATAATTAAAAACAAAAAAGTATAATTTAAAAAAGTTAGAACAATAAAATAACTAAAAATACTTAAATCAATAATAAGTGATGTATCAATAAATGAAATAAGTTAATTATTTTTCATTATGTATTTTGTGTATGTTTACTGATTTTAATTATTTATTTTATTTGAACATAACTTATTTTTTAAATTATTTTCTAATCTTTTATTTTTGAATTATTTTATTTATAATTCATTTATTGTTATTGCTTTTATTTTAATTATTTTATTAATACTTCACTTATTTTTAATTTTATCTTTAATTTTTTTTATTTTAATTCAATAATAAATAGTGTAAATAAAATAAATGTTTTAAAAGTAATTACAGTAGTATTTGAAATAAATAGTTAAAAATAAAATCAATAATAAATGAAGTATATATTAAATAATTAAAATCAACAATAAATAAAGTAAAAATAAAATAATTAAAAATAAAATTAATAATAAATGAAATATAAATTTAAAAATATTTTTAATTATGCATTTTAGTTTTAATTATTTACTTTATTGATACTTCACTTATTTTTTATTTTATTTTAATTATTTTATTTATAATTCAGTATTAAATAAAGTGTAAATAACAAATTATTTTAAAAAATAATTAAAGTAGTATAAATAAAAGAATAGTTAAAAATAAAAGTAAAGTGTAAAAATAAATAAAAAATACTGAATAATATATAAATAAAATGAATAATAATAAATGAAGTGTAAATAAAATAAAAAATAAAAAATGAATAATAAAAAAAATGGCCTTTAGATAAATAATTAAAAATAATACAAACAATAAAACTCACATGTTTCCACCTTGACCTCTGACCCCTCTGGTTCCTCCTCAGATCTCTGGACGTGGAACAGCGGAAGAGGAAACTCCATCGCGACGCACGGACTCTGGCAGTAGATCCTCAAGTCGGCGCCGCAGAAGTGTGGAAAGTGTATGTATGCGTTCTCCAGTCCGTCGTAGCCCAGGATGGACTCGCGGCACTCGTGGATGGGCTGCCCGAGAACCGCGTCCTGCACGTCTTTCTGCGTCTCGTACACGTGATCGCAGAGTCCCTTGAGGAGCCACACGCGCTGGTTGAACGGCAGCAGGTGGAAGGGCGTCTCCTCCAGCGGACTCGCCTCTCCGAGCGTCCAGAAGAACTGATGGCAAAGTCCTAGGTGCTCGGCACGCGCCGTGTGGTCTTCCGCCCTCCCGACCGCCCGGTACCAGCCCTGAACCCTCCGCCGCAGCTCCGCCTCCCACTTCCTGTAGGGCAGCGGCGGGCGGCGGTGGACGTTCGCTCTCTTATGTGGGTGGCAGAGGAGAGACGTCATGACCTTGGCCAGGAAAGAACTACAGCGCGGCATCAGCAAGCAGCGCTCCAGCTCGTAGAAGACGATCTCGGGGAGGTTCAGCGCCGTCTGCGCCAGACACAGGAAGTGGCCGATGGCGGGAAGCTCCCACATGGTCCGGACCGGCCACGGTTCCGCCAGAGCGAGCAAGGAACTCTCCCACTCCTCCAGCTCCTTCACTGACGCCTCTTCTGCCTCTTTACGCTCCAGCTCCCGCTGCCTAGATGTCAAAGGTCACAGGTTAAACATGCAAACGTAAGAGATTTCGGAGTTCTGCGCTGCAGAAAACACAAAATACACACAGAAACTCAAAGTTCTTCACTGCAAACGGCCAAAATAAAAGTATGACAGAAATATAATACCAAATATATCAGTGTATTTTGAGGAACATATACATATACTATTGCATAGTTAATGTAAAAATAATAATAATAATAATGATTTATAATATTTACTATAACATTATTTTAAGGAATATCACACAATATCATTTTTCATCTTTTCTACTTTTTTTTTCTTTAAAAAAAATAATGCAATGTTTTATTGTAAAGGAATTGTTATATTTTTAGTACATTTTTAAAGATTAGGTTTTATAAATTGATTTAATTAATACCGTTTTTGATGATAAAAGTGTATAACAGGGTTACAAAAATAAAAATAAAAGGAAAAATATAAATTTAGTTGATGAGACGTGCTTTTTGATTATTAAAATTTAATTAAATCATCAATGAAACAATCCAGAAAAAAATAAAAATGGAAAACACAGAATTTAAGAAAAAATAAAAATATATATTTCATATGGCCTTGTTATTGTTAACGTTATATTAAAATATTACACTGTTGAATTTTATTAATTCAGTTTATTAGACAAGCTTTTGACAACAAATTATTTAAATTTTGAGTAACAATTTATTTAAACCATTTCAATGTAATCCAGAATAGATTAAAATGGAAAACACAGAATTTGAGAAAAAATAAAGCAAAATTTTGGTTAAAAAAATAAATATTTCACAGGGCCCTGTTATTGTTAAACTTTCAATAAAACATTACGGCTGAACTATATTAATTCAGTTGTTGAGACGTGCTTTCTGATGATTAAAAGTCAAACAGTAGAAGTGTTTTCTGCTGTATGTGCGACAGCTTCACCTCTTCTCGTCTTTGGCTCGCTGCAGCTCCTCCAGTCTCAGCGCCTGCACCATGATGGACTCGCTGCCGCCCACCGTAATGGTCGCCAAGTTTCGTGGCACCAATCGCCGCCTGGACGATGTGCCGACCGGCACTTTCTCATCCTCGGTGCCAAAACGACCTCTGGAGGTCACGGCTAGGGTGGTTTTCTCCCTCAGCGTCCTGATGTGGGAAAGAAAACAAGAGAGAATCTCAAAGCTTGTCCAGAACAGTTTCATAAAATGAGTCTCATCTGAACAGGATAAGAGAGAGACAATCTTGTGTTCTACACCATTCATTTTTGAATGACTAGAAATATTAGTAATATTGAATAAATATTGTAGTACTTGGTCAGAGGACATGCACATGCTCTGTTTTCTGTTTTGATGGTTTTTGCTCGTCTGAGTGATTCTTTGCCAATGTAAATCCTGTCAACTGGATTTATCAAACATGAGGGAACACTTGAATGGCTTTACATTGAAATGCATTTTACTGTATCATTTTGAACTGTATTGTTTAATGTATACTGTATTGTTTTATTCAACTTCACATGCTACAAACATTACGACATTCAGCAGAACACGTTTGCATGAAACACAAGCAGAGCGAATTTCGCCTAATAAATTGTTCATAATGCATGAACTTATGCAAGAATGGATTAATTAAAAAGCAACAAATTATGCATGGCCACGTTATCTCCAACAGGTGCAGGATCAAAAGAAAAGATATGAAGATAGATGAGAATAAGCAGCAGACTATTAAACTATTCCCTTTATTTGCAAAATAAAATAGCAATGTTTCGATTAATAAACAAATATCTCTATTGATCGAAACACTGCCATTTTATTTTGCAAATAAAGGGAATAGTTTAACAGAATGGATTAACTATTTACATTGAAATTAATTCTGGATGCAACAATGTACATAAGAATGTAACAGTTTCTGACATATTTACATTAGAAATTCTAAAGTAAATGCGTCAGAAATTGTTACATTCTTACGTAGAAATTCTAATGTGAATAGTCAGACTGTTACATTGTTATGTAAATTCTATTGTAAATGTCAGAAATTGTTATTCTTATGTAGAAGTTGTAAAGTAAATGCGTCAGAAATTATTACATTCTTATGTAGAATCTTTAAAATGCATCAGAAATTGTCACATTTTTATGTAGAAATTCTAATGTAAATGTGTCAGACATTGTTACATTCTTATGTAAATTCTATTTTAAATGTCAGACATTCTAATGTACAAATTCTAAAGTAAATGCATCAGAAATTATTGCATTTTTATGCAAATTCTATTGTAAATGTCAGAAATTGTTACATTCTTATGTAGAAATTTTAAAATGCATCAGAAATTGTTACATTCTTATGTAAATTGTTGCATCCAGTATTAATTTCAATGTAAATTGTTAATTAATCCATTTTGTTAAACTAATTCTAAGAATGCAGCAGTGAACACAACTTAAATGTAATTCGTTCTTCTTGTGGAACACAAACGAATCTCACTGTCGACTTATTTATTACCTGGACAACAGGGTCAACTTTTGTTCCAGAATAATCTCCAGTTTCTGGGCCTGTTTGGAGATCCAGTGATCGACTCCGTGAAAGCGATAACAGTTCTCTAACATCAGTCTGAAATCGGCGACAAACGCAGTGATGGATCCATACTCGCGATTTACAAATTTATCATGCATCTTTCTGAAGCACATCTCAGCATCAGGGGTCTGCGATCCGGGGCCGATGGGATGCCAGAACGGGGCCGTTATGGATTTATGCTTCTCTGAAAGAAAGCTTTGAAATATTCTGTAGGCCTGCTGGATCTCGGGTGTGAGATCGTCTCCGTCGTCCACCGTACTGGACGCTAAAGACCTGCTGTCGTCCTCTGAGGTCACCGTGACCCTGTCGGGATCCGCTTCACTTTTATCACAGTGTGACGTGAAATTCTCAAGCCCTGATTGGTCAGACGAACCGTTGCACAGTAGCGGCGACCCCTCCAGACACCCGGGCCTCAGCGCGCAGGAGGTCAAGGTCAAGCGGTGGTTCAGGTTCATGTCCTGGGCGGCGTGTGACACGGACTCACACGCGTGTCCGCTCTCGCTCGTGTCCGAATGAAGCTTCATTCTCCTGCTGTGATGCTGAGGGCCTCGCTCACCTGCACAGGTGCCTCCAGCATCATCTGTCAATCAATGTCAATCTGTCATCACATGAAGCCATTGCTGTTCCTGATGGAGACTGTTTGAAGAAAGACATTAAACCATTAAAACAGAATCCAGAATTGTTTTTAAATGGAAAACAGATTTTACAGGGACCGGCTATTAAAAATATTAATTTTATAAATTGAAATTTGATTAATTAAGTTGATTAGACATGCTTTTAGATGATTAAAAAATAATTAATATAATTAATAAAAGAAAATAAAAAAAAGGAATTTGGTGAAGAAAAATAAATAAAACAAATTTAATATGGCCCTATAAAATTAACAAAATATTAAATTAAGTTTTATTAAGTCAGTTGATTAAACATGCTTTTTGATTATAAAAACTTATTAATTAAACAATTTAATCGGATTTCGGAAAAAAAATAAGGAGATTGATTGACAGACTGTTTAAAGAAAAACGAAACCATTTTAATTACACTTCCAGTTTAAATGAGGATTTTATGCAAGTGCTGCATAATAATCATAGTCGAATAAATAATAATAATTCAAACTGAAGAAAGTCCTTATGCATTGCCATGAATTTCTACAAATCAACAAATCCGCTGAAACTCATTTAAAGTGCCTCAACCAGCTCTAAATTGTGTTCATCTTCCATTTTAGTCATCATATTAATGTTTTATGAGTTTTTACAACATTACCGGAGCGCTGTCCTGTATTGTCGAGTGAAACATTAAACCGCCCGCACTAGGCCGCAGCGCCAGCGGCCTCGATTTCACTCTCACACCCGGGAGGGCTCGCCTGAGCCGCGCAGCCGCCGCTCTTTCTCCCGCGGACCGCTGAAGCTCATAGTTCCAGTGTGGCGCGATCTGTCAGGAAAATGACGTTAAAACCCGAAACGCGGCTGTTTTTCGCTGACACGAGGGAAAATCTGTCAGATTTTCGAGAAACGAGCAGCAGTGAAACGCGTGTGTAGAGAATGACATAAAAGAGACAGTGAATCACAGACCGCTGTTTACATGTGTGCGCGCGCGCGCGTCTGTGTGTGTTTGCAGAAAAATAAACAAAACTTTATACATGTTAAAGTACCATAGTAATACCAAGGATTTAATACAACGGAAAATGAAAGGAATGAAATATAATTATTTTCATTTGCTCAAGGCTAGAAACATGATCCTGTTATTATTCCAGAATATTCCAGTATATTATTATTTGACATAATAATAATATAGACTTATAGAATAATAGACTTATAATGTCTTCCTTCGAGAAGACATTATAATGTTAGAGAAAATCAACTATATGTTCTCGGTAAAGCTTTCAGAGTAAAATCCCTCCACAACACAGGAGTTTTCATGTGTTATTGATGATGAAGTTTCAGAATCCAGAAGACAGAAAATCAAATTAGAGCAGAAAAAACATGGAATAAACTGGAATCTTCAGGAGAATTTCACAAAACCTGTCAAGAAATTGACAGGGGCCTGTTATTAAAAAATACTGTTATAAATATTCAATTGAAATTGTATTAATTCAGTTGATTAGACATGCTTTTAGATGATTAAAATATAATTAAATAATTAATAAAAGAAAATCCAGAAAAAAATACTGAAAATATAGAATTTGGAAAAAATAAAAAGGAATTTGGGGAAGAAAAAATAAAACAGATTTCATATGGCCCTATAAATTCTATTTCATATTTCACCCTAAAATGGAAAGAAATAAAGCAATTTATAAAGCCTTTTTATTTTGACATATTTTGTTATTTATTTTTGATATGCCTGATTATATATATATATATATATATATATATATATATAATGATAATAAAGCATGTCAATTCAAAATTTTGATTTTGGGGTGAAATGTGATCTGGATGTCTTTTATAGCAAACAAACTGCATTGAAATAGACTACAGGAAAGGAAAAAGATACAAAAAGGTATTTAAAAGACAAAATAATAAATCAATAAGAAAGATAAAATTAAGATATTTGTTTTTCTTACTTTTGTTTATCACAGAAAGACATCTGGACAAAATTAACGTATTCTTTCTTATAAACAAAAAAGGCATGGTTACTGCCAGAAAAAATAAAGAAATATATCTTTAAGATTTTATACAAAGAGATAACTTGACGTCATCAAACAGCATGCGATGTTCTCAGTCAACACTAGATGTCTCCAGTGTTCAAGACGTTCAGAATGGAATAATAGTGCACTACATACTTCATAGTGCACTGAAAACATGTCTCTTTAACTGTGACGTTTCAAACACTAGAACACACTGCTGTCACGTGACCCCAGTTATCATTTCAGAAATCTACTTTTGTGTAAAACTGTCTCAACCGAGTCATGAGAAACGAAATTGTGGTATTTATTTTTCCTAGTATGGTAGTCAATGGGTGACGAGATCTGCTTGGTTACAAACATTCTTCCAAAATATATTCCTTAAATTAAGAAATTCATACAGGTTTGGAACAACTTTAGGGGGAGTAAATGATGACATAATTTTCATTTTTGGGTGAACTCTCCCTTTAAGAACTCCATCATGTTTAAGAACCTTCAAATGTGTGGAACTTTCCATTACATGCAGAACTGAAAGACGAATCACACACTGATTCTGGAATCAAAATATTTAATAAGTACATAACAAGTATTATACCATGTATAAAATTTGGAATCACAATTCGAAGCGATGTCTCTGCTGGGACCGCAGGTCAAAGTTGCCACACTGAAAGAGCGAACGGTGAGAGTCGAACAGTAACGCAGTGACAGTCGGAAAATAAACGCGCCATCAGAATCTTCAGTAATAAGTGCAAGAAAACATAAAACACCACAGTAAAGCTGAAGCAGAGCAGAAGAGCGAGAGAAAACAGCCAAGATCACAGACGAGAGGAAACCAAAGAGACCGTATATTCTGTGTTTGTATAATCTTTAAACATTTTACATTTGCATTTCCTGAAAAACAAAAGCATAAATCTTTTGAGAAAAAGGACGTCACCACAAAAAGAGGACAAACAGGCCAAGCAACGAACAACAAACGGTGAACATGAACGGCCCCGTCCGACACTTCAGCTCAGATTTCACCTCGAAACGAACATTCGGCTGGAAGGAAAACTGCACATTTACAGATCTGGAGCGATTCGGACAGATTCTCCACCTCATTAGACCAGCGAATAAAAAGATTCTGTCATTCAATTCTGTTCTCATGACACCCGTCAACAACATCCGGCTCATAATTCACTACAAAATGAATTTAAAATGGAAATGAAGCCTGTTTTAAAGGCCGTTAGGATACTGACATTATTCTCATGATATTTAAACACATTTTACCCCCATTAATATAATGCCAAAAAATTATTAAATTGTATTTATATATTTAAAATATTAAAAGTACATATATAAAAATGATACATATTAAAACATTTACACATTGTATTTGTTGCACTGCCACTAATGCTTGATTTAATAACAAAAATCTGTTTTACAGTAATCTAAAGAGACTAATGAGAAATAAAAACATCTGGACACATTAATAAGAATTTGGGATGAAATGTGTTTGTGCGTCACTATATTTCTTTGTGCATAATATTTTTTTGGGGGGTGAAATATGAGGCGATGTGTTTCTGACAGGATTCACGGGGAGCGTTCGCTTCTAACACAACATTAGATTTACTGATTCAGAGGAGTTTGTCGTTTCTGGTTGATCTGAACTCTTGATTCGCAGTCGTTCCAGATGTGATGATGTTCATGATGTCTTTCTTCGGCAGGGCCGGGATGGAGACATGATCGAGTCCCAGCATCCGTTGGGTTTGCGGTCATGTGACACAAATGTCAGGCTGGTGCTGATGGGAGATTGTGTTTGTGTGTGTGTGTGTGTGAGACGCTTGTGCGGAGAGCAGATCTTTGTCCGTATGTACTGGATCAGACTCATCGTCCTTTGCTGTAACCGGGGAAAAACTGATCCAGGAGCAGCTGGAGGGTTTTGTTGAGGGTCATGGCGTAGTCTTTGCCCAGGTCGTGGCGGCAGGCGGGGCAGGTGAAGACCTCTGCACGAAACGACCTCTGCAGACACGTCTGGAGAACACCAACACAACACCGTTACTGACACTTGATTATATCAAAGTCTCAGCTTTCAAATTCAGTTTTATCACTAAATTCAGTCAATTAATGTGTTTTTGTGTCTCTTTAATGTGTGGTGACCAATCACTGTAGAGCCTCAGTTGAATCGATCATACAGTGTACAGTGATGATCGACAGATGTTATGATGGTACAGTGATGATCGACAGATGTTATGATCATACAGTGATGATTGATAGATGGTATGATGGTACAGTGATGATCAACAGATGTTATGATTGATGATCAACAGATGTTATGATGGTACAGTGATGATCGACAGATGTTATGATCGTACAGTGATGATCAACAGATGTTATGATCGTACAGTGATGATCGACAGATATTATGACTGTACAGTGATGATTGCAGATGTTATGATGGATGATTGGCAGATGTTATGATGGTACAGTGATGATTGAGAAATGTTACAATGGTACAGTTATGACTGCAGATGTTATGATCATAATTACTGCCAGATGTTGTTTGTACAGTGATGACTGACAGATGTTATGAAGGTACAGTGATTGCAGATGTTATGATCGTACAGTGATGATTGACATGTTATGATCATACAGTGATTGCAGACGTTATGATCATACAGTGATGATTGCAGATGTTATGATCATACAGTGATAATTGCAGATGTTTTGATCGTACAGTGATGATTGCAGATGTTTTGATCGTACAGTGATGCTTGCAGATGTTATGATCATAATTATTGCCAGATGTTTGTACAGTGATGACGGACAGATGTTACGCAGGTACAGTGATTGCAGATGTTATGATCGTACAGTGATGATTGACATGTTAGGTTCATACACTGATGATTGACATGTTATGATCATACAGTAATTGCAGATGTTATGATCGTACAGTGATGATTGCAGTTGTTGTGATCGTACAGTGATGATTGCAGATGTTGTGATCATACAGTGATGATTGCAGATGTTATGATCGTACAGTGATGATTGACATGTTATGATCGTACAGTGATGATTGCAGTTGTTGTGATCGTACAGTGATGATTGCAGATGTTATGATCGTACACTGATGATTGACATGTTATGATCATACAGTGATGACTGACATGTTATGATCATACAGTGATGACTGACATGTTATGATCATACAGTGATGATTGCAGATGTTATGATCATACAGTGATGATTGCAGATGTTATGATCGTACACTGATGATTGACATGTTATGATCATACAGTGATGACTGACATGTTATGATCATACAGTGATGACTGACATGTTATGATCATACAGTGATGATTGCAGATGTTATGATCGTACAGTGATGATTGACATGTTATGATCGTACAGTGATGATTGCAGTTGTTGTGATCGTACAGTGATTGCAGATGTTATGATCGTACAGTGATGATTGCAGATGTTATGATCGTACACTGATGATTGACATGTTATGATCATACAGTGATGACTGACATGTTATGATCATACAGTGATGACTGACATGTTATGATCATACAGTGATGACTGACATGTTATGATCATACAGTGATGATTGCAGATGTTATGATCGTACAGTGATGATTGCAGATGTTTTGATCGTACAGTGATGATTGCAGATGTTATGATCATAATTATTGCCAGATGTTTGTACAGTGATGACGGACAGATGTTATGAAGGTACAGTGATTGCAGATGTTATGATCGTACAGTGATGATTGCAGATGTTATGATCGTACAGTGATGATTGACGTTATGATCGTACACTGATGATTGACATGTTATGATCATACAGTGATGACTGACATGTTATGATCATACAGTGATGATTGCAGATGTTATGATCATACAGTGATGATTGGCATGTTATGATCGTACAGTGATGATTGCAGATGTTATGATCGTACAGTCATGATTGCAGATGTTGTGATCATACAGTGATGATTGCAGATGTTATGATCATAATTATTGCCAGATGTTGTTTGTACAGTGATGACAGACAGATGTTATGAAGGTACAGTGATTGCAATGTTATGATCGTACAGTGATGATTGCAGATGTTATGATCGTACAGTGATGATTGACATGTTATGATCGTACACTGATGATTGACATGTTATACAGTGACTGCAGATGTTATGATCATACAGTGATGATTGCAGATGTTATGATCGTACAGTGATGACTGCAGATGTTGTGATCGTACAGTGAGGATTGCAGATGTTATGATCGTACAGTGATGATTGCAGATGTTATGATCGTACACTGATGATTGACGTTATGATCATACAGTGATGACTGACATGTTATGATCATACAGTGATGACTGACATGTTATGATCATACAGTGATGACTGACATGTTATGATCATACAGTGATGATTGCAGATGTTATGATCGTACAGTCATGATTGCAGATGTTGTGATCATACAGTGATGATTGCAGATGTTATGATCATAATTATTGCCAGATGTTGTTTGTACAGTGATGACAGACAGATGTTATGAAGGTACAGTGATTGCAATGTTATGATCGTACAGTGATGATTGCAGATGTTATGATCGTACACTGATGATTGACATGTTATGATCGTACACTGATGATTGACATGTTATACAGTGACTGCAGATGTTATGATCATACAGTGATGATTGCAGATGTTATGATCGTACAGTGATGACTGCAGATGTTGTGATCGTACAGTGATGATTGCAGATGTTATGATCGTACAGTGATGATTGACATGTTATGATCGTACAGTGATGATTGCAGATGTTATGATCGTACACTGATGATTGACGTTATGATCATACAGTGATGACTGACATGTTATGATCATACAGTGATGACTGACATGTTATGATCATACAGTGATGATCAACAGATGTTGTGATCGTACAGTGATGATTGACAGATGTGTTCATCACAAACCTTGCAGACATTGTGCGAACAATCGGTGGTGACGGGCTGGAAGGATAATTCCTGACAACACACGCACATGAACAGCTGCTCCACCTTACGCAGGAAGTTCTGCAGGACAACAGGAAGTGATGTGTCAGGGTATCCATGGCAACAGCAGTATTTTAACAGTCAAGGTGCAGAACTCCACACAGTCTTATTTAATATTATAGTTTTATAGTTTTTTTTTTAGTTTCTAAAAGTAAGTGTGCACTGCAAAAAATGCTGTTCTTACTTAGAGTTTTTGTCTTGTTTCTAGTCAAAATATCTTAAAGTTCTTAAATCAAGAAGCATTTTCTTGACAAGTAAAAATTATTTTCTTGTTTTCAGAAAAGGTAAGTCAAAATTAAGTGCGTTTTACCTTAAAACAAGCAAAATAATCTGCCAGTGGGGTAAGCAAAATAATCTTATATCAAACCAAAAATAAGATATATAATCTTGTTTTCAGTTTGGATTAAGATTATTTTGCTTGTTTTAAGGAAAAACTCACTTAATTTTGACTTATTTTTCCTAAAAACAAGAAAATAAATTTTATTTGTCAAGAAAATGTTTCTGGATTTAAGAATTTTTAGATATTTGGACTGGAAACGACAAAAATTGCCAGCATTTTTTGCAGTGTGTGTGTGTTTGTGTGATCGTGTGTACCGGTCCCTCCTTGAGGAAGCTCAGCGCTTCGTCCCACAGCTTCCTGTTGGGTTCGTCTTCCTGTATCAGACTCCGCTGCTGTTCTGATAGAACAAATGATTCCACTTCCTTCAGACGCTTCACCTGTGGCTCCTCCTGCTCCTCGCACACACCTGACAGACACACACACACATTTATGTAGATGCATAAACAAACAGAAGCACACACACACACACACACACTCACACAGGTGATGTGTGACCGTACTTGTGTTGTCTTCTTCAGGAGCGTCTGGACTGCCATTGCTCTGAAGCTCTTCCTCCATGTTCACCTCAGGCTTCTCATCCTCTTCCTCCTGGACTCTCTTGGACGGGCGTGTGGATCGGGGTCGACCCCTCTTCCTGCCCCGCGTGGAGCTGCCCACCGCTCGAACCGTCGCCTCTCGCTTCGTCTTATTGGCCATGGCCTCCAGATAACCAGGAGGATACTGAGGCACAGACAGATATAGCCAGTCATTATAATAAGACTGCAAAAAGCTTTTTCCCCACTCGCAGCTCACAGACAACACACACACTCCCTCGCTCACACACAATACCTGACTAAGGTGTGTGTCCTCACCTGGACTTTGAGGCCCAGTTTTTTGCTGCGCTCCATTCCTTCAGGAGTCCACGGCGCCGGCTCCATGTCATCCCGCCGCAGCAGGTACCGCCACACCAGGAAGCCGCACTTCCCGATCTCCGGCCAGTACTTCACCACCTGAACACAGCACAGTTTTCAGACGAGTCTGACGAGGCAGTGCAGCGGTTCTCTGCTAACATCACGTTTCCATAGTGACGAATGATGCAACGACGTTTTGAAAAAAGAACTTCATTTGAAGTGCTGAAGTGTTCAGATCACCGTGGCTCTGAGTAAATAATACTAATACAATTTGCATTCACAATTCATTGAGTTTTATACTTATTTTTATTTATTTTCATTAACTGTCAAATAACTGTATATTTAATTAAACACAAAAGTAGTATGAGAGAAGCAGCTTGTGGATGATGTCATGTTTATGAATAGCATTACATAACATATATGTGAGAAACTGAGATTAATGTTCCTGTGATAATTTATTCACAGCTAAACATCAGCATGAACACAGACCATTATTCACAGTGAGGAGCTTCATTTACCTGTGTGAGTGTGATTTCAGAGAGTGTGTGTGTTTGTGTATGTGTGTGTGTGTGTGAGAGAGAGAGTGTGTGTGATTTCAGAGTGTGTGTGTGATTTCAGAGAGTGTGTGTGTCTGTGTATGTGTGTGTGTGTGAGAGAGAGAGTGTGTGTGATTTCAGAGAGTGTGTGTGTCTGTGTATGTGTGTGTGAGAGAGAGAGTGTGTGTGATTTCAGAGTGTGTGTGTGATTACAGAGAGTGTGTGTGTTTGTGTATGTGTGTGTGAGAGAGAGTGTGTGTGATTTCAGAATGTGTGTGTGTGTGTGTGATTTCAGAGAGTGTGTGTGATTACAGAGAGTGTGTGTGTCTGTGTATGTGTGTGTGAGAGAGAGAGTGTGTGTGATTTCAGAGTGTGTGTGTGTGATTTCAGAGTGTGTGTGTGAGTGTGATTTCAGAGTGTGTGTGTGTGATTTCAGAGAGTGTGTGTGATTTCAGAATGTGTGTGTGTGAGAGAGAGAGTGTGTGTGATTTCAGAGAGTGTGTGTGATTACAGAGAGTGTGTGTGTTTGTGTATGTGTGTGAGAGAGAGAGTGTGTGTGATTTCAGAGAGTGTGTGTGATTACAGAGAGTGTGTGTGTCTGTGTATGTGTGTGTGAGAGAGAGAGTGTGTGTGATTTCAGAGTGTGTGTGTGATTTCAGAGAGTGTGTGTGTTTGTGTATGTGTGTGTGAGAGAGAGAGTGTGTGTGATTTCAGAGTGTGTGTGTGATTTCAGAGAGTGTGTGTGTCTGTGTATGTGTGTGTGTGTGTGAGAGAGTGTGTGTGATTTCAGAGTGTGTGTGTGTGTGTGTGATTTCAGAGTGTGTGTGTGTGATTTCAGAGTGTGTGATTTCAGAGTGTGTGTGTGAGATTTCAGAGTGTGTGTGTGTGTGTGTGTGTGATTTCAGAGAGTGTGTGTGATTTCAGAGTGTGTGTGTGTGTGATTTCAGAGTGTGTGTGTGTGATTTCAGAGAGTGTGTGTGTGTGATTTCAGAGAGTGTGTGTGTGTGTGTGATTTCAGTGTGTGTGTGTGTGTATGTGTGATTTCAGTGTGTGTGTGTGTATGTGTGATTTCAGAGAGTGTGATTTCAGAGAGTGTGTGTGTGATTTCAGTGTGTGTGTGTGTATGTGATTTCAGTGTGTGTGTGTGTGTGTATGTGTGATTTCAGAGAGTGTGATTTCAGAGAGTGTGTGTGTGTGTGTGATTTCAGAGAGTGTGTGTGTTTTCAGAGTGTGTGTATGTGATTTCAGTGTGTGTGTGTATGTGTGATTTCAGTGTGTGTGTGTATGTGTTATTTCAGAGAGTGTGTGTGTGTGTGTGATTTCAGAGAGTGTGTGTGTGTGTGTGATTTCAGTGTGTGATTTCAGAGTGTGTGTGTGTGTTTTCAGAGTGTGTGTATGTGATTTCAGTGTGTGTGTATGTGTGATTTCAGAGTGTGTGTGTGATTTCAGAGTGTGTGTGTGTGTGTGTGATTTCAGTGTGTGATTTCAGAGTGTGTGTGTGTGTGTGTGTGTGTGAGTTCAGTGTGTGATTTCAGAGTGTGTGTGTGTTTTCAGAGTGTGTGTATGTGATTTCAGTGTGTGTGTATGTGTGATTTCAGAGAGTGTGTGTGTGATTTCAGAGAGTGTGTGTGTGATTTCAGTGTGTGATTTCAGTGTGTGATTTCAGAGTGTGATTTCAGAGTGTGTGTATGTGTGATTTCAGAGAGTGTGTGTGTGATTTCAGAGAGTGTGTGTGTGATTTCAGTGTGTGATTTCAGAGTGTGATTTCAGAGTGTGTGTGTGATTTCAGAGTGTGTGTGTGATTTCAGAGTGTGTGTGATTTCAAAGTGTGTGTGTGTGTGATTTCAGAGAGTGTGTGTGATTTCAGAGAGTGTGTGTACCTTATAAATGCCATCATAGCGGTTTCCCTCCTCCGGTGCGTATTTGCTGATTCTTCGGCCCTTTGAGCTGCGGATCACTCTCACTGGTTTTCCCGCCCGCCAGTTGCGTGACTCCGCCCCGTCCTTGTCATTCAGGGGAGCGTCACAGTTCAGTGCCAGAGCCCTGAGAGGTCAGAGGTCAACAAGAAACACGTACAGCCACATTATACATGCATTTGAGAAACATCAGAGACGCCACAGGATCACCTGTTCATGTGCGTGAGCGTCTGATCGAACGAGTGCTCGCCGATTCGCTTGTTTCCCGAAAGGTCGCGACCTCCGCTGCCGGTGTAGGTGAACTCATCGCCCCGATCCTGAAAACATCCCAACATCCCACAGGTTTATCAGCAAAGTTCTGATCATGTTTGCATATGAAATAATACTGATCTAAAACAAACACTCACAACTTCGTCCTCGAATCCCCCAGCGAGCACCAGCGAGTACGAGCCGTCGTTACTGCGGCCGTGGATCCCGCCGACATGAGGCCTGTGGACGCCCGCCTCGCTCACCTGACCACACAAACACATTTAACACCTTCACAATGAGCCCGTTCCCAGAATGCCCTGCTCCGGAGCAAATCTCCTCACCTGAACACGGAACTTCCACGTGGTTCCGACGGGAACGCCAGGAACTGGGCCGTAGTGATTGGAGGGGACGATGGTGCATTCTTTAGTGCGGCCCACACACGCCATACCCTAAAACACACACACACACACACACACGTCACTGTTACATCATCACACTACATGTCAATCTCTTTGAAGTTTTCCTGCTTAAATGTTGATTATTCTCCTCATATTCTCCATTGTTCAGCTCCTCTCTTCCCAGTCTGTCAGTAACGCTCTGTTTAGTTCCTGTCTCTATGAAGCCCCTCCTTCTGAAAAGCACAATGTGCTCTGATTGGTCGGCTGGAGCGGTGTGTTGTGATTGGTGTTTGGGAAATGTCCCGCCCCTTACCATAACCGCCAGTTTCAACACACTACTAACTAACTCAAGCAGGCCCCGCCCCTTTATTCTGCGTACGACTTGGGTGGGAATTATTTCATTATAATTACGTCGTCTGCTGAAGTCGAAGCATCGTGTGTGTCCGCACACACACTCTTGTACCTGCTTTCCCACAATGCCTCAGCGCTCGTAAACGCAGCTCAGCGGGACTCTGGCGCTCAGCTGGTTTCTCTCAGAGTAAATGAGCGTCTGAAGCTGCTCAAGCTCTTATTCTTTACACAAACAGCCTTTGATCTGCAGATGAAGCTCACGCTCTCCATGTTCTTTGAGTTACACAGCCGTTATTAATCAACAGACGCATCACTAAACAATCTGTCTGAATGCAGCAGCCGCTGGTACAGCACCGCAACACACACACACACACACGTACATGTTCTCAAGTTAACTCATCTGCTTTTGCATACAGGTTTTGAGAAATTCATTAAAAGAAATTTGGGGGATTTGGTTAAAAGTAATGTGACAGAGAAAATGAAGGAAGATAAGTTGTGATGTGTGCGTATAAACACAGCAGGATAACGTGTGTGTGTGAGTGCGAGTGTGTGTGTGTGTGCACGTTTTCATGATTTATGAGGACACAAGTTTGTATAATGACATGGGTATTACACTGGTATTACGACGTAAACATGAACTATGAAATTTAAAAACATACTAAAAATTAAAAGACAATGTTTTATTAAAAATATAAAAATGCAGACAGTTTCCTGTGATGGGTCGGTTTAGGGGTAGAGGTAGTGTAGGGGAGAGAATGTACAGTTAAAAACCATTACGCCTATGGAGAAACCTGTGTGTGTGTGTGTGTGTGTGTGTGAGAGAGAGTGTGAGGGTGTGCAAGTGTGTGTGAGTGTATGTGTGCGAGAGCGTGAGTGTGTGAGTGCGTGTGTGAAAGTGCATATGTGAGTGTGTGTGTGTGAGTGCGTATGTGTGCTAGTGCGTGTCAGTGTGTGTGCGTGTGTGTGCGTGTGTATGAAAGTGCATGTGTGAGTGCGTGTGCATATGTGTGCTAGAGTGCGTGTCAGTGTGTGTATGTGTGTGCGAGTGTGTGTGTGTGTGTGTGCGAGAGCGTGTGTGTGTGAGAGTGCGTGTGTGTATGAAAGTGTATGTGTGAGTGTGTGTGTGTATGTGTGCTAGAGTGCGAGTGCGTGTGAGTGTGTGTATGAGAGCGTGTGAGTGTGTGCAAGTGCGTGTGTATGAAAGTGCATGTGTGAGTGCGTGTGCGTATGTGTGCTAGAGTGCATGTCAGTGTGTGTGCGAGTGTGTGTGTGTGCGAGAGTGCGTGTGTGTATGAAAGTGCATGTGTGAGTGCGTGTGCATATGTGTGCTAGAGTGCGTGTCAGTGTGTGTATGTGTGTGCGAGTGTGTGTGTGTGTGTGTGCGAGAGCGTGTGTGTGTGAGAGTGCGTGTGTGTATGAAAGTGTATGTGTGAGTGTGTGTGTGTATGTGTGCTAGAGTGCGAGTGCGTGTGAGTGTGTGTATGAGAGCGTGTGAGTGTGTGCAAGTGCGTGTGTATGAAAGTGCATGTGTGAGTGCGTGTGCGTATGTGTGCTAGAGTGCATGTCAGTGTGTGTGCGAGTGTGTGTGTGTGCGAGAGTGCGTGTGTGTATGAAAGTGTATGCGTGAGTGCGTGTGTGTATGTGTGCTAGAGTGCATGTCAGTGTGTGTGCGAGTGTGTGTGTGTGCGAGAGTGCGTGTGTGTATGAAAGTGTATGTGTGAGTGTGTATGTGTGCTAGAGTGCGTGTCAGTGTGTGTGCGAGTGCGTGTATGAGAGCGTGTGAGTGTGTGCGAGTGCGTGTGTATGAAAGTGCATGTGTGAGTGCGTGTGCGTATGTGTGCAAGTGTGTGTGTGCGCGTATGTGTGTGTGCGAGTGAGTGTGTGAGAGTGCGAGTGTGTGAGTGCATGCGAGCGTGTGTGTGAATGTGTGTGCGGGAGTTAACGACTGCACGTGTGCGAGTGTGCAAGTGTGTGAATGCATGTGTGTGTGCAAGTGTGTGTGCTTATGTGAGAATGTGTGTGTGTCTCACCTTGCCCCAGTCTCTCTGGCTCTCTGTTGTGGCTGACGGCATCTTGGATTTCTTCTTGCTTGTTCTGAGTTTCTCTCCAGCTTTCACAACCTCACTGCTGTCATTCTTACAGGTGGGACAATACCTGCACAACACACACACACACACACACACACACACAGTCATAATGGTTCAGCAGCTCACCTGCATCACAGTACATGTGACAAAATCCATTCACATAATAAAGAGAGAGTTTGTGACGTAAGATACACTGATGAACATTACTAAACTGAAGCAGGGACAGAAATGAACAGGGCCTCGGGACAAAAATGCATTCAAAATGAACAAAAACGCCCCCAAATTCAAGATAAGGAGGTAAATAATACCCCTCCACAAATTGTATTTAATGTTAAAATGAATGAGTGTCCACTGCAGCATTACATTCAGATCCAAGATTTACGTGATGTTTTTTGCAGCGTTGAGCATTATAACCAATCACACACATCTCTGTTGAGTGTATGAATGCAATGGCCAATCAGAGGCGTTTTAGTCACCAGTGATGAAGAAACTGCTGCTTACTCACTCACTCACTGAAATTAAAAACATTAATCATCATTATTACATCATCAAGAGCAATAATCAACAATAATGATGTCATAATACTGCAGTTCTGTTCTGAAATGAATGGAAACTTTGGAAAAGTCCAAAGTAAAAAAATCAATGGAAAAGTTCATTTGTGACCCTGGACGGAGCTGTTTCGAGCACTGGCCGTGGAGTGTGTGTGTGTGTGTGTGTGTGTGTGTGTGTGTGTGTCTCACCAGTCTTCGTCCTCAGGTATGGAGGACAGCGGCGGGTTCAGGCAGTAAATGTGAAACGCCATGTTACACTCGTCACAGAGCAGCTGCATGTGAGCGTCCTGCTTCCCTCCGCACACGCAGCACGAGCAGAAGCGGCACTCCGCGTCCGGATCCGCCTTACAGTGTTTACACTCCGGACCGCTCTTACCTGACACACATCACACACATTACACACGCAATACTTCACAATCAACACAACACCCATGTGACTCAACGGAGAGCGTACGTTTGAACGGCCCGTCCGCCGCAGACAGCGCAGGCGCTCCGGGTTTCTCTATCCTGTAAATCTCATCCAGAAACTGCAGCTTACAGTCACCAATCACATCGCTCGGACCTCTGAAAGAGCCAATCACAGCAGGAGGTTACAGTGACATCATCTGCACTCACTGAAATCCTCTGTAGTGAAGAGCGAGCGCTCACCCCAGCAGAATCTTCACGTGGATCTCTTTGTTGGTGCGCGAGACGGCGTTCAGGGACGTGATCTCGGCGTCGTACCAGAAGCCTCGTTCCTCGGGAAGCTCCAGGTTGTAGTTGACCATCACCACGTCACCCACCTGCAGCTGGTCGAAGCGCAGCAGAGTTCTGGCCCGCGGCCGCACGTCATCCGGGTTCATCGCCACCACGCCGTTCTCGGGGTAACTGAAAACAAAGACCATCATCGTCATCATCTTCATCAACGCCAACATCTACAAAAGAATCAACCCAACCATCACGTTTAACTAGTGACTGACCCATCAATGGCTGATAGAAACACAACATCATCATGTGCCACTAACGTCACCAAACAGAACTGCAATAATGACTGTTTTCAAACAGGTTTCGTGAACACTGCCCTCTTCTGCCATTGGTCAGTCAAACTGATAGCCCCGCCCCCAAACTCACTCCATTGGTTGACTCAGAATCAGCTTAAACCAAAAGATCAATGTTCTGAAAGCATCACAGAGTCACAAGAAAAATCAACTACAAACGGTTTATTTAATTTGACGGTTTCCTAAACCTGGGTTCACGAGTTGATGAAAAACTAATTAAATCATAAAAATATATAAAAATAAATAAATAAGAAAAATATTAAATAAAAACATTACTAAAAAAAAATCTAATTGAATCATAAAAACGTCAAATAAAAATAAATCATTTTAAAACAAAAACAATCTAAATAAAACACCTGCTAAAAATTAAATCACAAAAATGTCAAATAAAAAGTAAAAAAAAAAAAAAAAATAGTAAAATACTTTCATAATATTAAAATAAAAACTATCAAAATAAAACACTTACTAAAAATAAATTATAAAAATGTTAAATTAAAATAAATTATATATATTATATATACTAAAACAATATATAAAATATATCATATAGAAATAATCCAAATAAAACACTTTATATAAATTGTCAAATTAAAATAAATATTTTTAAAACATAAATAATCAAAATCAGAACTTGCTAAAAATTAATTAAATCATAAAAATGTAAAATCAAAATCATTTTAAAATAAAAAACAAATAAGAAAAATATAAAATAAAAACATTACTTAAAAAAAAAATCACAAAAAATATATTGTTTTAGATAAATCAATACTAAAATATATTATTTCATAAATTGTCAAATTTAAAATGAAATCTAATTGAATCATAAAAATGTCAAATAAAAATAAAACAATCTAAATAAAACACTTGCTAAAAATTTATTAAATCACAAAAATGTCACATAAAAAGTAAAAAAAAATAAAAAAAATAAAATCATAAAAATACCTCCATAATATTCAAATAAAAACAAAAATCAAAATAAAACAATTACTAAAAATAAATGATAAAAATGTTAAATTAAAATAAATAATATATATATTATATATACTAAAACAATATATAAAACATATCATATAAAAATAATCCAAATAAAACACTTTATATAAATTGTCAAATTAAAATAAATATTTTTAAAACATAAATAATTAAAATCAGAACTTGCTAAAAAATACCAAATAGACTAGTCAAAATAAAACACTTGCTAAAAATTAATTAAACCATAAAAATGTAAAATCAAAATCATTTTAAAATAATAAAAAAAAAAAAACAATGAAACTGAACATTTGCTAAAAAAGATGATACTTTATTGGTAGATCTGCACGTCATGTGACCATTAACTGACATCAGAGAAACCTGAACATGTGAATGTGATGATAAATTGTTGAAATATTAACTTAATTATTTCAGCTGAAATGTGAAGACATCAAGAAAGTATGAAACAGATCACATATAATCTGCCGTCCATCAGACTCCTCGATCTCTACATATCGACAAACGAGTTCTTCTGAGTCTCAGAGGAAAATTAAGCCACATGACATCACTCTGAACAAAAGAGCCACATCAGAACGAGCCGACGAACACGAATCTCCTGAAGATAAACACGTTACATCAATGATGTCACAAGGTCACGTCCTCAATAACCCAATAAAGACGAGTGAATCAGGGCTGTGAAGCACGCAGGTCTCCAGCGATGAACTGCGGCTGAATTTCTGTCTCAAACGCGACGCCATTTTGAGGAGCAGCAACACACAGACGAGTTTCAGAAAACATCTGCTGGAAGAAACTGTTTTTCACGTTCGCTCTGACCGAATTCACGCTCAGTAACATCTGTTGAAAACACACACACTCTGAACACACCATCACATGAGAGACACAGACAGCAGACGTGAAGATTATGAGTGGAAAGCGTGTGTGAGCGGACGACGGACAGAGACAGACGGATTGTGTAACCTGTCTCTGTTTGTTTGTGTTTCTGTCTGTCTTCATCCGTCTCTCTGTCTGGATCTGGTCTCACTCTTCTGCTGCTCGACACGCTCATGTTCTGAATATCAATATCACACACACACACACACACACACGGAGCAGCAGGAAAAACCTAGTGTGTGTGTGTGTGTGTGTGTTTCTTCAGCTACGGCTCGTCTGACCCTGTGGACTGTAGAAAATAAACTACAACACGTTTCACATTCTACTAATAACATCTCAATTATTGTTTATCACGCACTGTTAATGGTTGATGTTTATCGTATGATGAAGCATGAACTCATTAAACAGCAGGAGAAAGTACCCTACTTCTGAAGTGTGCATACCATGGACACTTTACTATCCCATCAGGCCACACGACTGAAGGTCACATGATGATGACAACATGGCGAATCTAGTTACTTTCATACTTTACAAAAACATATTTTTTTAGCAGTTGTTTCTACATGATGCGCAGAACGTTCAGTTTTCGACCCGATCGAGTTTTGAGCTACACTGACGTCCTCCTTCTTTCTTGATCTCTTTGTTGTTTCTGACAGCAGCTGTTGTTCATCTAAACAGTTCTTCAGCTTCTTCAACAGACTACAAATCACATCTAATATATTAAACACACACAATCATATTCAATATCATACTAATATGATGATGACCGTAAGACCACATGAACTCACAATTTAACTTTCTTCATCTGAGCTTCGTGTTATTGTGAACGATTCATCACTGAACGCTATTATAAAGAAATCTGCTTTAATGACGGCAAAGCTGCTTGTTTTCACACGTTATGAGCGCGAGCAGATTAAAATAATTGACCGTGACTCTTTTTGTTTTAAGAATGGAATGTCTTTCCAAACAACAGATGTTTTGGGGACAAAAAAAAAATGTGATGCTAGTTTTTCATGGTTTTTAGCATTTAAACAAACAAACAAACATTATTATTTTAACATGAAAAATTTATTTGTTTAAAAAAAAAGAAATCATTTTAAATATTAATATATATTTTTAAAGTTGAATGGGAATAAATAAATGTTTAAATAATAATATTATTTATTAAAATCTAATTTTAAATATTTAAAAAAATTAATATATAAAAAACAAAATAAAAAAATATGATGTGGGGACAAAATTAAAAAGTATAAAATCAGTTTACATGTTTTTAAGTTTAAAAAAAAATTAAATTAAATTAATATTTACAATGATTTCGAGGGTTTTTTAAATTAATTAATTTAATGTAGTTGTGGAGACAAAATAAAAAGTATGATGTTATTGTATATGTTTTTAGTTTAGCATTTAAATAAATAATATTATTTAAACATGCTTCATTTTATTTAGCATTTAAATTTAAAATCCAACAACAGTTATTTTGGGGACAAAAAAAAATGTGATGCTAGTTTTTCATGGTTTTTAGCATTTAAACAAACAAACAAACAAACATTATTATTTTAACATGAAAAATTTATTTGTTTAAAAAAAAAGAAATCATTTTAAATATTAATATATATTTTTAAAGTTGAATGGGAATAAATAAATAAATAATATTATTTATTAAAATCTGATTTTAAATATTTAAAAAATGAATATATAAAAAAACAAAATTAAAAAATATGATATCAGTTTACATGTTTTTAAGTTTTTAACAAAAGCAAACAAAAAGATGTAATTAAATTAAATTAATATTCACAATGATTTCAAAGGTTTTTTAAATTAATTAATTTAATGTAGTTGTGGAGACAAAATAAAAAGTATGATGTTATTGTATACGTTTTTAGTTTAGCATTTAAATAAATAATATTATTTAAACATGCTTTATTTTATTTAGCATTTAAATTTAAAATCCAACAACAGTTATTTTGGGGACAAAATAAATAAAAAATGATGTCAGTTTACATGTTTTTAAGTTATAAATAAATAAATATTATTCAAATTAGTTGTATTTATTTAAAAAAAATAAGGCTTTAGATTATTTTAAATATTGTAAGATGTCAGGTTTTTAAATTATTAACATTTAAATAAATAAATATTATTATTTACTCTTTTTAATTTATATTTATGTTAAAAACCGAAGACAAATAATTAAATAAAAAAGATTATACAAGTTTGGTGAACTCTGTCAGATTACATATTTTGTTTTTAGCATTTAAATAAACAAATAATATTATTTAAATTAGTTTTATTTTATGTTTATTTTGAGAAATAATTTTAAATATTAAAATAAATATTTTTGAAAACCCCTGCTCTGAATGAAATCAAATCACTTTTATTTAAGCGCAGGTTGCCAGCGGAGCCGTTTCCGTACGAGGCAGTGATGAAGCCAGTCAGGATGCAGGTGTGGAATGATCTGAGGATGTTGAGGCCCATTCCAAACTTCCTCAGGCGCCTGAGGAAAAATCTGCTTTCTTCAGCACTTGATATGTGTGAGCTGACCATGTGAGATCCTCAGTGATGTGAACACCAAGGAACTCAAAGCTGTTGACCCGCTCCACAGGTGTCCCATTAATGGGGATGTGTTCTCCTGAAATCCGGCACCAGCTCCTTTGTCCTGCTTCACAGCGAGGTTATCAGGCACTGTGGAATTGAAGCTGAGCCGTAGTCCACAAACAGCATCATCGGTGGAGCGGTTGCCACAGTATGAGAACTGTAGTGGATCAAGTGAAGCCGGAAACACAGAGTCTATGATCAGCTTCTCGAAACACTTTCTGAAGATGGGTTCAAGAGCAACAGGGCACCAGTCATTCAAGCATGTGATTTCAGCTTGTTTTGGCCTGGGCATAATGATGGATGTTTCAAAGCACGAGGAAACCGCAGACAGAAAGAGGGAGAGGCTGAAGACGTCTGTAAAAACCCTTGATAATTGGTCCACGCATGCTCTGAGTACACGGCCTGGAATGCCATCCGGACCCGCAGCCTTGCAGATATTCACCCGTCGGAGGGATCAGGTTACGGAGAGTGTACTGACCGAGAGCTCTGTCTGTGTGGGCGGTGTTGGGAGCTTCGAGCGGAGAAACTGTTGAGCCCGTCCGGTAGAGAGGCAGCGATGTTCACAGTGGCGTGATTATTCCCTTTAAAGTTTGTGATGTTGTTGGTGTTAAATTGTCCTAAACATTCTATTGCATGGCGTCTTTCATGGTTTTTCTTTTAAAGGGGTCATAAATTTAGAAATCATCTTTTCCTTGAGCTTTTGATAAATAGGAGGTCATCGTACTATAAGAACATCCTGTAACTTTCAGAACTGAAAACTTCCTTGTTAGTCCAATAAAAGCTTTTATTGACACCAGACCCAGAGAACGACTGATCCTGTCATAGATAGGTGAAGCTCCGCCTCCGCAGAAGAAATCAACACCCACTTCATCATTGCAACATTAGCCCCGCCCACTGGTGTGTCAGTGAGATGAGGAGGAGACAGGACTGAAATAACAATAAGGATCCTAATGCAGGAATATGGTTATTTATTTTCAACAATGTGAATGTCTCAGTTGAGCTTTATTTATTTGTATTCGGTACATTTCACTGTGGATTCTTTGGTAAATCAATCGCATTTCAGCGCAAACAGACTTTTACGATATGGACTCGACAGTAATGCAACAACATGTGAGTAACTGTGTTAATTCTAATGCCTGATCTGATATTAATGATTCATGTACAGTCAGATGATCTTTGTCTGTGTGTCAGTAAATCAAACCAGTGACGCTCAACTTCACCTTGTTTCTCTTCGTAGGATGAAAATAATCTGTTATTCAAATGGTGATTATATTATATAAGGAACGCTCCCTTTACAATCACTGGAGCTGTCAATCAAACAGCAGGAGTTTATCAGTGACTGAGTTCTGCCAAAACTCCCGTTTTATTCAACGAATCTCTTAGTTACATCGCATTTGCACTGTTAGTTATGATGAAAGCATTCGTTGGTGTGCAGAAATTGAGTTTCAATGACGAGATCACTGCTTTCATGATCTCAACAACACGTCTGTGATCGACTACAATGATCATCACTGCAACCTTTCATGCCACGATCTAAATATAATGCAGCACTTTTCACGATTAGTTAACCTTGAGAGCTGTAATAGTAAAAACATGCTAAAAGTTTTCAAGAGAGTAATACTTAACTATTTCATATGCAAAGCCAATCACAGCAGTGGGCGTTTAAGTCTCACAGCAGACACGCCCCTTAAAACAGAGCATTCAAATCAGGGTAGGAAAAATGCCTTTTATTTCTAAATTATGACCATTTTTGATGTAAAAAGCATACTAACATTATAAGTGCACCCCAGGAATTAAATAATGCAGTTCATGACGCCTTTAAAAGCAGAGGTTCATGCTGATAAGGCTGTCTGAACATCGCTATTAATCCACGTTTTTGCCGCCACCATGTCTTCTATACACTTCCTGATGAAACGCGTTACGGTATCCGAATACAACCCAATGGGAAGCAGCTCGGAATATCTCCCAGTCAGCGTCCTGTAGTATAGAATCCGATTGGTTTGACCAGCATTGAATCGCCCTGAGGGCGAGTGCTTCCCGTTTCATTTTCTGCCTATAAGTGAGCAAGAGCAGAACGGACGAGTGATCTGATTTGCCAAAAGATGGGAGGGAAGGGATTTGTAAGCAAGAGTAGCGGTGATCCAAAACACAATCTCCACGCGTGTTTGTGGTGATGTGTTGAAAGTATTTTGGAGCTATTGTTCTGCAGTTGGCTTTGTTGAAGCCCTGTTACAATAAACTCTGCTTCAGGGAGTGCGGTTTCCTGCTGGCTTATATTCCCGTACAGTCCCTCGAGTGCCTGGTCTGTGTTGGCTGGAGGGGGAATGTAAACAGCTGTGATTATGACCGCTGTAAATTCCCTCGGTAGCCAGTATGGTCGGCACAGAAGCGTGAGGTATTCCAGGTCAGGGGAACTAAATGATCTAATGGAGTGTGTGTTCTTCTCATCACGCCACAAGTTGTTAGGGATGCTCCGATCCGGAATTTTGCAGCCGATATCGATAAATCAAGCTTTACATAAGGGATTTATCAGCTCTCTCACTGTTAACCCCTTACACCCTAAAGGCATGTTTAATGACTAAAAGTAATAGTTTATAACTCTACAAATAAGGTATCATGGTCTTATCTGATAGAAAACCTTTCAAATTTTGAAGAAAATAGACTGTGATCATGTTTGGAGGTTCTTATGTTACAACACTGCTGAGAAATCCCCCCAAAAAAGTGACGCAATTTATTGTTTTATTTTGTTATAGTTCATGCATGATATGATGACTATTAGAAAGAATAGTATGTGACAGATCATAAAAAGTAGGCTTGTTCACAATCACATCAACTGCATCTGGGTCAAATTTTGTGTTGATATCTCAAAGCAATCAAAAGTTATGGCATCTGGAACCATGGAAGCCATTTTATGACTTTTAGAAACAGTCACTTTGTAGAAGTCGTTTTAAAACACAGTGTTTTACTGAACATAAGAACTTCTTATATGTGTAAACGCTGCAATAAAACATAAAAATATTTAATTACATAGAATAAGTAATAAGACTCTGGTTGATGAGTGATGACCTTTCAGTGCCGTTTCACTGTGAGCTCCTATTCTATGGTGTACGGTAAATCAAGAGCTGTCAATCTGAGCAATCAGACCAATCCAAGCGCGATCCAGCTGTTAAACCGTGTCTGATTGGTCTCGACACATCGTCCCTACCCACCTGCCACACCCGAGATCCAGTTTCCACTGGTTGAACTTTCAAATAACGTAGGAAAACACTGCGTCATGATCGCGATGCGATCGGATTCCGGAAGTCCTATTGCTTAAGCAAAGCAGCATGTCAATGTCACTCCGTGAGGATTTTCTCAAGATCTACACATCATTTTATGTTGTGTTTGGGTTCGTTTTAATTAACCTGCTCTAAACAAAGATGTGTGATTTACTATACTTTACTAATGTTTCGTGAAGTTACAGAATGTGGCATCTATTTATGTTTACATGCGACCTTTTACGGTTTAACGTCATGAAATTGCGATCGGTTTGTGAGATTGTGAAATTTAGATAAATTAGAGCAATTTCTAGAAGTGTGTGTCTGTCATAGACAGTAATACTGATGACATCCAGCACAAAAAAACAACAAAAAAATAAGTAAAACAGAAGAAAAACTGCAGAATCCAGAGAAGGTACGATCACATCAGTATTAGCTTTTTTCATGTTAATTTTAGTTAACTAAGCTTATTTCAGTTTATTTCTAATTTTCAGTTTAGTCTTTTTTAACTAATAATGATTTCATTTTAGCTTTATTTAAATAAACAGAAATGTTTTAAATAGTTTTATTAAACGATAATAACCCTGGTTCACACACCCTGAGATCAGATCAGATCAACACAAACCACGTGACCTGAGCACTTTCATCTAGCACTAGTTCCTGTTACTAACATCTCCAAACACTGTTCTTGGATCAGCTTCATTTCCCAGCATGCAGTGCAGCATGACACTTTGCTTTTGGAAGCGATACACTTACCCCGTTCAGAACACATCCCATCATGCAATCACAGCAATACCAATCCACTGCCAAAAACGTGATTCAGAAACTCACACTGGACCGTGTTTGGTAGGAATCCAATTAAAATCCAGACAAAGGGAAAATAAAGAGACTTCCTTCCCATGATGCACTTACTCTTCATATTTAATGTGGTACGAGACGTCCTCGCGTGAACCCGTTTTGGATGTTGATGATTCGCTGTTGTCCGTGTTTAACCCTTTCTCCGGCGTGCTGTTACTGTCCGTAGACGGGGCGGCGCTCGCCTCAGACTCCAGCTTGCCATTAGTCCGTTTGCTGGGTCTGCCCACTCTGGCAGGAGGGGGCGCCGTTTCGGCTCTGCCGTTCTGTCCTTTAATGGCAGGAGTGACTTTTTCAATGACGCCTTCGAACCAGGCGCCGATACTGACGTCTCTGCAGTCGACCAGCTCGTTCACCTGAACACAGCGCAAAGAAAAACAATGACTGCTCATGATTATGAGATTTACAGGCTCGTGATTAATTGTCATATAAAATCACTATGATTTAATTGTCTATTTGCTCAAGCCACTTCCAGTGCAGGATTAACACACACATTATTTATTTGTTATTTGTTGAATTAAAAAATAAAATGTGTAATTTCATTCATAAACAAATATTTCACAGGTTAGACATGAATAATAACAACAACAACAACAACTGTCATAATAAATATTAAAACAATAATATAAAAAATGTAAATATAATTATTATTAACATTATTATTATTATATATGATGAAATTCACACTTTGGCTTTGGTGTACATAACTCATCTAAATGTTAAATTATATTGAAGTCATCAAATTTATAATTGCTATTATAAATGCATATAATGTTTTGTAGCACTTTTAGTTTAACGTGTTAATTCATTAATTAATGTTACATTAATAAAAAAACAATGTGTTAAAATATAATAATAATAAATAATAAAACAATAATATAAAAATGTAAATAGTATTTTAAAATATTATTATTAAAGTAAAATTTCAGATTAAAAAAATAATTTCAAATGTTAGAATTGACACTGGTTTTGGTACACAACTAATCTACATATTAAATAATATTAAAATAATCCAATTTATAATTGTTATTATAAATGCATATAATAATGTTTCATAGCACTTTCAATTTAATGTGTTAATTCAGTGCAATTTATTCATGTTAAATTACATTAATAATTAAAAAAAACTATTAAAACAATAATATACAATTTTAAATAATATTTTAAAATATTATTATTAAAAATAATACAAATTATGATTTTTATTATTAAAAATAAAAAATGATAAAATAAAAGTAATAACTATTAAAACAATAATATAAAATAATAAGTTAATTAATATTTTTAAATATTATTTAAGTAATATTTTAGATGATTAATAATAATAATAATACTAATAAAAATAATTATTCCTATTTTTAAAAATAATTCACAATTTTGGTACCCAACTCATTTAAATATTAAATGATATTACAGTGATCACATTTATTATTTTTATCATTAATGCATATAATAATGTTTCATAGCACTATCAATTTAACATAGTGCACTTATATAACTACTGTTAAATTTATACAAAAAAATAAACAAAAAAATAACACAATAATTCTGCATAAGCTGTATGTAAATGTTGTGATTTTCCTTCCATCTAAAGAGTAATGAGATCATGATCATTAATGATCATAATGTTCAGTGATTATTCATCATGCTTGGAAACCACAAGTCAAATACAGTTACACTGAAACCGTATTCTTACTTTGAACTGTCCGATCCCGGGATCGATGAGGAACGTCCGACTGGATGTGGAGGGCTGACTGTCCGACTCCGGACTACATGATTTGGACCCGTTTCCGATGCTGTTGGAGATGGTTGTTGGGGAAACGATTGTTGTGGTGGGAGTGGCTGAGGCTGGGACAGACGCGGTGGTGGGTGGAGCTACGATGCAGGCCACACCCTCACCATTGTTGAGGGCGGGGCTGTCCGGCGGGTCAGACTGGGAGCGAATGAGAAGTTGGACGATGTCATTGAGGCCGACGTTGTAATCAAAGAGAGTCTGACCATCTTCCATCTACAAAAAAAAAGGATGTGAAAAATCCATCATTAGCTATAAAACAAGCTTTTATCAACATTTTATCAACATTCTCTCTATAACTGGCCAATGACATGATTTCAGTGCTGAGATGTAACTGAGATGTGCTTTTCAACGGACTGAGACCAAAGGCACACAATCACACAAACACCAGCGCCGCCATTTTGTGCTGGTTTTACCCTCCGAACATCCGCGGACACCATTAGCCTTGCCTTCTGCTGAATCACCATCGGAAAATAAAGAAATAAATACATGTTAGAATAGTGATGGCGGTTCTAGTGTAACTGTGTGTGTGTGTGTGTGTGTGTTGCTATAGCAACCAACGAGGATCCATTGCACACACAAGAGCACAAACACACAACTGCAATCTCCACATGGATGTGCGTGAAATATCAGCACTGTAGGATTCATTTCTCCTGGACGCGTGTGCGCTCGTGTCTCATTAGCATGAGAATCGGAGGTGTTAGATCTGCTTCCTGTTCTCCTGTTACTGCGAGACGGGCGGCAGCTGCACACTCCCGCTTTATTATGCATGATGGAGAGAACCAGGAAAAACGAGAAGACAGACTCCACACCTCTGAGAGCTCGACGGACAGAAACATGGAGGATCAGGGAGGAAGACAAACGGTTAATAAAAGAGAAAGGTGTTGTTGTGGTTTGGCGTCTTCCGTGTTTTCTGCTCGACTGCCGTCGACTCAACAAAAGACTCGTCGCGCTCCGAGCGAAGACCAAACGCTCGGCTGAAGCGCGGTTCTGCTGGGTGTGGAACGAACACAAACGTTCGTCAGGATATAAATCTAATGTCCATCCAGACGAATGAAGCAGACACATCCTCCCAGAATTCACAATAAAGTCTCATAACGCAAACAACAGACTGATGAATCAGACTGACGTGACTCAACACTTTTAACTCGAGAAATTGTGTGATGAAAGCACTAAAACTCCTTATGGTCTTAAAATAGACTTCTTTTTCTTTATGCAAAATATAATTGGTAACAATAAGGTCATATTTGTTAACATAGCTGTTAATGAACTATGAGTATATATTTTTAAAGCATTTGTTAATGTTAGTAAAAATTAGGGTTGTCAAGCGATTATTTAATTAATTACATGATGTCCTGATTAATTAATCTAATTAATCGCACATAAATTTTGGCTGAGAAATCACCCCTCAAAAGATCATTATTGTGTTAAACGTATTGAAAGTAGCTTTAGAAAGAAGTATTTTGATTCAACATTTTTCAGAAGCTGAAGTGGCATTTAGGCATATTTACAAACAGCTCAGAGGCGGCATTAATATGAATGAAAAATAAAATTATACTCTAAATATTAAACTAAAACTGGTGGCGGCAAGTTACTGTCTTAATGAGTGAGTCATTGAATCATTCATTCAAACGGCTGATTCATTCAGGAACGAAGCAAGTGATCGTCTTTATGAATGAGTCATTGAATCATTGACTCATTTGATTCGTTATAAAATGCGGATTCATTCAGTAACGAAACACTGCAGTGTGTTTCTCAGAGACGCACGACAGTTCTGCTGTGGATTTGATTGCAACTATATTCGAAAACAGACAATATTGTGCCTAAAATGTAACACAATATTAACTTCTAGTTTATTAAGCTGTTGTATAAAATCAATATCACATTTGCAATCGTGCAGATATTCAGGAAAAACCGCACTCCGCTTGTGTGATAGCTAAACTATATCATATGATATCAATGTAAAGCAAAACCCATACAGGGGCAATTTTTGCCCTCATATCTTAAATTTTAGTGTCATTTTACTGCTTTCTGATTTTCAATTTTTCAGATTTTTCAATTAATTTAAATGTAACGTTTTGCCTCGATTTTATTATTTTTTAATCAAGAAATCGCGATTTTGAATAAAAATGTTAGCAAATGTTACAATTAGACATGTTGGCAATACAGCAATGATATCATTAATAGAAAAAAAAGATCCGACCACACGATGGCGCACCTGAATAACCGCTCTCATGTGACGTACAACGCTAGTCGCTAGCGGCTGTTCACTCATTGAACATTATTGCGTTGAAAAAAAAACGAGACGCAGGCAGTGGGCGAAGTTATTAAACGCATTATTGCCGCATTTTTAGAATATTGTTTGAAGGGCGAGACGCCGCAAAAGACGCGAGACACGAGTGCAACGGACAAACACGTCCACAAAACATAAAAACAACAGGAAAAATAGTGCAATGGAATGCAAAAACAAAATATTTTCTGCTTTTACAAAGCATTTGCTGCTAATAATGTGTTATTTACTGCTATTACTTTTTAACTAAGAAATCTTATTTTATATTATTTCTGAGTAAATAGGATATGTTTAAGATAAGTTTGTACAGCATGTGGTGTGTTAAAGACATGAATAACTCGCGCAAATTAACGTGTTAAATGGACAGCTGTAGTAAAAATATAACTGTTCATGTTAGTGCGTTAACTAATTTTACCAGATGCACCTTTTGATTTCAATAATGTATTAGTTTATGTTAAAATTAACTGTAGAAGTATTGTTCGTTGTTAGTTCATGTAAGAGAACTCAATGTAAAGTGTTACCATATCATTTCTTATGTTGT
Source organism: Hypophthalmichthys molitrix (assembly GCA_037950675.1). Taxonomy (NCBI): domain Eukaryota; kingdom Metazoa; phylum Chordata; class Actinopteri; order Cypriniformes; family Xenocyprididae; genus Hypophthalmichthys; species Hypophthalmichthys molitrix. The sequence continues at coordinate 537,434 of CM075512.1, read as the reverse complement.
TCTTTTTTGAAGTTAAAGTTTTCTTCCCAAACCGCCGTGTGACTGAAACAGCAGCAAAATCCCGTTAATCTTTAAATGATACTTCAAGAAAATGAGAGACTGTCTCTACAAAATTCAACAGAAGTTGGGAAAGAGAAAAGCTCTGACGGAAAATGACTCAGCCGCGGCTCATGTTTGTCTTCCTCCGTCCAGATTCCAGATCATTCACTGAAAATGTTCAGAGAACAAAATAATCACACGCAAAGCCCACAGCGGAGAAACATGTGGAGAAACTTGAAGAAAATAGGACACTACTTACATAAATGCACAGATATGATCAAATAAATTAAACTTAAATCAATATTTACATCTCACGGTGGTGGAGAGACGGCACAGAAACAGGTTTAGTGATCAGTCAATCAGAATAGTGAAGTCTATATCACAACGATAACGACACAGAACGAGCATTTAAAGTGACAGACGACAAAACTGCAGCGGTTATAATAAACACAACAACATCATCCGCTGGTGTGAACGATATCATTACACATATTGTTATTGTTGTTATTTTTAAAGTTATAGTTACAATTATTGTTTCAGTTATCGTTACAGTTATCATAGTTATTGTTTTTGGTGTGATTAGTTCAATTACTGACATTAACTATAAACAACGACAAACAACTTCTGAAGCAGATACTGTATTTATGAGCTTCATGTATGACAACATGAGAAGTGTGTGTTCATATAATCATCAACAACACAATCACTTCACTCTGTGTGTGTGTGAGTGTGTGTGTGTTGAGTGTTTGCGTGTCTGTGTGAATGTGTGAGTGTAAGTGTGTGATTGTGAGTGTGTGTGTGAGCATGTGAGTGAGTGTGTGTTGAGTGTGTGTGAGTGTGCATGTGTGAGAGTGAGTGTTTTTGACTATGAGTGTGCACGTTTGTGTGTTGAGTGAATGTGTGCGCGTTGAGTGTGTGTGTGTGAAAGTGTGTGTTGAGTGTGTGCGTGTGTGTCAAAGTGTGTGTTAAGTGTGTGTGTGTGCATGCATGTGTGTGTGCACGTGTGTGAGGTGTGTGTTGAGTGTGTGCGTGTGTGAAAGTGTGTTGAGTGTGTGTTGAGTGTGTGCGTGTGAAAGTGTGTGTTGAGTGTGTGTGTGTGTGTGTGAAAGTGTGTGTTGAGTGTGTGCGTGTTGAGTGCGTTGAGTGTGTGCGTGCATGTGTTGAGTGTGTGTTGAGTGCATGTGTGTGTGCGTTGAGTGTGTGCGTGTGAGAAGTGCGTGTTGAGTGTTTGTTGAGTGTGTGTGCGTTGAGTGTGTGCGTGTGTGCATTGTGTGAAAGTGTGTGTTGAGTGTGCATGCGTCTGTTGAGTGTGTGTGCGTATGTTGAGTGTTTGCGTGTCTGTGTGTGTGTGCTTGTGTGTGAGTGTAAGTGTGTGATTGTGAGTGTGTGTGAAAGCATGTGTGTGAGTGTGCATGTGAGAGTGTGTGTTTTTGTTGAGTGTGTGTCTAAGTGTGAGTGTGCGTGTGTGCATGTTTGTGTGTTGAGTGTGGGTGTGTGTGAGTCAGTGAGTGTTTAAGTCTGTTTGTGTAAGTGTGTGTGTGTGTGTGTGTGTGTGTGTGTGTGTGGCTAAAGCACCTCTTCATCTCTGTCAGTGAAACACAGTGACGCAAAAGCTTTAAGCTTAACAACACAGACACACACACTCCCTACACTGGCACAATGACAACACTCTCCTCTGAACACACAACCCGTCGTCCGTTCCTCACAGACGCTCGCAGGACAAACCACAAACTGCTCCAAACTTTCATTAAAGTGTAAAAGGAGCGGTTATTGACAGTGCCGGTGACGAAACGCTCCTGGAGAATCTGGAGAATCAGCCGCTGTGAAGATCCTCCATTTTCAGCTCGGCTCTGGCTGACGTCCACCTCTGGGTGCCGCGGCGCCATTTTGAGCGAGCAGCAAACGGCATGATGGTTATGTAAATCCACTGGAGCTCTTCAGAAGAAGTTTAAATACAGTCGTGATTACTGACACACATCTGTGTGTGTCTAAATGTGCATGTTTGTGCATTTGACACTCTAGCCGAGTGTGTGTGTGTGTGTGTGTGCATCCCTATAATTTTGAGTTTCAAAAAAATATGTGTGTTTAAGCGTGCGCTTTTCCCTCCAACAAAGATGGAAAATCAAACTAGCCGAGCAGGGGAATGTACACCACTGCAGAGCCCTGCGTGGAATTCTGGGATATATGAGGAGACGCCCTGCTCCCCTCCCCCACCTCCCGTCCTCCCGCCAGCGCAGGAGCGAAGAAAGAAAGAGGAAGTAGGTCACGTTCAAATCGAACACAAACAAACCAACTTACAAATCAAACTCTGTTTACTGGCTATACTGCGGTAAATCCCGTTTACCTCACGACGCGCGCACGACTCCAGCGGCTCGACTAATTAAAGCAGAGGAAAGTTGTTGATGAGTCGCTCGCGCCACAGACGCGGTTCAGGCCCTGAAAAAACACCACAGCCTCTCAAACACTCCAACGTTCAGCAACGTTTCAGCTGCTCTTCTGAGAACAAACTAAACACACACACACACACACTGAACTTCTGCACAATAAAGCTGCTTTTCTCTATTATCTTACCGTGCAACAGACACAACTTTTGATTTTAGTAATGTATTATTAAATGCTGAGATTAACATTAACTAAGATTAATTAATGCAGAAGAAGTATTACAGAAAATACAGTTCAGAAAAAAAAAGAGCGTTCATGTGTCCAGCAGGTGTTTCATTTCAAAGAATGTTTTTGTGGGAAAATATCAGTTAAACAGACGCATAACGAGGTCTTTAATCCACACACACCTGATGCAGGAATATACACTGTTCATCATGTGTGTTTTAATCATGATTCAGCAGAGTGTTTACTGGAGCAAGTGCCAAAGCTAAAGACGTGAATGTATAAATGTGTGAACGTGTAAAGATCAGCTCTGAACTCTGAAGAGACGCTGGACGATCGCTGCTGTGAACCTGATTCAGTAAAGTATTGATTGTGAGTGAATAATGTGGTTCAACTTCATTAGAGATGATAATAAACCACAGTCTGACATCAGATCACATCATCATGTGTGTGTTCTGCGGGTCATGTGTGTGTGTGTGTGTGTGTGTTATTCTAGATTCAAGACACAAATCAACAAATATGAAGTGAAAATGTGCAGCTGTTTCTATCTGATCTTCCTCTCATTTGTGTAACTGCGTCATTCTCAAACACACACTTTATTACTGTTTGTAGGGATACGTGTGTGTGAGAGTGAGTGTGCATGTGTGTATGTCTGTGTTTGTGTATGTGTGTGTTTGTGTATTTGAGTAAGTATGTGTATGTGGTGTGTTGTGAGTGTGCGAGTATGTGTGTGTGAGTATGTATTTGTGCGTGCATGCATGTGCGTTTAAGTGTGAATGCGTTTGTATACGTGTGTGAGTGTATGTGTGAGTGTGCACGTGTGTGTTGTGAGTGTGTGTGCGTGCAGTTTGCGTGTCTGAGTGTTGTGTAAGTGTGTGTGCGTGTTTGCAAGTGCATGTGTTTGTGTCAGTAAGTGTGTGCGTGCATGCATGTGTGTAAGTGTGTGCGAAGTGTGTGCATGCATGTGTGCGTAGGTGTGCGCACGCTTAAGTTTGTGTGCGTAAGTGTGTGTGTGTGCTGTGTGAGTGTTTGTGTGTGTGCATGTTCTGTAAATGTGTGCACGAGTGTGTTTGTGTGTATGTTGTGAGTGTGTGTGTGTTTTCAAGTTGTGTGAGTGCGCATGTTCTGCAAGCGTGTGCATGTGCGCGCGTTGTGTATGTGCATCTGTATTTTTGTGTGTGCATGAGTGTGTTCTGTGTACGAGTGTGCATGTGTTTGTGTGCGTCTCTGAGTGTGTGTGTGCTTATTGAGTGTGTCGTTTGTGTGTGTGTGTGTATGAGTGTGCTGTGTGAGTGTTTGTTTGTGTGTGTGCGCATGCATGTTCTGTAAATGTGTGTGAGAGTGTGTGCACGTTGTGTGAGTGTTTGTGTGTGCATGTTGTGTGAGTGTGCGTGTTCTGCGAGTGTGCGCATGTGCACACGTTGTGTATGTGCATCTGTATGTTTGTGTGTTCGTGAGTGTGTTGTGTGTGTCTTTGAGTGTGTGTGTTGTTTGTGTGCGTAAGTGTGTGTGTGTGAGTGTGAGTGCGTGCATAAGTGTGAGTGTCTGTGCAAGTGTGTGTGAGTGTAAGTGTATGCGAGTGTGTCAGTGTAAGTGTGTGTGTGCATAAGTGGGTGTGTGTGTGTGTGTTCACATGGAAATCCCCCACAGCTCCTGCTGATAAATGGACACTTGTCTGGAACGACTCAGTCAAAAACACACAAAACAACACAACACGTCTTTGATCCTTCAGATTATCTGAGCCAAATTCACTCTGACAACAACACAACAAATCTCCCAGAATCCCTTTGTGACACAACCAGCTCTGATCACGCCCAGTGTTTCCCTCAGCGCCGTCACTGACGGACAGATGAAGGTTTTTCACGATTAGTAACTCATCATGACTGCAGCTTTCTGCATCTCTACTGCAGCATCGAGCGACTCACGATTCAGAACAGCCGTTTCCTCTCGGCCGCGAGCGTCAGACCCGCACAAAACCAGACCAGCAGCACAAGATGGCCGCCGTCGAGCCGTGAAGCAGAACACTCATTAGACCGCAGACATGCTGCGAGAAGCACAGATACACCCTCACTGCGAACGGACGCATGGAGACTCATGAAAAATTCACAACAATCTTTTTCAAAAGGCAGCTGTTTCATAACATATTCAATTTCACAGTGGGCTGCTCGATATAAACAATATTAAAGGCATATTTGTGATGATTTTGTGTGAAAACCAGTTTTTAATGTGCTTGTTAAGTTTTCTAAACAGTCTAAACATTTTCATTAAATGAAATAAAAACTAACAACTGGAAAAACATGAAACTACAATATAGGACGCCAAAACTTACTCAATGTTTAATAATAATAATAATAATAATAATAATAACAACAATACATTAATTTATATCCATATTCATTATATTTTTACTGATCCTGTTCTTCAATATTTAATGTTTGTATACATCTGTCATGAAAATAAGTGTTTATGACAGCCACTGTTTAAATGTTTATTTTTCAAAAAATGAATTGGAGTAGAAACATAATTACATCATTAAAAAGTTATTATAATAAAAACAGCCTTATGTTTAATTTAAGTTGTAAGCTGTAATATTACAGTGATGCAGCGACTGACGGTTCCTGTAGAGTTCACAGCTTCAGTTCAGAGAGATTCTATTCCTTGAGGAAACTGAACCTGATATATATTCGAATCAATCGATATCAGTCGAATTGAGATTGTTTTGGGGAAAGTGGTGGGCTGATGGTTAGAGAGTCGTAACCCGAAGGTTGTGGGTTTGAGTCTCAGTACTGACAGGAAATGTAGGTGTGGGGAGTGAATGAACAGCGCTCTATTCCACTCTCACTACATACAACTGAGGAAGACACAAAACCCCCAATCACTGCCCGGCTGCTGTGTGTGTGTGTGTGTGTGTGTGTGTGTGTTCAATACTCACTGCTCTGTGAGTGTGCACTTGGATGGGAGAAACGCAGAGCACAATTTCCGAGTGTGTGAGTGCGTGTGTGTGTGTATGAATGAGTGTTTGTGAGCGAATCAGTGTGTGTGAGTGTGTGTGTATGAATGAGTGAGTGTTTGTGAGTGAGTGAGTGAGTGAATTTGAGTATGAGTGAGCGAATGAGAGAGTGGCAGTGAGTGTGCATGAATGAGTGAGTTTGAGTGTGTGTGAGTGGGAGTGAGTGTGCATGAATGAGTGAGTGAGTGAGTGTTTGTAAGTGTGTATGAATGAGTGAGTGTTTGTGAGTGTGTATGAATGAGTGAGTGAGTGAGTGTGTATGAATGAGTGTGAGTATGTTTGTAAGTGTGTATGAATGAGAGTGTTTGTGAGTGTGTATGAATGAGTGTTTGTGAGTGTTTGTAAGTGTGTGTGTATGAATGAGTGTGAGTGTGTGTGTGTGTGTGTGTGTGTATGAATGAGTGAGTGTTTGTGTGTGTATGAATGAGTGAGTGAGTGTGTATGAATGAGTGTTTGTGAGTATGTTTGTAAGTGTGTATGAATGAGTGTGAGTGTGTGTATGAATGAGTGAGTGTGAGTGTGTATGAATGAGTGTTTGTGAGTGTTTGTAAGTGTGTATGAATGAGTGAGTGTGAGTGTGTGTATGTATGAATGAGTGTTTGTGAGTATGAGTGAGTGTTTGTGAGTGAGTGAGTGTTTGTGAGTGAGTGTGAATGAGTGAGTGAGTGTTTGTGAATGTGTTTGTAAGTGTGTATGAATGAGTGAGTGTTTGAGAGTGTGTTTGTAAGTGTGTATGAATGAGTGAGTGTTTGTGAGTGAGTGTGAATGAGTGTTTGTGAGTATGAGTGAGTGTGTGTTTGTGAGTATGAGTGAGTGAGTGTTTGTGAGTGAGTGTGAATGGGTGAGTGTGAGTGAGTGTTTGTAAGTGTGTATGAATGAGTGAGTGTTTGTGAGTGTGTTTGTAAGTGTGTATGAATGAATGAGTGTTTGTGAGTGTGTTTGTAAGTGTGTATGAATGAGTGAGTGTTTGTGAGTGTGTTTGTAAGTGTGTATGAATGAGTGAGTGTTTGTGAGCGAGTATGAATGAGTGTTTGAGTATGAGTGAGTGTTTGTGAGTGAGTATGAGTGAGCATTTGTGAGTGAGTGTTTGTGAGCAAGTATGAGTGAGTGTTTGTGAGTGAGTGTTTGTGAGTGAGTGTGAATGGGTGAGTGTTTGTGAGTGAGTATGAATGAGTGAGTGTTTGTGAGTGAGTATGAATGAGTGAGTGTTTGTGAGTGTGAATGAGTGTTTGTGAGTGAGTATGAGTGTGTGTTTGTGAGTGAGTGAGTAAGTGAGTGAGTATGAATGAGTGAGTGTTTGTGAGTGAGTATGAGTGAGTGTTTGTGAGTGAGTGAGTGTGAATGAGTGTTTGTGAGTGAGTATGAGTGAGTGTGTGTTTCTGAGTATGAGTGAGTGTGTTTGTGAGTGACTATGAGTGAGTATGAATGAGTGTTTGTGAGTGAGTGTGAATGAGTGAGTGTTTGTGAGTGAGTATGAGTGAATGAGTGTGAATGGGTGAGTGTTTGTGAGTGTGTTTGTAAGTGTGTATGAATGAGTGAGTGTTTGTGAGTGTGTATGAATGAGTGTTTGTGAGTGTATTTGTAAGTGTGTATGAATGAGTGAGTGTTTGTGAGTGAGTATGAGTGAGTGTTTGAGTGAGTGAGTGAGTGAGTGAGTGAGTGTGTGTGTGTGTGAGTGAGTGAGTGTTTGTGAGTGAGTATGAGTGAGTGTGTGTTTGTGAGTGACTATGAGTGAGTATGAATGAGTGTTTGTGAGTGAGTGTGAATGAGTGAGTGTTTGTGAGTGACTGTGAGTGACTATGTATGAGTGAATGAGTGTTTGTGAGTGAGTATGAGTGAGTGAGTATGAGTGAGTGTTTGTTAGTGAGTGTGAATGAGTGTTTGTGAGTGAGTGTGAATGAGTGAGTGTTTGTGAGTGAGTGAGTGTGAATGAGTGAGTGTTTGTGAGTGAGTGTGAATGAGTGTTTGTGAGTGAGTGTGAATGAAGTGAGGAGGCACAATTCCTCCTCCACTGTGATAAATACACAACCTTAAGAGAGTCTCTGTACTGTCAAATACAGCATTTTATCCGAGTTCCAGTCACTCCATGAAACTGAAAAACTGAAAATATTACTTGGTGAAGGACCTTCTTCCTCTTTAGTAGCACACCATATTTATAATTGCCACAAACTAAGAGGTACTGAGTGAACACATCCATATTATAATACTAGTAATATGTGTGTGTGTATATATATATATATATATATATATATATATATATATATATATATATATATATAAATGAATGCATTTTATATATGTTCTTGTTTGTATGTTTGTTTTTTGTTTTGCTTTATGCAATGCTTTGGCAATATGTACCTAAATATGTCATGCCAATAAAGCAATATGAATTGAATTGAATGAGTGAGTGAGTGTGAATGAGTGAGTGAGTGAGTGAGTGTGAATGAGTGTGTGTTTGTGAGTGAGTGTGAATGAGTGAGTGTTTGTGAGTGAGTGTGAATGAGTGTGAATGAGTGTTTGTGAGTGAGTGTGAATGAGTGAGTGTTTGTGAGTAAGTGTGAATGAGTGTTTGTAAGTGTGAATGCGTGAGTGTTTGTGAGTGAGTGAGTGAGTGAGTGTGAATGAGTGAGTGTGAGTATGAATGAGTGAGTGTTTGTGAGTGTGAATGCGTGAGTGTTTGTGAGTGAGTATGAGTGAGTGAGTGTTTGTGAGTGAGTATGAGTGAGTGTTTGTGAGTGAGTATGAGTGAGTGAGTGTTTGTGAGTGAGTATGAGTGAGTGTTTGTGAGTGAGTATGAATGAGTGTTTGTGAGTGAGTGTGAATGAGTGTTTGTGAGTGAGTGTGAATGAGTGAGTGTTTGTGAGTAAGTGTGAATGAGTGTTTGTGAGTGTGAATGCGTGAGTGTTTGTGAGTGAGTGAGAAAGTGAGTGTGAATGAGTGAGTGTGAGTATGAATGAGTGAGTGTTTGTGAGTGTGAATGCGTGAGTGTTTGTGAGCGAGTATGAGTGAGTGTTTGTGAGTGAGTGTTTGTGAGCGAGTGTTTGTGAGCGAGTGTTTGTGAGCGAGTGTTTGTGAGCGAGTATGAGTGAGTGTTTGTGAGCGAGTATGAGTGAGTGTTTGTGAGCGAGTGTTTGTGAGCGAGTGTTTGTGAGCGAGTATGAGTGAGTGTTTGTGAGCGAGTGTTTGTGAGCGAGTATGAGTGAGTGCTTGTGAGCGAGTGTTTGTGAGTGAGTATGAGTGAGTGTTTGTGAGCGAGTATGAGTGAGTGTTTGTGAGCGAGTGTTTGTGAGCGAGTATGAGTGAGTGTTTGTGAGCGAGTATGAGTGAGTGTTTGTGAGCGAGTATGAGTGAGTGTTTGTGAGCGAGTGTTTGTGAGTGAGTATGAGTGAGTGTTTGTGAGCGAGTGTTTGTGAGTGAGTATGAGTGAGTGTTTGTGAGTGAGTGTGAATGAGTGAGTGTTTGTGAGCAAGTGTTTGAGTGAGTATGAATGAATGTTTGTGAGTGAGTGTGAGTGAGTGAGTTTTTGTGAGCGAGTATGAGTGAGTGTTTGTGAGTGAGTGTTTGTGAGCGAGTATGAGTGAGTGTTTGTGAGCGAGTATGAGTGAGTGTTTGTGAGCGAGTGTTTGTGAGCGAGTATGAGTGAGTGCTTGTGAGCGAGTGTTTGTGAGTGAGTATGAGTGAGTGTTTGTGAGCGAGTATGAGTGAGTGTTTGTGAGCGAGTGTTTGTGAGCGAGTATGAGTGAGTGTTTGTGAGCGAGTATGAGTGAGTGTTTGTGAGCGAGTGTTTGTGAGTAAGTATGAGTGAGTGTTTGTGAGCGAGTGTTTGTGAGTGAGTATGAGTGAGTGTTTGTGAGCGAGTGTTTGTGAGTGAGTATGAGTGAGTGTTTGTGAGCGAGTGTTTGTGAGTGAGTATGAGTGAGTGTTTGTGAGCGAGTGTTTGTGAGTGAGTATGAGTGAGTGTTTGTGAGCGAGTATGAGTGAGTGTTTGTGAGCGAGTGTTTGTGAGCGAGTATGAGTAAGTGTTTGTGAGCGAGTGTTTGTGAGTGAGTTTGTAAGTGTGTATGAATGAGTGAGTGTTTGTGAGTGAGTATGAGCGAGTGTTTGTGAGCGAGTGTTTGTGAGTGAGTGTGAATGAGTGAGTGTTTGTGTTTGTGAGCGAGTGTTTGAGTGAGTATGAATGAATGTTTGTGAGTGAGTGTTTGTGAGTGAGTATGAATGAGTGTTTGTGAGTGAGTATGAATGAGTGAGTGGTTGTGAGTGAGTATGAATGAGTGTTTGTGAGTGAGTATGAATGAGCGTTTGTGAGTGAGTGTGAATGAGTGTTTGTGAGTATGAGTGAGTGAATGTTTGTGAGTGAGTATGAATGAGTGTGAATGAGTGTTTGTGAGTGAGTGTTTGTGAGTGAGTGTGAATGAGTGTTTGTGAGTGAGTGTGAATGAGTGTTTGTGAGTGAGTGTTTGTGAGTGAGTATGAATGAGCATTTGTGAGTATGAGTGAATGAGTGTTTGTGAGTGAGTATGAATGAGTGAGTGTTTGTGAGTGAGTATGAATGAGTGAGTGTTTGTGAGTGAGTATGAATGAGTGAGTGGTTGTGAGTGAGTATGAATGAGCGTTTGTGAGTGTGAGTGAGTGTTTGTATGTGAGTGAATGAGAAGCACAAGCCAGAATGTGACATAAAATCTTAACACACACACTAACACTAACACACACACACACACTCATATTTGTGGTTTACGGGCACTCTACAAAGACGTAATGGTTTTTATACTGTACAAACTGTACATTCTCTCCCCCTACACTACCTCTACCCCTAAACCTACCCATCACAGGAAACTGTCTGCATTTTTTGAAAGGAAGTGTCCTCATAAGCCATGTTTACGTTGTAATACCCATGTCATTATACACTTTTGTGTCCTCATAAACCACATATGCCAACACACACACACGCACTCAACAAGTCAATAGCCAAACACATTAGTAATCAGAGCCTTACGAAAAGCTGTGTTCCAAACCCTAGTGATCTGCCTATCTAGACATCATCTTACAGCATCAGCACACATTATCTTGTTCTAGTTCCAAACTCTAAGGCAGCATCACATGTGTCACGTCAGCAGCTTAACAACAAGCTGTTGTCAGAATCACTTTTTTTTTTTGTCCAGCTGATGAACAACACAAAACATTAACAGCCAATCAGAATCCATCCTGCTTTAAAGAGCTCAAGCATTTAAAGTGACAGAGTGCTTATAATAAACAGATCGATATCGTGCGCTGGTGCGGATGATAATATAGTTACTGTCATTCAGACGCATTTTGATCTGTTCAGCATCAAGGAATGATAAAAAACGCACATAAAATAGAACCAATTAAATATGAACACGTACCGTTTATGACAGCGAAATAAAGAGGATTATAAGTTTTTAAAAGGGATGATTAAGACCTCCCATATCGTTTGTAGATGATGTCATCGGCCGTGCGTCCAATCAGACTTCAGCACATATTCATCTGTCACTTTGACAGTCATTAATAATAGTGTTTGACCGGCAGATCACTTCTGTTGTTTACAAAACTTCAAACAATGTAATCATTCTGCATATTGTTGGGATGCAGTTCATTTTAATATTAATATATTTTATGAACATGTTTAATCATTTTGGTACCATGCCGAGCTGCCATGTGACAAACGGCAGGTCCTGACGCAAAACCAGTTGAGAAGAACTGATCTGGGGTGCGTTTCCCGAAAGCATCGTTAGCCAACTATTGTCGTAAGTCCCATTGAACTCTATTTGGGAAATGCACCCCTGGACTACAGCACTGCTAAATGACTAATTAACAGCTGCAAACGATCTGTGAAGATTCTCTTCAGATCAGCACATCTTACGCTATTACAACTCGTGAGTTTATTGGCTGCGAGGAAATGTTTACAGAAGAACATAAATAAATATGAATTTGATAAATAAATAAATAAAAAGGTAACAAATAGATTTAAAAAATTAATAAATATAATAAAAACAAATCAATAAAAAATAATAATTACATTAAAATAAATAAATAAATAAATAAACCAAATAAATAAAATTTTGATTACGTAAATTATAAATAAAGCAAAGAAATTAAGTAAATTATAATTAAATAAATAAATTATAAATTAATAAATGTAATTTAATAAATAGAATAAATAAGAATTAGATGAAAATTAATAATTACATTAAATAGATTTAATGAGAATAAAATAAATAAATAAACCAAATAATTAATAGCAATTAGATGAAGTAAATTATAAATAAATAGATTAAATAGACTTAATAAGATTAAAATGAATAAAAAATAGATTTAAAGTTAGACTAACAAATAGACTAAAATAAATTAATATTTAGATTAAATAAAGTTAATAAAAATAGAATAAATAAATAAACTGAAGAATAAATTAACAATTAGATTAAATAAATTATAAATAAATGACAAATAAATATGCAGATTAAATAGATTTAATAAGATTAAAATGAATAGAAATAGATTTAAAATAAATATAATAAATAATAAAAAAATTAGATTAAAATAAATTAATTAATTAAATAAGAATAACATGAATAAGTAAGCATTAATAAACAATAATTAGATTAAATAAATTATAAATAAATAATTTGAATAAACAGATTTAAAAAGATTAAAATGAATAAATTTAAATAAATAAACAAGGATAACAATTAGATTAAATAAATTTAAATAGAAAAAAATATATTTAAATAAGTAGAATAAAATTATATTAAAATCAATAAATGATAGAATAAATAGACTTAAAATAAATAAACAAACACCTCTAAAAGTGCAGTGCTATAGTGAGTCGGAAAAAAAAAATAATAATGTAAAATAACTATATATTTTCCAAATTATATTTTTACACATATTTATAATATTGACTTTTCTCGGTACAAATTGGGTCTTTCTTTACACAAGAAACTGTAAAGCCACCTTTTACATGTTAGTTTGGGGCCTCATATTTTGGGGTCTCTGGCATCTAACATTACAGCACTAAAGCAGCATTAACCCTGAATGAGTTCAACATCACTGCCTGAACACATGTTTACAGACTCATGTGCTGCTGCTGCTGAACACGAGCGTGTCAGAAACACTGGAAACATGTGGATGCTGCTGGTCACAGAGCGACATGTGTGACATCCAGCTGTCAGTCAGCACTGGATCAACACACACACACAGGCGCGCGCGCGTTATTGATGTGCTTCAGTGGATCGCGCGCAGCTCTGAGGCAGGAAGTTTTCTGGCTGAATCCGGATCAGTTGTGAGCGCATTCTGGACTGTTGCGCAAGAACCGAATTCCCATGCAAACAGGAAGCGGATCCTCATCGCGGCTCTTACCTGTTTTCCTCGGTAGAAGAGTCTCTGCTGCTCGGGCTTCACGTTGAAGATGTCTCGGATCTTCACGCGCAGCGACTCGATCTTCGTGAGGCGCGACAGATCCTCCACCGTCCGCGTCTCTTTCCCGTCGATCGTCCGGATCTGAATCCACATCGTCGCTCCGCGCCGATCGACGACCGTCAAAAACAGACCGAGCGAGCGCGGAAAGTGCGTGTGTTTGGGGGGCGTCGGGGGCGTGTGTGCGCGCGAGCGCGCTCAGGGATCCATGCGCGCTCCTCTGCGGGGGAAACGCGCGTCTCGCAAACGGGGGTCACGCCAAATCTCGCGAGCTGAGGGGAAGTCTCGCGAAATGTAAATATGTGGAAAAACGAATAGTGCTTTTAAAGAGACAGAGACGATTCCTTTAAAACCGTGTAAAGCGTTTTATTTGTAATGAAAACGAGGTATATATTATTAAAATCAAGCATTAATTTTTTTCGGGTTTTTTAAGCATTTCTGAGCTCTAACTACTTCATCTAAAACTATTTTAAACAACCATTTTCTAGTATTTGTATAATTATTAATGCCGTTTTTACGAGTTTATATTAATAAAGTAGATTTAAATGAATAAAAATATTAAATAATAAAAATATATTAAACACAAAAATTTGATTTAAATAAAGATATTTTAACATTTTTTTTAACAAAAAATTATGAAAATTAGATTGTATTTATTTTTATTTATTTACAAATTAGATTAAAACAATAAATAAATGAAATATTACTTTAAAACTAATAAAACATGATTTAAATAAATAAAATTGGAAAATGCAAAATTAGATTGAAATAATAAATATACAAAGTAGATTTAAATAAAAAAATATTAAATAATAAATATTGAATACAAAAATATTTAAGATGTATAAAAAAAAATTTAAAATAAAAAAAGAGAACTCAATAAATTAGATTAAAATAATAAATTAGATGATTGTTTGTTTGTTTTTTTGGTCTTTATCCTGAATAATTTCATGCATGTTAGAGGAAGACCATCAATCAGAAGGTCTTTGGTGACCCCTGCTGGTGACTTTAGTCACACACCTGATAATAACCACAGTCAAAATACCTTAGCATGGTATAATTTGTAGGCCTATATGCAAATCACATGACTCTCTTGTTTAAATGTCATTATAAAATGAATGTTTGTGATCATAATTAAGTAAATTTGGACCAGTCTCTGGAAAGCAGATCTGTGGACGATAAGAAAGCACACAACACTCGTGTGTCTTTAAATAAAGGTTTTATTATCACAGAAGCAGTATATGTACCACTACAGAGGTGAAAGTTTCCAAACAACGTGAGAAAAATAAACTATGGAGAGGGAATGCGAGTAACAGCACAGCCAACACAACAAAAGCCTAAATACGCTTCTGATATACAAAAGAAATGACAGCGAGAGGTAAAAGAGCTTTGGATGTGTTGATTCTGTTTCCATCAGGGTTTGTACCAGTCGTGTCGTCCAACAAGCTGTTCATTAACGTACATCACATTCAAAGAGATAGACGTTCACCGATTCACACGGTCGAAGAACCACAAACGACATTCTGAGGTAAAAAAAACAAACAAAAACTGACCATACGCGTCAAACTGAAGAGCAAAACTTTGAATAAGCGTATTAAAGAGAACGAATAATATCCAATTACGTACCCAAACGTATAAATGACATTGTACATTCCAGAAAATGAAACATTTCATAAACAAAAGCACAAGCATTAATAATCAACAGGTTCACTCAATGAATGCGAAACCATAACAGAACTTAAACCGAGGAGGGCGGAGGTCAAACACGACATCATAACAAGAGCGAAGCTGTGAACGCGTGACGCAGACGTCCGGATGTGCCGGTCACTCGTTCCGTCTGAAGTCCGTAAACGCAGGGAAACCAGTGAGGTTTACAGGCTGCAGACGGAACCGGCCGGCGAGAAGCAGGAGATGAAGATGCCGAGAGAGCAGGAGGAAACTAATCTTCATCCGAGGAATCCCTGTCAAAGTTGTAGGCCATGAAGAGGACGTCAGGTCGAGCGGGGACCAGAGCATGGCCCGGTTTCACCATCTCAAAGCCCAGAAAGCTGAACGTACGCACCAGTTTCACTGCGGACAGAAGAACAACACTTCAGAACAGCACACGGATATAAAACACGGGAGCGAACGGATTCTGTTCCACGTACCACGATCGTCCCTGTTCTTATAAAAGCAGACAAACACGCTGAGCACTTTCAGATGTTCTTCAGCAAACTCCAGCAGAGACACGAAGCTGAAACACAGAGAGACACAAACGTTACGACAAACATCATCAAACTAGATTTGACACATTCTGAATGCAAATTCTACATTTTAAATGTATAAAGACAATTTATTCTGTGTAAAATATTATTTGGAAAATATTTAATTTCTATTAAGTTACATAATTAAGTTTTTTTTCTACTTAATAGTACAGTGTATCTTTGCTTGTTTACTCATCTTTATTTAAAATCTAATTTTTATTTATTTATTTATTAAAATCAATTTTTATTATTTGTTTTAAACTAATATTTCATTTATTTATATTTTTTAATCAATCTAAATTACAATTTATTTTATTATAATTTTAAAATATTTTAGTTTTACATCTTATTTGTATTATTTAAATCAAATTTTTGTATTCAATGTTTTATTATTTAATATATTAATTCAATTAAATATATTAATTTAATTTGTTTAAAATATTAATTCAAATTTCTAAATTTCTTATCATTTTAAAAAATTTTAGTTTTACATCTTATTTGTATTACTTATATCAAATTTTTGTATTCAATATACGTTTTATTATTTAATATTTTTATTTATTTAGATCTACTTTGTCTAATTTTTTTATAATTTATTTCAATATCATTTTTATTTAAATAAATTTGTTAATTTTTAAATTATATTTCATTTACTAATTTAATTTGTATTTATAATCTAATTTATCATTTATTTGTTTCTCATTTTAAAATATTTATACATCTTTATTATTTAAATCATTGTATTCAATATATTTTTATTTATATTTTTTCATTAATTTAAATCTACTTTTTATATTTAAATGTAATTTTTCATAATTTATTTTAAACTAATTTTTATTATTTAGTTATATACATTTTTATTTGTTTTAAACTAATTTCATTAATTTATATTATTTTAATCTAATTTGTATTATTTTTATTTACAGTCTAGTTTCATTTATATCTCTTTTTTATAATTTTAAAATATTTTATTTATACTTTGATTTGTATTATTTGAATCAAATTATTGTATTCAAAATATTTTTTTATTTATGCATTTTCTATTTAAATCTACTTTTTATATTTATTTGAATAAAATGTTACTTTAATCTAATTTAATTATTTATTTACAATCAAATTATCATCATTCATTTATTTCTCTTTTTACTAATATAAACTAAAATTATTAACATTTTTAATATTTAAATCAAACATCTATATTCAATATATTTGTTATTTAATATTTTTAAATGTATTTAAATCTACTTTTTATATTAATTAATATTTTAATCTAATTTTTCATAATTTATTTTAACCTTATTTTTGTTATTTATTTCCACAGACCCCCGTCACTCAAGGTGTTGCTATGGTGTTCTGGGCGGTTGCTAGGCCGCTCACCTCTCCTTGCTGCCCTCTGGGAAGGGGTCGCAAGGAATCTCCACGAACAGGCCCTCCCCTCGAAGCACCGCCTCCCACTGGATCACCCGGGAAACGGTGGGGCGGCTCTGGAAGTACAGTATCCTGGGGCGACCGGCCCCAGCAGGCTCTTCTGTCACAGTCAACTTCCTGTCCTGTGAAGACGGAGCGACATCATTGGATACAACACATACATTTATCTGACCTTCACTGTGTTTAAGTGCAGTCCTGCTGACTGTGTGCTGAAGCTTTAGTTTTTAAAGTGCTGTCCTGAACAAACACCCTGATGTTTACAGAGATTCAATGTTTTTGCAAGCGTCTCATTGTCACAGAACGAACACAAGGACATTCAAAACAACATCTGACACCAGTGTCCCTCATCGGTATCTGTATTTGTATCTATGCTGAGCTTCTCATCAGGTGTTCTGGGTCAAAAACGACCCGCCTTTTAAACAGCTTCTAAATCTCTGGTTATGCGATGTTATCGGTGAAGTGTCGGATCAACGAGTCTACTCACCGAGTACAGCTGCTGAGCTGTGGATGAGTGATCCCGTGCTCCGTTCCCTCGCCCACCTGGGATCTTCAGAGGTGGGTGAGGGGCATCAGGAACACCACAGAGGCCCCGGACCAGTGGTACTACTACAGCACACGGACAGACTGCAGGAACACATGAACATCACATCAGATTCAGTTCATCAGATCCAAAGACGGGAATTTAAAGGGATAGTTCACCCAAAAATTTAAATCCTGTCATCATTTACTCACCCTCATGTCGTTCCAAACTTGTATAAGTTTGTTTGTTCTACTAGAAGATATTCGGAGGAATGTTTGTAGAGAAGCAGATGGACTATCATAATATTTTTATTTCCTACTATGGCAGTCAATGGGGGGCGAGATCTGCTTCTCTACAAACATTCCTCCAAATATCTTCCAGCAGAACAAAGAAGTTTGCAACAACTTGATGGTGAGTAAATGATGACAATTTTCATTTTTGGGTGAACTATCCCTTTAACTAATGCGCAAAATTGGAATATCGCATAAAACTTTAGCGAATAAAGCAGCGTTCCCATTTAGTGAGTCAAACAGAACACTAGTCACTTCCTGATAAACTGGCGTTAAATGTTCCAACAGGAAGTTGCTGCAGTAGGAGGAGCCACTGCGGGTCTTTTTTCATATATAATAAATGACTCGCGCCTCAGAGCGGCAGACGAAACACGGTCACGGAAACGAAGTCGTGTAAGACAGTTCTGAGATCAGTTCAACGAGATCGGCCCACTCGTCAGTCCAGTTATGCCGTCTCGTTGTGAAAAGTCACATGACTTTTTTGATGTGCTTTAAGGAATTTATTCGGTAAATGTGTTTCCATCGTAGTTTACGCGCATGTATTCTTAAGAAGAGCGCATATATTTTTAGAGTTTATGCGCATCTTGTCGTTATTATATCAAAAATAGTATAAAAATAGGTGGATGTACATAGAAGAATTTCTTTTGGTATGGGTCAATTTATGTATCTTTGGTATTATTGTGAATTGTGAATTATGTCTTTTTTTTTGTATGTTTATTGTATTGTATCTGTTGTGCATTGATGTAAAATGTATTACAATAAAAAAATAATAAAGTAGTTTAATAAATAAATAAAAATAGGTGTTAGTAAACATGTTACAGTCACATTATATACTTATTTAGCTTTCATTTACTTTTAGTTCAGCTTTAGTCATTTTAGTGCTTTTCTATCTAATTTTATGTCGGAAATTACAACTGTAAAAAAAATTGTAAATAAAATTAGATTTAATTTTTACATATTTAGTGTTCAGTTTTATTTTATTTTAAGTTGTGGCAATTTTGTTGTGCTTAATTTTTTTTTTTTTTTTAGCAAAATATCTGTAAAAATTAATGTCATTGATAAAATATAAGAAATTTGGTTTGCACTTCTTTCCGTGTATGTTATTTTTCTAATAAACTAAATAATTGCATAATGCATCATTTTTCACTTTCCAGAATTTTCAGAAAATAAAAGCCGGTCAAATACACACATTTCTTTTATTCTTCACACATTTTCTGTTCAAATAGATTTCTAAATCCTGTAAATGCAATGATAAAACAAATGCTATATATTTTTTCAGTCCACAAAATTCACATGTATATTAAATGTTCAAATTAAATCATGAATAACTGGATAAATGTAGTATTTTGTAGGAATCTTTATAACTGTTATCGATACAAAATGTGTCATTTTCCAGAAGACACTGCCGCAGGAAGTGTTTATTTCTTATACCCTTGTTGCCACATTATCAATCTGAACATTTTCACAAAAAAGAAAGTGATTCACACACATTTCACACGACTCTGTGGTGACGTCACCAAACGGTTCTTTTCAAGGTCACGCGCAGTCTAACCACAAAAATATGGGTATTAAAGTCATAAAAGATAGATGAGCCGTGATGTTATGCAACAGTGACGTCTACTGCACAATAAAATAATGTGCTTCCGGTCATAAGCGAACGATTTCCTCGCGCGTTATTGTGTCATAACTGTTTTTATACGACGTCTGATTTTAATATACATTAGGAAAAAAATAAATTCATCGCGATCATAGACATAGTTGAATCTCGTTTCAATGTACAATACTAAAAAATAAAACGTAACACAATATAACCAACAATAATATTTGTCGGCGCGATCAAAGGCCCGAGTCCGATTACGTCATGACGTGTTAAAAGGAGCCGATGTGACGTATGTGTGAAGAACGAGGCCTTCGACGTCAAAGCTAAAAACAAAAGACTTTATAACGAAATTAACACAATCAGAGCGTTTATCATTCACCGAACTGTGAAAATATAACTATTTATGGCTTAATGTGATATTATAACAACAATCAGGTGCGTGAACGTGAATTTAAAAGGCTACATTTTATTAAACAAATCCATCTAAATAAAATGTGGCCTAACATCTTAACATGACATGATCATTAACAGATCGGATTTTAAACCCTTCTGAAACTTTAACTATATAGTGTATTGTGTTTTAGCCGAATAAAAACAGTAATATTGAGCGTGACTAAAAACAGCTGCTAGCATTAGCATTAGCCCTCCAGGCCCTGTGAGGAAATAATCCCCAGTAAACCCCCATTAAAACGCACAATAAAGTCAGCATCCCTCACTATTATGACTTTATATTGTCATCTGAAGAGTGTTCAGCTGATCTAATCAGTCGAATGTAATTAAACGGGCTGTTGAAGGTGTAAAAGTGTCTCTCACCTTCCCATCATGTCATTAATACTGTTACTGAGCGCCTCCATGATGCTGCTGCTTTCACACTGTTTCTTTCCTTCTTTCTCACGGGCAAAGCAATGACTGTTTAGGATCCGCTGGAGGTTGGATTTTACCATCCGGCCTCGGGAGAGTTCACGGCGGCCTGTGTGCGCTCGTCTGCAGTCGGCAGTAAGTGAGGAGATCGGAAGCGGTGACGCGCACAAAAACACACGCAGCGCTACTACGGCGAAGGCTGCGCTCATGAATATTCATCGAGTCGTCATCACGCTGCTTATGCAACAGGCATCGCGCGTCCTGTCACGTGGGTACTTAATATCCAATAGGCAGCGCTTTCAGCGAATCGGCTAGCTCTGAGGAGCGAACGTCTGCTGGCGTCATTAATATTCATGAGCCAAGCCTTCGCTATAGTACGCTTGTTCATTCGCGAACGCGTCGTTTGTTCAGCGAGTGGAAAATTACTGAGAGGAAGCAAATGTAGTTTTGCTTTTGAGTCTGTTGACTGAGGCGTGTTTGTGTTGTGATGTTTTCACACCTTATTTATATGCCTTTGAAACACTTATCTTCATATATATGAAGATTGTGAATGTAACTACTAGGTTTTTTGTACATGTGACATAATTATACTATGTTTTTTGGACATTGAAGATGGTAAAGTAATTCTGTAATCTTTATTGTAATGTTTTAATATTCATAAATATTCAAGTGTGTAACAAATCAAGTGCTATTGGCTTCTACATGGACTGAAATGGTTCCACTGGAGTCAAATCTGCTGGTTTGGGGTTTAAAGGTTAAGAGGTGTAATTGGCTTATGTATTTTGTACTTGTTAAAGTCACGTCCATCACATAAAGCACATCAGAGTCTGCAGACAGAAGATGAGAATCAGGTTTTATTGCAGGTTTCTGTGTCTGAACACTCTTATCTGTGAGAATGCAATAAATTTAACAGTTCATGGATTCATGACCTCAAGGCTAGATTACTGTAACGCTCTACTGGGTGGTTGTTCCGCTCACCTGATAAAAATGCAGCTGCTAGAGATCTTACTAGAACTAGGAAGTATGACCATATTAGCCCAGTTCTGTCAACACTGCATTGGCTTCCTGTTAAACATCGTATAGATTTTAAAATCTTGCTAATTACTTACAAAGCACTAAATGGTTTATCTCCCCAGTACCTGAGCGAGCTCTTAAAGCATTATAGTCCTTCACGTCTATTGCCATCTCAGGATTCAGGCCAGCTGATAATACCTAGAATATCAAAATCAAATGCAACCTTATCCTGTTTGGCACCTAAACTCTGGAACAATCTTCCTAGCATTGTTCGGGAAGCAGACACACTCTGTCAGTTTAAATCTAGACTAAAAACGCATCTCTTTAACCTGGCACATTATCAATTTACATTATTCAAGTCTGTTAAATGATTGTTAGGCTGCATAAAGTAGGTAATCTGGAATCAGGACACTATTTTTAAATATTTCATATTTATTTCAGAATAATTTATTCATTCAGTGTGGGATGGTTTTGTAAATTGTGATCATGGCATTGTGCACGCTCTGTTTTGTGAGCGCTGTAACAGGCTGCAGTATCTGGAAGTGACCGCTGGAGGTCACTGTTGTCCAATAAACAGAGCTGTTCTCACTGTCTCATAGAGCTGATGTTAGATATTAAACAAAACAAACATTAGGAACTGCACCCAGACATGCTGTACCATGCAAAAACATCAAAAAGGAAGAAAAGAGCAGAGATTATTTTTAATAGGTGATTCAATTCTATAATTGGTTGATAGGCCGCCTGCATAGACATGCTACTGTAGTTCCTGTAAATGACTTAAACATCCCTAACCCTAAATGAAATGTTGTCTTGTCTGTCAGCGAGATCTTTCAGTCTGATTCATGCAGGATGAGACACAATGAAGGGTTTGAGGTTTGAGAGATATGATTAATGTGAGCACAGAAGTTTCTCATGTTTATGTTAAGCTACAATATATTTGCTCTTTTTCAAAGTAGATCAGATACTGTGTGTAATTTTATACTGTTATATATTGTTAGCCATATTTTAATCATGATCATACTTTTAACTGAATACATTTAATTGTTTTCACAATGAACAGATTTATGCTGATTATAAGCAATTTGATTAAATGCATATGAAGCCCATTTCATAGAAAAAAATATGCTCTGGTAGGCTGTCATAATTATGACATAAAAACCCAAAATTATGACATAAAATGTCAAAACTATGACTTAAGAACTGGAAATTATGACATACTAAAAAGTTGAAATTATGACATAAAAAGTTGAAGTTATGACAAGTCAAAATTAAAAGTCGAAATTATTGCATTAAAAGTTAGGACAAAATTATTTAAATGTCGAAATTATGAATAGTTGAAATTATGACTTAGGAATTGGAAATTATGACACACTAAGTAAAAAATTGAAATTATGACAAAAAGTCAAAATTATTAAAAAGATGTAATTGTTGCATAAAAAGTCAAAATTATTAGTCAAAATTACTGCAAAAAAAAATAAATTATGACATAAGTTAAAAGTATAACAAAGTCAAAATTGACTTAAAAGTTGAATTTATTATTTAAATCAAAATTGTGACAAAAAGTTTAAATTATTGCATAAAAATTAAAACTATGGCAAAAAGTTAAAATTATGATTTAAGAACTGGAAATTATGACATACTAAGTAAAAAGTTGAAATAATGACAAAAAGTCGAAATTTTGACAAGTCAAAATTCCTTATGTCGAAATTATTGCATCAAAAAATTTGATGATGATATAAAAAGTCGGAAGTATATCAAAAAGTCAAAATTATGACAAGAAAGTTAAATTTATGAGAAATTATGACAGTCAAAATTATCTCAATTTCAATTTAAGTAATAAATTGAAATTAAATTAAAAAATTAAAATTGACATCTAAATTATAACAAAAATTACTTAAGTCAAAATTATGACATACTAAGTCAAAATAATATTTTAAAACTCATAATTATAAGATAAAAATAATGATGCCATAATTTTGACTTTTTATGTCATAATTTTGACTTACGAGAGCGTGATTATTTTTCTTATGACGCAGAAATGGACCTCCATATGTCTTCATGCCATGAGGCTCCAAATGATGTCACTTCCTGTGTGTCTGACTTTTTAAGGAATGTTCCATTTTTGAATTCCTGCAGCTTCACTGTAATGATGAAGTGTTCACTTGTTGAATGAACATGATCACAAACTTGATTCTGTGTGGATAAATCACCGATTCTACTGTCAGACGTAACGATCCAGTCTCAGGTTTCAGTTAATTAGTCTCTTTTAAAGCCTCTATTGTCTGTTGAGTCAGTGAGACAGAAAGAGCCCAATCCAGCCTTTTGTCCAGCGGGTCGTTCTGGACTCGCAGGAGCAGCATTCCATTGGCCGGCGTTCCATGGCAACACATTCCACCTATGACAAAAGAGAGTGTGTGTGTGTGTGTGTGTGTGTGTGTGAGAGGAGGGTTTCTGGAATCACCGGGCAGATTTCGGGGAACCCAGCAAGACATTCCCTCCTCCTATCAGTGAACGCAGGGAGACTTTGAGGATCTGGAAGTTAATTTGAGCGCGTCAGAGCTTCCCTCTGGACTTTGAACATTATTTTATCAATGTGAATCTCATTCACCTGTTCATGTACTTTGACCAGGTGTTCAAATCACATCTCCAGCTCAACGAATTCACATCATTTTCATGGTCAAATGCAGTTTGAGACTAAAAAAATCAATACTATAAAAAAAAAATAAAATCAGTTCAGTTACTGCCTTAAATGTTTAAGAATATGATTAAACTGACTTAAAAAAATCAAGTTGAAATAAATTTTTTATGTGTTAAAGTAATGGAAAAACATGTTTTTTCTTTGGTCAAATTCACTAATGTTGTTCGGATAACATCATATTTTGAGTTTCCTTTTATTAAACTAAACTTAAATTTGTAGTTTCAATCAGTTAAACTCTTTGCGATCAAAACGTCTCATTCATTCACTGACAAAAAGCCGATCTGTAATCTGTGAAAATATCTGACACTTTATTGTATGATGCAGATGTCTCTGACACACAGTATATTAATACAGGACGTTTATATCCAGTGGTTTTCCTGAAGACAGAAGGACGCTGCGTCTCTGAATGCAAATAAAATCCAAACAGATACTGCTGCTTTACAGAAATAAACACAATATGAGGGTTATGAACATAAACACACCGTATGCGATTTAATCAAGCTGTTAAGACCCGCTTCACAATTTATATATACAAAAAAAAAAAAAAAACCATTGGTTTCCATCTGAAGATCTTCCTGTGAAATTCCAGACTCACAGTTTGAAATGATCATGTTTTACATTTACAATCGGCTTCAACCTGAAAAAATAAATGACAAAAGGCACTCAAAATAAATCAACAATTAGCATGAAAAAAACTTTGACATCGAGTGTAAGTGTCCAGATAGAAATATTGCACCAGGAAGTCACATCACTTCAAACAGGAAGTTTAATCAAAGCCTCATGCGCCTCCGACCGGCAGGAAGACGAGATGTTCTCAGATTTTACAGCCGTTTTTACGAGGACGCGTCTCCAATCCCGCAGAGCGCTTTGAGTTCTGCGGCGTCAGCACCGTCCGTCTGCGTGACACACATTTATCTCTCTCTCTGAAGACTGATTTACCAGCCGCACAAACCCAAATCCATCAGACGGAGATCAACATGAAGGGTCACATTTACCCAGCAGTCCCTTAAAGCTTCAGAGCAACTTCAGAAGAACCAGTGTTTGTGGAGGAATAAAGCAAAGACACGAACGCTTCCGGACGACAGAGAAGAACTCAAGATCAAAAACTGTTGATCAGATTCACCTCAAAATCAGAAGAAATTAATTTATGCATAAAGAAAACAAAGTCTTTAAGATTTCACTGTATTCTGACATTATTTTCATGACAAACACATTTCCCCAAAACCAGAATTTCACACATCCGTTCTACCGCTTTTTATGCAGAATTTAATAAACTGTCCAAAATATATATTAGTGCTGTCGAATCGATTAATTGCGATTAATTGCATTTAACTTAAAACGTTAATATAAGCAAATATAATATATACACACATAATATGTAAACAAACTTATGTTAGATATGATTAATCACAATTAATCGATTTGACAGCACGTTCTGCCAAATCGATTAATTGCGATTAATCGCATCAAACACAAGTTTGTTTACATATTATAAGTGTACATACACATTATAACATTTGTATGTATGTGTATATGTATATATAGATAAATATATACACATATTATGTAAACAAACATGTTAGATGCGATTAATCGCAATTAATCGATTTGACAGCACACGCATATATATATATTTCACATTAGCTTTTTAATTTTCATGAAAATGTCACAATACAGAATCTTAAAGTCCTTCTTTATGTAGAATATCATTTCTTGTTATTCCATTAGAAACACATTAGAAAAGATGAAATGAAAGGCTGGAATGTTAAAGCGCAAGCGTCCGTCCGTCAGTGCTGGTGTTTGATTCCAGTGAAGGACACACAGTGTTTAGACACATCTGATCTCATGCCGCATGCACACGAGACGCTTTCATGAGCAAAACCAGTTCAAGAGAGTCCTTTCAGTGTGTGAACGGCAGGTTGTACAGCAGCTCCGCGCTTTGACACAGTGATTTGGGGTTTGCGGTGGAGAAATACTGACAGCACAGCCAGTCCTCCAGCTCGGCGTTTCGCTCGGGCTCCAGCGAGCGCTCGGCGAACTTCATCATCAGCAGCGCTCGCTTCACGTCCAGCCAGTTCAGCAGCCCCTCGTGCCGCGGCGGACCGGCTCTCCGCGCGCTCCCGCAGACCCACGGCTGCTCCAGCAGGTCGCGCCGCGGCCCCCACAGCAGCGCCTGCAGGATGCGCTTGGCGTCCTGGATGTGGACGCGTCGGCCGGGGTCGGGCTCCAGCAGCAGGTGCGCGAGCCTCTGCAGGCCGGACGAGTAGATCGACACGCTAGGGATGGCCGGAAGATCCTCGCATCTGTACTGCTGCGTCCGCAGGGCCGGCGTCGCCTCGAACGGGTTGCGGCGATGCAGGAGCTCGTAGATCAGAATGCCGGTTTGAAACTCGTCGAATTTCCGATACTGCGCGGCGGAGACGATTTCAGGCGCCAAACGGGCGTGATCTCGCTTGAAGCGAGAGTCGCCGCAAACCGCGACCTCGTCCGCATTGCGGCGTTTGGATTTCCCGAAGCTGCTGATGAGGAGGCGCGGGAGGCTCTGCTGCTGCGGGTCGGGGCGCGTCCCGTCTGCGGACGGCGAGCGGCGGTGCTGCACCAGCAGCAGGTTCTCCATGCACACGTCGCGGTGCGTGACCCCGTGCGCTTTGAGATGCTCCAGTCCCGTGCACAGCTGCAGCAGCAGGAAGCACACGCGCCGCTCGTAAACCTCCGGCTGCGCGCGGTGGAACGACTCCCACTCCCGCACGAAATCCGCCACGGTCTGGTGAGGAACCTCGCGAGTGATCACCACCACACGCTCCTGCTCGGACGGCCCCGGCGCTCGCTCCTCGCTGGGTAACATGCTCTGCGGCACGCACGCGATGAAGTGACCGCAGTCCTGCTGCAGGCTGAAGTGAGGCGGGACGCTCTGCTGCACCGACAGGCCGTACAGATGCGCCTGCTTGCTGTCGGACGTCTGGCCTTTACAGATCTGCAATCACAGAGGAAGCACCTGTTATGATGTTCAAATATCATTTGTATTAAATCGTATGATGTTTAATGTTTTTGAAAGAGTCTCTTTTGCTCACCAACGCTGCATTTATTTGATCAGCTCAAACTGCACTAACTAACAGGATCACTCATTCTGCAGTTCGCTCTCTGAGGTCAAAGGTCAGCCGGTGTGAACCGCGGCTCACGCCCTGCAGGGAAGCGCTGGCGAGTTTCTCTGATGCGTCTGTCTGGCGGCGGGAAACACGACCTTGATGAATGTGAGAGTCTCAGAGACGCTGACACGAGTTCTCACGCTTGCAGAGACCGAAGCGAGTCATTTATGATTGTGGGTCGCAGTGTTAATTTCGTCAGCTATTAATTATTTACTTTATTACTTACTTCGCCCTGTGTCCTCTTTCTAATTTCTATCATATTTAGTCAATATTATGGAGACCCTAAAGGAAAAAAAATATGAGATGGAAAGAAAAAATATATTTTAATGCATTTGTGTTCTCTCGAGAAACTTTGCGTTCAAACGCAAACAACACAAAAGTTAGTTATATATTTATTTACAAGTTTGTTTAAGGTTAATTATGTTGGCTTGACGTATTTCTAAAATTATTGCGGCTCAAACTGTTCTATCTGTTAGCACCAAACTCTGCTCAGACTGCTCTGACTCGGCTACTGTATCGTTTCTAATTGGTCGGACTTAGTTTTCATAAACCGCACGATCAAAACTACGAAAAATCGCATAGACTGTCATTGAGGGGGTCAAAACTTTCACACATGAACTCTTGCTGAGTATTTAACCTACATTCACCATATCAATGTGCTAAATCATGCTAACAACACACTAGCAACATACTAAATCATGTTAAAACATGCTAGCAATGTGCTAAATCATGCTAGAAACATGCTAGCAACATTTTAAAACATGCAAACGACATGCTAATTCGTGATAGAAACATGTTAGCACTGTACTAAATCAAGCTAGCAAAAATGTTAAAACATGCTAGCACCTTGTTAAATAATGCTAGCAACAATTGCAAAAACATGCTACCAATGTTCTAATCATGCAAGAAACATGTTAACACCGTACTAAATCATGCTAGCAACATGTTAAAACATACTAACAATGTGCTAAATCCTGCAAGCAACGTGTTAAAACATGTTAGCAATGTGCTAAATCATGCTAGAAACATGATAGCAACGTGCTAAATCATGCAAACAAAATGGTAAATCATGCTAGCAACATGTTAAAACATGTTAACAATGTATTAAATCATGCTAGCAACATGTTAAAACATGTTAGCAATGTGTTAAATCATGCTAGAAACATGATAGCAACATGCTAAATCATGTTAACAAAGTTAAATCATGGTAGAAACATGCTAACATGCTAAATCATGATAGCAACATGCTAAAACGTAAGCAATTGTTAAATCATGTTAGAAACATGCAAGCAACATGTTAAAACATGCTAGCAACGTGCTAAATCATACAAGCAAAATTGTAAATCGTGCTAGCAACATTAAAACATGTTAACAATGTATTAAATCATGTTAGAAACGTTAACAACGTGCTAAAAAATGTTAGCAATGTGCTAAATCATGCTAGAAACATGATAGCATCATGCTAAATCATGTTAACAATGTTAAATCATGGTAGAAACATGCTAACAAGTTAGCAATGTGTTAATTCATGCCTGCAACATGCTAAATCATGCTAAGAAACGTTAATGTGTTCATGATTTAGCATGCTAACAACTTATTCAAACATGTTAGCAATGTATAAGAACATGTTAATAACATTTAATGACTTTATAGAGTAATTTCTTCAAACTTCAAGCTTTTCAAAGTTATTTCAAACTTTCAGACGAGGCTTTGTCAAGCCAACATCAAAGTTTGTCAGCAAAATTTTCTCATCTAGTTGCTAAGCTAAAACCTCTGCTCTCAGTTAAAGATTGCATTCATATCGTCCAGACTGGACTATTGCAATGTCGTATATCTAGGAGTCTCCCAGTCATTGATGAACCCACTCCAGCTGGTTCAAAATGCTGCTGCAAGATTACTGACTGGAAAGAAAAAGAGGGACAGAATTACTCCGGTTTTAGCATGCCTTCAGAGGCTACCAGTCAGGTATTGGGTTGATTTCAAGGCCCTACTATTAATATTTAAAGCAGTTAAACGGTCTAGCATCCTCATATCTCTCAGATCTTGTTATTCTTCACCAGCCTGTAAAGAATTTAAGATTGTGCTTCAGGTATTGGAGTCCCGACTGAAGCGAAAAGGTGATTGTGCCTTTTTGATAGCCGGACGCGGGTTATGGAATAACCTACCACTGACCATCCGTTCCACTCCCAAAATCACTTTTATATTTTAGGTTTTGAGTCTGACCCAGGAGAGAACTAAATTTTGAACTTCTTTCAAAAACATTAAAAGATATTTATTACTGGTCTGCATATAGTGTTCTGATGTCACGACTCGCTCACCTTCACAGCGTACGTGTTGTGTGTGTCTGATGCGCAGGAGGCGGAATAATACACGGCGTCTCCGGACAGACAGCTGGGCTTGTTGCAGGTCAGTTTGAAGAGTGACCAGTTGCTCTCGTCGAATCTCAGCGTGTTCCTCTGGCTGCGGGTGAAATGCTCCTCACACTTCAGCGCCAGACGCCGCAGGGACTCCGCGTACAGGCCGCCCAGCTTGGAGTAGATGCCCTCGCGGCTGTCCATGTTACTCAGCAGCGCGTGCAGCTGCAGCGTGGAGCCGGCGGCCGGAAGCGTGTTGAGCTGCGGCGATGAGCTGGACGTGACGTTCCCCAGAGTCCGCGGGCGCTCGAGGGACTCGCTGGAGGAGAAGAGCGCACGCGGGTCCACGGGGCTGGACGGAGGTGCGGCGGCAGCGGCGGGGTGGCTGATGTTGGTTTCCGACCCGCTGAAGGGGAGGCGCGGGCGGCTGCGGGCGAGCGGTTTACCACCTGACTCAATGGGAGCCGAGATGGCGCGGTTTACCAGCTTCTTCTGCGGCAACGGAGGCGGCTGTAGCTGATGCGCAAGACTGTTGCTGGGAAACCCGTCGGGCTGCGGCGACGCTGGGGCGGAGCCAAACGGGCTGCTGGGAAATGGGGAGGGGCAGGAGTGGAGGGTGGAGTCTAGGTCACATGATCAGAAAAAGAGAGAAAGAAAAAATATATTAATACATTATTTTAAAGAGGACCTATAATGCCCCGTTCACAAGATGTAATATAAGTCTCTGGTGTCTCCAGAATGTGTCTGTGAAGTTTCAGCTCAAAATCCCCCACAGATCATTTATTATAGCTTGTGAAATTTGCCCCTATTTGGGTGTGAGCACAAACACGCCGTTTTTGTTTGTGTCCCTTTAAATGCAAATGAGCTGCTGCTCCCGCCCCCTTTCCAGAAGAGGGTGGAGCTTTAACAGCTCAACAACAACAAAGCTGGAGAATCTCACGCAGCCAAAATGAGGATTGTCAGTAACGGTGTTCAGCCTTACACTGATAAATTAATTAGATGTAAAATTTATTTAAATATTATGTATGTGTACATATATATATATATATATATATATATATATTTGCAACAACAGCATGATTATGAGTGGCATATTGATTTATACACTATATGCAAGATATTTTCTGCTAATAAAACACTAAAATTAGGACTTTAAAGAGAGCTTGAAAGATCTACTATATAACTGATTCAAAGTCAGAGATCAATATCAGCGAATCATATGATCATAATTCATTTCTTTACGATTCATGTCAGACAATCAGAAGAGAATAAAAATGAAACTTTATCTTCCTCATTTCTGTTTCTGTCCTGTAGTTTCAATGCTGTTGCACATATTCTAATACACACACACTAAACACACACACACACACACACACACTCACTCAACACACTCTCACACGCGCACTCAGCACGCACACGCTCTCTCAACACACACACACACACTCAACACACTCACACGCGCACTCAACACGCGCACACACACACACTCTCTCAACACACACACTCACAAGCACTCAACACACACACACACACGCTCACACTTAACACGCGCACTCAACATACACAACTTACATAACACACCCAGACAACACACACTCACTTGCACACACGCGCACACACACAACATACACAACTTACATTACACACTCAGACAACACACTCACGCGCGCACACTCAACGCGCACACGCTCTCTCAACACACACACACTCACTCAACACACACACACTCACTCAACACACTCTCACATGCGCACTCAACACGCGCACACACACTCTCTCAACACACACACTCACTCAACACACTCACACAAGCACTCAACACACACACAACACACACACTCAACACACTCACACGCGCACTCAACACGCGCACACACACACTCTCTCAACACACACACTCACAAGCACTCAACACACACACACACACGCTCACACTTAACACGCGCACTCAACATACACAACTTACATAACACACCCAGACAACACACACTCACTTGCACACACGCGCACACACACAACATACACAACTTACATTACACACTCAAACACACTCACGCGCGCACACTCAACGCGCACACGCTCACTCAACACACACACACTCACTCAACACACACACACTTACTCAACACACACACACTCACTCACTCACTCAACACACACACACTCACTCAACACACTCTCACACGCGCACTCAACACGCGCACACACACTCTCAACACACACACTCACTCAACACACTCACACAAGCACTCAACACACACACAACACGCGCACTCAACACACACGCTCGCACTTAACACGCGCACTCAACACGCGCACTCAACACGCGCACTCAACATACACAACTTACATAACACACCCAGACAACACACACTCACTTGCACACACGCGTACACACACAACATACACAACTTACATAACACACCCAGACAACACACACTCACTTGCACACACGCGCACACACACAACATACACAACTTACATAACACACTCAGACAACACACACTCAGACAACACACACTCACGCGCGCACTCAACGCGCACACTCAACATACACAACTTACATAACACACCCAGACAACACACTCACTTGCACACACGCGCACACACTCAACGCGCACACACAACATACACAACTTACATAACACACTCAGACAACACTCACGCGCGCACACTCAACGCGCACACGCTCTCTCAACACACACACACTCACTCAACACACACACACTCACTCAACACACACACACTCACTCAACACACACACACTCACTCAACACACTCTCACATGCGCACTCAACACGCGCACACACACTCTCTCAACACACACACTCACTCAACACACTCACACAAGCACTCAACACACACACAACACGCGCACTCAACACACACGCTCGCACTTAACACGCGCACTCAACACGCGCACTCAACACGCGCACTCAACACGCGCACTCAACATACACAACTTACATAACACACCCAGACAACACACACTCACTTGCACACACGCGCACACACACAACATACACAACTTACATAACACACTCAGACAACACACACTCACGCGCGCACTCAACGCGCACACTCAACATACACAACTTACATAACACACCCAGACAACACACTCACTTGCACACACGCACACACACTCAACGCGCACACACAACATACACAACTTACATAACACACTCAGACAACACACTCACGCGCGCACACTCAACGCGCACACGCTCTCTCAACACACACACACTCACTCAACACACACACACTCACTCAACACACTCTCACATGCACACTCAACACGCGCACACACACTCTCTCAACACACACACTCACTCAACACACTCACACAAGCACTCAACACACACACAACACGCGCACTCAACACACACGCTCGCACTTAACACACGCACTCAACACGCGCACTCAACACACACAACTTACATAACACACCCAGACAACACACACTCACTTGCACACACGCGCACACACACAACATACACAACTTACATTACACACTCAGACAACACACACTCACGCGCACTCTCAACGCGCACACTCAACATACACAACTTACATAACACACCCAGACAACACACTCACTTGCACACACGCGCACACACTCAACGCGCACACACAACATACACAACTTACATAACACACTCAGACAACACACACTCACGTGCGCACACTCAACGCGCACACACAGCCCCTCATAAACAGATAATAAAATAGCTGCACATAATGTCAGTGTGTGTCTGTGTTGAGTCTGTGTGTGTGTGTGTGTGTGTGTGTTTGGTTACTGTTTAACGGGAAACGCCTCAAGGTCTTAAACTGATTAAAAAAAGCTCTATGACCCATAAGACCACAGAAAGATCACATGATCACATCACTGACTGAACCACACCCTGTAACGACGGATGGATCATACATGAATAATTCAGAGAGGATTATGAGATGTCCCGATCTCAACTGATCTACACAGAAATATCAATTATTAAATATATTTTATATTATTTTAATTATATTTTAAATAGACAGAGAATATCTCAGCATCTGCGTCAGTTCGTTCAGGAGGTCTGTGAGCGTCTCTCTCTCTCTCTGTGGTTTGACTGACATTCCCTGGAGAGAAACGCACTAATGAAGGGCTGGAGAGGAAGATTAGTGGCTTCATGGGGGAAAACCGTCAGAAAGACGCCCTGTGATAAACACAAACCCTGATTTCCTCTCTTCATCCCTTCATTATCTCTGCACCCCAGCGCATTTAGGGAACAAGTTCATATCTACAGCGATAGGATCAGTAGGAAGGACCGAAGCTGCGTTTCCCCTTTCATCACGGCTGATTTTCAGTAAAGGAAGTTTCATTCACAACAGCAGATTCTGTTTTTACACTTTAGTTCTGCTCATTGTCAACATCTGTCTGCATAGAGAGCTCTCTTCAAAGGCTCCATCCTAACTCAGGTGTAATATCTAGTGGTGTTGGATGAGCGCTGAAGTGTGTGTGGTACTCACCGGCGTCAGAGAGCGCCTGCAGACTGTCTGTGGACGCGGTGGTGCAGCAGTTCAGTCCTCGCAGCGACTGGCTCAGATTCTCCACTGACCCCTGCTGACCCACACGCTCCAGATCCATATTACTGCCACTCAAACGGTTACACACCCTGCAGAGACCGAAAACAACATGACATGCTCACATCTCAGTTTGTCCAACACTTACAGCACACACACACACAGCACTGGTTTAAAGTCATATGTTCACTGAGCAGTTCACGATTCAGAGGAAATCCAAGTTTGTGGTTATGAGGAAAACAAGTGAATTCCCTCGCTGTGTCATTACATCATTATCTGTCTAATGTCTCAGTCTCTCTTAAAATGTCTCAGACAAACGAGTGAAAAAAAATGAGTGTGAACATCCAAAAAAAATCTAAAAAAAATTGAACTTTTTTTTTTGACTTCCTTGAATATAACGGAACTAAAAATATAAACAAAATAAATAAGTTGACAAAGCCCCTTAATAATAATAAAAACACAGATATGACATCCAAAGTATGTTTTGAAGTGTCAAAAAGGTCATTCGGTTTAACCGTCCAAAGGCCAATGCAGCCATTTCAATTGTGATTAAAATATCTTAAAATGTAATAAATGTATATATTTTTTATTCTGGCATGATTTTATAACATCATATATCAACATAATGCAAAATGGTGTTAAAATTATGTGTAGAAGTCATCGCTTTATGAGAAAGAATGTCCGGAAAAATGAATTTCATTGATGTCATTCGGAGTAACCAATATATAGGGACCATTTTGGATCAGGTCATGTGGTCAATACCATGTGACAGGATGTGACATCATTCAGACACCTGCAAAGGACCATAAGGTCATGAAGTAAAGTAACTAACTCTCTCTAAACTATTTGAAAAATTCATGTTTTCACTTGATCATACGCATGTCCCGAAACATCAGGTCATTCGGTACAACCGCTATAAAACATGGAAAATGTTGTAATATTTTAAAAACTTGTACTAAATATAAAATGTTTGATTGTCCTTTTGCTAGATATCAGCCTGTTAGCATTGTTTGAAAATATCGTCATTTGGTAAAACCGAAATTAATGACTTTTTTTGGTGACAAATTTTGTCCATCTTGTAAAAAAATGACAAAATCAGTGTTAATTGATCACAAAAACCACATAATCTTATTGTTAACACTTAATAAAACTTTATTTAAAATTAATTATATATTCATTATATTTTTTTTACACTTAAAAACCTTATTCATCAATGATGCGTATACACACACACATAAATTGTATAAAAATAAAATAGTTGAACATATGAAAGATCAACTAGTGCAACTATTTAAAATTTATTCAATATATAAATCAAGATGAGACAAAATAAGAGCATCATTGCAAAACAGAAAAGTTGCACAATTATGATTAATTATTGTTAAAAATTATATAAACCGTTGCAAGCCAAATCATAATCGAAAGTAAAATTTGATGAATCACTCGACTGTATACAGGTGCATGAACCTCAAAACAGAGCGGGAAAGTGAATTAAACCAAAAAGTATTTGAAAAGAAGCAATATTTCAATGGATTAGATCTTCATCAGACAAACATTTAAAATGAAGCACAAGAATATGATCAGCTGGCAGAGCTCGCAACACCACGTTCACGGGTTCGACTCTCAAACGGAGATGCACATAAAAGAAAAGCAAAAGCATTTGTGAAAGTGACCTCATGAATCCAGAAGTTGTGGCGTTATTTCTCTTCGACCAATCAGTTCACAGACAGACGTCAAACTGAGCGACTTGCGTCCATCACACGGAAGAGTCCTGCGTGCGCCTGGATCAAATCATCGACCGCCACATCCGTCCCAGTGAAAACAGACACTCATGCGGATCATCCTTGATCTCCACGCTCACGTCAGCCTGACCTGGGATCAGTGTTCCCTGTCAGACCGTCTGATGTTCTGACGGAGCAGCGATACACTGTCCGACTGCTGCTGCTTCCTCTGTACTGATTTACACACGCATACACACACACACACACACACACACTTACACACTCACAAATACACACACTCTCACACACACACACACTTACACACTCACAAATACACACACACACACACACACACACACACACACAGATATACTGAAGTGAAGTGCAGAAATGAAGGAAGTGCGCTTGAGCCTCTAAACCACAGAGTTTCAGGGCACTGAAGCCTCTCTCTCACCACAGACACACAACTTTATCTGTCAGAGGACATGAAGGTGTGCTGCTCACATAATCCAGTCATGACTAAACACCGATAGGAAACTTATATATGTGTATGTGTGCGTGCGCGTATGTGTGTGTTTACTATATGTGAAGAATAGAATAAAGAACTTAACAGATCCGTGATTCAAAGTATCTTGATTCTGTGGTGAGAGACTCTAAAAGTAGAGCGGCGTTTCTTGTGTGTGAGAGAGTGTGTGAGAGAGTGTGTGTGTGTGTGTGTGTGTGTGTGTGAGAGAGAGTGTGTGTGCGTGCATGCATGTTTGTGTGTGTCTGCATGTGTGTCTGCATGTGTGTCTGCATGTGTGTCTGCATGTGTGTCTGCATGCACGCGCGTGTTTGTGTGTATGTGCGTGCATGTTTGTGTGTGCTGGTGTGCATGCATGTGTGTGTTTATGCGTGTGTTTGTGTTGGTGTGCATGCATTTGTGTATGTGAGTATGTGTGTGCGCGTTTGTGTGTGTGTGTGTGAGAGAGTGTGTGTGTGTGTGTGTGTGTGTGTGAGTGTGTGTGCGTGCATGCATGTTTGTGTGTGCGGGCATTTGTGTATGCGTGCGTGTGTGTGCATGTGTGTGTGCATGCACACGCGTGTTTGTGTGTATGTGCGTGCATGTTTGTGTGTGTGCTGGTGTGCATGCATGTGTGTGTGTGAGTATGTGTGTGCACGTTTGTGTTGGTGTGCATGCATTTGTGTGTGTGTGTGTGTGTGTGTACGCGTGTGTTTGTGTATGTGAGTGTGTGCGTGCGTGCATGTATATGTGTGCGCGTTTGTGTGTGTGTGCATTTGTGTGAGTGTGAGTGTGTGCGTGCGTGTGTGTATTTGTGTGCGTGCGTGTGTGTCTGTGAGTGTATTTGTGTGGATGTGTGTGCGCGTGTGTGTGTACATGCATAAAAACAGATGAGCGTGTGTGTGCGCGTGTGTGTGTCTGTGTGTGTGTGTGTGTGTGTGTGTCTGTGTGTGTGTGTCTCTTCTCGTGTTTCCTGTGATTAAGAGTCTATAAACTCCTGCTGCGTCTCTGGAGGACAAACTTGAACGTCTCACTGGAGTGTGTTAAACACGAGTACTGAACACACACACACACACACACACACACACACACACACACTTAAAACAGTAAACAACCACCAGAACACCCTAGCAACTGCATAGCGACGTGGCAAAAATCCCTCTGAGAACTGCCGGACAGAGCAGCGGCCGAAAGCATCGCTGCACAGAAACACAATCATCCACATCTCCGGATCCGGAGCATCAGTTTCCTGTGATCACCTGATCTTCAGTCAATCGTCCAGCTGACCAACAACTGCTGAATCTACACAAACACAAACACAGCAGGACGACAGATCCCAGAGACCAGCGTCTAAACCTGCTGACACATGACCCACAGAACCACTCCAAACACACGCTACAGGACCTGAATGAAACACACCTACCTCAGCATCAGCTCTCAGCGTGAATCACTGCTTCTGCTCGAGCGTGTGTGTGTGTGTGTGTGTGTGTGAAAATGAAAATATCCTGATCTAATATCATATCCGAACAGAACAGAACGCGTCCCGAGGCATGGAAACAAACCCTCGCGGCGCCGGTCATCTGCTCGACTCTAAATCCGTCTTCAGCTCGAGTGACGCTCAGAGGAACGACGGGTCCGGCCGAAAAACCACAGAACCGACCCGACGAGCTCCAAACATCACAAACACCTGCTGCTCACCGTCTGCAGTCACACTTCAACATCTGAACCCACTCCAGCTTCTGCTCGTCCTGCTGGAGAAGCAGATTTGAGAACCATCTGCTCCATAAATGATTCATCAGAAGAGATCATAACTTCACCCATTTACACTCTCTGTTCCCAAAAAAAAAAAAACGGTTTACTTTAAGCAGGTTTCCCTAGTGGAGCTGATGAAAAGCTAATAACTAAATCAGCTATTATCATAAGATCTCAGGTGGACTCATGTGTGTGAATCTGAGCTGGATCTTCAGGTCATTTTTGATCTGCAGCACATCTGAGGGTTGTTCTGGGAAAACAGGTTTGAGTCTCTGTTCGCTCCGACATCATACAGCTGCATCACCGCATCATACTACACTGTACCAATGTTAATAACAATAATAGGGGCTCTTCTCAGGGCCGTAACGTCACAGATAAATGAAACCTATAAATATAAAAATTACTCATTTTAGGTTGCTGATTTCAAACCATAGTGTGGGAAACTTTAACTTTCACTCATCCATACCATGATTCTGTGTATCTGACATGTCCCAACAACACCCACAGACCTCAGAAACTGCTGACTCTGTGATCTCAAAAAGCACTTGTTTAGAAACAGAGCTTGAATTCACGCATACAGTTGATGGTAAAAACACGGCGTGTCGCGACAGACAGGCTCGGGTCCGAATACGCCTGGATGCTCAGATATCGTCACCATGGATACGGGATCTTTGTGGACTGTGTCCACGGCTACACAGGAATCCACAGATGTATTTAACCTGAAACATGCCGATCTCAGCAGGGTTTATTTTGACACGGAGCAAAGTGACGCACTCTCAGGCTGAAATGTGCCAGTGAGTCAGTCAAACATGAGAAGAAATAAACCACACGCTAATGAAAATAGCTCAGAGAGGCAGAGATGTGATCTAGCAGGCGCTTCTCGAAAGGTGATGTGGTTAACACGTATATTACAGGACAGAGCGAGACCGAGACCGGATCAAGTTCAGCCTGAAATAAAGGCCAACCACAAACACAAAGTGCTGGGTTAAATACAACCCAAGTTGCCTTGAAAATGGACAAACCCAGCAATTGGGTTAAAGGTTTGCCCAAACTTTTTAACTCAACTATTGTTTAAAAATGACTATATGTCTGGATTAAAATGAACCTAAAATATGTTGGAAATTAAAAATCAGACACATAATTACTAGAGGCAACAATAATAATCAAAAGGTGGACATTTATTAATAAGCAATTTATATGTTTGTTCAATTATTATTCATTAAACTTATTAATAAATGTTCATTTACTAAACATTTTAATAAATGTTAATTTTCAGTACATTTTGGGTTCATTTTAAGCAAGAAATACAGTAATTTTTAAACAATAGTTAAGTTAAATAAAACTACCCAGCAGGTTGGGGCAAACATTTAACCTAATCTCTGGGTTAAAATAACCCAATCGCCAATCTCTGGGTTAAAACAACCCAATCGCCAATCTCTGGGTAAAAATAACCTAATCTCTGGGTTAAAACAACCCAATCGCCAATCTCTGGGTAAAAATAACCCAATCTCTGGGTTAAAATAACCCAATCTCTGGGTAAAAACAACCCAATCTCTGGGTTAAAACAACCCAATTGCCAATCTCTGGGTTAAAACAACCCAATCTCTGGGTAAAAACAACCCAATCGCCAATCTCTGGGTAAAAATAACCCAATCTCTGGGTTAAAACAACCCAATCGCCAATCTCTGGGTTAAAACAACCCAATCGCCAATCTCTGGGTTAAAACAACCCAATCGCCAATCTCTGGGTTAAAACAACCCAATCGCCAATCTCTGGGTAAAAACAACCCAATCGCCAATCTCTGGGTAAAAATAACCCAATCTCTGGGTTAAAACAACCCAATCGCCAATCTCTGGGTAAAAATAACCCAATCTCTGGGTTAAAACAACCCAATCGCCAATCTGTGGGTTAAAACAACCCAATCGCCAATCTGTGGGTAAAAACAACCCAATCGCCAATCTGTGGGTAAAAACAACCCAATCGCCAATCTCTGGGTAAAAACAACCCAATCGCCAATCTCTGGGTAAAAATAACCCAATCTCTGGGTTAAAACAACCCAATCGCCAATCTGTGGGTAAAAACAACCCAATCGCCAATCTGTGGGTAAAAACAACCCAATCGCCAATCTGTGGGTAAAAACAACCCAATCGCCAATCTGTGGGTTAAAACAACCCAATCTCTGGGTTAAAACAACCCAATTGCCAATCTCTGGGTTAAAACAACCCAATCTCTGGGTTAAAACAACCCAATTGCCAATCTCTGGGTAAAAACAACCCAATCTCTGGGTAAAAACAACCCAATCGCCAATCTGTGGGTAAAAACAACCCAATCGCCAATCTGTGGGTTAAAACAACCCAATCTCTGGGTAAAAACAACCCAATCGCCAATCTCTGGGTTAAAACAACCCAATCGCCAATCTGTGGGTAAAAACAACCCAATCGCCAATCTGTGGGTAAAAACAACCCAATCGCCAATCTGTGGGTAAAAACAACCCAATCGCCAATCTCTGGGTTAAAACAACCCAATCGCCAATCTGTGGGTAAAAACAACCCAATCGCCAATCTGTGGGTAAAAACAACCCAATCGCCAATCTCTGGGTTAAAACAACCCAATCGCCAATCTCTGGGTTAAAACAACCCAATCTCTGGGTTAAA
Organism: Hypophthalmichthys molitrix; assembly: GCA_037950675.1. NCBI lineage: Eukaryota > Metazoa > Chordata > Actinopteri > Cypriniformes > Xenocyprididae > Hypophthalmichthys > Hypophthalmichthys molitrix. Next base: position 497,004 of record CM075512.1, on the reverse strand, counting down.
ACAACCCAATTGCCAATCTCTGGGTAAAAACAACCCAATCTGTGGGTAAAAACAACCCAATCGCCAATCTGTGGGTAAAAACAACCCAATCGCCAATCTGTGGGTAAAAACAACCCAATCGCCAATCTGTGGGTAAAAACAACCCAATCTCTGGGTAAAAACAACCCAATTGCCAATCTCTGGGTTAAAACAACCCAATCTCTGGGTTAAAACAACCCAATTGCCAATCTCTGGGTAAAAACAACCCAATCTGTGGGTAAAAACAACCCAATCGCCAATCTGTGGGTAAAAACAACCCAATCGCCAATCTGTGGGTAAAAACAACCCAATCACCAATCTGTGGGTAAAAACAACCCAATCTCTTGGTAAAAACAACCCAATAGCTGGGTTTGTCCATTTTTAACCAAACTTGGGTTGTTTTTAACCCAGCATTTTTTTAGAGTCCACATTCAGCACTGGCGTGTCAATAAGACAAGCACTCTATTAACAGAAAACTCAAATCACACTTAATGTTAAGCATCGTTACGAATGAATCAAATGTGTTGATGAACAGGAGCTGTATTCAGAGCGGCGTGAATAGATCTGATGAATGCCAAACAAACAATGAGTAGAACCGAGAGACCAGCACAGGCCTGAAACTCACGAGACACGACAATCAACTCTATTCAGAGAAGAAATAGACCACCAAAATTAACACTTCATCTCAGTAAATCACTAAGCTGTGAGCTCAAGCAATCACGGATCGATTATGGGCTAATACAAGAAAACAAAACCAAAGACACCGACTGTTTCACAATGAATCCATTACAATACAAAATCAGACTGATCGGTGACAAACAGAACTCGCACTGACAATACTAAGAGTTTTTAGGCAAACAAGACACGGAACAACAAACAAAAACATTTAGTTCTCTGTACTTATGCTCCCTTCATGTGCTATTGGAACTTCACTTTCTGAAGTCGTGCTGATGAGTTTGTCACATTTAAGTGGTTTGCTGTCAGAAAGAATAGGAATCAGGTTCATTTCTTGGGGAAATCTTATTAAAGTTGAAGATGTTTCATGAATATCCAGTGGATTTTGAATAAAATGCAGCATCTCATTAGTTGACAACCATATCAACATTTGGCAAGTAAATGCTGTTTACACATACAATAATAATCAAATGGTCATTCACATACATATATATATATACAGCAAGAAAAAGCAATGTAGATTTTGTGGGGAAAACATACTCAAGTTCACCCAACTCAGAAACTAGAGTATCAAAATTATATCAGAGTTTCCCAGCCGTAAATACAACTTGAGAGGCCAATTTTGGATGTATAATTCCAATGGCACAAACACTAAGACCAGTCTGGCTCCATTAAAGTATAAGTATCTATACAATCAATTGGTTAATATCTGGGTACATGGCAAGCAGCACAAAATAAGGAGGTAATTCTCACCGGTGGTGTTTTTTGGGAGGTGGCGGAGGCGGCGCGGGATCTCGACTGGTGTTGATGCTCTCGGTGGCTTTGCTGTCCTCCTCTGGGACGGCAGCCTGCGTCTGACTGGTGCTTTTGTTGGCAGTGCCTGGCGTCGCACTGCTCTCGCTCTTCCATTCTCTGGACGCAAACCCCCGAACAGCGGGACCATTGATGGAGTCGCCCGGCCGAGTAGAAGAGCCTGATTTCTGGGCCGTCCCCTTAGACTCTACCTCCTCTTCCACCTCATCAATACAGCCCTCCAGATTCTTGTGTTTCCGCTCCGGGACGGTGATGACACTGGCATCCCTTTGGGAGGAAACGGGAGTTGTGTCTTTTGGAGGAATAACTACGTTGAAGTTTAGCTCATGTAACGGTGCTAAGGAGAGGCTGGAGGTACCAAGTCTGGGTGGACGGGAGTTAATCTTAGGTGGAACCGGGGGACTAGATTGAGGCTTGGGTTGGGTGGAAGAGTTAGGGGTTGCTAGGGTCGCATCAGGAGAATTTGGCCAAGTAAACGCAGGGCTTGATGAGTCTTTGGTCACAGTTGGGCTGAAGTGCGTCCACTGAGTGCTCACAGCAGAATCCGGGCTGCTCAAGTAAAACGTCCGGTTATTTTCTTCAGTACGGGCGGCCATGACTGTGATGGTTGCTCTTTGATTGTCGCTTGCATTGACCTCTGTTTCAGACTCGGAGGATTGGAGAGACTTCCCATCACACGGAGTTCGTCTTTTCCTCTTAGTGCTCTCAGCATAGATCGGCTCGCTTTCCTTAAGCCCGTTTGGTGGAGCGCTCGTAGATTTCTGAGGACTCCGGAGTCCCAGTAACGAATCCGTGCTGCTCCGATTGGAGCATGAGTCCGACAGGCTTTCATGGAAGGAGTCTGGAGTCCTTGGAGATGGTGAAGTACTTGGCGTCCCATTGGTCGTTCCATTAACCACATTCCCTGGTGCGGTTCTGGCTTGCCTTTCCTCTACGGACACTCTTAGTGGACTCGTAACTCCATCACCGTTTCCATTGGTTCGTTGAGTCACGTTGTGAAGACATGAATCACTATTGGTGTAAGTGCTCTTGACCGCTTTGGTCATCTGTCTATAGGGGCTACCATTCCCGTTCTCTTTCAGACTTTGGGAAACGCAGCCATCTTCTTGGCTCACAAATACACTGCTGATAATCATGCAGTCTTTGGATAATCCAGTGGGCGAACAAACGTTCTGGGAGAACATCTTTCCATTTTGTATATTGGTTTCTCTTAGAGATATATTACATCCATTGCTATCGATGTACAGAGGAGCCAAATCCAGAGCTTTCTTTAGTCCAGCAGAGGTCTTCTGGTTGTCCTGAGACACAGAAGCAATAAAAAGTTTGGGAAGAATTCAAACACATTTACATTTACGCATTTTCCAAATGCTTTCAAGGTACATGCTTTATCAGTTCCTGCTTTTGCTTTGAATCGAACCCATGACTTTTGTGTTGCTATGTAGCTCTACTGTCTGAGCTACATATAACCATAACCATCTAAAATCGGCTTATTATAAAAACATGTAAATCAGTTATTCATCGCCAGTGAAAAAACAACAAGACACCTTGGAGAAATTTGACAGGCACAAAACTGGCAATGCATTGATTATATTGACAATTATTATTCACCCAAGTACAAATAACCAATCAGTCACTCTTCGACTCTACAGACGCCTTTATGAGACTAACTGTGTTTGCTTTGTAGTCAGTCACAGAATGAACCAATGTCCTTGGCGGTGATCTAATTATCTTTGTTTAAACAGTCTGAATGTGTCCATATCAATCCCTTCCTGTAAAGCATATATACAACTGCATGGCAGACTGTTATCTTGCGTTTACAAAGACATTCCAGTCTCCACCCATTTACTGGAGAATGTTTATTAAGCCCCGCACCTCTGAACCCACTGTTTCACCATAATATGAGTTTAAGAGTTCATCCACTTATATATTTTTATTGCTGAACTCACCTGTTCTGTATTCATGTTAATGTCTGTCTTGAACTCCATTGTAATGTCCATGTTCATCATGGTGGGTCTGACAGCAATGGTGGGTTTGCTATACGGAGAGGGAGACGTCACCCCATCCTCATCTTCCCCAATCAGACTCGTTCGGACGCAGGCGCTGCCCGCTGTGCCAGTCTGTCCGTGGGCGCTGCGAGGATGGAAGCAGTTCTTACAGGAGCCTGGTTTCCACACGTGCTCTGCAAACTCTCCACACACAGACATTTTAACGCAGACCTCGACGTCCCGTCTGATCGGACTCTACTGCCAGGCGGAACCAGCCGAGACGGGTCGGTGGTGGATGGTCATAGTCTCAGATACAGAGCAGGTCAGGAGATCAGCAGCATCTAAACCTGGAAAAACACAAGATAAAAGTTCAGATATATGGCCCTTGTTATTGTTGAAATTTTAATTATTAAATTTATTATTATTATTATTATTATTAAACTCTTTTAATGATTAAAATACAGAGTCTTGGAAACTTACAATGGAAAAAAATGAATTTGGGGGAATAAAATGAAGGCCCTAAAATTATTGCCGCCACTAAAAAAGGAAAAATGTTTTCCTTTACAGCTTTGCAAAAACCTTTGTACATTTCAAGTATGTTTCTGACGGGGAAATGCACTTGTGTAAGAGACTTTGGTCTAAATAATCAGATGAAAGTACTTCACGCTTGCTAGTGAAAAACAAAAGGTGCAAATCCGCTCCTCCAGTTCCACGTCCCTCCCTTTATAGAAAGCTTTCCTTTGGAAAGACCTCATGCATCACACAAAACTCGACCACAGCCTGAAACTAATCAAACTAATTCTGTTCAAACATGAGGAGAAATGACTTCAGCGCACCCATAAGTAGGGCTGGACCAATATATTTCAAAGTACAGATTTTAGACAACATTTGATATATATATTTACTCTGAAATGGACTAAAAGTCTAATGACTTCTTAGTAACAAAATGGCTAAATAAAAGCTATTTTTAAATTATATTATATACATTTATATTTGGATTACGGCTTGTTTTACAGTCTTTAAAGGCAAATGATCTTTGTTTTGCTACCACACAGACCTACTGACTCAACAGCAATTGATTGAAGGTCAGTAGATAGTTGACCTCATCCATCTCTAACGCCACTTTCCCAGGCCGCCAAAATTAGAGGCTCTTCTGTTCTCTCCGTTTGACCCTGAAACGTTCAACTTTGGAATGCGTTCTCACATTCTAGAAGGCCATCGCCGCCGGAACGATCTCTAACAGGTCGGAATGTGTGGAATGTGCAGGGGAGACTCGCACCACGGTAAGCTTTCACACCACAACAACGTCTAGAGCGTCTCCTCACCCACCAGACACGAGCGGTGGTGAGAAAACTCACACAGCCAGATTTATTTTCACTCTCCTGTTGAAAAGCTTTCAGGCCATATTACACTCTTGAGTGTGTTTTTGTGCTCTACTAGAACAGGTTTTCATGATTAAATGTTGATTATTTTCCTCATTGTTCAGCTCCTCTCTTCCCAGTCTGTCAGTAACGCTCTGTTTAGTTCCTGTCTCTATGAAGCTCCTCCTTCTGAAAAGCACAATGTGCTCTGATTGGTCGGCTGGAGCGGTGTGTTGTGATTGGTGTTTGGGAAATGTCCCGCCCCTTACCATAACCGCCAGTTACTAACTAACTCAACCAGGCCCCGCCCCTTTATTCTGCGTATGAATTATTTAAATGAGGAATATTGTGAAGAAAACTCAAGATGGAGGCGTTTCAGGGAGTTCAGAAACACTGATATAGAGAAGAACTTTGGAACTGACGAGAAGATGAAAATGGAAAAAAAGCATAATCAGTGCTCTTCAAGTCATGGAAAGAGTGATGTGATGTTGGAAGTGACTCTCTCAAAGAATCATCTTTATGGTGACGTTCTCCATTTTTTCCAAAGGAAAGTGAATCATTACCTGAGGCTGAACTTTCCCACCAAATCAAACAGGCCACACCGAACCGGAAACAGCTCACTTCTGAGCGGGCGTGTAATCAGCTGCTCAGGTTCACGAATGCAGTGTTATTTGAAACAGGTCACGTTATTTCCTGTGTTAACCAGCAGTGCCTTTAAATACCTACAGCAACTGCTGCTGCGAATAGATTCCTGTATCGAACTGAGTCATCGTGCAAAGAAGACGCGTTTGCAAACAAAGCCCTTGTGGTTTAGAAACTCCAGCACCTGCTGCTCTTCTTCTTTTTAAAAAAAGTGAGGAGCTGATTTCTTAATTAAGAGTCTAAAAATTAGTAATTAAAAGCAGACACCATCTGAAGCCATTAAACAAATGATTAAATATTTGCATGTTAAATTTTCTGCGTATTTAAAGAGTTGCATGAACCATCAGACAGCTAGAGTCATAAATGAAAACTTCATGAATGCAATCTAATCTTTACTCTAAAATGGCTTAAAAGGGTGAATTAAAGGGATAGTTCACCCAAAAATGAAAATTATCCCTTGATTTACTCGCCCTCAAGCCATCCTAGGTGTATGTGACTATCTTCTTTCAGACGAACACAATCGGAGATATATTAAAAAATATTCTGGCTCTTCCAAGCTTTATAATGGGAGTGAATGGGGGGCGAGATTTTGAAGCCCGAAAGAGTGCATCCATCCATCATAAAAATAATCCATGGGGGGTTAATAAAGGGCTTCTATAGTGAAGCAATGGGTTTTTGTAAGAAAAAAATATTCATATTTAAAACTTAAAAAAGCCTTTATTAACCCCCTGGAGTCGTATGGATTACTTTTATGATGGATGGATGTGCTTTTTTGGGCTTCAAAATCTCGCCCCCCATTCACTCCCATTATAAACCTTGGAAGAACCAGAATATTTTTTAATATATCTCAGATTGTGTTCATCTGAAAGAAGATAGTCACATACACCTAGGATGGCTTGAGGGCGAGTAAATCATGGGATAATTTTCATTTTTGCGTGAACTATACATTTAAAGCAGATGCTTTTCAACCAGACAGCCATTGTCGCCGAATAAATTAAAAGTGGTAAATAATATCCCGTAAAAATACATTACAGAAATTATTTGATCTGACCAACTCTAACACGGCAAGAAGTGAGAGAAGAAAGAATAGTGATACTAGTCTAATGACGCTGCCTTTAGGAAACTAAATGTCAAAATTAAAAGCAGATCAAATGATTAATATTCCATATAATCACCCATAAACCACATTTATACTCCAGATGATCCAGAAGCAGCTCTTAATCCTCAACTACCAGAATCTTGATGATGTTTTTGACCACGTGAAGTCTGATAAATTGTGTCCGCAGGTTGAAGTGTTTCTCAGTGTTTGCTCAGGGCAGGTCGAGTGGCGAGGTGAATGTGGGTCGAGTCGCGCCGTTAGACTCGCTGGCAACAAGTTTGACAAGTCAAAACCCAAGACACAACAGGAGAAGGAGAAGCTCTTTGTTCCTGCAGCAGCTGAAAACACTCGTGAACAATGAATGTTTTTGACTTCAGATGTTGCGCAGGGGGAAGGGAGACGCTCCTCGAGAGCTTCAAACTCTTCTGGAGTGTCAAAGACACCTGAACACTAATCAGCAGTTCAGAACATTGTGTTAATGTGTTAAACTGACAGAGGTATCTAATAAACCAACATGCCAGGAGCAGGTGATTAGTTCAGCAGCTTCACATTCCATATGAAAACATCAGTGAACCAAATCAAGTAGATTTAAATGAGTTGAACTGAACTAAACATTGTGATTTATTACATCAGCTCCACAGAACTTTTCAAGAGTGAATTTCCCATGGTGACCACAGTTTCTACTACGGTAAGTGTTGTGAAAATGTGATATAATCAGAAAACAAATAAACACATGACATCTGAATCTTGGTTGAAGAAGATCCAGACATTTATTATTATGGTTTTTAACAGTTGTAACAATAATTAGCAAATATTTTGAGGCAGAAACTTTGATCACCATGGTAAATTTTCATCAGATTACACAATCCAATTTCTATGGAAGCTTGTTTCGAAATAGTTCTATTTACACGCTACAAAAATAAATGTCAGTCAGAGATACAAGCGTCGCGTCGTTCAGTATTTGTACAGTCGATGAAACACATCAGACCATCATAAAAACAGCGTTTAAGGGCGAGTCCACATGGCGTCAAATCCACATGAATGAATGAATCTGAAATCAACATCATAAACCAGATGCGCGCGACTGAATCCGATACATTTGGAATCAATCTGTATCTTAATCTGGTTCTGCGCTCCGCACGCTGCTGAATCCAGATCAGAGATCATTCTGATTTATTATGCATCAGAAGCACGCGTGACAGAAACACGCCAGACCGACAGAAGCGCAGATCGCTGTACTCACCTGCAGTGAAACAGACAGCAGCGACTGAGGCGCATTTGAGCTCCGAGATTCCCACAGAAGACACGCGTGATTCTGTTCATTCACAGAGAGACACTGAGAGCGACAGACAGCAGCGCTGCGTGACTGAGATCTGATCAGACTGAAGCAACGCGGCGAAACTCCTGCAGAGGGGGCGGAGCTACACACACACACACACACACACTCTCTCTCTCTCTCTCTCTCTCTCTAACACACACACACACACACACACACACACACACACTCTCTCTCTCTCTAACACACACACACACACACTCTGTCTCTCTCTCTCTCTCTCTCTCTCTAACACACACACACACACTCTGTCTCTCTCTCTCTCTCTCTCTCTCTAACACACACACACACACTCTCTCTCTCTCTCTCTCACACACACACACACACACACACACTCTCTCTCTCTCTCTCTAACACACACACACACACACACACACACACACTCTGTCTCTCTCTCTCTCTCACACACACACACTCTGTCTCTCTCTCTCTCTCTCTCTCTCTCTCTCTAACACACACACACACACACTCTGTCTCTCTCTCTCTCTCTCTCACACACACACACACATTCATATGCATATACCTCTATATATATATATATATATATATATATATATATATATATATATATATAAACACTACCAGTCAGAAGTTTGGACACGGTAAGATTTTTAATGTTTTTAAAAGAAGTTTCATCTGCTCACCAAGGCTGCATTTATTTAATTAAAAATACAGTAAAAACAGTAATATTGTGAAATTTTATTACAATTTAAAATAACTGTTTTCTGTTTGAATATATTTTATAAAGTAATTTATTCCTGTGATCAAAGCTGAATTTTCAGCATCATTACTCCAGTCTTCAGTGTCACATGATCCTTCAGAAATCATTCTAATATGATGATCTGCTGCTCAACAAACATTTTTTTTTTTTTTCAGGATTCTTTGATGAATAGAAAGTTCAAAAGAACAGCATTTATTTGAAATATAATATTTTGTAATATTATAAATGTCTTTACTGTCACTTTTGATCGATTTAATGCATCCTTGCTGAATAAAAGTATTAATGTCTTTAATTTCTTTTCAAAAAAATAAAAATTCTTACTGACCCCAAACTTTTGAACGGTAGTGTATAATGTTACAAAAGCTTTGTGTTTCAGATAAATGCTGTTCTTTTGAACTTTCTATTCATCAAAGAATCCTGAAAATAAAAAGTACACAACTGTTTTCAACATTGATAATAATCATAAATGTTTCTTGAGCAGCAGATCATCATATTAGAATGATTTCTGAAGGATCATGTGACACTGAAGACTGGAGTAATGATGCTGAAAATTCAGCTTTGATCACAGGAATAAATTACTTTATAAAATATATTCAAACAGAAAACAGTTATTTTAAATTGTAATAATATTTCACAATATTACTGTTTTTACTGTATTTTCAATTAAATAAATGCAGCCTTGGTGAGCAGACGAAACTTCTTTAAAAACATTAAAAATCTTACCGTGTCCAAACTTCTGACTGGTAGTGTATATATTTATACACACACACTTATATAAATATATATTGGGTCCATTTATAAAGTATTTTCACGAGCAGGTGCCCATTTTCAATGTATTTATGAAGACAAAAAAAAATCCACAATTTGGTCCTGACAAACGCTACACTAAACTAGTCACATCACTACAGACAGACAGGCTGGAAAATGCAGGTGTGTGTGTGTGTGTGTGTTTAACAGATACACACTTCTGCACTGTAAAAAATAAAAACGGAAAATGTACTGGTAATTTTCTGCCAGGACTTTTTCCAGAATTTTACGGAATTTTCCGTTAATCATTAAAACACAACCTAATGCAAACCTTAATTCAAAATACAGGTAAATCACCTGTAAAATACAAATACGGAAAATTCCTTCATATTTATACAGTATATTGTGCCTTATTTTTACGGACTTTTTTTACAGTGTGTAGTTAAAGAAGCATCATTTTGTTGTAGATGTTTGAAGGGTTGATTGTAAACGCATTAGTGTTCCAGCGGTCACTATGATCAATAACGTGATCAATCACGCCGGATCTAATCACTGCTCTCACGTTCAACGTCAAACACCTCGCGGATACCAGAGTTTGAGAATTTAGTAGAAATTCCCTTCATTCCCTGTTTACAGCGCCGGAAGCAGGATAACTTGTCGTGGCATGAACACACACACACACACACACACACACACTGAACAGCACATGTCTGAATCACAAAATATTTTGAAGTCTCGATAGTTTCTTCTAGACAGAAATGAGACTTTCGCTCCGAACTTTGATTTTACTGTATGACGAGTGACTCATTTGAGTCGATTTTATTTGAATTTGAGATAATTCGACTGAAAATGAACTTCATTAAAGCTTCGGAGCAGAAAACACTGTTTCCAGAGGGACGATCATTATAATGATGGAGTTTGATGTTTTTGCTCCTTCATCTTGTTTCGTTCGAACACTGAAACCTGCTGCATCTCATCAGATTTCTTCCTCAGAAGTGTTCCTGTGACCTTTGCTCTGACCTGTGACCTCTGGGTTAATAATTCAGAAGCCTCTCCTCTCCACATGACGGATGAGAGATCAGTGAATCACAGGTGCGCCACACCATCATCATCCACAGATCTGACGGAAACCAGCGGCGTTCCTGCGAATGTGGGGAAATGTGTATTAAGTCTTGATTTTATGGACGTTAAGGAAACATTCCACTGTACATGATGTGAACGTTCCCAAACAACATTTCAAAAACGTTAGACAATGTTTCAGGAAAAATGTTCCATGAGCGACGTATAAATAATGTTTTTGCGCTAACGTTTTCAGAACATTATTGAAAACCAGATAACTTTGAACGAACGCTTGTTCGTAACTTTGAGAGAATGTTCCGTTTAGTGTTTTGGCAGCGAAGGAAAGGAAACTGCACAATAAAAGCAGGAAGACATGTGTGAAAACACTCCTTCATCTGTCCGTCGAGTCGAGGCCTGTCTCTGAACACACACTCACACACTCTCAGACCGCCATGGCTTTCGTTCGCTGGGAGAGTTTCTGATCCGTGAGAGTTTAAAGTCTTTTGTTTGGTGAATCATGTTGTCTGAAGCTGTCAGGTGAATCCAGGGTTTCAGGTGTCCGAGACACAGAATACAGTGTCATTGTGAGCATTATGGATCCGTTACACCATATGGACACTGAATGTGACGAAAACACACCAGTTACTATCATCACTGCAGAAATAAAATCATGTTTCTGTCTTGTTCTCCAGCACAAATATCATGCTTAAATCAACATACATTTACTGGAGAAGTCTTCACCTTAAGAACATACACACACTCCACCTTCAGACAGAGTGTGTGTGTGTGTGTGTGTGATGATAACACATCCGAACAGATCAGATGAATTCTGCAGAATTTCTCTCGTTCAGATCTTTACGGGAGATTTTCTCGTCCAACCCTGAGAAATGTTTCTAAACGACCAAAATCATGATTTGACTTAAAAGGTTTCTGTTCAGATCAGTTCTCCTGTTCTAATTTAATCTAGTTCAGGAATATCACCCAAACTACTGAGGTCACTCGCTTCTGTTGATTGAGAAAACACACACACACACACACACACACACACAGCAGGAGGGGTGTGTTGGGTGGGGGGGTCAGTGTGGTACCATGGCAACAGTATGTTTACAGTTCAGGATGGGCGGAGTCTGGAGAGAAAACTGAAGAGCCTCACCTTAAACACACACTCACACACACACACACACACATTCCTGCGATGTGTTAATGTGTTCATTCCTGCAGGCAGTAACTCGCTCTCCTCTCTGGCATGATGATTATGAAATAATGTCCATTCATTGGATGTTTGGACGGATTATTACAGTGATTTACTGCAGAATACCATCAACATGTTTGTTCTTTCCACATCACACATCAGATATTACAACATATGCTGCATTTATAAATACATTCACAAGTGTTTTTAAATAGAACTGTTATCAGTGATGTCAATGTGCACGACTGATTTCCCCTGAAGATCATTTAGATCAATATAATACAAAACAATCATACTTTAGTTTTTCATTTTTCCAGATGAGGCTTTAGAGATCCAGGAGGAGTTACAGTAGAAACTCTGGAGGTTAAAAACAAGAACATTAATAAGAGCATCAGATAAATATTTCACGCTGTATCACGTGATGTCTCAGTTTATAAGTCCATCTGGAAGGACGAGATCAATATAAGACACATCAGTCCATTAACACTCACCGTCCTGCTGATCAAACACACACACACACACACACACACACACACGCTGCCATCTGTTATGACCATCGCTGCGTCTCAAATGCCTCTCAGTTAATGGTTTAAACATGTCGTCCTCACATCAGGAGCTTTACTGCAGACTGACTCCAGCAGACCCTGAACAGATCGATCATGAGATCATTTCTGTCGTCATCAGATCTTCACATTTAAACACTGAGTCTGACTTTGTACAGAGACAGTACAAGAAGCCCGATTTACAGCGCTGATTTAAACGAACCCTTTGTTTAAAATCAGAAAAAAGAGAAAACAAGATTATTTTTCTGACTCCATTGGCAGATATTTTTTCTTGTTTTAAGCAAAAACTCACTTAATTTTGATTTTTTATTTGTAATGTTTTGTATGTTTTATATTGTGAAAAAATAAACTAAACTAAAAAAAAGCATCTATCTCATCTAGTTCATTTGTTTTACAATCAGTAAATAATGATGACAAATGAAAGACAGAAGATGATATTTCCATCATCACAGTTATTCAGATGCATGTAAGAACTGGACTGACATCTACATCTACAGCTGAAGAATTCAGAATACATACAGCCATGAAGTATGTTTATATAGAGAGTGTGTAATATTTGTTCTGTCAGATTCAAACCTGCAGGCAAAGAAAACCACTGACGCAAATGAAAAACAAGAGCTGAGGACAGACAGACAGACCGAGGAGAAGCGGTAACTAGTCTATACTCTATGATCTACATTACTGAATTACCTAATCTAGTTGCATAATAACCCTGGCACTGTATAAAAGCCTCGGCTAAATGCAGAAATGTCACTGTAAATGTTTGTTTTGTTCATCTGTCAGTCATTCTGCTGTACTGATTCAATCTTAAAACATTAGCACAAAAACAGTGACGTGACGGGTCATTTTTTTGTCCAAAGGCCTTAATAATAATAAAAAAACAAAGATATTTCATCTGAAGTATGTAAGATAGTACAACTAGATCTCTTTTATTGAATCCAAAAGGTTTTAATTATATTTTGCTACATATAAAGGTATTTTAAAGATTTTGAAGTGACAAAAGGTCATTTGGTTTAACCGTCCAAAGCCCAATACAGCCATTTCATTTGTGATCTTAAAATGTAATAAATGTATATACTTTTTATTCTGGCATGATTTTATAACATCATATTTCAACATAGTGCAAAATGGTATTAAAATTATGTGTAGAAGTCGTTGCTTTGTTATGAGAAAGAATGTCCGGAAAAATGAATTTCATTGATGTCATTCGGAGTAACCAATATAAAGGGACCATTTTGGATCAAGTCATGTGGTCAATATCATGTGACAGGATCTGCAAAGGACCACATGGTCATGAAGCAAAGTAACTAACTCTCTCTTAACTATTTGAAAAATTCATGTTTTCACTTGATCATACGCATGTCCCGAAACATCAGGTCATTCGGTACAACCGCTATAAAACATGGAAAATGTTGTAATATTTTAAAAACTTGTACTAAATATAAAATGTTTGATTGTCGTTTTGCTAGATATCAGCCTGTTAGCATTGTTTGAAAATACTGTCATTCAGTATAACCAAAAGTGTCATTCGGTAAAACCGAAATTTTGGTTAAACTGAATGACTTTTTTGGTGACAAATTTTGTCCATCTTGAAAAAAATGACAAAATCAGTGTTAATAGATCACAAAAACCACATAATCTCATTGTTAACACGTAATAAAACTTCAAAATTAATTATCTCTCCATTATATTTTTTTTACACTTTTAAAAACCTTATTCGTCAACGACTCGAATACATCATTAATGGAACATTTTTTCTGAAATGTTCTAGTTAGACGTTTGTCTAACATTTTTTAAATGTTATTTTTTAAATTTTGTTTCAGAACGTTCAGAGAACATTCAAACGTTACGTTCCAGTAATGTTTGAAGAATAAAGATACAATGGAATGTTCCCTTAATATCTGCATTCAGAAATAACATTTTCATGACTTAACTTAATTAAAATTCAGTAATATTATCGATCTGACTGCTCTGATGAGAGCAAAACTTGAGCTGAATTAATCTGAATAATGTCTTTTTAGAGCTGCTTTACAGATGAAATAGAATTTTGCATCATTGATTATTGATCCTGTTCATTACTGTAAATCTGCTTTGAATCTGTATTGTATAAAGAATCCGACTTGACTTCTAAATTCTAGAGTTTTCTATTGTTCATATAGACATCTGAAACCCATTACTATCCATCATCCTCTCTGAACTGACCTGGACTTTATCTCAGTTCCTTCATATGCTAAAAGTTTTTAGGGTGGAATAATGTGGAATATTCCAGTGAGCTGTCAATCATTAACTCCAGTGCTGAAGCTGAAATGGGTCACTGCGTTAAACACGACGGTTAAAGAAAAACAGATCGGATTTACACCTAAAAACTGAACTACAGCTCAACACACACACACACACACACACATCATGCAGCCTCCAGCATTTATAATTCAGCAGAGAATCTCTGAGTGCTTCACTGCACTAATGACACACACACACACACACACACACGCCTTGACATGACTCAACACTCACTAAAGCAGACACAGAAATGATTGACATGACAGTCACACCCATCACACCGCCAAAACACACATCAAAAACACACGGCAGATCATGAGAAACAGTCAATTCAGTGACATCATATTGGATATAATCATTAATTTATAATCACTGATGTTCTTCCTCAGTATTTTTGTCCTGTTTTCCATCACAAACGTCCTTAAATCAAGATACATTTACTGGAGAAACAAAATGACCCGAGAAATTGCTGTTTAAAACAAGAACAAACATCTGCCAAAGAGGTCAGATCATCAGACATGTTTTCATCATCGTTGTGAACATGAATCTGTCTCGATAGACACGAGATGTCGATCTGTTCTCCGTTTATCGACACACAGATCTTTGTCTTCATTGTGCGTTCCTTCATCAGGAAGTAGCAGATGGAAGACAGGAAGTGCTTCTCATTGTTCCGTGTCCAGAGGGGCCGTTTCTTATCCTTCCTCTCTTTAGCTTCTGAAAGCGTGACGGCAGCTGAAGGTGACCTTCAACACGACAAAAGCATCAGACACAAGCTCGTAGAAATGAACGTGACGGGAGCGGTGGCCTCTCTATTAGCACTAAACAAGAACAAACGTCTGCCAACGGGCTCAGAAGAATAAACTTCATTCAAAGGGAAAACAAGGTTATTTTTCTGACTCTGTTGGCCGATTTTTGTTCTTGTTTGAAGCACAAACGAAGCTTGTTTTCACTAAACAAGACTTACTTTCTTCAGTCATTCTGCTTCTCCGGTAAATGTATCTTGATTTAAGAATGTTTAGATATTTGTACGGGAAAGCAAGAGTGAAACACTGAGGAGTTTTTGCAGTTCTGATTTAGGACACACGGTTCTCTGATGGAATTCCACAGAAGTGTGTAATTATTCATGTAGATCGAGAGAAGGCAGAGATGGAGAGGTCAGGTGTGGATCTGGACAGTGTAGCTTAAGCTGAAGTACTAAAATAACTAAATCATGTGTGAATGCTAGTTCCTGTGATTTCTCATAAGAAGGTCGAATCATAGCAACTCAATATGTATTTTTATTATGCATTCATATTTATTCGTCTCCCACCTGTCATTGGTCAGACAGACAGGAAGTCCCGCCCACATCTGCAGCATTCCTGCGTTTGGGTGTCCTTGAACAGCCTCACAGCAGGAAAGATTCCCAGAGAATCTGAAAATGAAACATCAGCGCGAGTGAAAAACGCTGAGTCTGTCGACATGAAGTATTCAAACCTACCGAGAGAGAGAGAGGAGATGACTGTGAAACTATAACAATCACTGTTGTCTGCAGGAAGCAGGTGTTTTCTGGAATTATTCCATCACTTTCCACAGTCCCGGTGACATCACAGGAATCTGGTGTTGCCATGGAGACGAGAATTCCAAACATCAGGACGACATCGAAGCTTGAATTCCTGGAACAATATATCAATATCATTTATTTATGTTTAAACAATACAGCAGCTTCACTTGAATAAAACAGGAAAGCAATTATGAATTATGAAAATGTAAAGCAGCTCTACAGAAGACAATAGAGTCATTATTCAGTTCATGTTTTGTTCTCATCTGATAGAGTCAAAGTGATATTACTGAATGTTAATAACAGGAATGAATAATAACTACGGACACATTCATAATAAATATCAGACTTTTTATGGAAATAAACATCATTTCGTTCAGCTCGGTCACATGATTGATCATCAGACATATCCATCCTGCACTCATCAAGTTCCCTCAGAAACTTGAGCTTTGACCCCATATTTTGTGTGTTTTAGTCTTGTGAAGCGTAATCCGTCACTCGTTTCTTTATTGATTTCTGCATTAAACGCCACAATAAAGCCACACAAGAAGGCCATTAGAGGACTTCCTGTTCACTCATGTCAAGATCTGCCCCAAAACACACATCAGTTGGTCTTAAAGACCTTCATTATTCATGTTCCTGGTATTTTAGTATCAGTTATGTACTAAATGTCAGCGTTCTGTCGCGGTGGTTTTAAGAACCGTAATCAGTGTCTAAAACTATGAGAGGAACTTCTGTCACTCTGAACCTTTGATCCAGTAAAGGAAGAACAACAGGCTCAAATTTGCTGCTCAACCACAACAAAAGAGGAAACAGGACGTTTGATGTCAGAGACGGACGTAAGATCTGTTCTGCAGGACAAGCAGATTTTTGTCTGTAATCTGGAGAATTTTGCACACAATTTTAGACCACTTGACTCCATTTTAACAAAGCTGCTTCTGAAGGGCCTGCAAAATTTAACGCCAACCTGCTCCAGTGGAACCGAGCATGCATAAAGTCATGTAGGCATTTTTACGCATCATCAAGTTTACAGTGATGCTCCTACAGTGGGAGTCTATGGGGAAAGATGCATCTCTTGTTTGAGTGCTAATGTTTTGAGAACATTATTAAAGACCAAATAACTGAATGAACGTTACTGTTTTTGTAACTTTGAGAGAACCTTGCCAGAACGTTCCCTGTTTCTAGTGACTCATTTGGGTCTGTTTTTATTTCTCCTCAGGAACTCGAGGAGAAGCAGGGAACTGTGGAGCCGCTCTCACCTGTGCAGGTACGTCAGTGATGCAGTGACAGATTTATGACGTGATGTGCTGTCTGTCTCTCTGTGATTCACTGAGGCGTCTCAATGAGTAATCTCACACCAACTCGATGCTGCTTCAGACCACCTGAAACCACTCAAAAAGATCCACATATGCCCTCTTCCTTATTGTATAGTATGTCCATATGAGAGCTCAATGTTTCCCTGCTAACAAAAATATATTTTAAAGGAGACCTATAATGCTCCTTTCACAAGATATAAGTCTCTGGTGTCTCCAGAATGTGTCTGTGAAGTTTCAGCTCAAAATCCCCCACAGATCATTTATTATAGCTTGTCATTTGGGTGTGAGCAAAAACACGCCATTTTTGTGTGTGTCCCTTTAAATGCAAATGCTTTCCAGAAGAGGGCGGAGCTTTAACAGCTCAACAACAACAAAGCTGGAGAATCTCACGCAGCCAAAATGACGAAAGTGTTCAGCCTTACATTGTTCAAACCGGAGTCGACACTGATGGAGAGACTCAGGAAGAAGTTACAACTTTTAGACGTTTCTGAATGGTTAGTGGATAAATTTATGTAGTTGCTGTGGAGTTGATTCGACTCATCCACTAGCATGTGTCGTCCCTACCAGCCGTCTAAAAGTGATTTCTGTAAAAGAAAATATCTCTCTTTGCATTGAGCGTTTTGCAGATGTTGTTTATGTTCAAACAGCAACATTACACACTAACTAAAGTTAAAAAAGTCAAATCATAATCATACACCCCTTTAAGAAAGTTTTCCTAACATTCTAATTAAGTTATGAAAGTGTTCTCTGAACATCCAGTTTTTTTAAATGTTTTAAAAACTTTTTTTCTTGACTACACAAACATTAAGGGAATTTTCTATTTTGGAAACATTACTGGAACGTTACTTTTGAATGTTCTCTGAATGTTCCGAAACATTTGAAAAAAATTAGACAAATGTCCAACTGAAATATAAAAACAACAACAACAACAAAAAAATGATGTTTTTGTGCTAACGTTTTGCGAACATTAACGTTTGTTCACTGCCAGAACGTTCCCTGTTCCCTATGTTTCAGTTACTGGTGGCAGACGGATAATAAGAGAGATGAAATACAGATACGAGCAGACACACAGTGTGGGTCTTAAATGAGACAGAGAGATAAATGAAAATCAGCATTATAGAGATGTGTCTGTTCCTGCCCAGCCGAGCTGAACATGTCCGGGTCACTTACGCAACCCACCGGAGAGAAAGGCACACTTTATCCGCCCCGGACTTACTGTGTGTGCGAACGTGTCTTTGCTGGAAAACCCTTGAGGAACTCAGAAATACACATGTACTGGATTCAGGCATCTGTCAGCAAACACAGAGAAACAGTCACTCGAGGTCATGTGATACAGTGAGGCCTTCTCTTGCCACTAGTACAGGGATCCCTTAAATGAATACTTAAATTAAATTAATAATTTAATAATAATTAAAAAAAAAAAAAAGATTTGCTGAAAAGCTAATTAATGGAATCATAAAATGTAAAAACTTTAAATAAATAAATAATTGCAAAATAAAAACATCAAAATAAAACACTTAAAAAATATGAAATATGTTATAATGTAAAATCAAAATAAAATAATTTAAAAGTAAAAAAACAGCAAAGTAAAACAAATTAAAAATATGAAATATTTTATATTGTACAATTAGAATAAAAAATATTTTAAAATAGAAACCAGCAAAATGAAACTTAGTAGAAATAATATGAAATATTTTATAATGTAAAATGAGAGTAAAAAAGATTTTAAAATAAAAAACAAAATAAAACACTTATTAAACAAAAAACAAAATATTTTTTATCTTCAAATTAAAATAAATATTTTTAAAATAAAACCCATCAAAATATAACGCTTATTTAAAAAGTAAATATTTTACCATGTAAAATTAAAATAAATAAATTATTTTAAAATGAAAAACTATTAAAATACAACATTTTATAACATAAAATTAAAATGAATAAATAATTTTTAAAAACCCAGCAAAATAAAACACTGATTAAAAAAGTAAATATTTTAGCATGTAAAATTAAAATGAATCTTAAAAATAAAAAAAGGAAATAAAGTTGTTAACACTTTACACTAAGGTTTCATTATATATTAGTTAACTACTATAATTAACATGAATTAAAAATTAACATTTCTACAGCATTTATTAATCTAAATAATTGCTAATTTACTCATACATTATTAAAATTAAAAGTTGTATTTGTTAACATTACTTAATGCACTGTGAACTAACATAAACAAACAATGAACGACTGTATTTTTTAATTAACATTAACAAAGATTAATAAATATTGTAACAAATGTTTTGTTCATTGTTAGTTCATGTTAGTTAAAGGGTTAGTTCACCCAAAAATGAAAATAATGTCATTTATTAATGTGAATGTGTTGATAAATTATTGAAATATTATCTTAAAATCTCAGAGGGACTTCAAGAAAATATGTTTAGTATATTTACAGCTGTATATTTACATTAAAATTAAAAACAATTACTGTTGGACTGTGAACGAACAGGTGCTGTTGTATAATGATGTGTCGAGGTAACAATAGTTAAACCGTTATGACCCAAAACCAGCCTAATGAGACAGGCTTCCTTCAGACCCACTAACTGATTGGATATCCAGTCTACAAGATACAATAACGACATCACGTCCTGTCTTTGACTCATGTCTAATGAGGGATCAGGACATTTATCGCATCAGAACAGCTAATGACCACAGAAACGGATGCATGATAGGAGAAGGGTGTAGAATAGCGCAAGTTTCTATGACCAGCTCCGGTTTCTCTTCCTGTTATTTAAAAGAACACCGAGGCTGACATCACTTCCTTCCTACTCACAATTAGCTGCTTAAGCTTCACTTCCGTCCATCGTGAAAAAGTGTGCATGCAGTCAGAGATCCTGTTAAAAATGGCATCTTGAGGAAGCTTTACAGCCGCTCAATTAGATGTTGCCATAAGTGCCATTATGGAAAGGGAAGTATAATGGAGAGAATGTTGATTGATAAAACCTTCGTTGGGAAAGTGTGTAAAATATAAAATCAAATCACTGTATTGTCATGATATTATATACTTGAGTTAAAAAAAATAAAATAAACTCAAGCAGCATGAAAGCACATCTGATGATCACTGATCACACTAACTTCTTGGCCCTGTTTTTGGTTTCAAATGGCTCTTATTTAGTGCACGCTGGTCATTGATTGGTCAACAATGGTCTTTTCTGCAGTTAATTTTCTCAAGAGAACAGAGGGAAAGTTGATTAATGGTCCTCCGGAGAGTTCTCAGGGTAAAGTCACTGACTCATGGTTTTCTGATATACCTCTCTGATTGGGTGGAACTGGGACATCTGATACTCTTCAACGGCTCTGTCTTCCTGGAACAGTTATAGGAAAGCAGTTCAGACCGCCACCCCCCCTCGGACCCGCATAGATCTGCTCAAAAAACAACAGAGCATTCTTCGGTTGTCTTGCATCTGATAGCGCAGCAGCCTCTGGCTACAACCGCGGGAATGCTGGGAAACAGCGCCGACCCACAGCGACGTTCACATACCCACTGCGGATGAGAGCACAAACCTATGGAAGCTTGTCTACGCCATGGAATAACTAAATAAAAAAGGTAACGTCTCTCACAGTTTATATCTCACAATTCAGACTTTATTCTCGCAATTCTGAGAAAAAAGTCAGAACTGTGAGATATAAACTCACAACTACAAGTAGTTGTCAGAATTGTGATATATAAATTCAGAATAATGAGATAAAGTCAATCGTGAGATATAAATTTATAACCAAGTAAAAAGTCAGAACTGTAAGATAGACAACTACAAGTAAAAATGTCAGAATTATGAGATATAAACTCACAACGACAAGTATAAGTCAGAATTATGAGATATAAACTCATGGCTACAAGTAAAAAAAGTCAGAATTGTACGATACAAACTCAACTACAAGTAAACATTTCAGAATTGAGATATAAATTCAGAATAATGAGAAATAGTCAATTGTGAGAAAGAAACTCACAACTACAAGTAAAAAAAAAATCAGAACTGTGAGATATAAATTCAGAATAATGAGATAAAGTCAATTGTGAGATATAAACTCACAACTACAAGTAAAAAAAAGTCAGAACTGTGATATATAAACTCACAATGAGTAAAAAAGGTCAGAATTGAGATATAAACTCACAACTACAAGTAAAATAGTCAGAATTGTGAGATATAAACTCAACTATGATAAAAAAAGTCAGAATTGTGAGATAAACCCACAACTACGACAAAAAAGTCAGAATTGTGAGATATAAACTAAGAACTACAAGTAAAAATGTCAAAATTGAGATATAAACTCACAACTACGAGTAAAAAAGGCAGAATTGTAACAAACTCAGAACTGTGATAGTCAGAATTGTGAGATATAAACTCACAACTATGATAAAAAAAGTCAGAATTGTGAGATAAACTCACAACTACAAGTAAAAAAGCCAGAATTATGATATATAAACTCACAATGAGTAAAAAAGGTCAGAATTGAGATATAAACTCACAACTACAAGTAAAATAGTCAGAATTGAGATATAAACTCACAACTATGATAAAAAAGTCAGAATTGTGAGATAAACCCACAACTACGACAAAATAGTCAGAATTGTGAGATAAACTAAGAACTACAAGTAAAAATGTCAAAATTTTGAGATATAAACTCACAACTACGAGTAAAAAAGGCAGAATTGTAACAAACTCAGAACTGTGAGATAGTCAATTGTGAGCTATAAACTCACAACTATGCATAAAACATCAGAATTGTGAATTATAAACTCACAACTACAACATAAAAGTCAGATTTGTAAGATATAAACTCAGAACTACAAGTAAAATAGTCAGAATTGTGAGATATAAACTCACATCTATGATAAAAAAAAGTCAGAATTGTGAGATAAACCCACAACTACGACAAAAAAGTCAGAATTGTGAGATATAAACTAAGAACTACAAGTAAAAATGTCAAAATTGAGATATAAACTCAACTACGAGTAAAAAAGGCAGAATTGTAACAAACTCAGAACTGTGATAGTCAGAATTGTGAGATATAAACTCAGAACTATGATAAAAAAAGTCAGAATTGTGAGATAAACTCACAACTACAAGTAAAAAAGCCAGAATTGTGATATATAAACTCACAATGAGTAAAAAAAGTCAGAATTGAGATATAAACTCACAACTACAAGTAAAATAGTCAGAATTGAGATATAAACTCACAACTATGATAAAAAAGTCAGAATTGTGAGATAAACCCACAACTACGACAAAATAGTCAGAATTGTGAGATAAACTAAGAACTACAAGTAAAAATGTCAAAATTTTGAGATATAAACTCACAACTATGCATAAAACATCAGAATTGTGAATTATAAACTCACAACTACAACATAAAAGTCAGATTTGTAAGATATAAACTCAGAACTACAAGTAAAAAAAGTCAGAATTTTGAGATATAAACTCACAATAAGTAAAAAAAAAAAGTCAGAAAGGTAAGATATAAACTAAGAACTGTGAAATAAAGTCAATTGTGAGATATAAACTCACAACTACGAGTAAAAAAAGTCAGAACTGTGATATATAAACTCACAATGAGTAAAAAAGGTCAGAATTGAGATATAAACTCACAACTACAAGTAAAATAGTCAGAATTGTGAGATATAAACTCACAACTACAACATAAAAGTCAGATTTGTGAGATTTGTGAGACTTAGAACTACAAGTAAAAACATCAGAATTGTGAGATATAAACTCAGAACTACAAGTAAAAAAAAGTCAGAATTTTGAGATATAAACTCACAATAAGTAAAAAAAAGTCAGAAAGGTAAGATATAAACTAAGAACTGTGAAATAAAGTCAATTGTGAGATATAAACTCACAACTACACTTAAAAATTCAGAATTGCAGGTATAAACTCACAACTACTACGATAAATAAAATCAGAATTGTGAGAAAAAAAGTTTCCGTTACCTTGTGGCGGAAACAAAAAAAAAAAAAAATCAGAATTGTGAGAATAAAAGTCAGAAATGTAAGCTAAAAAGTGATTACCTTATTTTTATTCCATGGGGGGGGAAAAAAAACAGAATTGCAAGATATAAACTCAGTTGTAAGTTACAAACTTGCAATCGCAAATAAAGGAAATCAGAACTGTGAGATATAAACTTGCAATTGCAAGTAACAAAGTTAGAATTGTAAGATAAAAGTCACAATAACCTTTTTTATTTTTTTATTCTGTGGTGGAAACAAGCTTCCATACCAACCTGACTGAGTGTTGTTGTGTTGGACTCGAGTTAAACCCCTCCTAAACCACAGAAACATTCACCAGATTCTCTATAAATAACCAGCCGATTCACCAACAAACCAACACACTTCCTCTCTGAAAGCGTTCAGCATTCATCTCACTCTCCAGGATTTTACGAGGTATCAGAGTTGTAAAACACGACTAAAAGGGTTGTTTGTTTAAAGCCGCTCAGACGTCTCAGGCTTTCACAGCCACCTGCAGAACATAAATCAGGGCCGGCGTCCTGAAGCCTCCCCAGTGTGTGGTTTGGATTCGGGACTGGGTTACACCTGAAGGTACCTAAATGCATTGATATAAGGGGGATAAAACAAGGATATTCATGACTAAAATCAGCCTTGATATGTAGCTGTGAAGGGTTCCAAATATAAAGTGTGCCAAATGAGTCTGGCATGGGACCGGATGGAAGATAAGATCCATCAGCCTCCCACTGCCACGCTGCAGGAATGCACCAGGTGTGAAGCTTCTGGATGGTGATATGGAAGAGATTTATGAAGGGTGGCCATTTCTATAACACCAAAAATGAGGACAGATTGCAGGATTTAATAAAACAGAGTGACTTATTTTCTTGAAAACATGTTATTTTAGTTGCAAAAGCTGCATTGTTGCATTGTGAAATGTCTCAGAACGCATCAGCACCAAAAAGCACAGAGACGCTCTATTCACTCGCTCTACTGCTGGACGTCTGTCTGCGCTTTACAGAATAAGGGTTGAATAGATAAACTCACATATTCACACTGCGTCCAGCATTTACTTCCAGCTCCGCAGTGGCGGGTCGGTCTCTGGCACACTGAGCTAATGACCTTCAGTCTGACCGCGCTGGAAAAGGAAGAAAGCAGCAACAGAGCCGGAAATTGGACATGCAACATTGAAAAGAAAGAATGGGAGTGAGAAGGAAAGAATGTGTTTGGACCTCCTGTCTTTGTTGCCTAAAGCTGAGGTTTTCAAAGGAACTCAGTCACATTTATATCCAAAACCCTCCTTTGAGCCTGACACTAACGCCTCTGATCCAACCGTCCATTCAGGAGGAATTCCTAAATGAAAATGCTCCGGCTGGGGCCTTTAATTCATGAAAGCATTCAGACACACAGACGGCACTGTGTCTTTTTTCTGCCGCTTCCTGTAACGACACACAAACAAATCAGAACGAATCATGATGACAAACCTTCAGGCCATTTGTTCGTTTTTGTAGAACGTCCTTCACTAAATGCATAGTAATGCCCTGGTAACCATGCAGAACACCCTAGCAACCACATGACAATGCTCAAAAATTAACTGTTGAGATATATTTAATTTCCAGATGCATCCTCGTCATTTGCATGAAAACCCTGTGCAATAGTGTGCACATGTGTGTTTGTTTAGAAATACTTACTGGCATGTCTACTGCTCCTCCTCCTGGGTTATTACTCTCTCCTGACAGTGACCTCTAGGCTAAAGGTCATGGCGGTGCTGCCCTTGGCGTGTTCAGATGTGGGTCATCTGTGACCTCTTTCAGATCCGCGCTGACCTCGGAGCGCAGTGTGTTCGCTGCACTTTAACAGATGATCGGCGGTCAGATCACATGACGCTGTTACCAGTATTGAGGAATGTGACTCTTAAAAGCAACACATTAACTGCATGTTTCTAAAAAGGTTCTTAAAAGTGTTTCTAAACAAGTTCTAAATAGTAATGTCTCTAAAAAGGTTCTAAAAACTAAATGAGTTTCTAAAAGGTTTGAAAAAGTCATGAGTGTTTCTAAAAAAGTTCTAAAAACTAATTGTGTTTCTAAAAAATGTTTTCAAAAGTAACTGCGTGTTTCTATAAAATAATTGTTTCTAAAAAGGTTCTAAAAAGTAAATTTGTTTCTAAAAAAGTGACTGCATTTCTAAAAGGATTCTAAAAAGTAACTGACTGTTTAAAGTAGTTTTTCCTTTCTAAAAACTAATTACATATTGTTACTTTTTATGGGAAATAATGTTACATTCTTTTGCACGTACATGTAGATTGCATGAATAGAAATAAAATGTACCTGGATAAGTACATTTGTCTGATTTGAAAATACTCAAATAAAATGACTGGGACTGTGAAATAAAACAACACGATATTTCTATAGCACTGTCCTCACTACTTGAAGTTGCACACAACAACAAACACACACACACACACACACATATATATATATATATATATATATATATATATATATATATATATATATATGTATATGAACACATGACCTGATCAGGTTATCAGGTTAAAAAACACTCACTAATCTGTTAGAGAGGTTACCAAATAAACATCTGACTCACTGACTGACTGGATGTTTATATGGCAATATGTAAAATACACAATTGACAAATATAGCAAATAAAGCAAAATGGTGTCTTTCAATCACATTGTTAGTATACGGAACATTAGATCTGTATAGAGACCATCACGCTATTATTTTGCCTCACATGACTAAAAGTTTGTCTGAGGTGTACCTACCTGAATCATGTGACCTTAGTCCAAACTGTCAATCACAAGCTTGGATTTTAAATTTAGCACTTGTCCTACAAAGCTTCAGATCAAGTTCAACAGCATCAGCTTGACCAAGACAGAAATCAATATAAGGGTCTCTAGCACCACTGTGTGGTCAAGTATTGTAGCATAAACTGCTTAGACGTGGGCGATACAACCAATATTTTAAACAGAAACACATCAAATAATAGTGATTGGGTTTATCACAACACCAAAGTGTTATAAATTGAAATCAAAGCCTTACAGGTTTCATAATCCCTTGCAAAAAGTTACTAAATTCAGTTGACAGCTATAGGTTTTCATTTTGTTCATATTTATTTACAATATATATGTACAACATATATATGTTTACATATACTCACATAAAGTGACACATACTAATAGCAAACCAGATCGGGTTGATCTTTCAAAATACTCATTCCTCGTCATGTCAGGGTCATTTGGCCTGAACCCCAACACCAAAACACTCACACACCATTAAACACTGACTGACACACACTATTCACACACACACTGCTATGTAGGGCAGGTTAAAGTGTCACGGTTTGTGTTGTGTATCAGGGCATGACGGTCTATCTTAATTAAATTCCTGAATAATTCAATTATAGTGTATTTACTCTGCCAAATATGGGATGCACTCATGTGTTCAGTCCCATGAAATCCTCTGGAAATACTCACTAAATGGTTGGTTTAGCATGTATTTGTCCATTCTTGATGTGGGAACTTCAGTTATGAAATAAAACGCGAATTCTTCTTAATTGTGCAGTATATCTGAGTGAAACGCTTCGGGAACAAGAACAAATGCAGGGCGGGGCTTGATTAGTTACATTGATTGGATGGTCGTGGTTTGCTATTGGTCGATGTCTTGTGAGTGAAAGGTTGCCCCGCCCTCGCGCCAGTAAACAAACTATTAAAGACCGCCCTTCAGCCCAGAGCAGTGTTGCCAAGTTCGCGGTTTTCCCGCGGAATTGGGCTACTTTAATACAGTTGCCGCGGTTTCATGCAACCGCAAATAACATGATATTTAGTCCCCATAATGCAAATTTTACCCCCGGGAGCTCGATTTATACAGGAGGACCCCCTGAAACGCGATTAGGCTAGTTTTGAGTAGCAACTGGGCGGGTTTTGTTGACAAAACTTTGCAACCCTGGTCCAGAGCAGAGCTTCTCAAATTCACTCATCAGTCTAATACTAACCTAAATACTTGGAATTATTCTGTTTATCTGGTTAATTACCCGAGATAACCGGCTCAGTTTTTCCTGATGTGACTCACTCATGTTTCACTATTTTCTGTCACGTGTTTCACTGTCTTCGTACATCATTATCCATAATTTTTCAAAGTTTAACACATGATTACTTTGGCAACAATGGTAAACCTTTTCAGATTTATCACAAAACTTAACCAGAATGTCTCATTTAGCCTACATTTCACGTACACCCACCGTTCAGCCGTTGGCGCGCTCATGGAGAATCCCGCTCTTTCTGTTTCCGCTTGACAATGGCGCCATCTTGAGGAATATCGCGAGAACTGTCACTCAAGCTCCTTCTGTTATGTCTCGTTTGTGCAGCAGGTGTCGCT
Source organism: Hypophthalmichthys molitrix (assembly GCA_037950675.1). Lineage (NCBI taxonomy): Eukaryota > Metazoa > Chordata > Actinopteri > Cypriniformes > Xenocyprididae > Hypophthalmichthys > Hypophthalmichthys molitrix. The sequence goes on along the minus strand of CM075512.1, from coordinate 469,276 downwards.
ATGAGAAAAACCAGGAAATGCAGCATCTCGGACAGCATCTTTAGTTTACAGTTGAGGAAAAGGTTTTTATTTAGCTACTGCAAGAAACCTTTCCAAAACGACCAAATTCAGATAATAATACCGTGGTACTTTATTTTATACCATCATCCCAGCTAACAAATATATGTTCTAAAATGGGAACAGTGATTTGCAATGTTTCTAAAACGTTAAAATGTACAGTTTTCTAGTCGTCTTTAGACCAACGTCATAAGGACGTTCCGAAAATGTTCTCAGAACGTTTTCTCTCAACGTCATGAATGCATATCACATATTAATAATGTTATAAGAATGTTCTATGAATGTTTTATCTTAACATTTACAAAAGAGTGAAAGTTAGCTGGGATGTACCACAGTATTTTCAAGGTAAGAATATCACGGCTAATATGTCTAAAAATGCATTATCAAGGTCGTGTTTGGTGCTATTTTGCTCTGAAATAATAAGTAATTCGTGTTAAAACTAAATTTGAGATCAAAACAATAGTTGTGGCCTGTTACGCAACGTAGGTGGGTGTGCGCGCGCGTCTCTCGCGCTCCAGCTCGCAGCATCCGCAGCAGTAATGGCGGCGGATCCGGTTACAGCTCCGATCAGCTGGATTGAGTCTGTGTGTCCGATCATCTTCTGACCGCTGGAAACTACATGCGTCCAAACACAAATCGAGTCCACGCGCACGAACCTGAAGGCGGATTAAAGCGCGTGCATAACGAGGATCTGAAGCGGTAGAATCATGGAAGTGTTCGAGTTTCTCAATCTAAACGAACTCGCTCTCGGGCTGTCAAATCTGTCCATGTTCCCTTACTTTGACATGGCGCATTATATCATATCAGTGATGAGTCTGAGAGAGCAGCCAGGTAAGAGAAATCAGATGCACTTCACTGTCGGATAACAATCTACTGTAACAAGTTTGTTTTGTTGCGTTTCTGATCATGTCAGAAGTTTTCAGGAAATTAAAACTTGCATTGAACCAGTATGTGAACACTTAAAGGTTGTTCTTTATTTGCACTATAGCTTCTTAACAATGACATACATAGTTTTATTCATGCATTAATTGAATATTAATCTTGCATATCAAACACATATAAAGTTTGCCCTTTCTCTGTCTTTTATTTAATCAACATAGTTGTGTTAATATTCCAGATATTTAATGTGTTTTATGAATGTTCGTCATGCATTTGGTCCAGTTTTTTTTCATCTGGGCAGGTGAAGCAACCGCGCACACGTTTATAGTCCAGCGCGCGTGCACGACATTGTTTATCAGTGGCTTTATAATAATCCAGGTTGGAGTAGGTACAGAATGAGGGTTCAGTTCACAATAGGGCAGATTTATGTTTATGATTTGATGACTTTATGCATCTAGAGTTGGTCAGAGTGTTAAATAAGTGTTTAATTTGGTTAAAAGCGTCTGCTAAATGAATAAATGTAATGAGTGTACACAGGGCAAAAGAGAAGAGGAATACATTTAATCATTAACTCACTGTCAATATTATCTCTGTGTGTGTGTGTGTGTGTGTGTGTGTTTTTCTCCAAGAAAAATGCAAATTGCAGTGGTTAGGAAGATTAAACATGCATTTTCGCTGCAGGGCGGAGACACAAAACCAGTTTGGCGGATCATTTGCATTAACCAAACCAGTGCTGGGACACAAACATGCTCTTTGCTCCTCTGTACTGTGAGCCATCAGAGTTTATCTTCACATCCCGGCTAATTAAAATTAATTCTAAGAACATTTTGCTTCTTATACGTTCCCATTAAGCTATGAAAATGATATTTCTGAATGTTGTTCAAAACATCCAGTTGGATTAATAACATTTTACTTGTTTATGGGCCATTCTACAGAATTTGTGCAAACTGCTGTCCCACAACCAAAAAACTCATTTAAAAAGCATTTAAGTATTCAAATTTTAGATGTTTACTAAGATCCTTCTATTATCTATTGAATCCCACAATAATATTTAAAATATCAGTAAAATTAATATAAAATCATCATTTATTGGGTACTTTCAGCTGGCAGGTGTCTGTCCCGAACCCTGACCCCTAAATTTCAACTTGTGAAAATGATATTGAAATAATTTTTGTAAATTGTAGTTTTTAAAAATATATTTTTGATTTTGATTTTTTTTAAGTGAAGTTAAAAAAAAAGTATTTATTTTATATTTTATTTTTAAATCATGAAACTTTATGTAAAAAAAAAAAAAAAAAAAATGTGTTTTCATGTCACTACCGAAACAGTGTGTGTTTGAGTCCATTGTCTGAGACTGATTTTAACACACTTCTACATTTCTGATCAGGAAATATCCCAGTGTTCCTTCCTCTCACAGCCTCTCTTTCACAGTAGATAGATCCATCATTCTGAGTTAAATGAGTTCAAAAGTCTGAAAATCTGTGTGGAACTTTCAGGAACGACACTACCAAACACCTTTTTCTGCAATTTTTTGTGTTATTCCATAAAATGTAGTTTTTATGTGTGTACAACTGTTCAGAACTGTGCTAGCTAACCATGTGCTGATTAGCATCTTTGAGCGGCTCAAAAATATCTGAAATTGTCACGACCGAAACATGTCATCATTGTTTCGGTAGTGACAAAAGGGAACACATAATTTATTTGGGGCAAATAAACACAATTTTAGTACAGTTATGCAAATCATTAGTGTTTTATTATGTGAGTTAAATTGTGTCATGTGATGTGGTCACTACCAACACATTACTGAAATATGGGATGTTTTGTCAAAAATAAAGTACATTGAATGATCAACTAAGATGTTATTATAGTGTTTTGTTCAATGTTTATTCAAACTAATGAATCCTTCACTTTGAAATCAGTATGATAAACTTTATGACTTTTAAAAAGAAAGATTGGATTCAAAATACAACAAATCTCATAAATTACACTTGAAATATTGATAAAATTGTAATTGTTATTGATTTACCTGTGAAAACTTTTTTTTTTTTTTTTTTTTAAATAGCGAAAATATATATTTACAAGGAAGACAAAATCTTAATAGGTCAATGTAACCCTTCTTTAATTATTTATTATTGTGTTTCAGTAGTGACAAATTTGGGAAGAGGAAAAATATTCCAAAACTTTCTGAAAATACAATATGAGAATTACTTGAAATGTGTATCTTGGATATTATATAATTTGCAAACATACAAAAAATGTGTTCAAGACGTTTCCAACTCTGACTTTGAACCAGTTCTGTAGAATGGACCATATACAAACATTAACGGAACATTCCATTTTATCATTCTTCAAACATTATGAGAGTGTTACTTTTGAATGTTCTCGGAATGTTCTGAAACAAGTAGTAACATTTTAAAAGTGTTAGAGGAACGTCCAACTAAAACACTTCAGTTCTTCTAGACCAGATAACTTTGAACAAACATTCTATTAATGTTACTGGAAGAGCGTTTGTTTGGATTGTTCCCTGTCAGCTGGATCCGAGCGGGCGATGCTGTATTGTATTGGCCGCAGCAGCTGCACTGGATCACAGGCTATTTTAGAGTCTCTGATCTGTATGGCATCTCGTTTCACCTGACCTGCTCTCTTCTATTGTTACTGAAATATCTGGAGGGGGAATGAGACTCGACACGTCCTCGTGTTTACCTCTGAATTCACAAGAATGATTCAGGTTGAACGTCTTTCTGTTTTGACTGAAACATATTGACTCTGACTTTATCCAGTGCACCTATAATGCCCCGTTCACAAGATGTAATATAAGTCTCTGGTGTCAAAGAATGTGTCTGTGAAGTTTCAGCTCAAAATACCCCACAGATCATTTATTATAGCTTATCAAATTTGCCCCTATTTGGGTGTGAGCAAAAACACGCCGTTTTTGTGTGTGTCCCTTTAAATGCAAATGAGCTCCGCTTTCCAGAAGAGGGCGGAGCTTTAACAGCTCAACAACAACAAAGCTGGAGAATCTCACGCAGCCAAAATGACGACAGTGTTCAGCCTTACATTGTTCAAACCGGAGTCGACACTGATGGAGAGACTCAGGAAGAAGTTACAACTTTTAGACGTTTCTGAACGGTTAGTGGATAAATTTATGTAGTTGCTGTGGAGTTGATTCAACTCATCCACTAGCATGTGCCGTCCCTACCAGCCGTCTAAAAGTGATTTCTGTAAAAGAAAATATCTCCCTTTGCATTGAACTTTGAGCGTCGTAACTTTGCAGATGTTGTTTATGATCAAACAGCAACATTACACACTAACTAAAGTTAAAAAAGTCAAATCATAATCAACCACCCCTTTAAACAGTCTGTTTTCCCAGAAGAAAGATGTAATTTGTGTGTGTATCTGCTGAAATTTTATTTTGTCAACATTTAGAAGAAGTTTGCCCCACTTCTTCATTTTTCAGGCCGTTGTTGTCGCATGTAAATCTGCACGAGTAACTCAATGTTTTCATTGCGTTCGATGAAAGGATTAATGAAACTTCAGACCTCAGTTCATTGTATTTCAGTTTCCTAAGCAACTTTTATTCCATGAAGAATGTGTTCAGCCGGCAGTTCGTTCAGCTTCTTTCCGCCTGATAAAGACAGAGACTGTTCTGGAAAAAAAGCCTTTTTCCTGTTCCATTCTGTTCTTCGCTCGGGGAGCTTTTCCCAGAGTGCTGCGTGTCACTTCCTGTCTTCAGACTCATGCATGTTTAATGGGAACAGCAGAAACTCTTCTTCTCTCACGCAGGAACAAGAATTCACTTCTGTTTTCTTTAAGCTATCACAAAAATCTCTGGCAGTGCAGAAATGGTATCAAATGTTAAAATGTACTGTGATATATCATAGATCTGAATGATCACTTCATTTACATATATGATTGGGTTGTTTTAACCCAGTAGTTGAGTTAAATGTTTGCTCAACATGTTGGGTAGTTTTATTTAACCCAATTATTGTTTAAAAATTACTGTATGTCTGACTTAAAATGAACCCAAAATATGTTGGAAATTAAAAATCAGACATAATTACTAGAGGCAACAATAATAATCAAAAGGTGAACATTTATTAATTAGCAACTAGATTAAAAATATAATCAGCATCAGACTTTATTGCAGACTCAAAGTCCCCCAAATTTTTTTTTTTTAAATAAAAAAATAATGCATTTATTTTTGATATGACAGCATGACGCCACTGACTGGATGTAATGTGGTCATGTGACGGAACGTAATGACTGCAACAGTGTAGCAAACCTCCGTTTGACACATTTATTCTATTTTGTATCATGCGATCGTTAGACAGGAAGAAACACTGTAGCGACTGCATAGCAGCGACTCATGATTGTGACGTGATTTTGTCTCCGTTTCTCAAGGAAAATGCTTGAATTGTGTTAAAATAATGATGTGTTTGATCAGTCTTTGTTGTTGTGCTGTCTGTAGTAACGCGCCGCTCGTGATGATGTTGCAGGCGTCTCTCTGTGTCTGCAGGTAGACAGGTACGTTTCTACAGCGTGAGTTTAACACACGTCACTTCTCATCTCTCTGTGTGCTTTATCTGGAGATCAGCGTCCATCGGTCAAACCATCAGAGCTCAAGAGCCTTGCAACACATGGAGTGTGTGTGTGTGTGTGTGTGTGTGTGTGTGTGTGTGTGTGTGTGTGTGTGTGTTGAATGATTAGCTCATACTGTGGTTCAGTCTGCTATCTTGATGTTAATTGTTTGCATCAGGATGTGATGAATGAATCCGACTGTCTCATGAACTCACTGTTGATCAAGCGTGTCATTGTTGCATCACATGACCTGATTAGATCCATGAAGGGCGACATGTTTGAGTGTTTAACAGAGATCAGAGCGACCGCAGATATCAGGCTTCTGAATCTGAAACGGTTCCTATGAGTTTCATGATCACATGATGTGATAAAATATACATAAACATTAAAAAGATGAACATTTTGATTTTCTGCAAAGCTGCTTTTGAAACAATGTGTGAAAAGCACTATAGAAATACATTTGACTTGATACATATAGTATTTTATGGAAGTTTGTTTCTGTCATGGAATAAAAAAATATAAAAGGTAATTGTGGCTTTTTATTTTACAATTCTGACTTTAGATATAACCTCATCATTGTGAGATGAAAAGTCACAATTACCTTTTTTATTTTTTAGTCTGTGGCAGAAACAAACTTCTGTAGTATTTTTATTCAGTGAAAAGTATTTCTCCATTTATAATCGCCTTTTGTGTTTATTAGTTCATCTGAAATGCCGTGTGACATGAAGCACAATTATTATATATGGTCCCTTAATTATTATGAGCTCATAAAACTTTGTGTATAATAATAAAAACTAGTAAATTGTAGTATTAGCATGATTCACTGCTGACACGGATTGACATGTGATGCCTATTTGCATATTCATGAATGTAAGAATTTAAATATTTAAGTCTGAGTGCCACAGGAAGTGGATCATCCTCATTCATGGTCACATGTTCTGGCTGGTCGTCTCATTGTAATCTCGCTGTAATCTCAGACCAGCAGACGTCATGTAATCTTGGTTTATCTGTGAGTCTGCATGTGTCTGAAATCTGTTATCAATGACTGTTGTTGGGTTTTAATTACATTTTATTTTGAATTTTAATAATCAGAGTTTTCTAGGCCCAGTTACACACACACACACACACACACACACACACACACACATCCCAGCTAACAGTTATCTGGTCTTTAATAATGTTCTCAAAATGTTAGAACAAAAATATCATTCATGGACTTTTTTTTTATCCTGACATGTTTCAGTTGGACGTTCATCTAATGTTTTTTAAATGTTTCTACTTGTTTAAGAACATTCAAAAGTAACATTCTCAAAATGTTTAAAAATGCAATGTTCCGTTAATGTAACAAGAAAAAACATTTTCGTATAAAATACTGGACAACATTCAGAAATAACGTTTTCAAAACTTAGTAAGAACTTTCTTAGAGCATGTTTTATAAACACCATAACAGAAAACTTTCTGCATTTTTACAGTTTTAAAAAAAGTTTATATACTTTATTTTTATGCTTTTTTTTCTTTTACAAATGATAAATCCCCAAAAAGAATTTTTGTCAGGTTAAACTCACTCCAGGGTACAAATTTGTCCTTAAAATATGGTTAAGCAGGTCCAGACACACGTGTATGTTTGATTTATGTGGCATGGCGCGTCTGTGAATCTGCTGTGATGATGATGATGATGATGAAGGTGTGTTGTTTTGCAGGAGCGTTGGACGTGTCTCAGCGCAGTCCGTTTGCGTGTTGGTTCAGTTCGATGCTGTATTGTTTCGGTGGAGCCGTTCTCTCAGCGCTCATGATGGCAGACGCGCCGGTCGCTCCGCTGTCCAACACCACCAACCTGCTGCTCGCCTCGCTCATGTGGTGAGAAAATACTGCCACAAAATGCTTTTGTGGGTTATCTGTCATAGACGTTTTATGGTATTTTTTGAAGAACCTTGTATCCAAGAATGTGGTCAACATCTTAAAGCATCATGCCATTCATTCATGTTTCTTCATCTGTTACAAACCTGCTTTATTTCTCTTATATATTCTACATAAATAAACAAAACTATTAAACGAAAGATAATGTGATCGTGTACAAGCGTGATGTGATGAATCAATGTCCGGGTCACACGTCAAACCAAATCAGCCGCACACAAATGAGAATTTATTTATTTTATATAAAATGTGTTTCATTGTCACTAAAATAATGTTTTTAAATTTTAATGGTCCTTAAACTATAGAAGTTTGTTTCCACCACAGAATAAAAAAAGCTCGGAATTGCGGCTTTTTATCTCACAATTCTGATTTTTTTTCTTGCAATTCTGATTTTTTCTAAGAATTTATCTCACAATTCTTAGAAAAAAGTCAGAATTGTGAGAAAATGTTGCAATTACCTTTTTTAATTGAAAGTTTAAATCACACAAAAATGTCATAATTGCAAGTTATAAACTCGGAATTTCTAGAAAAATGGCATAATTGCAAGTTATAAACTCTGAATTATGCAAAAAATGTCAAAATTGCAAGTTATAAACTCGGAGTTTCTGGAAAAATGTTAGAATTTCAAGTTATAAACTCGGAATTTCTGGATAAATGTCAGAATTGCAAGTTATAAACTCGAAATTTCTGGAAAAATGTCAGAATTTCAAGTTATAAACTCAGAATTTCTGGAAAAATGTCAGAATTGCAAGTTATAAACTTGGAATTTCTGGAAAAATGTCAGAATTGCAAGTTAGAAACTCGAAATTTCTGGAAAAATATCAGAATTTCAAGTTAGAAACTCGGAATTTCTGAAAAAATGTCATAATTGCAAGTTATAAACTCGAAATTTCTGGAAAAATGTCAGAATTTCAAGTTATAAACTCGGAATTTCTGGAAAAATGTCAGAATTGCAAGTTATAAACTCGGAATTTCTGGAAAAATGTCAGAATTTCAAGTTAGAAACTCGAAATTTCTGGAAAAATGTCAGAATTTCAAGTTATAAACTCGGAATTTCTGGAAAAATGTCATAATTTCAAGTTATAAACTTGGAATTTCTGGATAAATGTCAGAATTGCAAGTTAGAAACTTGAAATTTCTGGAAAAATGTCATAATTTCAAGTTATAAACTCGGAATTTCTGGAAAAATGTCATAATTGCAAGTTATAAACTCGGAATTTCTGGAAAAATGTCATAATTGCAAGTTATAAACTCGGAATTTCTGAAAAAATGTCAGAATTGCAAGTTATAAACTCGGAATTTCTGGAAAAATGTCAGAATTGCAAGTTAAAAACTCGGAATTTCTGAAAAAATGTCAGAATTGCAAGTTATAAACTCGGAATTTCTGGAAAAATGTCAGAATTGCAAGTTAAAAACTCGGAATTTCTGGAAAAATGTCAGAATTTCAAGTTAGAAACTCGAAATTTCTGGAAAAATGTCAGAATTGCAAGTTATAAACTCGGAAATTCTGGAAAAATGTCAGAATTTCAAGTTAGAAACTCGGAATTTCTGGAAAAATGTCAGAATTTCAAGTTAGAAACTCGGAATTTCTGGAAAAATGTCAGAATTGCAAGTTATAAACTCTGAATTTCTAGAAAAATGTCAGAATTGCAAGTTATAAACTCGGAATTGTGCAAAATACAGTCAGAATAGTAAGTTTATATTTCACAATTATTAGAAATTAATTAGAGAAACGAAACATTCTGGCACATGGTGAGTGTTTCAAATGTGTTTCATTGCCATTAAAAAAATGTCACAGTGCAGAAAATCTCAAATAGGCTTTATTATGCGACACGTAATTTGTTGTTTCTTTGTGTTTTGGGTGAACATTAGATGTTTTTGTCAGTAGGGTGAGAATCTGACCGCAGACAGTGTGTTTGTGGTCGTGTTGAATGTTGATCTCTGTCAGGAAATGAGAACTCTAGTCCTCTGAACTAAACCTCTGACAGACTCAGTGATGAGACGACGCCATCTAAAGGCCTCCAGTAAATATGCACATAAATGGAAACTCATGTTTGACGAAGCACAGAGAACGATGAATGATCATTTATGCTTTTTTAATGGCATTAATAGTAATAATGTATTGAAGCCTTTGTTATTAATATCCACGCATCATTATTAATACAAATAATATGTAGTGTTCAGTTTTCTGCTGCTCACCGACATGGAAAACTGGCAATTATAAGGGAATCTGAAGTAGTGATATCCAGATCTGCAGATGAATAAAGCACAGTTCACTCAATACTGTCAAATATTCAGAGAAACTCAATATAATGAAAGATTTCTACTGTTGATTTATGAAGACAATGAAGGAAAAGATCTTACACTGAAACGCTTTTCAAAGTAGTTGTTTTTGTCTGTTCAGCGGGTCTCTGACATTTCAGAAAGAAATCATCGTTCACAGGATGAGCTCTTACAATAATTAATGGCCAGCATCGCAAATTATGCTAATGGATATTTAAACGAGCACTTACTGGGGCTGTGAGGGACAGAGATGGGCAATTAAACAATTAGCAGTGGACCGTCATGTGTGTGTGAGTGTGTGTCTGAGAGTGTGTGTCTGAGTGAGAGTGTGTGTCTGAGTGAGAGTGTGTGAGAGAGACAGAGTGTGTGTGTGTGAGAGAGAGAGTGTATGTTTGTGTTTGCTATGTTGTTTTGACTGAAATAAAATATTAAAAACTTATTCTACTTTGGATAGTTGCCAAAGAAAACAAAATCTCATTTTCATTTAGTTTATGTACTAAAATAACTACAACTAAAATAAGAATTTAAAAAGTAATGTAGTAAAGTAATAAAAATAATAAAAAAACACCCAACAAAATGACTACATTTAAAATGAAAACAGAATATATAAACCTAATTCAAACTGATTATCTGATGATCATTGTTCATCTGCAGTGGAAGAGTTTTTGTGAGATGTTTCCCATCATTCTGATCTAATCTCTCTGTCTGCAGGTATCTGGTGTTTTATTGTCCTCTGGATGCCGTCTACTCGCTGGCGTCCATCCTGCCTGTGCGTCTGGTCTTGACGGGAATGAAGGAAGTGACGCGTACGTGGAAGGTTCTGGGCGGAGTCACACAAGCGGGCAGGAAGTACAAAGACGGTCTGTTTGTGATGATCGCAGTGGGCTGGGCCAAAGGTACACACTTAAGCGTGGATGTGATTGTCATGTGATCTGGAGCCTAATTACACTCATCCATCTGTGTGCGGTTTTTCATTTCTTCTGTTCAGATATCGAGCGCTTTGTTGCATCAGGATGTGACAGAATTCTTGGCTTGACATTTTAATGTTTAAAAGCTCAAGGTTATTTTTCAGAATTTCATCACACTCATTATTAAACCCATGATGCATTTCACCCCGCCGTCCTTCAATTACACAGAGAAAAGGTTTGAAATATCAAGAGGTCGAGGTGACTGTAATTACGATCGGCGCTAAAATGATAAAAGTTTAAGAGCCAAAACACATCAGCAGAGGAGCGTCAGAACCGAACAGACCCGTGAATGTTCAATTCACTGAATTATTACACTTATGCACATTTGGAAAAAAGGCATATTTCCTAATTTGATTCCAGCTAACCAAAATATGTTCTTGGAGTGTTTTGCTAATGTTCCCATTAAATTCTGAACGTTCAAAACGTTTTTAAACGGTTTTAAAAATGTTTTTCTTAGTTATGTGAAGGTTAAAGGAACACATTATATTCTTCAAACATTATGGGAACGTTACTTTTGAATGTTCTGTTAACGTTCTGAAACAAGTGGCTGATTGAGGTATAATACAAGACAACTTCACCTTACAAATGGTTGTCGAAAGCAAAAATGTTATGAAATGCATCATGTTTTGCGATAGAGTGTGACGAGGCATTATGTTTGGATTCAGCACCCTGAAATGAGTTAGAAACAAATATTGGATTTCATATTGGATTTTCTAATCTGATGCAGGGCGGTTAATTATCAGTACATTTCAAACAATATCTCTCATTTACAAACTCTTAGAAGAAAAGGTTCTACACACCCTGACAAAAGTCTTGTCGCCTATCCAAGTTGTAGGAACAACAAATAATAACTTCTAGTTGATCATTTGGAATCAGAAGTGCCTTATATGAAAGGCAAAGGCCTCTAGATTATGCTTATTTTACCAAAATTAAATCTTATCATGTCTTGATTTTTAATTATTTAATTAGGACAGAAAGGTCAGACTTTGCTTAGACAAAAGTCTTGTCACATCTTTAAAGGATTCAACCAATCACAGATTAGAGCGTCACCTGTGACAAATACTGTAATTAACACATTCCCAGGTGTGTAGAAGAAGAACCCCAGCACACCCAACCTTCATCTGAAATGCATCCTGACCTCTGACGGCATGCCAAAGATTCAACCACGGACCAATCAAGAGCTTGAAGACCAAGTCTCCTGCTGAGACGGCAGACATCTTTAATGTATCTAAACGTCAAGTGGAGAGGATAAGAAAAAGATTTGAAGAAACTGGTGAAGGCCCAGGTCAGGCAGACCCCGTAAGACAACTGTTCGAGAGGTCCGTTTGTTGGTTCGACAGTCCAGGGCCAGCCCTTTTTCAACTGCAGCAGAGCTACATAACGACTGGTCAGCAGAAACCCCTGTATCTACAAGAACAGTTTGTCGAATTCTGTCACACAGTGGTCTCAATGGCCGAGTTAGTGCTCAGAAACCAGCATTAAACAGAAGACAACTAAAAAATTGTCTTGCATTTGCCAAGGCCCATAGCTTGCAGGAAGGATGGACTGTGGAAAAGTGGCAGAAGGTTGATTTTTCCGATGAATCATCTATTGAACTGCATCCCAATCATTGCAAATACTGCAGAAGACCTATCAGAACTCGCATGGACCCAAGATTCACACAGAAAACAGTCAAGTTTGGTGGAGGAAAAATCATGGTTTAGGGTTACATTCAGTATGGGGGCGTGCGAGAGATCTGCAGAGTGGATGGCAACATCAACAGCCTGAGGTATCAAGACATTCTTGCTGCCCATTACATTCCAAACCTCAGGAGAGGGCAAATTCTTCAGCAGGATGGTGCTCCTTCTCATACTTCAGCCTCCACATCAAAGTTCCTGAAAGCAAAGAAGGTCAAGGTGCTCCAGGATTGGCCAGCCCAGTCACCAGACATGAACATTATTGAGCATGTCTGGGGTAAGATGAAGGAGGAGGCATTGAAGATGAAACCAAAGAATCTTGATGAACTCTGGGAGTCCTGCAAGAATGCTTTCTTTGCCATTCCAGATGACTTTATTAATAAGTTATTTGAGTCATTGCCAAGATGTATGGATGCAGTCCTCCAAGTTCATGGGAGTCATACACAATATTAATTCTTTTTCCACTGCACCATGACTTTATGTTCTGCACTGTACATTATTTCTGTTAAGTGACAAGACTTTTGACTAAGCAAAGTCTGACCTTTCTGTCCTAATTAAATAATTAAAAATCAAGACATGATAAGATTTAATTTTGGTAAAATAAGCATAATCTAGAGGCCTTTGCCTTTCATATAAGCCACTTCTGATTCCAAATGATCAACTAGAAGTTATTATTTGTTGTTCCTACAACTTGGATAGGCGACAAGACTTTTGTCAGGGTGTGTAGAACCACATTGAACCTTTTTGGCATAAAGTGTTTTTTAAAATTGAGTCAAGAACCCTAGAGTTCCACATTGAACATTTTTGGCATAAAGCGTTCTTTAAAATTGAGTCTAGAACCCTAGAGTTCTGTATAGAACCACATTGAACCTTTTTGGCATAAAGCGTTCTTTAAAATTGAGTCTAGAACCCTAGAGTTCTGTATAGAACCACATTGATCCTTTTTGGCATAAAGGGTTCTTTAAAATTGAGTCTAGAACCCTAGAGTTCCACATTGAACCTTTTTGGCATAAAGCGTTCTTTAAAATTGAGTCAAGAACCCTAGAGTTCTGTTTAGAACCACATTGAATCTTTTTGGCATAAAGCGTTCTTTAAAATTGAGTCTAGAACCCTAGAGTTCTGTATAGAACCACATTGATCCTTTTTGGCATAAAGGGTTCTTTAAAATTGAGTCTAGAACCCTAGAGTTCCACATTGAACCTTTTTGGCATAAAGCATTCTTTAAAATTGAGTCTAGAACCCTAGAGTTCTGTATAGAACCACATTGAACCTTTTTGGCATAAAGCGTTCTTTAAAATTGAGTCTAGAACCCTAGAGTTCCACATTGAACCTTTTTGGCATAAAGGGTTCTTTAAAATTGAGTCAAGAACCCTAGAGTTCTGTTTAGAACCACATTGAATCTTTTTGGCATAAAGAGTTCTTTAAAATTGAGTCTAGAACCCTAGAGTTCCACATTGAACCTTTTTGGCATAAAGCGTTCTTTAAAATTGAGTCAAGAACCCTAGAGTTCTGTTTAGAACCACATTGAATCTTTTTGGCATAAAGAGCTCTTTAAAATTGAGTCAAGAACCCTAGAGTTCCACATTGAACATTTTTGGCATAAAGCGTTCTTTAAAATTGAGTCTAGAACCCTAGAGTTCCACATTGAACATTTTTGGCATAAAGCATTCTTTAAAATTGAGTCTAGAACCCTAGAGTTCTGTATAGAACCACATTGATCCTTTTTGGCATAAAGTGTTCTTTAAAATTGAGTCTAGAACCCTAGAGTTCTGTATAGAACCACATTGAACCTTTTTGGCATAAAGCGTTCTTTAAAATTGAGTCTAGAACCCTAGAGTTCTGTTTAGAACCACATTGAATCTTTTTGGCATAAAGAGTTCTTTAAAATTGAGTCAAGAACCCTAGAGTTCCACATTGAACATTTTTGGCATAAAGCGTTCTTTAAAATTGAGTCTAGAACCCTAGAGTTCCACATTGAACATTTTTGGCATAAAGCATTCTTTAAAATTGAGTCTAGAACCCTAGAGTTCTGTATAGAACCACATTGATCCTTTTTGGCATAAAGGGTTCTTTAAAATTGAGTCTAGAACCCTAGAGTTCTGTATAGAACCACATTGAACCTTTTTGGCATAAAGCGTTCTTTAAAATTGAGTCTAGAACCCTAGAGTTCCACATTGAACATTTTTGGCATAAAGCGTTCTTTAAAATTGAGTCAAGAACCCTAGAGTTCCACATTGAACATTTTTGGCATAAAGCGTTCTTTAAAATTGAGTCAAGAACCCTAGAGTTCTGTATAGAACCACATTGAACCTTTTTAGCATAAACTGTTCTTTAAAGTCAAGAACCCTAGAGTTCTGTATAGAAACTCATTGACCCTTTTTGGCATATAAAGTTCTTTAAGATTGAGTCAAGAACCCTAGAGTTCCACATTGAACATTTTTGGCATAAACTGTTCTTTAAAATTGAGTCAAGAACCCTAGAGTTCTGTATAGAACCTCATTGAATCTTCTCGTGTCTGTAGGAGCGGGTGGAGGCCTCATCAGTAACTTTGAGCAGCTGGTTCGAGGCGTCTGGAAGCCTGAAACCAATGAACTACTGAAGATGTCATAGTAAGAGTCTCAAATGCCTCATGAAGCTCCTGAAATACCTTGATATTGAATCATTTGTGTATATATCAGGTATAATACATGCCCATTTTTCTCCAGGAAAAAAATCCCTCTGAATTAATTCTGTAAACTATTATTGGATGGCAGGTGTTATAAATAATGTTTTCTT
This sequence comes from Hypophthalmichthys molitrix, assembly GCA_037950675.1. Lineage (NCBI taxonomy): Eukaryota > Metazoa > Chordata > Actinopteri > Cypriniformes > Xenocyprididae > Hypophthalmichthys > Hypophthalmichthys molitrix. The sequence goes on along the minus strand of CM075512.1, from coordinate 454,146 downwards.
CACACATCAACTGAAAACAGCACAGACTGAAAGATTGATTCATCAAAATGAGAATCGATATTTTTAACCCAGCTCTAGTCTACAGTAAATGTCTTTCAGGTCCAGTTTCTCCAGTATGACAGAGGATGTGAATGGCAAATTCACCGTGTTTCTCTGTTAATTAATTTACATGTTAATGTTAAAGTTATAAACCAGCCTGAAGTGTTTTGCATTATTGACAGGACTGGCGTTTGTTTGCCGACACTCCAGAGGTGAAATCTCTCCAGTGCCGTCTGAAGCCTCTTATACATTGTGCATTTTGTGTCCAGAGTCTCTTTCTTTCAGAATAATAGCGTTTGGTCCCAGAATGCCGCAGGTAGAATAATTGGCTTCTCTATTGATTTCCTCTCGCCTTCAGCCGACACTTGTTGTCATGGTTTTTGTGCGAGTGGCATTTGAAAAGGTTTGTGTGGAAGAACGCAGGAGAGTAACTGTCTCTCTGCTGTCAGTCGCCGTGAAGACAAACTCTTATTTACCGCCAATCAACAAGTCGTACAGTAGACCAGAGGAATATCACTGGATTTATGTACAGAATAAAATCGACTCGCATATAGAATGTGCGTCGCAGCCGTGTGTTAATTGTCTATTTTAGAGTGTCAGAGCTGTTATATTGAACTCCTCTGGCCTTGTTTGACCTTTGACCTTTGTGTGTGTGCAGCCCGACCAAAATCACCCTGCTGGGATCGGTTCTGTTCTCTCTCCAGCAGTGCCGCTTCCTCCCGATACAAACACATCACCTGATCCTCATCTACACGCTCTTCATCGTCACCAATAAGGTTTGTTGTGTTTGTCGTTCTGCGGCATTCAGCACGCATATACATTAATATATAATAGTTCACAATTTTTAATGTAAATTTGATCAAACAGATGCAGTCTTGGTGAGAGACTTGATTCAAAAAATCACTTTTTTTCTAATGTGCATACACGTATATATGCGTGCATCACATATATTATATATTTACAAACTTATGTTCGATATTAATCACGCTCAATCGATTTGACAGCAGTAGTTTTATTATGTAAAGCTCCACTAATGTCTTCTTTTGTCAAGCAGTTTGTGTTTTGTGTGTATATATATATATATATATATATATATATATATATATATATATATATATCGCATCTAACATAAGTTTGTAAATATATAATGTGTGTGTATAAATATATACACTACCAGTCAAAAGTTTGGACACGGTAACATTTTTAATGTTTTTAAAAGAAGTTTCGTCTGCTCACCAAGACTGCATTTATTTAATTAAAAATACAGTAAAAACAGTAATATTGTGAAATATTATTACAATTTAAAATAACTGTTTTCTATGTGAATATATAGTAAAGTGTAATTTATTCCTGTGATCAAAGCTGAATTTTCAGCATCATTACTCCAGTCTTCAGTGTCACATGATCCTTCAGAAATCATTCTAATATGATGATCTGCTGCTCAAGAAACATTTATGATTATTATCAATGTTGAAAACAGTTTTTTCCAGGATTCCTTGATGAATAGAAAGTTCAAAAGAACAGCATTTATCTGAAACACAAAGCTTTTGTAACATTATACACTACCGTTCAAAAGTTTGGGGTCAGTAAGAATTTTTATTTTTATTTTTTTGAAAAGAAATTAAAGAAATTAATACTTTTATTCATCAAGGATGCATTAAATCGATCAAAAGTGACAGTAAAGACATTTATAATGTTACAAAAGATTATATTTCAAATAAATGCTGTTCTTTTGAACTTTCTATTCATCAAAGAATCCTGAAAAAAAAATATTGTACACAATAAATGTTTCTTGAGCAGCAAATCTTCATATTAGAATGATCTGTGTGTGTGTGTGTGTGTGTGTGTGTGTGTGTGTGTGTTCACTGATGAATGAACATCAGCTGTGATATCACAATTAAACACGAGCCTGATGTTGTTTGATTGATTGGCGTGTCGTGTTTTAATTGGACAGGCGTCTGCTCGCATGCGTTCGGGTGAATTTAACGAACGACCTGCTAAAGCTCATCAAAGTGTCTCTGTGAATCCTCTCCTGCCCTTCAGTAGTGATCCGCGCTGCTGTCGTGACGCTCTTACACGTTTCGCTCGTTTTTTGCATCATTTTCATGTAATTGCATCATTCTGCTTTAAAAAGAGTGAAGTTCTTCAGCGAGACTGACGGCAAATCGTGAGTTCTTCTGTCAGATCTTCTCTGTTAGCTCGGAAACGTCCTCTCGCGCTCACCCTTCGACCTTCCAGCTCTTTGTTTCACACGTGGAATTATTAATATTGCTGCTGATTTTGTCTCTGCTGTATTTGTGTGAATCTGATAACATGCATCAATCTCAGTGAGCTTTTGTAGTTGTGATTCATGTCCATCTGTTGTTTCAGACGCGGATGATGATGATGGGTTCATCATCTTATCCGTTTTCCGCGCTGGAGTCTGTTCTCTACAAGACTCTGTTTGTTCGACCTCTGACCTTTTCACCCCTGAATGACTCGACCCAGGGGTCAGATCAGACCTGCCATGCTTCTCCAAAAAACGGCTCGATTTCCGCTCTGAAAACCCCTGGCACGGACCAAACGAACCCGGAGGAGGCAGAAAACACCAAAAAGAAAGACTGAGTCCTGATTGAGAACAGAAGAGAGACGGTTTTCCTCTGTGTGAGATTTTCTTGTAGCAAAAGAAACTTTTCTACACCATTCCTGCTGATGATGTTTTAAAATGCACAAATGCTCTTTTTAATCTTGTGATATCTGATATGTACATATTTGCTATTCTGAAGTGATTCACAGAAAATTCTATTCTTTTCTATCCTGTAATGGCATGATAATATATTTTATATAATTTATAATGCATTTATGAATGCAGTCACTCAAAGTGGAATGCTGAAACATGTTTTACTGTACGTTTGGAATGCAGAAATATAATATAATTCACTCGCTCTGACTCATCTGCCTTCAGTCTGTAGTTCGTTTTCTCCGCAAAATCAACTAATGAGTGACGAAATATACAGGAAATCCAAGGTGAGCGAATCACAAGGGTTAACGAGTTGAAGGAGGTTCGGCCGGAGATGTCTTACATCCTACAGGAAGAATTCGGGATGAATTCAACTCAAGCGTCACGTGCTGAACACTATCTGTGACGAGTTGTTAAAAAACACAACATTCATGTTTACAGTAATGAGTCGACACATTACTTTCCTGATCATTTCCTGATAATTCACTCACCTCCATGTCATCCAAGATGTTCATGTCTTTCTTTCTTCAGTGGAAAAGAAATGAAGGTTTTTGAGGAAAACATTCCAGGATTTTTCTCCATATAGTGGACTTCACTGGGGTTCAACGGGTTGAAGGTCCAAATGTCAGTTTCAGTGCAGCTTCAAAGAGCTCTACATGATCCCAGACGAGGAATAAGAGTCTTATCTAGAGAAACCATCGGACATTTTCTACAAAAAAGAAAGAAAAATGATATACTTTTTAACCACAAATGCTCATCTTGCACTGCTCTGTGATGCTCCACGCATTACGTAATCATGTTGGAAAGGTCACGCGTGATGTAGGTGGAAGTACCGTGAAAAATCTCATTTTCTGCTCCAACTTCAAAATCGTCCGACATCGTTGTTTTACCTTTTTTGACTTAATCTTTGCATGTTCGCTTTGTAAACACTGGATCGGTACTTACGCCTACGTCACGTGACCTTTCCAACGTGATTACGTAATGCGTGGAGCATCACAGAGCAGTGCAAGACGAGCATTTGTGGTTAAAAAGCATATAATTTTAACTTTTTTTTTAGAGAATGGCCGATGGTTTCTCTAGATAAGACTCTTATTCCTCGTCTGGGATCATGTAGAGCTCTTTGAAGCTGCACTGAAACTGACATTTGGACCTTCAACCCGTTGAACCCCAGTGAAGTCCACTATATGGAGAAAAATCCTGGAATGTTTTCCTCAAAAACCTTCATTTCTTTTCAGCTGAAGAAAGAAAGACATGAACATCTTGGATGACATGGAGGAGAGTGAATTATCAGGACATTTTAATTCTGAAGTGAACTAATCCTTTAAAAGCAGAAATGTGCTTGTATTTTTGTCAAAGCTGAAGTGTATTTTCTGCAGAACAAAACAAAATTGGAAAAATAATGACTTTGATCAAACAGGTATAGCCCCGCCCACTCAGACCATTGGTTGAGCCAATGTCAATCAAACATGTTATTCTACTAGTGGTGCAGAAATGAAGCACTTCTTCACCTTTGATTAATGAATCAGTATCAATTTACATTATTAGAGATGTTATAATGGATGCAGCTTTACACAGATAAGGCTAGGAAGTGATTCCGTCCCCAGCTAACAAAAATATGTTCTTATTTTGCTAACATTTTGCATCACACATATGCTGTATACAGAGTTTAAGTTGAAAGAAACAACAAAAAAGATTCACAAATCCAATGCCAGAAGATCACTTTTAAATGAATCACCAAACAAACGCAGCACAGTTGAATTACTCATTATTTCAAATGACGTGTTCTGCAGAAATGAGATTGGTGTTTTATTATGATTTATGTAATGGAATATGACTCTGTGGAATATGTATTCCAGACAGCAGGAAATGATTTTCATAATCATGCTTTAGGTTTGTTAATGAGCGATCAGCAGTACATAATCTCATTTACTGGTGTGAAGGAGCAATCAACATCTCAATTATTCCCGCCTAATATCGTCAATGATTTCTAAACGGCCCGCGGCGGGAATTAACTCTGCCAAGAATGTGCGCGCGCTGCTGTTGCCGTGCCAACAAACAGCATTCTGAAGAAGAGAGCGGGAAATTTCCTTCTGCTGTCCGTTATGATGTCATCACGTGACACATGCAAGGTAAGAAGCAGTTAACACACAACATGTTTTTCCACTCCGCTTCGCTACTTTTCCGTTGTTTTTCAATATAACCACGCGCTAGACTTGACTTTTTTTCGCGCTTGACTGACAACTTTAACCGTTGCTCACGCATGACACGTCATTCTAAAAAGCGCGGTGTTCTTCAACTTAAACAAAAACGCGTTTTTTTTTTTTTTTGTCGTTCAACTGACAACGTTTTTCACATTTTTAACAGCAAAAACGCTTTCAATGCGAATCTGTCCTAAGAATAACACACTATTCGTGCTCTCTCTGCTGTGGGTGTACTGTGCAAGGTAAGCTAATTGATTTTTTTTTTTTTTAAATGTTATTGTTTTTTACACAAAATCAGATTAAAAAGACAAAATAACCATATTTAGCATAGAGGATAACTGCTTAACTTACTGTATGATTTCATATAATTTTAAATCAAGACACCACAGGTGAAAAGGAAAAGATTAATTAATATCGCCATATTTCCCAGTTGACTGATTAAAAATAGTGCAAAAAAAAAATGCTAAATTGTTGTTTAAATACACAAATGAGGCTTTATCTAATAAAATATGCACTCATTCATTTCCAAAAACAGAAATCTGAAGATTAAATGAAGCCAGGATCAAAATTATTTTCATTCTGGTGATGTTAAAGATTTTTACAAAGGGATTTCTGATTTTATTACTCCAAAAAAAAAAAAGTACTGTCAACAGACATACAACAAAATACAATTTAACCATGTTTTTAGGAATAAAATGTTGAGACAGATAATATATGAACAAATGAACAAGCCTTCAGTATATATATATTGAACTAAAGTTTGGTGTGTGTAAAGATTTCTGACTCAAACTCACCACATGTAAAGATTAAGATTGATAAGGCGTTAATAGATAATGCGTGAAAAAAACAATAATTTTGCTTGTAGCGTCTCGTCTTAAAGAAATGAGTAGACAGTATGCAGTATATTGTCAGTTCTCTGTGTGTTTTGTGATGTCATCACACACATTCTCTTTGTGATGTCATCACATTCTCTCTAGTGTTAATGTTCTGAATGGAATCATGCTGCAGCATCATGTGACGTCCACTAGGGGTCCCGCTGTGTGTGAGGGTCCGGTGGGAGGGACCGCCTCGCTCTCAATGGAACGGCAGCGGATTGGTGACACGGAGTGGTACGTCCCAAACAAAGGCAGTGGCACACAAAGGGAGCTCACACACACACACACACACACACACACACGCTGGTACGCCCTCAGCTGTTGCAAACGGCCACCCAGACCCTCCTTCTTTGTGTTCTCCTGCGCTGGAGACAAAGACGACACAGAAGCAGAACGAATCAGAGCAGCTCCATCTGTACAGCAGCCATCAGGAGCGAAAGCCACTCGTCTTTTTACCCAAACATTGTCATTATTTACTCGCCCTCATGCCATTCAAACCTTTATGACTTTCTTTCTTCAGTGGAGCACAACAGAAGATGTTTTGAAGAATGTTCCACACAGTGGCCGATCATAATAACATCCGTTAAGCACCAGAAAACACATTAACAGTCGACTTGTGCGCTATTTTCCAGCTCTTCTGAAGTCAAATGATGCTTTATGTGCATCAAATCAATATTTGATGCCATACACTCTTAAAAATAAAGGTTCCAAACTGGGGTTTCCATACATTGTATTTATTTATCTTTGAAAATACAATATTAGTCTTTTCTCTTCCAAATTTAATGTTTGATTCAATGTGATACTTGCAGTAATTATTTACTATCAATTTCTGAGTGAAAATTGTTTCAAAGTAAATCCTACACCAGATTTTTTTTTTTTTTTTTTTTTTTTTTTTCAGTGTAGAAGAACCATTTTTGGTTACCCAGAGAACCTTTCAGTGATCAATTTAAAAAAAAATATATATTTTCTTATTGTACACACTTAAAAACTAATGTATGATGCTTCATGATCATCTTTGTGCCATTTTCCTCCTCTTTCACCAGGATGTTCCTCTTCATCTGTTGAGTTTTGAGCGACATGGTGAGTAAATGTTCAACTTTTCCTTTATTATCCATCAGGTTCTGAGTTTATTCTCAAAGCGCATTAGTGCTGATGACGGACAGATATCCGCAGAAGACGGGTGTGTTACATCACAGACCGAGGAGAGGGAAACAGGGACAGATGTAACATCAGTGACCCCAATCGACTGAAGCGCCGCTCTCTTCCTCTGGAGGACAGACGCAGGATTCTCTGCAGTCTCTTTCTTTTCCATTTCAGTCGTTCTGTGTGTCTGTCTATCCTGCATCCATCCGTCAGTGATCCTGCATCTCTCCAGTGCCGCTCTGAAGGTAGTGATAAACCTGTGAGTGCTCAGATACATCAAACTAATTGTCTAATTTTCGAGGATAATTTGATTTCAGTCTGCAGATATTCATGCTGCTGTGACACTAATGATTCATAAATGTTTCTTGAGCAGCGAATCATCATATTGGAATGATTTCTGAAGGATCATGTGACACTGAAGACTGGAGTAATGATGCTGAAAATTCAGCTTTGATCACAGGAATAAATTACACTTTACTATATATTCACATAGAAAACAGTTATTTTACATTCTAATAATATTTCACAATTTTTCTGTATTTTTGATCAAATAAATGCAGCACTGGTGAGCAGAAGAGACTCTTTCACAAACATTAAAAAATCTTGCCGTGCCTAAACTTTTAAACATTTATTTATGTGTTTATATATTAAAAATATCTTCATATTTAGTAAAAATATCTTCAAATTTTTGACTAAATGAACAAACGAAGGGAAAAAATAGACAAATGTCAGGAGACTGAAATTGAAAAACATTTAAAAATCCCCAAACTTTTGAATGCAGTGTAGCAATTCCATCTCATATACTGTAAGAATAATATCCACAGTATTCCTATGGGATGTTCCTGGTAATAAATGGTGCCAGAGTTTAACAAAGAGTCAATTATAGAAAAATAATCTGGTAAAGGCAGCATCAGTTAAACCTGTTCTAGATCAAGTGGAACAAACCGGAAACGTTCTGGCAAGGTTCTCTCAACGTTATGAACAAACGTTCTTCCAGTAACATTAAAGGATTAGTAGTTCAGAATACAAATTTCCTGATAATTTACTCTCCTCCATGTCATCCAAGATGTTCATGTCTTTCTTTCTTCAGTGGAAAAGAAATGAAGGTTTTTGAGGAAAACATTCCAGGATTTTTCTCCATATAGTGGACTTCACTGGGGTTCAACGGGTTGAAGGTCCAAATGTCAGTTTCAGTGCAGCTTCAAAGAGCTCTACATGATCCCAGACGAGGAATAAGAGTCTTATCTAGAGAAACCATCGGACATTTTCTAAAAAAAATAAACATTATATACTTTTTAACCACAAATGCTCGTCTTGCACTGCTCTGTGATGCTCCACGCATGACGTAATCATGTTGGAAAGGTCACGTGTGATGTAGGCGGAAGTACCGATCCAGTGTTTACAAAGTGAACGTCAAAGACGGCCTTTATAAAAATAGGTAAAACAACGATGACGTTTTTGATGGAGTTTTTCGCTCTACCGCAGTATTTCCTCCTACGTCACACGTGACCTTTCCAACACGATTACGTAATGCGTGGAGCATCACAGAGCAGTGCAAGACGAGCATTTGTGGTTAAAAAGTATATAATTTTTATTTTTTTTAGAAAATGAGCGATGGTTTCTCTAGATAAGACTCTTATTCCTCATCTGGGATCATGTAGAGCTCTTTGAAGCTGCACTGAAACTGACATTTGGACCTTCAACCCGTTGAACCCCAGTGAAGTCCACTATATGGAGAAAAATCCTGGAATGTTTTCCTTCATTTCTTCGACTGAAGAAAGAAAGACATGAACATCTTGGATGACATGGAGGTGAGTATCAGGACATTTTAATTCTGAAGTGAACTAATCCTTTAATAGAATGTTTGTTTAAAGTTATCTGGTCTTCAATAATGTTCTCAAAACATTAGCACAAAAACATTACTTCTAGCTGGACGTTTGTCTAACGTTTTTTAAATGTTACTACTTGTTTCAGAACATTCAAAAGTAACGTTCCCACAATGTTCGACACAATGGAATGTTCCATTAACGTTCTCTTAACCAAGAAAAAACATTTTAAGAAACATTTAAAAACCTGGACGTTTTCATAACGTTTGTTCTCGTGGTCATTCTGCCGGCGTCTGCAGTGAAGCGTCTCCCAGCAGATCTGCCATCAGTGCTGCTCTTCTTTGAGGTTGATCTGGGATCTGTTCAGGAGGGTCTCTGAGGACGGCGCTTCCGCCCAGCCGTCATTAGTATTCTGTCGGCCGTGTGCCGCCCAGGCGAGACATCTGAGGGCTGCAGCCGCCACAGATAAAGAAGAAGCTATTAATCCCTGCAAGATTACCAGCACTGATTCTTTATCCCGCAGTAACACTCCAGTACGAGCCGCTCGTTTCTCTTACAACGGCGCGTGCGGACGGCGCCGGGTCACGGCCAGACCTCCGGTCACTGGAGGAGCAGCACTGATAGCGCTGCAGTCTGAGTTTACTGTATTTGTTTTAAATGGAGACTTCTTGACTGTTAAATCTGTTACAGGTCGTGTGTGTTTGTGCCGTCAGATGATTTGAATTCAGGCGGCACACTGTCCTGCGTCTGCTGGTTGGGAAGAGAGACAGATGTCCAGCGATTCTGTACGACCAAATCAGCAAAAATACCCCCCGCACACACACACACACACACACACACACACCCCAGCTGTCAGCTGCTCATCTTTAAAACATCACACTGTACATTTGAATGTGTTTAGAATCTGAGCAGGAGAAACACACACACACACACACACCTCCTCTCAGTTATTTCTCAGATGTCAGTGAGGTTAAATGACTGAATTCTCTTGATTTTCAGATGATTCTCTGAGACTCCAGTAATCTCATGTGTCTAAAGTCCTTCACAGCTTGTTTAAATGGAGCGTAACCTTGTTGAGAAACATCTGAGCACTCAAGACTGAGAGATCCAGAGTTCATAAAACTCTGAGTAATAATTGAGACGGCTGATCTTCACAGGACCTGATTGTAAACGCCGCTGCAGTCACGTTCAGAAGATGATTATTGTGGGTCAGTCTGCTGGTTAATGGAGGACAGTCACCTTGACTCGGTGTTCAATCGATGTCTGTTATGAAGAGTAATATCAGCATCTCGGCTGTCGTTTTGTCTCCTCAGCTGCAGGAAACACTGTTACTCAACTTTACTGTCCAGGACAGTCGAATCATTACACAACGAGTTTAGAAACACAAACAGAAAACAGACATGAAGAGAGAAACAGAAGCTTGTGAGGCTGTTTAACAGGTAGATGACTCAGAACTCATTCTGGATCCAATTTAAGACAGCATCACATGCATCGTTCACCTAAGACGGCTTAAGATTCGAGAGAAATGTCAATTAGAAATATACTTAATATGCATTTATTTAATTAAATCTTGAATGAATCATAGTGTCAAAAAAACAATTAAAAATGGGCTATTATTAAACAGATATTGACTCATCATCAGATTCATCAGGTTGACTAGCGTTTCTCTTGGTTTTTTCTCCAGAATGTGGCAAAGTGAAAATATGAGGAACAAAATTCTGATGGATTTTTCATGTTTTAGTGACTTTTTAGCACTGCTGAGTGAACCAAACAATTCAGTGATGTTATATTATTAAAAAAAAAAAGATTGTTAATTGAAATTAACCCGAAATAAAATATAAATATTAGATGAAAAATGTAAACAAAAAAAGCACTAGAGTTACTAAAGCTGAATTAAAAATAAATGAAAGCTAAATATAAATATAAAAAAACAAATACTAATAAAAACGACAAAATTACTAAGAAAATACAAATAAAAGCTAATTAAAATATTAATAAATACTATAATAATATATAGATAATAAAATTTTTTGTCATTATTAAAAAGTTAGGTCACCCAAAAATGAAATTTCTGTCATTAATTACTCACCCTCATGTCGTTCCACACCCGTAAGACCTTTTTAAGACAAATTAAGATATTTTTGATAAAATCAGAGAGGTTTTTTTTATCCTCCATTAAAAGCAACGAATATATACATCTAAACAGCTTATCTTTTTTTTCTCTTTTTTCTTTTCTCTCTATACTGTCTTATTGAATCTACTGGAAATAACGTGTTAATAGCATTCGATATTAACAGGAATTTGCATAAGTGGGCATGTATGTAAGTATACGTACATAGTTTCATTACTTTTATTATTATTGTTATTATATTACTATAATAACAAGCATCCTATTTCAACTTCGTTCTTTATATTTGATAATTAAATTGACTGAATGTACCATGTTAATAACAATAGATGTTATAAAGAAAATGTATATACCGTATCCATGTATATTTGCATTTATGTATGTATGTGTGTGTGTGTATATATATACTTTTTTGTTATAAATAATCTTTCCTATATTTACTGAAAAGCTGTAGAATAACCTTTGCACCTCAGTACATGATAGATGACATTTATATTTATGTATAGGTATGTGTGTATCTTTATTTCTTTATGTATCTTTGTTCTGTTATCTTTTTTTTTCTGCCTATTAGTTTTTTATGTTATGTCATCTTTCACTCTTTCAATAAAAAAAAAAAAGCAACGAAATTACCACATTCAAGGTCCAGAAAAGAAGTAAAAACATTGCTTCCTTGTTTATGTCCGAATGCCGGCTCAGTATTGGCCGAAGCTGATCATGTGATCAGCACGACACGTGTGAGATGCTGACGCAGGAGCCGGCCAATACTGAGTCGGTGTTCTGATGTCGAACCTGGAAGCGCTGGACGTAAACAACGAATGAGAATGATGAATAAAGTCGTTATTTTTGTTTTGTTTTTGCGCACAAAAAGTATTCTCGTCTCTTCATAACATTAAGGTTGAACCACTGCAGTCACATGACTGTTTTAACAATGTACCTTTCTGGACCTTGAAAGTTGATTATATTTCTGTCTATGGACGAGTCATAAACCTCTCGGATTTCATCAAAAATATCTTCATTTGTGTTGTGAAGATGAACGAAGGTCTTACGGGTGTGGAACGACATGAGGGAGAGTAATTAATGACAGAACTTTCATTTTTGGCTAAACTAACCCTTTAAGATTATGAACATTTAACTGTAAAACACACCAAAATGAAACAAGTAATTCAAAATATGGTTAAAACACCTGTGAATAATCAGTATGGAAAATTCCTTCATATTAACATGGTAAATTGGGCTCTATTTTTACAGACTTTTCTACTAAAATAACACTGAAACTATTACATTCTCACGTAATCTTGACGCAAACGATTCAAAATACAGTTTCATGATGATCTGTAAGAAATATTCATAGCTGTTTATTTCACAGTTAACAGAACATTAGGAAGTTATACAGTCTTTGCACTACTTCAGGTCATTATTATTATTACATTTTATGCAACATCTATTTAACAGACCAGGTTTCACTGCAGGTTGTATTCTGTGACATAAAAATCCTTCTTTTTGGACTTTTTGAAATGCATCTGTTGGCAGGTTGTTTTGGTGAGACCAGAGGAAACACCATCTGCTTCAGACAGGTCCAGCACAGGAGAATAACACCAGCACCACCATAAGAACACCTCCATCACTGACAGACTCAGAGAGAGACGGACAGACAGAAGTGATGGTCTGAAGGCAGCAGATGGGTGACAAACAGTCTGGCTGCAGGAGTCAAGGTGAACGCTACACACCTGTTGTTTACCTGACAGAGCTCTGGACAGGTAAGACACAGGAGGACAGGTGTTCACACACACACACACACACACAGGCATCAAATTCAGCTGCAGAGAACCAGCATGATTCAGTGGCACAGAATGATCCGATGCAGCTGATTCTTGTCTTGTTTTTTAGTACAAATATCTAAACATTCTCAAATAAAGACACAATTACCTGAGAAGCAAAATGACGGAAGATTTTAAAGTGCCCGTATTATGCTATTTTAAAGGCTTCTAGTGTTGTTTTGGCATCTCCAAGGTCAAAAAACACTTTAATTTTCTCCTAATATCCAGCTCTTTTTTTCTCTCGGTGTCTCTCTAAACCCCGCCTTTCTGAGAGCTGCTCTGCTCCGATTGGTCAGATGGCCCAGTCTGTTATGAGTGGTCAGAAACCAAACGCTCATTATCATATCTGAATCTCAGCACTTGATGCACAGTGATACGAACAGTAACGATGCTTTGGCAGCATCTTCTCGACATGAACAACACGTACCAAACTCGTCTCAGATACAGCTACAGTGTTTGAGGGCGGGGCAAAGAGACGCTGTTCGCCAATGAGCTGACGTTATGCAAATTAGTTACAAACCTACGTAAGTTCAGCAGGAAGTTACTGATGAAAGTTCAGAATCGCTTTTGCACTTTGATCTTGAAACTTTGTAGAGCTTTTATTTTTCTGACCTCATTGGCAGATATTTGTTCTTGTTTTAAGTTTTGATACATTTTTCAGACTTAATATCTTCAGTCATTTTGCTTCTCCAGTAAATGTATCTTGATGTAAGAATGTTTAGATATTTATGCTGGAAAACAAGACAGAAACACTGAGGAAGAACATCATTTCAGCACATCACTATCAACACTAGTGAAGACTGACTAATGATTCACCTTAAACATTCCCTGTATCATCATCACATTTCACGCTCTTTCAGAACAATCTCATCCTCAAAACATGGAGAAAGAGGAAGAAAGCTCCATTCCACCGGGAGCAACACGGATGCGTCGTTACAAAGGAAATATCGCAGCCGTTTCCCATTGGCTGCTGCGTTCTGCGGCCTGAAGCTGCTCTGAATGATCGCCGTGTCTGTTTTTGACAGGCTGGAGATAAGAAAGTGCCCTCAGGTATTAGATGTCATTCCTTTTCGGCGGGAAAAAGCAGTTAGAGCCGTTCTGCCTGTGAATAGAGTATCTCGGCACAACAAAGCTTTCTGTTCTCATTAAGTCTGAGGAAAGAGCCGAGCACAATAACGGAGACACACGTGTAATCCTCGGCTCAATCGCACACCGCCGCGGAATTTCAATTGTCCTTAATAACTGAAGTTCACTATGAAGGGCACATGCACGTCTTCAGCACACACACGGTCTCTTGTCCATTATCTCGGATCAGTTGGCTGATCTTGATTCAATGCATTCTGAGATAACCTCAGGATCTGAACAACTGAAGATACGAGAAGCATTTTACCGTCCACAGTTTTAGGATTGTTAAAATATGACGTTTATACATTTTCTGGAGCTGTAATTTCAGTGTGCAGACATCTATCCTTTTTTTGTCATGCACAGGAAACCAATTTGGGATTTGGATGTACTTTTTGACTATCCTAACTATTCACATTGCCTCGTTTTCCCTCAGTCTTAGAAGGCAGCAGCTGCTTTTTTGTTTGGAGAACCCTTTGAATGCTGTCTGTGTAGGGAGCGCACTAGGTTTAGTTTCTGAGAAGAAGCTCTGTTTCCCTGAAGAGCAGGAAACGTCCTCTTCATGTTCTGGACCAGATACTGAAGGCTGCGCTGGTAAAATCCATTTAGTTTCTGCTTTGAGATGCTGTCGTGAGTCAGCGCTTTCCCTCAGGATGAATCATTCATCATGGCCTTCTCGCGCGAAAGAGGTCGATCAGATTCTAATGGCAAACCCTTTGCTGACAGAGTGTGTGTGTGTTTGAGGGACAGAAGCTGGAAGAACAGGAAGTGAGTATGAAGCCTGAAAGGTGGATGGAAGATAAGAACGGCAGAGGAAGAGGAGGAAACGCAGACGTCCTTGAGCTGAAGGTTCTCTGGAGTGCCGTGTGTGTCGTTCCTCCAGGATGTTAGCTTTCAGGAAGAGCTCTCATCTGTTTACAGTGTTTTCATGGGCTCCGTGTTTAAGAGACAGTCCTTCCTCCTGTCTTTAATATTGTAGTTAAAATAGATCTTCTGAAGAATGAATTTGCTGCTAGTGATGTGCTGAAACCTCTCTCACAAAGTGTTAAAGATGAGTGTGTGCGTCTGACGCACCATTTTCACCCTCTGGACCATAAAACTGCTGGAAAAAACCCACAGACGCACATTGAAGAACGAACATTTACTGTCTAGAAGATCACTGAGAGTCTTTTCATACCAGACAGAAAGAAAAAAACAGCCACAACACCCTAGCAACCACATAGCAACATCCTCAAACACTTAGAACACCCTACCAACTGCATAGCAACAGCTTAAAACACTCAGAACACCCTAGAAACTGCGTAGAAACAGTCTTAAACACTCAGAATACCCTAGCAACTGCATAACAACAGCTTAAAACACTCAGAACACCCTAGAAACTGCATAGAAACAGTCTTAAACACTCAGAATACCCTAGCAACTGCATAGCAACAGCCTAAAACACTCAGAACACCCCAGCAACTCCATAGCAACAGCCTAAAACACCCAGAACACCCTAGCAACTACATAACAACAGCCTAAAACACTCAGAACACCCTAGCAACTACATAACAGCCTAAAACACTGAGAATACCCTAACAACTGCATAAATACAGCCTAAAACACTCCGAACACCATAATAACGGCATAGCAACATCCTAAAACACTGAGAACACCCTAACAACTGCATAGCAACAGCCTAAAACACCCAGAACACCCCAGCAACTGCATAGCAACATCCTCAAACACTTAGAACACCCTAGCAACCACATAGCAACATCCTCAAACACTTAGAACACCCTACCAACTGCATAGCAACAGCCTAAAACACTCAGAACACCCCAGCAACTCCATAGCAACAACCTAAAACACCCAGAACACCCTAGCAACTACATAACAACAGCCTAAAACACTCAGAACACCCCAGCAACTGCATAGCAACAGCCTAAAACACCCAGAACACCCTAACAACTTCATAACCACAGCCTAAAACACCAAGAACACCTTAGCAACTACATAACAACAGCCTAAAGCACTCAGAACACCCTAGCAACTACATAACAGCCTAAAACACTGAGAATACCCTAACAACTTCATAAATACAGCCTAAAACATTCCGAACACCATAATAACGGCATTGCAACATCCTAAAACACTGAGAACACCCTAGCAACTTCATAACTAAAGCCTAAAACACTGAGAATACCCTAACAACTTCATAAATACAGCCTAAAACACTCAGAACATCCTAATAACTGCATAGCAACAGCCTAAAACACTCAGAACATCCTAGCAACTTCATAACCACAGCCTAAAACATTCAAAACACCATAGAAACTGCATAGCAACAGCCTAAAAACACCCAGAACATCCTGGCAACTGCATAACCACAGCCGAAAAACACCAAGAACACACTAGAAACCACATTGCAAGAGTGAGTTTTGCAAGCACAATTGGTATTTTCTTTATAAATGTAAAAATGTAGTTAACATATCAGAGACTGTCAGTGAATTCCTGATGGAGAGTGTTCAGCACAGAAGGTCTGGATAAGCTGATGGTTCAGGGTGGCAGGTGAAGAATGGCAGGAAGGAAGTGGATTCTTGTTTGAAGGGCATGTGATCCTGAGGCGATTTCACCTCACATGGTTCCCGTCCAACTATGAGCATGTCGCTGTATTTGATGGGGATCTCTGCAGCTGTTTACAATATTGCAAGTCTAAATTTATCTGCTCTGCTGTGGAAGGACAGAAATGTTCAAAACTGTTTGTCAAGCTTATGTTTCAATGAAGTGTGTAAAATCACCAGAACCGTCACTTCTTCAGCTCAAATATGGCTAAAACTGTCTTTCAGGTTGGTCCAGCTAATACGTCAGTGTTGTGATTCATCTCTGCCACGTTTCAGTCTGTCTCTGATTGGTTCAGCAGTCCTGCATGCAAATTTTGTTGGAAGAAAACCATTCTCAGATGGTTGAACAAACGTTCATCCAGTAACATTCGTTCAAAGTTATCTGGCATTTAACAGTGTACTCAAAAAGTGAACTGTGTTCAGATTCAAAGACTGAAGGAGATGAAGTAATCAACTCAACCGGTTGTTTGTGTACACGTGTAAAATCTCTCCCGTAGGTTATGATTATGATGCTGCTCTCGGACACATTCAAGGCAACCGTCATTTAAGACGAGATTATGAAAAGCGAGGGAAGCAGTCAGCCATGGTTATTTTCCTCACGTTAGAGCCGGATATTAGCGCACTTCATTACGTACTGAAGGTCAAGCCAGACGCTCCAAGACAGACGATTAATAGCCGATAAAACTTCGCCGATGTTTCATCTCGAAGACAAAGAGCTGCGTGAGGAGAACAGAGCAAATTCTGTGGATCTGATGAGCTTCTGTTTTGGAAACATGATCTTGTTTTTGACGGTGACGCAGGAGATGATTATAACTTCCATAGAAGTGCTGACACCGTCGACATGAGAGTCTGTGTTTACCATCCCGACTGATCCAGTGCATCTCAATGATTCATTGTTCCTTATTATTATTATTCTTTGTCACTCAGAAGAGAAACATGAATAAAATGTTTAGCAGAACGGTCAAGCTGCTCCGTATAATGAGACTGAACAGAGGCAACAAACTAACGAAATGTTTTGCCTTGCAAAATAATGATATTTTTGTCTTGTTTTCCAGTAGGAATATACAAACATTCACTGGAGAAGCAATGACTGAAGATATGAAGTGTTGTTTAATGAAATATCTATTGTTTTAAACAAGAATATCTGCCAATGGGGTCATAAAAATAATCTTGTTTCTCTTTTGAATTAAGTTTATTTTCTGACCCCACTGGCAGTTGTAAAGTTTCTGAAATGATTTCTACACAGTGATTTTTTTGAGCTTCACGTACATGTGTTCCTACATCAGTCTGTGTTTAATGATGGAGAGAGATTTGAGGATTTGATCAGTGAGTCGTGATCCGTTTGTTCATGTTGTTCTGTTGTGTGTTATTTGCAGTGATTTTTGTATTCAGTGCTGAGAATGAATCAGTCGGGAGTCTCAGAGCGGCTTTAGGAGAATATTGACTGAAAGAAGCTCTTCGTGAAGGTATCTAACACACCTCATATTCATAGATGGATCAGAAATCACAGGATGAGGGATGACGGTCGGCTGATGAAATGATTATGGATCTGCATTTCGACGGGATTTCTCATGAACCGGCAGCAGAAACATCACAATCACTCGCTGAAGCATGCAGACAAACCGCTGCTCATTGTGTATAATCTATAACCCAATATCACTGGAAAACAACTATTTTACAAGATGCCGATAATGTATGAATTTGTACAATGTGAATTGTATAAAACGTGCGATTTTTAGAAGAAGTAAGCATGAACAATCGCATTTCACTGGAACTATTTTACGAGGTGCCGATATCGTATGAATGTGTGTGATGTGAATTCTACGAAAACGTGTGATTTTTATTTGTTTTAAATAACCGTCGCTGGGATGTAACAGATGGTACAAAAATGTACGAACGACATTGTACGAATCCATTTCGCCAAAACGTAAAATAGTTACGAATGAAATTGTGTTAATCTCAATCACTATGCGCACTCGTGAATTTGCGAATCTGCATACGAACGTTACGAACAAATTGTGATTCATCAATATATCCCAATGAGTATATGAATCTGACTGTACACTAAAAAAAATTGGTGTAGAAACAATTATTTCTATATAAGTGACCTGAATGAGTAACATCTAATCATTATTCACTGAACCTTTCTAGGAAGTTACTTTAGTATTCCAAAGTTTCATTCTGAATATTAATGAATCTAATCATGAATTTGAATGAAACTATTTATCTGTTCAACTAATGTTCAGTCATATCAGCAGAAGCTCATGAATTCAGTCCAGTGTGTCCAAACATCTCACTGCTATACTGTTCATATGTGTTTATTATCTCTCTCTCTCTCTGTATATATACAGTATGTAGTGCATCTGACAGATAATGAGTTATGGAAGTGCTCCGTTCCTCTTTTGTTCTGCCGTTTTGATTTCCTGATGTGACATTGGCATGAGATTTGCCTGAGAAGAGAGACGTCTCACAGTGGGAGTTTGTCCTCAGTGTCCTGTCAGAGGACTCCAGAAATGCTTCCCATCAGCCCTCTCTCTCTCTCCTTGGGCGCTTTTTCTTGAATAATGAAATTCTGGCGTGATACGTTCAGTCATTAACAGATAACGGATATATGCAGAAACTGCTGCTGGACGATTGTGGGTCATTAGCTGGTGCTTGTGAAGGAACATAAAGGGTCTTGTGTTATCAGCACTGTTAAACGAGTCTGAATGATGCGTCTGATGATCTGAAGGCCAAAGAGACCTAGAGTTCAAAGGTCATAGTTTACATGATGTGTTCTGCTCATTTCAACAATTCTGTATCAGTGCTCTGATTTATCAGTCATTTAATGGGTCAGAAGAGACATGTTTGTGTTGTGTGTGTATAATCGCAGCTAACAGGGAACGTTCTGGCAACAAACGTTCTTCCAGTAACATTAATAGAACATTTGTTCAAAGTTACCTGGTTTTTGATAATGTTTTTTATACATTGTTCATGGAGTGTTTTTTTTTTCTGAAATGGTTTAGTAACATTTTTAAATGTTACTACTTAATGTAACATTATCATAATGTTTAAAAATAACGTTATCATAATGTTTAAAGAATGATAAAATGGAATGTTCCCTTAAAGTTTGCATAACCAAGGAAAAAAAAACATTTAAAACGTTCTGAGAATATTTAGAAATAACGTTTTTATAACTTAATGGGAATGTCAGCAAAACTTATTTTTTGTCAGACTCAATCACACAAAGTTAAAACTGAACCGTATCATATTTTTATCCCTAACCCTTTTATAGCTTATTCTAGCAAGAACAGACAGTATGATTTAAAGTGTAGTGAACTTTAGACTTGTATTTTCTTAGTAAAGTCTTGACACGAGATCTGGTGTTGAATGTTAATGTCAGTGCTGTGCGGTTAGTGTTGAGATTTAACATTCTGGACAGCTGATGTTCTGCATTCAGACGGAGATGATGGTGAGTTTATTATTTCCTCTTTACTCAAACAGTACAGCAGAGACCTGGGGTCTGTATTTATTTATAGAGTGAGATATTGAGCTGGGCGTTAATTAGAATGAAACTCCTGTTGAAAACCAGCCAAAACACCCTAGCAACTGCCTAGTAATGTTAGAACACCACATCAACTGCCTAACAACACCATAGAAACCGGCCAAAACACACTAGCAACCACATAGTAATATTTGAACACCACAACAACTTCCTAGCAATGCCCTAGAAACCACTCAAAATACCCTAGCAACCACATAGTAATGTTAGAACACCACATCATCTGCCTAGCAATACCCTAAAAACCAGCCAAAATGCCTTAGCAACACCTAGCAATGTCAGAACTCCAGAGTAACTTCCTAGCAATGCCCTAGAAACCAGCCAGTACACCCTAGCAACTACCTAGTAATGTTAGAACCCTACATCAACTGCCTAGAAACACCCTAGAATCCAGCCAAAACACACTAGCAACAACCTAGCTATGTCAGAACAACAGAGAAATTTCCTAACAACACCATAGAAACTGGCCAAAACACACTTGCAACCACATAGCAATGTTCGAACACCACAACAACTTCCTAGCAACACCCTAGAAACCACTCAAAACACCCAAGCAACCATATAGTAATGTAAGAACACCACATCACCTGCCTAGCAACACCCTAGAAACCAGCCAAAAGACCTTAGCAACCACCTAGCAATGTCAGAACACCAGAACAACTTCCTGGCAACACCCTAGCAACCAGTTAGAAATGTCAGAACACCACTGCAACTTCCTAGCAACATCCTAGAAACCAGCCAGAACACCCTAGCAACCACCTAGCGGTGTCAGAACACCAGAGCAACTGCCTAGCAACACCCTAAAAACCAGTTAGAAATGTCAGAACACCACAGCAACTTCTTAGCAACATCCTAGAAACCAGCCAGAACACCCTAGCAACCACCTAGCGGTGTCAGAACACCAGAGCAACTGCCTAGCAGCACCCTAAAAACCAGTTAGAAATGTCAGAACACCACAGCAACTTCCTAGCAACACCCTAGAAACCAGCCAGAACACCCTAGCATCCACCAAGCGATGTCACAACACCTGAACAGCTTCCTGGCAACACCCTAGCAACCAGTTAGAAATGTCAGAACACCACAGCAACACCCTAGAAACCAGCCAGAACACTAGCATCCACCAAGCAATGTCAGAACACCTGAACAGCTTCCTGGCAACACCTTAGCAACCACCTAGTAATGTTAGAACACCAGAGCAACACCCTAACCTTCTTAACAATGCCTACATGCCTCAAATGGCTCCTCGTCTGCTCAGGTGCTCAGACTTCAAAGCTGTTTAGACGTAAACAAATAAACATTTCCATTTCTAGTTTATGATTACTGTTGAAATGAATGAATATTCCAGTGATGATGGCTGTTTTTATTATTCCGTGTCCGTCCAGCGCCGCTCTGGTGGAACAGTTAAAGCATGTGGATGTCAGTCTGTGTTCTCTCTGTTAAACCTTCTCTTTGACTTTTCTATCCTCTCCATCACTTCAGAGGAGTCTCTCCCCGTGTGACACTCTGATGTTAATCTCAGATGACACGCCGGCTGTAATTAGTGCCTCTAATTGGCAGAATGTCGTCACCTGTGAAGGGAACAGAAATGAGGCCCAAATCAAGAGCCGTGCCGCACGACTCCTCCGATCTCACCTGTAATATGATCCTAAAAACAGAGAATCAGCGTTCATGCAGACACCGCCTGAAATAATTTCATCACAGTGAAATTTGACATGATTCTGCGGCTGTGTCCTTGTGTGTGTGATTGAATGCAGGAAATATGAGGCAATCATGTTCATCAAGCCACAGTCAAGCAGGAAATCATTTGCAACCGACATCATCATCCACCTGTTGGAGTAGAAGCTGCTTTTCAGACTCTCCATTAACCTGCAGCGGAGTTCACATCTGAGCTCTGTGCTTCTCTTTCTCATGTAAGATGTGTGAAGCGTTGCGTTTGACACAAAAACAGTCATTTCAAAGAGATTTAAGCTTTTAGCGAGGTCTGAAACTCCCAGTCTAACATTTTCTTTTTCCGGAGAGCTTCCATTAAAACTACACAGCAAAATCTAGCTTCTCCAGTAAATGTATCTTGATTTAAGAATGTTTAGAAATTTGTGCATGAGAAAAATGTTTCTTTGCCGTGCGCAGTCCTGCACGTCCCTCTGATTAATTAAAATGGAATAATAAATAAGCAAAAAGTAAGTGAAATCTCCAGTGCGTCTCTTTTGAGATTGTTTACTCCGTTATGCTGATTAGAGTTTATACAAATTGCATCAGAACAACCATATTTTTGGTTTTGCTCTTCAGGACTAATTCATAAAGACAAAGAAACGAATCCTCATTACATGTAAAATAGAGCTGATTCCTTTGTGACTTGTTTAGTAATATCGGTTGTGAAGACGCTGTGGAAGAAACAAACACTTCATACACTGCGGTTCTTGTAGTGTTGTCATCCTTCATCTGCAGCCCACTGGGATCATCTCTCTCTACGATTCACCATTCTGACTTCTGAGTGTGTTTAGAGAAACTTAACTAACCTGACAGCAGTCAAACACACACTTGATCACTTATTTCTGTCTGATCCGCTCACAGGCTCTTCATCAGTTTGAGTTCTTTATCTGTGTGTCTGATTGGCGTCTGCTGTCCTCGGACACTGAGACTACAGCGAGAAGTGCTGACATCAGCGTTCCTGCAGTGCACTCTGGGACAGACACGTTCTGCTGACACACAGTCCTTTCTCTCAAAACCTCATATTAGACCACAAACTTCTCTTTGTCTCCATTTTTCAGGTCAGTTTAATATTTTTCCAGTGTTTGCCTGATGTTTTGCTCAGATACACTCTTAAAAATAAAGGCTCCAGAAGGTTTTTTTTGCAGTGATGCCATACAAGAACCATTTTTGGTTCCCCAAAGAACTTTTAATGGTAGAGTTCTTTAAAAGAACCTTTTTTTTTCTTTGTGTGAAGAACATTTTAATAATGTAAACTAAAGAACCATTTTTTCCCACTATAAAGAACCTTTTGTCCAATGGAAAGGTTCCACGGATGTTAAAGGTTCTTCATGGAAACATCAATGCCAATAAAGAACCTATATTTTTATGAGTGTACTTAAGCAACACCCTAGAAACTGAACAAAACACCTTAGCAACCACCTAGTAATGCTAGAACACCACATCAACTGGCTAGCAACACCCTAGAGACCGGACAAAACACCCTAGCAACCATCTAGTAATGTTAGAACACCACATCAACTGTCTAGCAACACCCTAGAGACCGGACAAAACACCCTAGCAACCACCTAGTAATGTTAGAACACCACATCAACTGTCTAGCAACACCCTAGAAACCAGACAAAACATCCTAGCAACCACCTAGTAATGTTAGAACACCACATCAACTGTCTAGCAACACCCTAGCAACCACCTAGTAATGTTAGAACACCACATCA
Source organism: Hypophthalmichthys molitrix (assembly GCA_037950675.1). Classification (NCBI taxonomy): domain Eukaryota; kingdom Metazoa; phylum Chordata; class Actinopteri; order Cypriniformes; family Xenocyprididae; genus Hypophthalmichthys; species Hypophthalmichthys molitrix. Next base: position 430,707 of record CM075512.1, on the reverse strand, counting down.
ACTGTCTAGCAACACCCTAGAGACCGGACAAAACACCCTAGCAACCACCTAGTAATGTTAGAACACCACATCAACTGTCTAGCAACACCCTAGAGACCGGACAAAACACCCTAGCAACCACCTAGTAATGTTAGAACACCACATCAACTGTCTAGCAACACCCTAGAGACCGGACAAAACACCCTAGCAACCACCTAGTAATGTTAGAACACCACATCAACTGTCTAGCAACACCCTAGAAACTGGACAAAACACCCTAGCAACCACCTAGTAATGTTAGAACACCACATCAACTGTCTAGCAACACCCTAGAAACCAGGACAAAACACCCTAGCAACCACCTAGTAATGTTAGAACACCACATCATCTGCCTAGCAACACCCTAGAAACCAGCCAAATGTGTCAGAACACCAGAACAACTTCCTATCAATGCCCTATAAACCACCTAGAAATGTCAGAACCCCCACAGCAACTTCCTAGCAACACCCTAGAGACCACCCAGAACACCGTAGCAATCTTTAATATTGTTTCGAGTTTTCACACTGCCGATTTGCCTTTAAATGCACAATTATTAAATTAAACTTGTCATCATTTACTCTTCCTCATGTTGTTATAAATCTGCATTTCTGTCTCATCCATGAAAGATGAAATATGAAATTTTTAAGGACATCAGTGTAATTAAACTCACGTTACATGAGCAATCAGCGATAAACTGTTCCTTTGAATGAGTCTGTAAATAAACGAATGGGCAAATGAATTAATTGAATGCCACTATATTCAAGTTAATCAAACTTATAAAAGCTCAACATCTTTTCCTGATGATCAGGTGAATTCAAATCCCAGAGTCCTTCACTGCATCAGTCTTCATTAGACCTGGAGGTCAGTGCATTAAATCCCGCTGAATGTGTCCTTGATTGCGATCTACAAATCATTCAGTGGATGTTCATGAATGACCCTGATTTCCCATCATTCATCTTCAGTCTTCAGATCAGCTCTAGCACACTTCTCTTTGTATTTCTGCAGTATGTATACTACACATTTTGCATATTGTGCATGAGATACTGTATCCCACAATGCAGTGCGCTCAACATCCAATTCCAGTGTGATGATGGATGAATCTTTTTGTCCAAAAGATATTTCTGCACAAAAATAAGTTAGAAGTGCAACTTATTCATTTCCTTGACGATAACTGGACAGGATTCATGAAACATTATAATGTCATGTTGAACTGTTTATTGTCACATACTGCATACTGTTTGACACTATTTTGTTTGAGTAGGCAAATAGCGTGTAGTGTTTCTGCGTGCTGACCAGGGTTATTATTGTTAAAGGGGCGGTATGTAGAATTCTGAAACCCTTGTTATTAGCGACACCAGTGGCCGTTAAGTGAACTGCAGCAGCAACTTACTGCACGTGCTCGCGCACACATAAGAGCCCCGTGCATTACATGCAGGAAAAAAATAGTAGTCTAAATAGTGCACAAAATCGAGGGAACGAATTAGTAAATCAAGAGCACGATTTATAAATCGAGGGAATGAAATAGTAAATCGTACTCAAGATTTAGTAAATTGAGGGAATTAATTAGTAATACCTTTGCAGCGATATACTGTTAACAAACATCCTGACGCGACGGTTAGATGAACATGTGAATATGTGCTGCGCGTTTTCCTCTCAATAACCAAATAAACACAACAAAAATGACAGCGGTGAGAAACAGCAGTTCAGAAAGCATCTGATCGTAGCGATGTGGATGTTTGCAGCAGCTCTTCAATTCACCAAATCATGTCAACAGATGAGGTAATTAAAATTAGTTATGATCGTTTGATAAAGTATATTTGAGACTATAGAATAGATCTGACCATGTGAGATTAGTTTGAATTAATCCCTTTTCTTTGCATGACACATTGATATTACAGAATGGCTCTTTCTGAATTATCCTGAACATATTCATCTAATGTGTCATTGAACGGAAGAGAGGCTCTCGGGAGCGCGCGTAACCGTCATATCTTTTTGATTTTCCCGGCAAAACCGTCCCGAGTCCTTCACATAAAAATCAGCAGGCTTTCATAGACAACCTCGGGGAAGGTCTCGTTCTGCATGTCCTGAAGCGTCTGATCAATATTGAATATATTTCCACTGAATACAGTGTGTTTGTTGCAGTTTCACAGTTTGTCATTAAATCAGTCATGTGATCAGAATATGTGATGAATCTGTTGATGTCCAGCATCGGTGTCATTGATCGCACGTCATTTCAGTGATTTATGTGACGACGCTGCTCTGACTGGAGTAAATTCACCATGTTTCTCTTTCTGCTGGTAGTATTTTCAGACACTGACAGTGAAATGGATTAAAGCGGGTTTGCTGACAGTGAACATATCAAATGTGCCGCGTGTGATTGTAGAGCGCTCTCTCTCTCTCTCTCTCTCTCTCTCTTGATCACCTGCTTTGTCTGAAGTGAGTCACCTTGCAAATATATGAATAGTAAATGCAGGGAAAGTAATCTGCTTCCTGACGGCTACACGGCTGCATTTGCATAGCTGCCAGCATCTCCTGGTGAACCGCTGCCGCTTCGGCCCGCTGCGACCGGAATCCACAATAACGCGCGCGCAGCAGATGCCAGACGCTTCTTTCCCTTTACCACCATGTGTGCGTATTTATTAGTGATAGTTTGCGTGCATTTGTCTTCAGAAATGAGAAAATATTTACATTTATGCATTTAGCAGACGCTTTTAAAGCATTTAACAAATAGAGGAACAACAGCAATTTGTTACTGAGCCAACAATAATTTTCAATTTTTATTATTATCCTATTTTTAATGCAACAATTAGAAAATATTCATATTAGTACACAATGCCAAATACATAACGGCACTAAGGGAACATTTAGAGAGGCCCTCAGCTATAAAAATGATTTATAAAATAATGTCTGGGGAATTTTACTCATTTTTACTATTTAGTCAGTGATTATTGGCCAAAGCTGATCACGTGATCAGCACGACGCATGCGTGTGATGCTGACGCAGGAGCCGGCCAATAATGAGTCGGCGTTCTGACGTAGAACCTGGAAGCGCTGGACGTAAACAACGTATGAGAATGACACAGAAGAGAAGAGATTGTTGAATAAAGTCGTTATTTTCTCGTCTCTTCATAACATTAAGGTTGAACCACTGCAGTCACATGACTGTTTTAACGATGTCTTTAGTACCTTTCTGGACCTTGAAGTGTTGATTATATTGCTGTCTATGGACGAGTCATAAACCTCTCGGATTTCATCAAAAATATCTTCATTTGTGTTCTGAAGATGAACGAAGGTCTTACGGGTGTGGAACGACATTAATTAATTAATGACAGAAATTTCATTTTTGGGTGAACTAACCCTTTAATATATCCTGATGTTCTAGATAGAAGATGTTTTCTCAGTGTCTGATTGGTGAAGCCAATGTGATGTCATCAGTCACATGACATTTACAGCTCAGCTTATTGGCTCTAGGATCTGAATCAGAATCGTTCTACATTCCTTCCGAATCATGTTCATTTATATCTGTGCAGAAGCTGAAGCAACATACAATTAGAGAAACATCATAATTTGGATCAATAATATGACTGATCATGGGAGATAAAACCATTGTCACACGTGAGCATTGAGCTTCACCCAGACTGATCTGAGATCAGCTGCTCCAGTTCATTGAAAAATAAATATGTTGATTTTTCTTTCACAAATCGCAGAACAATCTGTGCACTGAAAGCCATTAGTCATTTTCCCATCACTCGCACACAAAGACTCATTATAATAATCAGATAGACATGCTCTGTGTGTCTCTCCATCCTCGTCTGAATCTCTTTCTGCTTCTGCTGTGATGGAGAACCATGAGGATTTGTGTCATCATGTCAAATTATGGTTTTTCAAATGTATTCAGAAAGAAGGAGGTCATTTAGATGCAGGAACACTCGTGTGAAAGCGTTTCTGGCAAGGTTCTCTCAAAACGTTCTTCCTGTAACGTTAATAGAACGTTCCTTCAGAGTGATCTTTAAAGGGTTAGTTCACCCAAAAATGAAATTTCTGTCATTAATTACTCACCTTCATGTCGTTCAACACCCGTAAGACCTTCATTCATCTTCAGAACACAAATTAAGATATTTTTGATGAAATCCGATGGCTCTATAGCCAGCAAGATAATTAACATTCTCAGATGTCCAGAAAGCTACTAGAAACATATTTAAAACAGTTAATGTGACTACAGTGGTTCAACCTTAAAATTATAAAGCGACGAGAATCAAAACAAAATAACGACTTTTCAACAATATCGATTTTAAAACACTGCTTCATGAAGCTTCAAAGATTTACGAATCATTTGTTTCGGAATCAGTGGTTTGGAGCACCGAAGTCACGTGATTTCAGTAAACGAGGCTTCGTTACGTCATAAGTGTTTCACAATTTCAATAGTTCATGTGACTGGCAGTTTGATACGCGCTCTGAACCACTGATTCGAAACAAAAGATTTGTAAAGCTTCGAAGCTTCATGAAGCAGTGTTTTGAGATCACCCATCACTAGATATTTTGTTTTTTTGGCACACAAAAAGTATTCTCGTCACTTCATAACATTGAGGTTGAATCACTGTAGTCACATGACCTGTTTTAAATATGTTTTTAGTACCTTTCTGGACATCTAAAAGTGTTAATTATCTTGCAATGGAGGCCTCACTGAGCCATCGGATTTCATCAAAAATATCTTAATTTGTGTTCTGAAGATGAACGAAGGTCTTACGGGTGTGTGAGTAATTAATGATAGAATGTTCATTTTTGGGTGAACTAACCCTTTAATAATGTTCTCAAAAGTTTACGCTATTTATACATCGTGAGCACATCTTCACATTAAAGGTCATTAAAAAAAAGTTTATAATATTAGCCCAGTTACAGTGTTTCTCGGGTTTTTCACGTTTCAGAAGGATTCTGGGATGCGTCTGGTTTCACAGACGGCCGCTTCCACTTTCTGTCAAAATACATCAAAATGCCTCGAGCACAAAGTCGTGGTTTTCATTGAAAAGATTTTAAATTGCATTCAAATTACACAGCAGGAGCCTCTTGTTGTGGGTTTTGTAATTTCTTTTTGATTTGCGTCTCACAGATTGTCAAAGCGCGAGTCCCTCTCCAAAATCACCTGTCGTCAAAAGACCAAAACAGTCCTGAAGGCTCGTTCTAATCTTCCTGTTGATTCTTCATCATGAATCATTTTTAAGAGCCCATTACAGATCCTCCAGTAGCTCTTAAACGAATGAAACGCCACAATGTTTTTATCTTTCTGTCTCTCGCTTCAGTCAGAATTTACAATGAGAAGAAAATGATCCAGGCATGTTTGTTCAGCTACAGTAACCGGTGATGTTTACGTCCGTCAGCGTTAGATCTAACGTCTAATGATCATCATTTAATGTGGTCAGATCGAAGATTCAGACGACCTCATGAAGAGTTTATCTCAGGATTATTAGAGTCATTTCGCTTCTTCAGAAATGTATCTTGATTTAAGAATGTTTAGATATTTGTGCTGGAAAACAAGACAGTTTGTTAACCCCAACTGAGAAAGCTGCCAGTTTTTGATGTTTCATTACAGATTCTAGGAGATTCTCATGCACATCCGTTTGGTTCTACCTGGAATCTTCCAGTCTAAACATGTTGTGATGAAGTATTTCTTCTGCATTTACAGATGGGTCGGTGTTTCTGCTGTGTGTGTGTGTGTGTGTGTGTGTGTGATCTGGAGCGGATGCTGATGGATGGACTATCCGTGGCTCTCTGTTGATTCAGCAGTTGGATTCAGCACTTTCCAGGAGAAATACCTCCTCTTCAGGATGGATGAAACCTCGGCTTCGTGAGCGGCTCTACAGCAGGACCATCAATCCATCATTATAAGATGTTTAAATATGCTGCATGCAAATGGAGCGAGTGTTTGATCTGCAGTAACGTGTCAGAGTTCAACAGCGTCACACAGGAAGTGACACTCATATATTCATACATGCTAATTCTCATCATTCGGACAGTTTTTTAAAATTGCTTACGCACTAAAAGTGAGGCTTTTACTCTTCATGTCCCGAATCTTCAGAGCAAGTCTGCAAAACTGCAAACACATTACGTGCTTTAAAATTAGTTTGCATTTGTAAAGCAAACTTTTTGCAAAACACTACTGTACAGTTCTCTACTGTAGACACATCACTCAAAACTAACAGCTCTTGTGTTTTATTTGGGAAACACTGACATTTACTGATGACCTACAGCCAGTGATCATGTTTGAGAACACTTGTACATAATTTGATCACAAACACAAGTGTGTGTGTGTGTGTGTGACTCCTGTAAACTGATCTGACCGCAAAAATACTCTGTGTCCCAGTCATATGACCACCATGACGGAGGTCGCATGAATAAATTTGGATTCTCTTGCTTTTTTCTTGTTGAAACCCAGTCCCACCGCGAGACCTGCAGACCCGTCCTCAGCAGGACCATCTGAGTGTTTGACGTGTGTTTGTCTGTTTTTAGCTGCTCTGGAGGAGAACCTGGCAGCGCGCGGCCCGGAGCGGCTGGGTTTTCCCGGTGCAGCCTGTCCTGGTCTCCCAAATTAATCAGATTTACCGCGCCGGCCATATGTCGAGGCAGCATGTAACCTGCCCACCCTGATCCCAGATCAGCTCATCCTGAACGCAACAAACATCTCAGGTCAGCACAGAACAACCGCTGATGGATCCAGCTATTCGGATGCTGTTGGTTCTTCACTGGGTAAAGGTTCTTCAGTGGCTAGGATCAACAAAAAAGCCTCCCAGATAACAGAAATATGTTAAGTTACGAAAATGTTCTCTGAATGTTCAAAATGTTAATGTTTTTTAAACGTTCCATTGTATCATTCTTCAAATATCATGAGAATGTTTCTTTTGAATGTTCTCTGAACATTCTGAAACAAGTAGTAGCATTTAAAAAACAAAAACATTTCAGGAAAAAACCTTCCATGAATGATGAATAAATAATGATTTCTGTTAATGGATTAAAACTGGTGAACTGTGTTAAGTTGAGCTGTGAGTACTGCACTCTTATTGAGGATTATCAAATAAAAATATTAAATAGGCCTATTAATGTAAGCGTTTTGAACTGCGAGAGGCGTTACACTTTATTCGTACGCTGATACGGAAGGCGATCTGACGGAAGATTTCACATTTTAAAGTGAACTAATCCTTTAAATGTATTTTTATAAATATATATCAAGTCGTATAGGACTATAAATTTTTCATCCAATCATTATATTCGCTCCGAATGAAATAATACGATGTCCTACCTGCCTGTCAGCGTATGTTTTTACATTCCCTCGCGCATCCTGTTCGCGCAGATATCATACGTCATCAGCGCGTTTCACGCTAAAGTTTATACAAACAGAAGTCAGTCACGAGCACCCCAAACAAACAGCAGCCACCTTTCACAATTCCTACCCAATTAAAACAACGAGCTTATGCTGCGTTCAGGCCATGACGTCCGTGATTAAAAGACGGCAACGCGTGACGACGTAACCGGAGCTCTTCGCTTCCTCAGGCTCGGAGTTATGCGTTTATATGTCAACAGTATCAACACCGAGATGAATCTGCAGCAGTCCGGTACAAACGTTCATTATTATTGTAATGTTATGTGCTTTGAGACATGAGGTAACGTTAGTTTAATGCCGTCTCGTGTTTGTGTGCCTTCGACGGTTTGCGAGGAGGCGTGGCTTTAGAGACGCTCTGAAAAGAGGGCGGGATGTTATGATTTGAAAGCTAGCTGCTATTGCTAACCTCTCCGAAAATGCTTATTCTTAGTCATACATGAATATAACCGATCAGATTTCTGTAATAACACTACTATAAACTGAGTGTGTTTTAAATACACCATAACCAGGTGTATATGTTTATCATAAATGAATCCGTTTTGTTTCAGTCTCATACATAGACTTTGCTTGATCCACAGCTAGTCATATTTTAACCATGTTCATACTTTTTTAACTGAATACATTTAATTGTGTTTAAAATTAACAGATTTATGCTGATTCTAAGCAATTTGATTAAATGTATTATTTCAGTAAATTCCAATAGATGCAAATAAGGATTAGCTCACTTTTGAATTAAAATTTCCTGATAATTTACTCACCCCCAGTGGAAAAGAAATTGAGTTTTTTGAGGAAAACATTCCAGGATGAATCTCTATATAGTGGACTTCACTGGGGTTCAACGGGTTGAAGGTCCAAATGTCAGTTTCAGTGCAGCTTCAAAGAGCTCTACATGATCCCAGACGAGGAATAAGAGTCTTATCTAGAGAAACCATCAGTACTTCCGCCTACATCACACGTGACCTTTCCAACATGATTACGTAATGCATGGAGCATCACAGAGCAGTGCAAGACGAGTGTTTGTGGTTAAAAAGTATTTAATTTTAATTTTTTTTTAGAAAATGTCCGATGGTTTCTCTAGATAAGACTCTTATTCCTCGTCTGGGATCATGTAGAGCTCTTTGAAGCTGCACTGAAACTGACATTTGGACCTTCAACCCGTTGAACCCCAGTGAAGTCCACTATATGGAGAAAAATCCTGGAATGTTTTCCTCAAAAACCTTCATTTCTTTTCCACTGAAGAAAGAAAGACATGAACATCTCGGATGACATGGAGGTGAGTGAATTATCAGGAAATTTGTATTCTGAAGTGAAGTAATCATTTAATAATAAATAATTGTTTATGAAAAAATCTTACCTTCTTCAATATGCATCACATTAAATTGATCAGTTTGATTATGTTAAAACTGTGTAATCAAAATGGATGGAATTTATATATGCAATACTGAAATCCTTCTCACTCAATCTGCAGAAGTAGAACAGGTTGTGATGGTTTGAGTAGATGAGGTGACGTCGACTGCGCTGCACTTCCAAGACGTCGCTAAACGTGTGAAAGACATTTAATGAGGTGCAACTGAGTCCTGAGGGGAAATACTACGGTAAGTCATCACCTCACAAGGCTGCTGTCTATTACACCTCCCTTTGTGTACAAATATTTACCTGAAACGTGATGCGGTGAAGTCGAGCAGGTAATGAAGATTTAGAGCTCACCTGAGACGCAACAGAAACATCTTTTATTCTCTTTCGTCAATATGAGTTTGTTTTATTTTGATGTTTCTCTCAAGGGTTTTGCTTGGAATAGAACACTAGCTCACTACACAGTGGACACTGGATACTGTCTGCTATTTTTTGAAATATATATATATATATTTGTGATAATGTTTCATCAAATGACCTCATCATGATGCACATGAGTGCCATGAATTAAATTCAGTAATTTTGCATTTTTAATCTAATTTTGTGTAAAATTATAGTCGATTATAAAGACTTTTTTTTTTTTTTTTTGCAAAAGAACAAAAACATCAAGAGAGTCAATTTAGATCTGATGTTGAGTTTAAGTGCACTTTACTAGAGGGTTTTTACTTTTGAGTTCGAGTTTACTGACATATTCTTCATGCACTTCATAATTGCGTTTACATTTATGCATTTTGCAACATATATGCATTTTATCGATTCATGCATTCCTTGGGAATTAAACCCATAACCATCCGTGTTGTCCATTATGTTTAATGACTTTTGGAGTAAAACTGAAGAACACAGCACAAGTCACACATTCCAACACTTTCCATGTCAATGATTTATGATTGTGTCATGCTTTATTGGTGTTCTGTGTCAGTCAGGCTCATTGAGTTATGATTTATGAATTAGTGGTTAAGAGCAGCTAAAAATCTAATTAACCGTTGTGTCAAATGGCCACAGATAGAAACCCAGAGAGAAGGAATGGGTGAAAACAAGCGTGCCGTCTTTCATAAATACTGCTGGAGAGGAGAACGATATCCCAGCATGCAATCTGAATGCGAATGAAGTTCCAGACACTTGCACTTTAAGTCTTTTAACTGGAATATGCGTCAATTTATTCTTGAACAGCTTGGCGTTAAAGTTCAGATGCGTTTATTCTCTTGTTCGTTTATTCTGTCCATCTGTAACATCTGCCAACCTCACATATACTTTTTAAAGAATTAGTTCACTTCAGAATTAAAATTTACTCACCCCCATGTCATCCAAGATGTTCATGTCTTTCTTTCTTCAGTGGAAAAGAAATGATGATAAATTATTAGGAAATTTTAATTCAGAAGTGAACTAATCCTTTAAATCTAACCAGCTAAAATGGAACGTTCTGGCAAGGTTCTCTCAAAGTTATGAACAAACATGCTTCTAATAACATTAAAAGTTTTCTGGTCTTTAGTAATGTTTTCAAAACGTGATGACATGTTTACTGGCGTGAGGGCGGGGCAATCTGTCACTCACATTAGATCCACCAATAGCAAACCACAACCATCCAATCAATTCCCCACAAGCCCCGCCCTACATTTGTTCTTGTTCGAGAAGCGTTTAACTCGCATAAAAGTCACAATAGGGAAGAAAAGACTAAAACGTTCTTATTTTTCAGAATATATATGTGTCAAAACATGAAAGTCAGTAATATCTAAATAAAAACAATCACTCCATAAGATTCACAAAATGCTATTTAATTTCGTCCATCCATCAAATTAACATCACATGACTGTGGTGCATATAATGTGCTGGATAATGATCTTTTTTGACAAGGTTCCTCTGAAAAGAGAACATGTGAAAAAACACATGATGGAGATATTATGAAAATCTCATCGATCTCGACCAAACGCGCCGCTATATGTGACATGTGACGCGACTGCGGTCTATAGCGCGCGCCATAATGAAGCGCTGTAATGACGCGTCCTCATCATATGGCTCATCATAATGTGTCATAAGCGCCGTGAGGGGCTCCATGTTTGAGCTCCATTACTGCTGGAGTCATGAGAGGCTCTGTGGACCTTCCTCCTGTCTCACTGTCTCATCGCAAACTCTTGTGCACCCTCTGGTGCTTGCTAGACTCCAAAACTTCTTTGTGTTGCCTGCTTAGCAGATTGTCTTCCTTGTCTCTGAGGCTGCTCATTATTCAGAGACAGCCGGAGCTCAGGTCATCTGCAGCTGCCGTACTGAAGAAGAAGAAGAAGAAGGAGGAGGAGAAGAAGAAGGAGAAGAAGAAGAAGCAGGAGGGAAGATGGCGAACATTCTGCTGCTCTAGACCGGGAACAACTTCACAGAAGATCCAGGATCCAGCCGTGAGTATTCGGTTTCTCGATCTCGCCTCAACCCACAACGACGCGTTTGAGCTCGGGATCCGTGGAGAGGCGCTTCGGGAACGACCTGGAAAAGCGCTTCCCACCAGCAGGGGAACGGAACCGAGCGAATCCTCCAAAACGGGCACCTTGGTGCATGTAGAGTGACGCGTTGCTGGAGCGTCCCCTGTTCGCACGCGTGTTTTTCGTCGCGAGGGCGTTTGAGGGACGCGTTCGGTCGCGAGTGAAATGTGACGGGAGCGCTGGAAGCCATTGCGCGGATTTGGAGCTCCGCGTCCATTAGTCAGAGAGAGACAGACGGACGCGACGCGTGCGGACGCGCGCGCACTACGCTCTCGTGACGTGACGGTGTTACAATGTAACGCCGTTGTTGTTGTTTTCCGCGCCGGGCTCCAGGTGTTTGTCACCGCAGGTGTAGAATGACACCGAGGCTTCCTCCAGAAAATGGAGTCTCGCTGGAGCCTCACTGGAGAACAAAGGTTGACTTTCTCCTGCTGCCACTGCTGGCCACTGCATGGACCTGCTGGACGCGCCGCGAGCGAGACGTTCGGTGACACATTTCATGCTTTTTTTGCACTTTTCCCTCTGTTAGTTTGACCCACGCGCGATGTTACGCACGCTGCGGTTTGTTATTGTGCTGTTTTTGGAGTCAAATGTGCTTTAGTTGGAGGGTTCACGATGACTTTAGCGTGTTTATGCTGAATTGTGCAGCTCCACAGTGGCCTACAGACGCTCCTACAGAGTTTCTGCTCTATAGAAGCTCTCAAAATCTGCATTTAGTGTCATTTTAGTGCATTTTTAGTGGATGAACTCATGCATATGCATGCATCACGTTGGTTTTAAAACTTGTGAATGCATTAATACTGAACTTTTTGCTCGTACAGTTCCCTTAATGCACCTGTGTGTTGTTTTGGACCAAATGTGAAGCTTCTGCTTGGAAGTGAAAGTGTGCACTTGTCTGGCTGTAGTTTAATAATCTGACCTGATACATGTATGATTATTTGTGACACACCATCAGAGCTTTTTGGTGAAAGGCGTCTGTATGTGTGTGTGTGTGTGTGTGTGTGTGTGTCCTTCTGCAATCGCTCTGGCCACTGTGAAATCCCGCTGACAAAGACAGTGCGCTACACACACACACTCACACACACACACTCTCAATGCGACAGACGCAGGCCAGAGGAACTCAAAATGGTGGCACGTCTCCCATGTCAGGGCAAACAGGTTCTCTCACATGAAGGTTACTGGCTGTTTTTGAGAGACTGCTGCTGTCTGATGTTTCTAAGCAGGTTCTTTGTGGTTTCATGTAGTCGTATGCGTGTTCTTTGTAATATTTTATTGAATTCAGATTGTTGAACAAAAATGCATAGTGTTTTATGGGTTTGCAACCAATGCATATGTGATGGTCTAGTTTGTCTTGGCAACTTGTTCATCCAGTTCTTCCACAGCTCTTTCAGCCTGTAGATTTTGAGATTTTTTCCTGTAGTTTCACAGTAACGACTCTGATCTGGTCGAGCGTCTGACCTGGAAAAGCTAAAAGCCGTCTTATGCAACTGTTGAGCACACAGCGATGGCTCATGGTTCAAGCTCACCGCTGACCCACTTTTCATGAAGATCCAGTCTAAAGCCTGTTCAGCTGGCAGGAGAAATGCTGGGATTGTAGTTAGCACCTAAACTTTTGCTTTGTTTTCTATCATTTACAGATCTTTAAAGCAGCTTCACAAGAAAATCAATGATGCAAACTTCATCAAATATAAAGTCCACTGGAGAAAATCTCGACATCTTGTTGTGAGCTGTAGTATTTTTGGTAGATGATTGTTGAGGATGATCAGAAGTTTGTCGTTCTGGATTATATGCATCAGATCCATTTATTATGCTCATTGCACGCACTTTATTGTCTCTCTGTCATGTTGAACACAGAAAACCAATAAATAGACACAAAGGCTTCACATCTATTTTTAATGACAAACCAATGAGGATGAAGTTCACAGTGTAAACATGAGCCCCGTTCCAAACCCCATTGAGCTGCCTACCTAGACGGCATGTTAAGACATCATGGAAAATTCACTATTTTACCCAGTATAAGTGAGTAAGTGTTTGTATGGTTCATTATAGCATTGTAAAACTCTGTTGGAGTGACTTTTCTGTGTGACACACTATGTAGACAGCATGAAGCTCACTAGGGTTTATGACCTGTAGTACCCGTTGATTTTATTACATGTTTAAAGCGACTGTGTTTTGCATTGGGAACCGCAGCTCATATGAAATGCAGTGTTATTTTCCAGTTGTGGATTATGGTTTCGTCTAGAACATGTTCATCAGTGGATGCTTTATTGCCTTACTAAAACATTTAGACAAAACCAGTTCGTAATAGCTGATATTTTAGATGTTTCCCAGCATTGCGGCTGCAACTAACTGTTGATTATTTCTATGAAGATTTTATTTTCTGTATTTTTCCAATGTAAAAAAGTTCTACATGCACAGTGTTATCGTCCAAACAACACACAAATCGAAAGCTATAAAAACAAATCTAGTGAATGTATCTATACGTTTATAATGTAAACCAAAAACTGCTTGTCCAAAGAAGCAGAAGTTTAAATTGACGTAACAGCTTGGTTTTTTTGGTTACACTTTATTTCGATAGTCCTTTTTAGACATTCTACTAACTAGTAGTAACTTTGCAACTACATTTCAACTTAGTCTACTAACCCGAACCTTAACCTACTAATACTCTAATTAGAGTTAGTTGACATGGAGTTGCAAATTTACTTATAGTTAGTCGAATGTCTAATCAAACCATCGAAATAAAGAGTTACCGGTTTTTCTAATCACATGTACACGGGTCATTGACGAATAAGGTTTTTAAAAGTGTCAAAAAACATAATGGAGATATAATTAATTTTTAAGTTTTATTAAGTGTTAACAATGAGATTATGTGGTTGTTATAATCAATTAACACTGATTTTGTCATTTTTTACAAGATGGACAAAATTTGTCACTAAAAAAGTCATTCGGTTTAACCAAAATTTTAGTTATACCGAATGACGATATTTTCAAACATGCTAACAGGCTGATATCAATCAAACATTTTATATTTAGTACAAGTTTTTAAAATATTACAACATTTTCCATGTTTTATAGCGGTTGTACCGAATGACCTGATGTTTCGGGACATGCGTATGATCAAGTGAAAACATGAATTTTTCAAATAGTTTAGAGAGAGTTTGTTACTTTGCTTCATGACCATGTGGTCCTTTGCAGGTGTCTGAATGATGTCACATCCTGTCACATAATACTGACCACATGACTTGATCCAAAATGGTCCCTTTATATTGGTTACTCCGAATGACATCAATGAAATTCATTTTTCCGGACATTCTTTCTCATAACAAAGCAACGACTTCTACACATAATTTTAATACCATTTTGCTCTATGTTGATTAGTGATGTTATAAAATCATGCCAGAATAAAGAAATATATACATTTATTACATTTTAAGATATTTTAATCACAAATGAAATGGCTGTATTGGCCTTTGGACGGTTAAACCGAATGACACTTTAAAATATCTTTATATGTAGCAAAATATAATTAAAACCTTTTGGATTTAATAAAAGAGATCTAGTTGTACTACCTTACATACTTCAGATGAAATATCTTTGTTTTTTATTATTATTAAGGCCTTTGGACAAAAAAATGACCCGTCACGTCTTTGACCCAATTACAAGTGGGAAACTCGAGTTTCCGAGTCTGTTTACTTTCTGCAATAAGCTTGAGTAGTATTAGTTTTTGTTGTGATTATTGGTATTATATTGATATTTGTGAAGTTTCACTGGTGTCTAAAATTGTGGTATTGTTTTAATTTGTGATTTTAGAGATGCATGATTTGGGGAAAAAATACTTACTTCCTAATTTGACTATAAAGATAATAATAATGATTTATTATTGCTTTTATTATGATTATTATTACTAAATAAAATATTAAACTGTAACCATACAATAAAAAAAATGAGTATTTAAGAAAATAATATAATAATATTTTATATTGCATTACAACTGTAAAATTAGAATACTAATATCTTATTTTCTTCATTTTCAAACATTAAACCATTGAGTTTTTATTTTGACTGAACCGCAGGGAGCCTTAAAGCTGTTCTTTTGCTGACAGATTAACAAAGATTTCATTTCAATTAATTTTTACTGATTTTCATGGATTAGTTGCGGAAACTGAAGTGTGCGAGTGAGATAAAGATGACGTTCTGTTGCTCTGGATCTTAACAGTCTGGATTCAGCGATCACAGGCCGTAGATGTTGGCGTGCGTGGAGTAATGTGATGATTTCATCTGCATAATTTTGTTTTTCATAATGCGGGTGATGTGGAGAAGACATGTTGTGCTTTCTGTAGGTCACTTTAATTACTCTGACTTCTCCCTCCAGACCATAAAACAACCTTCTTGTTTAGGAGTTACAATGTTTCATTTGTAATGTCAGTTGCGTCTCTCAGAGATGTTTCTCCTAAGATTGCGTATTGGAATCTTTGAGTTCTGATCAGTGTCGAGGAGACACCCGTGAGATTAAAGCGCTCTGGTTTGTGATCTGTCTCTCCTGCAGGAGCTTGTGGGAAGCGGGCTGCGTTTCTGATTGTTTTTAAAGGACGCCGTGCGTTCGAGGCAGCTGAAGGGCTTCCATTTTGATGGTCGAGTGATCTGAGCTACAAAATGGACCTTTCATTCTGCTGAAGGAGGCAGAAACTCACAGAAGCGCTGAAGTTTGGAGTTGTTCCTCAGGCAGCCGGACGGAGAAAGAAACGAGACACACAAAAGCCAATTGAAATGGTCCAGCGGACACTTTCTTGACGTGATGCATTGGCTTCTGCAGTCTCAGTCATTCACTCCACGGAGTTATATAACGTTCTGGTGGACATTAGAAACAGAGCCTCGAGTTAAGAGCGACTGTGCTGCTGCGTTTATTTACGTAACCTCGTTTGGTTCATAATTAGTGGTGCTTTGTGTGTTTTTATTGGAATTCCAGTAGTCTGACTGTGAATTTATGCGTTATTAGTTTAATTGGATTGTCTTCATCTATTTCCTGCGCTCACATGATCTCAGTTCCTGCAGAAATAAGTGTTTCTGTGCGCCTGTAGTGTTTGAGATCCTCCAGACCAGTTCCTGCGGAGGTTTGGTGTTCCTCTGACGGATCCAGATGTAGAATGTGTCCGTCTAGGTTCTGTTGACACCTCAGACCACAGATCGCATCTCTCTCTCTCTCTCCTCACACCATTCAAGTCTTTATTCTAAAACTGTTTTACAGTTTCACAACATGAACTTTTCTCTCCTCAGTGGTGACGGCATCTGATCTGAAGAGAAACTGTCTGACATCAAACCTGCTCGTCCAGAACTCTCCTTCTTGTTTTGGTTGTTTTGTGTGAGATTGATTCTTATATGACAGTTTTAGTAGTTTTATATCAGTCAGTGAACTGAAATATTATTTAAATCAATGTATTTGAAATATAATCAAAACGTAGATGACATATTTCAATATAAATGAATTATGTAATATAATAATGTTATTATATGTAATGTATAGTTATTAATATTAATATAATAAATTATAATATTAACATAAATATTATTATATATAATATTAATGTAATTATAATATTATTATTATTAATATTGACATAAACTAACTTAATTACAATGCAAAAAACATAAAAAATTAAGATTATATAATAGTAATAATTATATAATAATATTAAGATTTTATTAATATTAACCATTCTTAAAACTTCTGGAATCATAAAATACATTTTGGTTAATTTACCAATATCGGCCCAGTTTCTGATATTATTATTATTATAATAATACTAATGATAATATAATATATATGTAATTACAATTTATGTTTTTACATAACAGAGCTGCACTTAATTGATCAAAAATACTGTAAAAACAGTGAAATATTATTCCAATGTAAATCAGCTGTTTTCTATGTGAATATATAGTAAAGTGTAATTTATTCCTGTGATCAAAGCTGAATTTTCAGCATCATTACTCCAGTCTTCAGTGTCACATGATCCTTCAGAAATCATTCTAATATGATGATCTGCTGCTCAAGAAACATTTATGATTATTATTAATGTTGAAAACACAGTTTTTGTGGAAACTGTCATATGCTAGCGTTCAAAAGTTTGTGGTCAGTACGATTTTTTTACCTTTATTAATCAAGGACGCATTAAATTGATCAAAAGTGACATTTATAATGTTACAAAAGATTCTATTTCAAATAAATGCTGTTCTTTTGAACTTTCTGTTCATCAAAGAATCCTGAAAAATAAAATGTATCACCGTTTCCACAAAAATATGACTGTTTTCAACATTGATCATAATCATAAATGTTTCTTGAGCAGCACTTTACATTGATTTCCACTGAGTTCCAGTATAAACTTTCTGTTATTCTCCTTCACTGATGCTCCAGCAGTCGCTCGGGCTCGTGGGTTCTGCAGATGTCTGGAAACATTCAGCGTTCTTTAGACGGTTCTGTTCCTATAGAGGCCGAGCGCAGAGGCAGGACAAGGCGTCCTTTGAGAGCGAACAGCAGCGGTGTTGTCGAGATCCGCTCGCCTCTGTCCCGCTCAACTGGAAGGTGCCAGTGTCCAAGTCTGATTAAATATTGAAGAAGTTGGAAGGAAGGAAGCTCTCGTCGGTGAGTTAATATTAATGGATCTCTCGTCTTTCTAGCGTGTCGTGAGTGGACGAGAGTTTGGTTCGGTCGCGTTTAACAGCAGCAGTGAGACGTATGGATCCACTGGAGAGGGAAGCGTGTGAATGTGAACGCAGGACATCGGCATGTTGTGTTGCTATTTATAGACGTGAGCTCTTAGAGTCTGTCTGTTTGAAATCCTTGAGCTACATGGATCATGTCGACTTCTGGTTCTTCTTGCAGGAACGTTCATAATATATTATTCTGCTTCAGTCTTTACTTACTCTTAAGGGTTTTCTTGTAACTTCTGCTGTGTTTTTGTGGAGAAGCTTGGTAATTCTGTTTTGAATTTTGCAACTTTGTGGATGACCATTTTCAGCTGTTTTGAGCTTGTTTGCATGATCTGATTAAACACTTAAATGGTTAACAAATCTATCGACAGCCTCGACAATCGATCATACACTTGTTTTTTGTGTATTTTAAGCAGGCATGGTGTAAATAATTTGTTTGTATTATCTCAGTTGCTGTTATGGTATAATTTGTGTATCGGCAAACATCGGCTCTTTGGATATTGTCATTGTTATTGGCCATTGAAAACCTCCTCTCAGTTAAAATGTGCATAATCCATCGACAGTCTGTTATTGTTTCAAGTCCTTCAGGTTAGTGAATGGGTTCGTAGTAACTGGTTCTTCCTGTACTCTTCCTGTACTTCCTGTACTGTACATTTACAACACAAACAGATGATAACAGTTTGTCGGCTTGTAAAGCTGTGGTGACCGACTCCAGTGTGACGGATGTAATATTTACAGTCAAAATGTGAAATTATCAGTATGCACTACTAGTCAAGAGTTTCGGGGCGGTAAGATTTTTTTAATGTTTTTGAAAGAGTCTCTTCTGTTCACCAAGGCTGCTTTTATTTGATCAAAAATACAGTAAAATTGTGAAATATTATTGCAATGTAAAACAGCTGTTTTCTATGTGAATGTATAGTAAAGTGTAATTTATATCCTGTGATCAAAGCTGAATTTTGAGCATCATTACTCCAGTCTTCAGTCACATGATCACACGGAACATGACGGTAAACAGTTTACATTCACAATTTTTTCTGAAGTGTCTGTAGCGTTTGTCAAATTATGGCTGTTGAAAGTAGTGAAGTTTCATTATGCTCGTATGAAATGACATTTATTTGCTGTAAACGTCAGCTTCAAGACAAACTAAATGTAAGCTGCTCTTTGTGGAAATGATTCTGATGACACAGTGATCATACGGGTGCTTTGACTCATGGTTAGAATGATGCTGTGGTGCAATTGATTAAAATCTCAAGTGAAGTACATTTCAAACAAGGCTGTTTCTTCAGTAAACACTTAATTTTTTAGTTAATCAGTATTTGCTCTGAAACCTCCCTGGCTCTTGTTTTCCTTCAGCTGGGAATAGTCCATCATTAAGACATCGTAGCGTCCAAACAGAGGACCGTTTCTCTTGTCTTTGGTCGAGCCGTCTTCATGCTTTGATGTTCTATGCAGTTTGATGGAAACACTCATTGGCTTGAGAAAACTGCCCGAATCAGGCCAAAGGCAGAAAGGGAACAGCGGAATTGGAACTGAAGGTTTCCTGAGGGAAAACGCTTCCTGGTTATTTTCCAATGTTTTGGTCCTGAGCTTTTCATTCTTTTCTTCTTACAGTCGCTCCCAAAGCTCTGTTGGCCACATTGGATAGTGATGCGTGACTTTAATGACACTATTTGTAGCATCTAGCCCTCTTGACCTCAGAGCTTGTGTAGTGTAGTATAGTGTAGTGCAGTATAGTATAGTGAGATCAAATGTAGTATAGTGTAGTGCGATGAGGTGTAGTATAGTGTAGTGAAATGCACTATAGTATAGTGCGATGAGGTATAGTGTAGTGAAATGTAGTATAGTGTAAAATAGTATAGTGTAGTGAAATGTATAGTGTAGTGCGATGAGGTGTAGTGTAGTATAGTGTAATATAGTAGTGTAGTGAAATGTATAGTGTAGTGCAATGAGGTGTATATAGTATAGTGTAGTGTGGTGTAGTATAGTGTAAAATAGTATAGTGTAGTGCGATGAGGTGTAGTGTAGTATAGTGTAATATATTAGTGTAGTGAAATGTATAGTGTAGTGCAATGAGGTGTAATATAGTGTAGTAAAATGTAGTATAGTATAGTGCGATGAGGTGTAGTATAGTGTAATGTAGTGTAGTGCGATGAGGTGTAGTATAGTGTAGTAAAATGTAGTATAGTGTAGTGCGATGAGGTATAGTGTAGTGTAGTGAAATGCACTATAGTATAGTGCGATGAGGTATAGTGTAGTGAAATGTAGTATAGTGTAAAATAGTATAGTGTAGTGCAATGAGGTGTATATAGTATAGTGTAGTGTAGTATAATATAGTGCGATGAGGTGTAGTATAGTGTAGTGTAGTATAATATAGTGCGATGAGGTGTAGTATAGTGTAAAATAGTATAGTGTAGTGAAATGTATAGTGTAGTGCGATGAGGTGTAGTGTAGTATAGTGTAATATAGTAGAGTAGTGAAATGTATAGTGTAGTGCAATGAGGTGTAGTATAGTGTAAAATAGTATAGTGTAGTAAAATGTAGTATAGTATAGTGCGATGAGGTGTAGTATTGTGTAGTGAGATGTAGTATAGTGTAATGTAGTGTAGTGCGATGAGGTGTAGTGTAGTATAGTGTAGTGCGATGAGGTGTAGTATAGTGTAATATAGCGTAGTGTAGTGCGATGAGGTGTAGTATAGTGTAAAATAGTATAGTGTAGTGAAATGTATAGTGTAGTGCGATGAGGTGTAGTGTAGTATAGTGTAATATAGTAGAGTAGTGAAATGTATAGTGTAGTGCAATGAGGTGTATATAGTATAGTGTAGTGTAGTATAATAGTGCGATGAGGTGTAGTATAGTGTAGTGTAGTATAATATAGTGCGATGAGGTGTAGTATAGTGTAAAATAGTATAGTGTAGTAAAATGTAGTATAGTATAGTGCGATGAGGTGTAGTATTGTGTAGTGAGATGTAGTATAGTGTAGTGCGATGAGGTGTAGTATAGTGTAGTAAAATGTAGTGTGTAGTGCGATGAGGTGTAGTATAGTGTAAAATAGTATAGTGTAGTGAAATGTATAGTGTAGTGCGATGAGGTGTAGTGTAGTATAGTGTAATATAGTAGAGTAGTGAAATGTATAGTGTAGTGCAATGAGGTGTATATAGTATAGTGTAGTGTAGTATAATATAGTGCGATGAGGTGTAGTATAGTGTAGTGTAGTATAATATAGTGCGATGAGGTGTAGTATAGTGTAAAATAGTATAGTGTAGTAAAATGTAGTATAGTATAGTGCGATGAGGTGTAGTATTGTGTAGTGAGATGTAGTATAGTGTAGTGCGATGAGGTGTAGTATAGTGTAGTGCGATGAGGTGTAGTGTAGTGTAGTAAAATGTAGTATAGTGTAGTGCGATGAGGTGTAGTATAGTGTAATATAGCGTAGTGTAGTGCGATGAGGTGTAGTATAGTGTAATATAGTAGTGTAGTGAAATGTAGTATAGTGTAATATAGTATAGTGTAGTGCAATGAGGTGTAGTATAGTGTAGTAAAATGTAGTATAGTATAGTGTAATATAGTGTAGTGTTATGAAATGTAGTATAGTATAGTGTAGTGCGATGAGGTGTAGTATAGTGTAATATAGTATAGTGTAGTGAAATGTAGTGTAGTATAGTATAGTGTAGTGCGATGAGGTGTAGTATAGTGTAATATAGTATAGTGTAGTG
Source organism: Hypophthalmichthys molitrix (assembly GCA_037950675.1). Lineage (NCBI taxonomy): Eukaryota > Metazoa > Chordata > Actinopteri > Cypriniformes > Xenocyprididae > Hypophthalmichthys > Hypophthalmichthys molitrix. The sequence continues at coordinate 409,016 of CM075512.1, read as the reverse complement.
AAATGTAGTGTAGTATAGTATAGTGTAGTGCGATGAGGTGTAGTGAGATGTAGTATAGTGTAATATAGTGTAGTGTAGTGTAGTGTTATGAAATGTAGTATAGTATAGTGTAGTGCGATGAGGTGTAGTATAGTGTAATATAGTATAGCGTAGTGTATGAAGGTAAATCAGCAGCAAAACTCGAGAGGTTGCTCATTTGAATGTGAGAACTTGTCGTATTAATATTTGTATTTGTAAATTGAAATTTACACTCACAGCCCTGATGTGAAAAGCTGAATGTTTCGATGTGCACACAGACAACAATCAAAACACTTTACTTCAGTTTCGCTGTACAACGCACAGTGCGTACACTGGCTGGCGTTGTTCATTGGTCAAGCATCGACCAATAAAACGGCTTCAACCCCCCCACCCCACCCCCGTTCTGCTCTCTCAAGTGCACAAGTCAGTTTTGCAACAGGAATATCGCAAAAAGTGTAGCAAAAGTCAAAGCGCCAGGAACTGAACTTGTACTGCCAGTTCTGAGATCAGATTTTAAGTTGTACAGCAAAACTGAAGTAAAGTGTAAAAGTAAATATGTCTCACACATTTGTGTCTGTCATTTTGTTTATGTGAATGTCATTTTACACATTTGTAACTATTAATCTGCAACTTCATCTTCGTAACACGGGTGTTTTGATTGTTGTCTGTGTGCACATCGAAACATTCAGCTTTTCACATCAGGGCTGTGAGTGTAAATTTCAATTTACAAATACAAATATTAATACGACAAGTTCTCACATTCAAATCAGCAACCTCTCGAGTTTTGCTGCTGATTTACCTTCATAGTAGTGCTAGTTGGTCAGGTGCTGTTGTGTAGTTTCCACTGTTGTCTCTTGCATATAAGATAATATGTGGAATTTAGTGCATTAATCCTAATAACGACTGCTGAAAGTTTAATTTGACTGCACAGTAGTTGAACTGATACCAACCGTTAGTCTCTATTTGTTTTGGAGATTGAGCATTTGAGATTATTAAACTATTTAAAGCAATAGTTCAGACAAAAATTCTGTCATCATTTGCTCACCTTCATGTCTTTTAGACCTGTATGACTGACTGACTTCTGTGGAACACAAAAGAAGATCTCTTCAAAAAGTTTCAGTGTTTTGATTGTTCAGTTGCTCAAGAATTGAAACATTCTTCAAAACGTCTTTTGTTTTTGGCAGAATAAATCAGTGCATAAAGGTTTGAAATTTATATTCTTCATGACAGCTCTCAAATCTCATTAGTTTTCATGTATTTTTTATGTGAAGGGCAAATAATGCAGCATGCCATTGTAGATGTGTTTGTCGTAACCAATCACGACAGTCCATGTTGGAAAATGCAGAAATGATATTTGAGTCCTTGATGATGATTTGGGTTTGGAATGACAGGGGGTGAATAAGTTATGACCGTATTTTTGGGTGGCGTTTACTGTAATCCAGCACATGAATGAAATCTCTTTCCGTTTCTTCGGCGATCAGATCGGTGTTAAAGTGCTTGTGGAAAGCGTGACCTTGTTGAGTGGAGGATCTCCAAGAGTTTCATCCATCATCATTAGATAAAACATTCCCACGCCTGAGGCCAGCAATTAGTGAAGCTCAGGAAGGATGAAATATGTCTTTTTCAATAATGCAGAGCTGAGATTGTGTCTTAGACTTGGGTTATAAGTGTAAAGACATTTATTTGATGCGAAGCTGTGCAGATATCAGACTCACATTGTAGTTCTACATGAAGCAGCTTTGTGAATCTGATCAAATACACGGTGAAATATGTTTTTTCGAAGATTATTGGAGTACATTTTACAAGAATATACCATTTCATTGTAATTAATGGTGCTTGCCAAAGGCAAAGCATCATTCTTATTCTCCTGCATACTTATTAATGGTGCTTGCCAAAGGCAAAGCATCATTCTTATTCTCCTGCATACTTATTATTATTAATGGTGCTTGCCAAAGGCAAAGCATCATTCTTATTCTCCTGCATACTTATTATTATTCTGCTTCTTCTTCTTCTTCTTCTGGACAAAACTTCGGCGCGTAACTTGTCCCGCAGCTTTTGTCCTAGACCCATGAATGAGGTGTCAAATCGACCGGCTCATTGAGGAAAGGTGTGCTATGACTTTTATAAGCGATCGGGAGAACGATGTTCGCCCAGCGGGCGAAAAAGTAGCCGAAAATTCCCATAGACTTAACATTGCGACAAACTTTGACGTGTCATAGCTCCTAACGAGAATTTCGTAGAAACATGTGGGTTACCACGTTTGAAGAGGCTGACAGTCTCTGTCAGACCATATCTCAAAATGGGGTGTAAGTTGTACCCCTGGGGCGCAAGAGCTGCCCAAAGTTGCCCCATAGACATACTATGGTGAAGCCGTGCCCATGAACCAGGAAGTGAAGTGTTTTTCCTACTATGGTAAATTACATAGGGATTTTGTATTGAACATAACTCTGGATCACAATGTCATAGAGACAAGGGGGCGGGCTCATTTCACTCAGGCAACCAATCAGTCTCTCAGGATCAATGTGAAGCTATCAAGCCACGCCCTAGCAACCATTTAGAGCACCATAGCAACAAGTTCCATAGACTTCAATTGAAAAAGGTCAAAGGGATATCTTTGGATATAAGTGTCTTAGAAACATGAAGGTGGGCTCGTTTGACTCGGGCCAGCAAAGGGCCAATCACAAATCACCTTCAACACTTCTTAACCACACCCTAGCAACCATTTAGAGCACCCTAGCAACCCAAAGCATAGAGGGATATCTTCAAATCTGAATATCATAGAGGCATGGGGGTTGGTTTATATCATTCATACTGGCAAGCAGCCTTTGGAGTATCATCATTGGCAGCTGCCTAGCAACCAAACAGAGTACCCTAGCAACCGTTTTGCAAGACCTTTATCTCTGCATCAGAACATCGTAGAGACATGGCGCTTGGCTTAGATTGGCAAGCAGCCTTTGGTGTATCATCATTGGCAGCTGCCAAGCCTCTACCTAGCAACCAAACAGAGTACCTTAGCAACCGTTTTGCAAGACCTGTATCTCTGTCTCAGAACATCGTAGAAACATGGGGGTTGGCTTATATTGGCAAGCAGCCTTTGGTGTATCATCATTGGCAGCTGCTAAGCCACTCCCTAGCAACCAAACAGAGTACCCTAGCAACCGTTTAGCAAGACCTATATCTCTGCATCAGAGCATCGTAGAGACATGGCGGTTGGCTATTTTGACTCATGCTAGCAAACTGGACTTGCAACATGCTACACATGCTAGCAGTGAATAGCTACATGCTAATAGTGATTAGCTAAGTGCTAAAGTGGGCTAAGAGCATGCTAAGAACTCTATAAAAACACCATAGTAACCATCTGTGTCAACTACCAACCACCTAGTAACATCATAGCAACCACCCAGATTACCATAGCAACTGCCTAGCAACCACCCATAACACCCTAGCAACCGCCTAGCAACAACTTAGCAACTGCCCCAAGTACCTTACCAACTGCCTAGCAACACCCTAGCAACCACCCAGATTACCATAGCAACTGCCTAGCAACCACCCATAACACCCTAGCAACCGCCTAGCAACACCTTAGCAACTGCCCCAAGTACCTTACCAACTGCCTAGCAACACCCTAGCAACCACCCAGGTTACCATAGCAACCGCATAGCAACCACCCAGAACACCCTAGCAACCGCCTAGCAACACCTTAGCAACCACCCCAAGTACCTTAGCAACTGCCTAGCAACCACCCAGGTTACCATAGCAACCGCATAGCAACCACCCAGAACACCCTAGCAACCACCTAGCAACACCTTAGCAACCACCCCAAGTACCTTAGCAACTGCCTAGCAACCACATAGCAACCACCCAGGTTACCATAGCAACCACCTAGCAACCACTCAGAACACCCTAGCAACCGCCTAGCAAAACCTTAGCAACCACCCCAAGGACCTTAGCAACCACCTAGCAACCACCCAGGTTACCATAGCAATTGCCTAGAAAAACCCTAGCAACCGAGTGCCGATTTTGCCACCGCAAGCACCATTCACATTTTCTTCAGGAAATGTACATTCTAGTTAATGGTGCTTGCCAAAGGCAAAGCATCATTCTTATTCTCCTGCATACTTATTATTATTATTCTTCTTCTTCTTCTGGACAAAAACTTCGGCGCGTAACTTGTCCCGCAGTTTTTGTCCTAGACCCATGAATGAGGTGTCAAATCGACCGGCTCATTGAGGAGAGGTGTGCTATGACTTTTATAAGCGATCGGACCAACGATGTTCGCACAGCGGACGAAAAAGCGGCCAAAAAAGTCCCATTGACTTTCAATGGCGGAATGTTCAGAAATTTGAATCTCAACTGTCACTTTCTCACACACACGCACACACGCAGGGCCTTAGAACCCTTTCTCTCACTCACTCACATCAATCACTATTGATCACAATGTAATAGAGACAAGGGGGCGGGCTCATTTCACTCAGGCAACCAATCAGTCTCTCAGGATCAATGTGAAGCTATCAAGCCACGCCCTAGCAACCATATAGAGCACCATAGCAACAGGTTCCATAGACTTCAATTGAAAAAGGTCAAAGGGATATCTTTGGATAGAAGTGTCATAGAAACATGAGTGTGGGCTTATTTGACTCGGGCCAGCAAACGGCCAATGACAAATCACCTTCAACACTTCATAGCCACACCCTAGCAACCATTTAGAGAACCCTAGCAACCCAAAGCATAGAGGGATATCTTCAAATCTGAATATCATAGAGGCATGGGGGTTGGTTTATATCATTCATACTGGCAAGCAGCCTTTGGAGTATCATTATTGGCAGCTGCCAAGCCACTCCCTAGCAACCAAACAGAGTACCCTAGCAACCGTTTGCAAGACGTATATCTCTGCATCAGAACATCATAGAGGCATGGGTGTTGGTTTATATTGGCAAGCAGCCTTTGGAGTATCATCATTGGCAACTGCCAAGCCACTCCCTAGCAACCAAACAAAGTACCCTAGCAACCGTTTTGCAAGACCTATATCTCTGCATCAGAACATCGTAGAGACATGGGGGTTGGCTTATATTGGCAAGCAGCCTTTGGTGTATCATCATTGGCAGCTGCCAAGCCACTCCCTAGCAACCAAACAGAGTACCCTAGCAACCGTTTTGCAAGACCTATATCTCTGCATCAGAACATCATAGAGGCATGGGGGTTGGTTTATATTGGCTAGCAGTCTTTGGAGTATCATCAATGGCAGATGCCAAGCCACTCCTTAGCAACCAAACAGAGTACCCTAGCAACCGTTAAGCAAGACCTATATCTCTGCATCAGAGCATCGTAGAGACATGGCGGTTGGCTCTTTTGACTCATGCTAGCAAACTGGACTTCCAACATGCTACACATGCTAGCGGTGAATAGCTACATGCTAATAGTGATTAGCTAAGTGCTAAAGTGGGCTAAGAACATGCTAAGAACTCTATAAAACAATATAGTAACCATCTATGACAACTACCAACCACCTAGTAACATCATAGCAACCACCCAGGTTACCATAGCAACTGCCTAGCAACCAACCATGATACCCTAGCAACCGCCTAGCAACACCTTAGCAACCGCCCCAAGTACCTTACCAACTGCCTAGCAACACCCTAGCAACCACCCTGGTTACCACAGCAACCACATAGCAACCACCCAGAACACCCTAGCAACCACCTAGCAACACCTTAGCAACCACCCCAAGTACCTTACCAACTGCCTAGCAACCACCCAGGTTACCATAGCAACCGCCTAGCAACCACCCAGAACACCCTAGCAACCGCCTAGCAACCACCCCAAGTACCTTAGCAACTGCCTAGCAAACACCCAGGTTATTATAGCAACCACCCTAGCAACCGAGTGCCGAATTTTGCCACTGCAAGCACCATTCACATTTTCTTCAGGAAATGTACATTCTAGTTAATGGTGCTTGCCAAAGGCAAAGCATCATTCTTATTCTCCTGCATACTTATTAATGGTGCTTGCCAAAGGCAAAGCATCATTCTTATTCTCCTGCATACTTATTATTATTATTCTTCTTCTTCTTCTGGACAAAAACTTCGGCGCGTAACTTGTCCCGCAGTTTTTGTCCTAGACCCATGAATGAGGTGTCAAATCGACCGGCTCATTGAGGAGAGGTGTGCTATGACTTTTATAAGCGATCGGCCCAACGATGTTCGCACAGGGGGCGAAAAAGCGGCCAAAAAAGTCCCATTGACTTTCAATGGCGGAATGTTCAGAAATTTGAATCTCAACTGTCACTTTCTCACACACACGCACACACGCAGGGCCTTAGAACCCTTTCTCTCACTCACTCACATCTCTCACTATTGATCACAATGTCATAGAGACAAGGGGGCGGGCTCATTTCACTCAGGCAACCAATCAGTCTCTCAGGATCATTGTGAAGCTATCAAGCCACGCCCTAGCAACCATATAGAGCACCATAGCAACAGGTTTCATAGACTTCAATTGAAAAAGGTCAAAGGGATATCTTTGGATAGAAGTGTCATAGAAACATGAAGGTGGGCTCGTTTGACTCGGGCCAGCAAAGGGCCAATCACAAATCACCTTCAACTCTTCCTAACCACACCCTAGCAACCATTTAGAGCACCCTAGCAACCCAAAGCATAGAGGGATATCTTCAAATCTGAATATCATAGAGGCATGGTGGTTTGGTTTATAACATTCATACTGGCAAGCAGCCTTTGGAGTATCATCATTGGCAGCTGCCAAGCCACTCCCTAGCAACCAAACAGAGTACCCTAGCAACCGTTTTGCAAGACCTATATCTCTGCATCAGAACATCATAGAGGCATGGGGGTTGGTTTATATTGGCTAGCAGTCTTTGGAGTATCATCAATGGCAGATGCCAAGCCACTCCCTAGCAACCAAACAGAGTACCCTAGCAACCGTTAAGCAAGACCTATATCTCTGCATCAGAGCATCGTAGAGACATGGCGGTTGGCTCTTTTGACTCATGCTAGCAAACTGGACTTCCAACATGCTACACATGCTAGCGGTGAATAGCTACATGCTAATAGTGATTAGCTAAGTGCTAAAGTGGGCTAAGAACATGCTAAGAACTCTATAAAAACACTATAGTAACCATCTGTGACAACTACCAACCACCTAGTAACATCATAGCAACCACCCAGGTTACCATCGCAACTGCCTAGCAACCACCCAGAACACCCTAGCAACCGCCTAGCAACACGTTAGCAACTGCCCCAAGTACCTTACCAACTGCCTAGCAACACCCTAGCAACCACCCAGGTTACCATAGCAACCGCATAGCAACCACCCAGAACACCCTAGCAACCGCCTAGCAACACCTTAGCAACCACCCCAAGTACCTTAGCAACTGCCTAGCAACCACCCAGGTTACCATAGCAACCGCCTAGCAACCACCCAGAACACCCTAGCAACCGCCTACTAACACCTTAGCAACTGCCCCAACTACCTTACCAACTGCCTAGCAACCGCCTAGCAACCACCCAGAACACCCTAGCAACCGCCTAGCAACCACCCACCACACCTTAGTAATTGCCTAGAAACACCCTAGCAACCGAGTGCCGAGTTTTACCACTGCAAGCACCATTCACATTTTCTTCAGGAAATGTACATTCTAGTTAATGGTGCTTGCCAAAGGCAAAGCATCATTCTTATTCTCCTGCATACTTATTATTATTATTCTTCTTCTTCTTCTGGACAAAAACTTCGGCGCGTAACTTGTCCCGCAGTTTTTGTCCTAGACCCATGAATGAGGTGTCAAATCGACCGGCTCATTGAGGAGAGGTGTGCTATGACTTTTATAAGCGATCGGACCAACGATGTTCGCACAGCGGACGAAAAAGCGGCCAAAAAAGTCCCATTGACTTTCAATGGCGGAATGTTCAGAAATTTGAATCTCAACTGTCACTTTCTCACACACACGCACACACGCAGGGCCTTAGAACCCTTTCTCTCACTCACTCACATCAATCACTATTGATCACAATGTAATAGAGACAAGGGGGCGGGCTCATTTCACTCAGGCAACCAATCAGTCTCTCAGGATCAATGTGAAGCTATCAAGCCACGCCCTAGCAACCATATAGAGCACCATAGCAACAGGTTCCATAGACTTCAATTGAAAAAGGTCAAAGGGATATCTTTGGATAGAAGTGTCATAGAAACATGAGTGTGGGCTTATTTGACTCGGGCCAGCAAACGGCCAATGACAAATCACCTTCAACACTTCATAGCCACACCCTAGCAACCATTTAGAGAACCCTAGCAACCCAAAGCATAGAGGGATATCTTCAAATCTGAATATCATAGAGGCATGGGGGTTGGTTTATATCATTCATACTGGCAAGCAGTCTTTGGAGTATCATTATTGGCAGCTGCCAAGCCACTCCCTAGCAACCAAACAGAGTACCCTAGCAACCGTTTGCAAGACGTATATCTCTGCATCAGAACATCATAGAGGCATGGGTGTTGGTTTATATTGGCAAGCAGCCTTTGGAGTATCATCATTGGCAACTGCCAAGCCACTCCCTAGCAACCAAACAAAGTACCCTAGCAACCGTTTAGCAAGACCTATATCTCTGCATCAGAACATCGTAGAGACATGGGGGTTGGCTTATATTGGCAAGCAGCCTTTGGTGTATCATCATTGGCAGCTGCTAAGCCACTTCCTAGCAACCAAACAGAGTACCCTAGCAACCGTTTAGCAAGACCTATATCTCTGCATCAGAACATCGTAGAGACATGGCGGTTGGCTCTTTTGACTCATGCTAGCAAACTGGACTTCCAACATGCTACACATGCTAGCAGTGAATAGCGACATGCTAATAGTGATTAGCTAAGTGTTAAATTGGGCTAAGAATATGCTAAGAACTCTATAAAAACACTATAGTAACCATCTGTGACAACTACCAACCACCTAGTCACATCATAGCAACCACCCAGGTTACCATAGCAACTGCCTAGCAACCACCCATAACACCCTAGCAACCGCCTAGCAACACCTTAGCAACTGCCCCAAGTACCTTACCAACTGCCTAGAAACACCCTAGCAACCACCCAGGTTACCATAGCAACCACATAGCAACCATCCAGAACACCCTAGCAACCGCCTAGCAACACCTTAGCGACCACCCCAAGTACCTTAGCAACTGCCTAGCAACCGCCTAGCAACCACCCAGGTTACCATAGCAACCACCTAGCAACCACCCAGAACAACCTAGCAACCGCCTAGCAACCACCCAGAATACCTTAGCAATTGCCTAGGAAAACCCTAGCAACCGAGTGCCGAGTTTTGCCACTGCAAGCACCATTCACATTTTCTTCAGGAAATGTACATTCTAGTATTGTAATTACTATTCACCTGGACAAAACTTTGGCACGCTACTTGTCCCGCACCGTTTGTCGTAGACCCATGAATGAGGTGTCAAATCGACCGGCTTATTGAGGAGAGGTGTGCTATGACTTTTCTAAGCGATCGGATGTACGATGTTCGCACAGTGGACGAAAAAGCGGCTAAAAAGGTACCCATAGACTTAACATTGGGACAAAATCTGTGAGATCATATCATTGGATCAGAAGGTCATAGAGACTTGGGGCTGGGCTCTTTTGACTCGGCCTATCAAGCAGCCAATAAGTACTGACTTCATAGCCACGCCCTAGCAACCAATTACAGCACCCTAGCAACCGAGTGCCGAATTTTGCCACTGCAAGCACCATTCACATTTTCTTCAGGAAATGTACATTCTAGTTATTATTCTTCTTCTTCTTCTTCTGGACAAAAACTTCGGCGCGTAACTTGTCCCGCAGTTTTTGTCCTAGACCCATGAATGAGGTGTCAAATCGACCGGCTCATTGAGGAGAGGTGTGCTATGACTTTTATAAGCGATCGGACCAACGATGTTCGCACAGCGGACGAAAAAGCGGCCAAAAAAGTCCCATTGACTTTCAATGGCGGAATGTTCAGAAATTTGAATCTCAACTGTCACTTTCTCACACACACGCACACACGCAGGGCCTTAGAACCCTTTCTCTCACTCACTCACATCAATCACTATTGATCACAATGTCATAGAGACAAGGGGGCGGGCTCATTTCACTCAGGCAACCAATCAGTCTCTCAGGATCAATGTGAAGCTATCAAGCCACGCCCTAGCAACCATATAGAGCACCATAGCAACAGGTTCTATAGACTTCAATTGAAAAAGGTCAAAGGGATATCTTTGGATAGAAGTGTCATAGAAACATGAGTGTGGGCTTATTTGACTCGGGCCAGCAAACGGCCAATGACAAATCACCTTCAACACTTCATAGCCACACCCTAGCAACCATTTAGAGAACCCTAGCAACCCAAAGCATAGAGGGATATCTTCAAATCTGAATATCATAGAGGCATGGGGGTTGGTTTATATCATTCATACTGGCAAGCAGTCTTTGGAGTATCATTATTGGCAGCTGCCAAGCCACTCCCTAGCAACCAAACAGAGTACCCTAGCAACCGTTTGCAAGACGTATATCTCTGCATCAGAACATCATAGAGGCATGGGTGTTGGTTTATATTGGCAAGCAGCCTTTGGAGTATCATCATTGGCAGCTGCCAAGCCACTCCCTAGCAACCAAACAGAGTACCCTAGCAACCGTTTTGCAAGACCTATATCTCTGCATCAGAACATCATAGAGGCATGAGGTTTGGTTTATATTGGCTAGCAGTCTTTGGAGTATCATCAATGGCAGATGCCAAGCCACTCCCTAGCAACCAAACAAAGTACCCTAGCAACCGTTTAGCAAGACCTATATCTCTGCATCAGAGCATCGTAGAGACATGGCGGTTGGCTCTTTTGACTCATGCTAGCAAACTGGACTTCCAACATGCTACACATGCTAGCAGTGAATAGCTACATGCTAATAGTGATTAGCTAAGTGCTAAAGTGTGCTAAGAACATGCTAAGAACTCTATAAAAACACCATAGTAACCATCTGTGACAACTACCAACCACCTAGTAACATCATAGCAACCACCCAGGTTACCATAGCAACTGCCTAGCAACCACCCATAACACCCTAGCAACCGCCTAGCAACACCTTAGCAACTGCCCCAAGTACCTTACCAACTGCCTAGCAACACCCTAGCAACCACCCAGGTTACCATAGCAACCGCATAGCAACCATCCAGAACACCCTAGCAACCGCCTAGCAACCACCCCAAGTACCTTAGCAACTGCCTAGCAACCGCCTAGCAACCGCCCAGGTTACCATAGCAACCACCTAGCAACCACCCAAAACACCCTAGCAACCGCCTAGCAACACATTAGCAATCACCCCAAGTACCTTAGCAACTGCCTAGCAACCGCCTAGCAACCACCCAGGTTACCATAGCAACCACCTAGCAACCACCCAGAACAACCTAGCAACCGCCTAGCAACCACCCAGAATACCTTAGCAATTGCCTAGAAACACCCTAGCGACCGAGTGCCGAGTTTTGCCACTGCAAGCACCATTCACATTTTCTTCAGGAAATGTACATTCTAGTATTGTAATTACTATTCACCTGGACAAAACTTTGGCACGCTACTTGTCCCGCACCGTTTGTCGTAGACCCATGAGTGAGGTGTCAAATCGACCGGCTCATTGAGGAGAGGTGTGCTATGACTTTTCTAAGCAATCGGATGTACTATGTTCGCCCAGCGGACGAAAAATCGGCTCAAAAAAGTCCCATAGACTTAACATTGGGACAAAATCTGTGAGATCATATCTTTGGATCAGAAGGTCATAGAGACTTGGGGCTGGGCTCTTTTGACTCGGCCTATCAAGCAGCCAATAAGTACTGACTTCATAGCCACGCCCTAGCAACCAATTACAGCACCCTAGCAACCGAGTGCCGAATTTTGCCACTGCAAGCACCATTCACATTTTCTTCAGGAAATGTACATTCTAGTATTGTAATTACTATTCACCTGGACAAAACTTTGGCACGCTACTTGTCCCGCACCGTTTGTCGTAGACCCATCAATGAGGTGTCAAATCGACCGGCTTATTGAGGAGAGGTGTGCTATGACTTTTCTAAGCGATCGGATGTATGATGTTCGCACAGCGGACGAAATATCGGCTAAAAAGGGACCCATAGACTTAACATTGGGTCAAAATCTGTGAGATCATATCTTTGGATCAGAAGGTCATAGAGACTTGGGGCTGGGCTCTTTTGACTCGGCCTATCAAGCAGCCAATAAATACTGACTTCATAGCCACGCCCTGGCAACCAATTACAGCACCCTAGCAACCGAGTGCCGATTTTGCCACTGCAAGCACCATTCACATTTTCTTCAGGAAATGTACATTCTAGTTATTAATGGTGCTTGCCAAAGGCAAAGCATCATTCTTATTCTCCTGCATACTTATTATTATTATTAATGGTGCTTGCCAAAGGCAAAGCATCATTCTTATTCTCCTGCATACTTATTATTATTATTCTTCTTCTTCTTCTGGACAAAAACTTCGGCGCGTAACTTGTCCCGCAGTTTTTGTCCTAGACCCATGAATGAGGTGTCAAATCGACCGGCTCATTGAGGAGAGGTGTGCTATGACTTTTATAAGCGATCGGACCAACGATGTTCGCACAGCGGACGAAAAAGCGGCCAAAAAAGTCCCATTGACTTTCAATGGCGGAATGTTCAGAAATTTGAATCTCAACTGTCACTTTCTCACACACACGCACACACGCAGGGCCTTAGAACCCTTTCTCTCACTCACTCACATCTCTCACTATTGATCACAATGTCATAGAGACAAGGGGGCGGGCTCATTTCACTCAGGCAACCAATCAGTCTCTCAGGATCATTGTGAAGCTATCAAGCCACGCCCTAGCAACCATATAGAGCACCATAGCAACAGGTTCCATAGACTTCAATTGAAAAAGGCCAAAGGGATATCTTTGGATAGAAGTGTCATAGAAACATGAAGGTGGGCTCGTTTGACTCGGGCCAGCAAAGGGCCAATCACAAATCACCTTCAACACTTCCTAACCACACCCTAGCAACCATTTAGAGCACCCTAACAACCCAAAGCATAGAGGGATATCTTCAAATCTGAATATCATAGAGGCATGGGGGTTGGTTTATATTATTCATACTGGCAAGCAGCCTTTGGAGTATCATCATTGGCAGCTGCCAAGCCACTCCCTAGCAACCAAACAGAGTACCCTAGCAACCGTTTTGCAAGACCTATATCTCTGCATCAGAACATCGTAGAGACATGGGGGTTGGCTTATATTGGCAAGCAGCCTTTGGTGTATCATCATTGGCAGCTGCCAAGTCACTCCCTAGCAACCAAACAGAGTACCCTAGCAACCGTTAAGCAAGACCTATATCTCTGCATCAGAGCATCGTAGAGACATGGCGGTTGGCTCTTTTGACTCATGCTAGCAAACTGGACTTCCAACATGCTACACATGCTAGCGGTGAATAGCTACATGCTAATAGTGATTAGCTAAGTGCTAAAGTGGGCTAAGAACATGCTAAGAACTCTATAAAACAATATAATAACCATCTGTGACAACTACCAACCACCTAGTAACATCATAGCAACCACCCAGGTTACCATAGCAACTGCCTAGCAACCACCCATAACACCCTAGCAACCGCCTAGCAACACCTTAGCAACTGCCCCAAGTACCTTACCAATTGCCTAGCAACACCCTAGCAACCACCCAGGTTACCATAGCAACCACATAGCAACCATCCAGAACACCCTAGCAACCGCCTAGCAACACCTTAGCGACCACCCCAAGTACCTTAGCAACTGCCTAGCAACCGCCTAGCAACCACCCAGGTTACCATAGCAACCACCTAGCAACCACCCAAAACACCCTAGCAACCGCCTAGCAACACATTAGCAATCACCCCAAGTACCTTAGCAACTGCCTAGCAACCGCCTAGCAACCACCCAGGTTACCATAGCAACCACCTAGCAACCACCCAGAACAACCTAGCAACCGCCTAGCAACCACCCAGAATACCTTAGCAATTGCCTAGAAACACCCTAGCAACCGAGTGCCGAATTTTGCCACTGCAAGCACCATTCACATTTTCTTCAGGAAATGTACATTCTAGTTAATGGTGCTTGCCAAAGGCAAAGCATCATTCTTATTCTCCTGCATACTTATTATTATTATTCTTCTTCTTCTTCTGGACAAAAACTTCGGCGCGTAACTTGTCCCGCAGTTTTTGTCCTAGACCCATGAATAAGGTGTCAAATCGACCGGCTCATTGAGGAGAGGTGTGCTATGACTTTTATAAGCGATCGGACCAACGATGTTCGCACAGCGGACGAAAAAGCGGCCAAAAAAGTCCCATTGACTTTCAATGGCGGAATGTTCAGAAATTTGAATCTCAACTGTCACTTTCTCACACACACGCACACACGCAGGGCCTTAGAACCCTTTCTCTCACTCACTCACATCAATCACTATTGATCACAATGTCATAGAGACAAGGGGGCGGGCTCATTTCACTCAGGCAACCAATCAGTCTCTCAGGATCAATGTGAAGCTATCAAGCCACGCCCTAGCAACCATATAGAGCACCATAGCAACAGGTTCCATAGACTTCAATTGAAAAAGGTCAAAGGGATATCTTTGGATAGAAGTGTCATAGAAACATGAGTGTGGGCTTATTTGACTTGGGCCAGCAAACGGCCAATGACAAATCACCTTCAACACTTCATAGCCACACCCTAGCAACCATTTAGAGAACCCTAGCAACCCAAAGCATAGAGGGATATCTTCAAATCTGAATATCATAGAGGCATGGGGGTTGGTTTATATCATTCATACTGGCAAGCAGCCTTTGGAGTATCATTATTGGCAGCTGCCAAGCCACTCCCTAGCAACCAAACAGAGTACCCTAGCAACCGTTTGCAAGACGTATATCTCTGCATCAGAACATCATAGAGGCATGGGTGTTGGTTTATATTGGCAAGCAGCCTTTGGAGTATCATCATTGGCAACTGCCAAGCCACTCCCTAGCAACCAAACAAAGTACCCTAGCAACCGTTTTGCAAGACCTATATCTCTGCATCAGAACATCGTAGAGACATGGGGGTTGGCTTATATTGGCAAGCAGCCTTTGGTGTATCATCATTGGCAGATGCCAAGCCACTCCCTAGCAACCAAACAGAGTACCCTAGCAACCGTTAAGCAAGACCTATATCTCTGCATCAGAACATCGTAGAGACATGGCGGTTGGCTTATATTGACAAGCAGCCTTTGGAGTATCATTATTGGCAACTGCCAAGCCACTCCCTAGCAACCAAACAGAGTACCCTAGCAACCGTTTTGCAAGACCTATATCTCTGCATCAGAACATCGTAGAGACATGGCGGTTGGCTCTTTTGACTCATGCTAGCAAACTGGACTTCCAACATGCTACACATGCTAGCAGTGAATAGCTACATGCTAATAGTGGTTAGCTAAGTGCTAAAGTCGGCTAAGAACATGCTAAGAACTCTATAAAAACACCATAGTAACCATCTGTGACAACTACCAACCACCTAGTCACATCATAGCAACCACCCAGGTTACCATAGCAACTGCCTAGCAACCACCCATAACACCCTAGCAACCGCCTAGCAACACCTTAGCAACTGCCCCAAGTACCTTACCAATTGCCTAGCAACACCCTAGCAACCACCCAGGTTACCATAGCAACCGCATAGCAACCATCCAGAACACCCTAGCAACCGCCTAGCAACACCTTAGCGACCACCCCAAGTACCTTAGCAACTGCCTAGCAACCGCCTAGCAACCACCCAGGTTACCATAGCAACCACCTAGCAACCACCCAAAACACCCTAGCAACCGCCTAGCAACACATTAGCAATCACCCCAAGTACCTTAGCAACTGCCTAGCAACCGCCTAGCAACCACCCAGGTTACCATAGCAACCACCTAGCAACCACCCAGAACAACCTAGCAACCGCCTAGCAACCACCCAGAATACCTTAGCAATTGCCTAGAAACACCCTAGCGACCGAGTGCCGAGTTTTGCCACTGCAAGCACCATTCACATTTTCTTCAGGAAATGTACATTCTAGTATTGTAATTACTATTCACCTGGACAAAACTTTGGCACGCTACTTGTCCCGCACCGTTTGTCGTAGACCCACGAGTGAGGTGTCAAATCGACCGGCTCATTGAGGAGAGGTGTGCTATGACTTTTCTAAGCAATCGGATGTACTATGTTCGCCCAGCGGACGAAAAATCGGCTCAAAAAAGTCCCATAGACTTAACATTGGGAAAAAATCTGTAAGATCATATATTTGGATCAGAAGGTCATAGAGACTTGGGGCTGGGCTCTTTTGACTCGGCCTATCAAGCAGCCAATAAGTGGTGACTTCATAGCCACGCCCTAGCAACCAATTACAGCACCCTAGCAACCGAGTGCCGAATTTTGCCACTGCAAGCACCATTCACATTTTCTTCAGGAAATGTACATTCTAGTTAATGGTGCTTGCCTCTGGCAAAGCATCATTATTGTTCTCCTGCATACTTATTATTATTCTTCTTCTTCTTCTTCTGGACAAAAACTTCGGCGCGTAACTTGTCCCGCAGTTTTTGTCCTAGACCCATGAATGAGGTGTCAAATCGACCGGCTCATTGAGGAGAGGTGTGCTATGACTTTTATAAGCGATCGGCCCAACGATGTTCGCACAGGGGGCGAAAAAGCGGCCAAAAAAGTCCCATTGACTTTCAATGGCGGAATGTTCAGAAATTTGAATCTCAACTGTCACTTTCTCACACACACGCACACACGCAGGGCCTTAGAACCCTTTCTCTCACTCACTCACATCTCTCACTATTGATCACAATGTCATAGAGACAAGGGGGCGGGCTCATTTCACTCAGGCAACCAATCAGTCTCTCAGGATCATTGTGAAGCTATCAAGCCACGCCCTAGCAACCATATAGAGCACCATAGCAACAGGTTCCATAGACTTCAATTGAAAAAGGCCAAAGGGATATCTTTGGATAGAAGTGTCATAGAAACATGAAGGTGGGCTCGTTTGACTCGGGCCAGCAAAGGGCCAATCACAAATCACCTTCAACACTTCCTAACCACACCCTAGCAACCATTTAGAGCACCCTAACAACCCAAAGCATAGAGGGATATCTTCAAATCTGAATATCATAGAGGCATGGGGGTTGGTTTATATTATTCATACTGGCAAGCAGCCTTTGGAGTATCATCATTGGCAGCTGCCAAGCCACTCCCTAGCAACCAAACAGAGTACCCTAGCAACCGTTTTGCAAGACCTATATCTCTGCATCAGAACATCGTAGAGACATGGGGGTTGGCTTATATTGGCAAGCAGCCTTTGGTGTATCATCATTGGCAGCTGCCAAGTCACTCCCTAGCAACCAAACAGAGTACCCTAGCAACCGTTAAGCAAGACCTATATCTCTGCATCAGAGCATCGTAGAGACATGGCGGTTGGCTCTTTTGACTCATGCTAGCAAACTGGACTTCCAACATGCTACACATGCTAGCGGTGAATAGCTACATGCTAATAGTGATTAGCTAAGTGCTAAAGTGGGCTAAGAACATGCTAAGAACTCTATAAAACAATATAATAACCATCTGTGACAACTACCAACCACCTAGTAACATCATAGCAACCACCCAGGTTACCATAGCAACTGCCTAGCAACCACCCATAACACCCTAGCAACCGCCTAGCAACACCTTAGCAACTGCCCCAAGTACCTTACCAATTGCCTAGCAACACCCTAGCAACCACCCAGGTTACCATAGCAACCACATAGCAACCATCCAGAACACCCTAGCAACCGCCTAGCAACACCTTAGCGACCACCCCAAGTACCTTAGCAACTGCCTAGCAACCGCCTAGCAACCACCCAGGTTACCATAGCAACCACCTAGCAACCACCCAAAACACCCTAGCAACCGCCTAGCAACACATTAGCAATCACCCCAAGTACCTTAGCAACTGCCTAGCAACCGCCTAGCAACCACCCAGGTTACCATAGCAACCACCTAGCAACCACCCAGAACAACCTAGCAACCGCCTAGCAACCACCCAGAATACCTTAGCAATTGCCTAGAAACACCCTAGCAACCGAGTGCCGAATTTTGCCACTGCAAGCACCATTCACATTTTCTTCAGGAAATGTACATTCTAGTTATTATTATTCTTCTTCTTCTGGACAAAACTTCGGCGCGTAACTTGTCCCGCAGCTTTTGTCCTAGACCCATGAATGAGGTATCAAATCGACCGGCTTATTGAGGAAAGGTGTGCTATGACTTTTATAAGCGATCGGGAGAACGATGTTCGCCCAGCGGGCGAAAAAGTAGCCGAAAATTCCCATAGACTTAACATTGCGACAAACTTTGATGTGTCATAGCTCCTAACGAGAATTTCATAGAAACATGTGGGTTACCACGTTTGAAGAGGCTGACAGTCTCTGTCAGACCATATCTCAAAATGGGGTGTAAGTTGTACCCCTGGGGCGCAAGAGCTGCCCAAAGTTGCCCCATAGACATACTATGGTGAAGCCGTGCCCATGAACCAGGAAGTGAAGTGTTTTTCCTACTATGGTAAATTACATAGGGATTTTGTATTGAATGTAACTCTGGATCACAATGTCATAGAGACAAGGGGGTGGGCTCATTTCACTCAGGCAACCAATCAGTCTCTCAGGATCATTGTGAAGCTATCAAGCCACGCCCTAGCAACCATTTAGAGCACCATAGCAACAAGTTCCATAGACTTCCATTGAAAAAGGTCAAAGGGATATCTTTGGATAGAAGTGTCATAGAAACATGAGGGAGGGTTTGTTTGACTCGGGGCAGCAAACGGCCAATCACGAATCTCCTTCAACACTTCATAGCCATGCCCTAGCAACGATTTAGAGCACCCTAGCAACCCAAAGCATAGAGGGATATCTTCAAATCTGAATATCATAGAGGCATGGGGGTTGGTTTATATCATTCATACTGGCAAGCAGCCTTTGGAGTATCATCATTGGCAGCTGCCTAGCAACCAAACAGAGTACCCTAGCAACCGTTTTGCAAGACCTTTATCTCTGCATCAGAACATCGTAGAGACATGGCGCTTGGCTTAGATTGGCAAGCAGCCTTTGGTGTATCATCATTGACAGCTGCCAAGCCTCTACCTAGCAACCAAACAGAGTACCTTAGCAACCGTTTTGCAAGACCTATATCTCTGTCTCAGAACATCGTAGAAACATGGGGGTTGGCTTATATTGGCAAGCAGCCTTTGGTGTATCATCATTGGCAGCTGCTAAGCCACTCCCTAGCAACCAAACAGAGTACCCTAGCAACCGTTTAGCAAGACCTATATCTCTGCATCAGAGCATCGTAGAGACATGGCGGTTGGCTATTTTGACTCATGCTATCAAACTGGACTTGCAACATGCTACACATGCTAGCAGTGAATAGCTACATGCTAATAGTGATTAGCTAAGTGCTAAAGTGGGCTAAGAATATGCTAAGAACTCTATAAAAACACCATAGTAACCATCTGTGTCAACTACCAACCACCTAGTAACATCATAGCAACCACCCAGATTACCATAGCAACTGCCTAGCAACCACCCATAAGACCCTAGCAACCGCCTAGCAACACCTTAGCAACTGCCCCAAGTACCTTACCAACTGCCTAGCAACACCCTAGCAACCACCCAGGTTACCATAGCAACCGCATAGCAACCACCCAGAACACCCTAGCAACCGCCTAGCAACACCTTAGCAACCACCCCAAGTACCTTAGCAACTGCCTAGCAACCACCCAGGTTACCATAGCAACCGCCTAGCAACCACCCAGAACACCCTAGCAACCGCCTAGCAACACCTTAGCAACTGCCCCAAATACCTTTCCAACTGCCTAGCACCACCCTAGCAACCACCCAGAACACCCTAGCAACCGCCTAGCAACCACCCAGAACACCTTAGCAATTGCCTAGAAAAACCCTAGCAACCGAGTGCCGAGTTTTGCCACTGCAAGCACCATTCACATTTTCTTCAGGAAATGTACATTCTAGTTCTTCTTCTTCTTCTGGACAAAAACTTCGGCGCGTAACTTGTCCCGCAGTTTTTGTCCTAGACCCATGAATGAGGTGTCAAATCGACCGGCTCATTGAGGAGAGGTGTGCTATGACTTTTATAAGCGATCGGCCCAACGATGTTCGCACAGCGGACGAAAAAGCGGCCAAAAAAGTCCCATTGACTTTCAATGGCGGAATGTTCAGAAATTTGAATCTCAACTGTCACTTTTGCTTTCTCTACTATGGTGAAGCCGTGCCCATGAACCAGGAAGTGACTGTGTTTTTCCTACTATGGTAAATTACATAGGG
This sequence comes from Hypophthalmichthys molitrix, assembly GCA_037950675.1. Lineage (NCBI taxonomy): Eukaryota > Metazoa > Chordata > Actinopteri > Cypriniformes > Xenocyprididae > Hypophthalmichthys > Hypophthalmichthys molitrix. The sequence continues at coordinate 388,579 of CM075512.1, read as the reverse complement.
ATTTTGTATTGAACATAACTCTGGATCACAAGGTCATAGAGACAAGGGGGCGGGCTCATTTCACTCAGGCAACCAATCAGTCTCTCAGAATCAATGTGAAGCTATCAAGCCACGCCCTAGCAACCATTTAGAGCACCATAGCAACAAGTTCCATAGACTTCCCTTGAAAAAGGTCAAAGGGATATCTTTGGATAGAAGTGTCATAGAAACATGAGTGCGGGCTTGTTTGACTCGGGCCAGCAAACGGCCAATCACAAATCACCTTCAACACTTCATAGCCACACCCTAGCAACCATTTAGAGCACCCTAGCAACCCAAAGCATAGAGGGATATCTTCAAATCTGAATATCATAGAGGCATGGGGGTTTGGTTTATAACATTCATACTGGCAAGCAGCCTTTGGAGTATCATCATTGGCAGCTGCCAAGCCACTCCCTAGCAACCAAACAGAGTACCCTAGCAACCATTTTGCAAGACCTATATCTCTGCATCAGAACATCATAGAGGCATGGGTGTTGGTTTATATTGGCTAGCAGACTTTGGAGTATCATCATTGGTAGCTGCTAAGCCACTCCCTAGCAACCAAACAGAGTACCCTAGCAACCGTTTAGCAAGACCTATATCTCTGCATCAGAGCATCATAGAGACATGGGGGTTGGCTCTTTTGACTCATGCTAGCAAACTGGACTTCCAACATGCTACACATGCTAGCGGTGAATAGCTACATGCTAATAGTGATTAGCTAAGTGCTAAAGTGGGCTAAGAACATGCTAAGAACTCTATAAAACAATATAGTAACCATCTATGACAACTACCAACCACCTAGTAACATCATAGCAACCACCCAGGTTACCATAGCAACTGCCTAGCAACCAACCATGATACCCTAGCAACCGCCTAGCAACACCTTAGCAACCGCCCCAAGTACCTTACCAACTGCCTAGCAACACCCTAGCAACCACCCTGGTTACCACAGCAACCACATAGCAACCACCCAGAACACCCTAGCAACCACCTAGCAACACCTTAGCAACCACCCCAAGTACCTTACCAACTGCCTAGCAACCACCCAGGTTACCATAGCAACCGCCTAGCAACCACCCAGAACACCCTAGCAACCGCCTAGCAACCACCCCAAGTACCTTAGCAACTGCCTAGCAAACACCCAGGTTATTATAGCAACCACCCTAGCAACCGAGTGCCGAATTTTGCCACTGCAAGCACCATTCACATTTTCTTCAGGAAATGTACATTCTAGTTAATGGTGCTTGCCAAAGGCAAAGCATCATTCTTATTCTCCTGCATACTTATTATTATTAATGGTGCTTGCCAAAGGCAAAGCATCATTCTTATTCTCCTGCATACTTATTATTATTATTCTTCTTCTTCTGGACAAAAACTTCGGCGCGTAACTTGTCCCGCAGTTTTTGTCCTAGACCCATGAATGAGGTGTCAAATCGACCGGCTCATTGAGGAGAGGTGTGCTATGACTTTTATAAGCGATCGGACCAACGATGTTCGCACAGCGGACGAAAAAGCGGCCAAAAAAGTCCCATAGACTTGCATTGAAAAATTCAAATTCATGAACATTCCGTCACTCTCAACTGTCACTTTTGCTTTCTCTACTATGGTGAAGCCGTGCCCATGAACCAGGAAGTGACTGTGTTTTTCCTACTATGGTAAATTACATAGGGATTTTGTATTGAACATAACTCTGGATCACAAGGTCATAGAGACAAGGGGGCGGGCTCATTTCACTCAGGCAACCAATCAGTTTCTCAGGATCAATGTGAAGCTATCAAGCCACGCCCTAGCAACCATATAGAGCACCATAGTAACAGGTTCCATAGACTTCAATTGAAAAAGGTCAAAGGGATATCTTTGGATAGAAGTGTCATAGAAACATGAGTGTGGGCTCGTTTGACTCAGGACAGCAAAGGGCCAATCACGAATCACCTTCAAGACTTCATAGCCATGCCCTAGCAACAATTTAGAGCACCCTAGCAACCCAAAGCTGAGAGGGATATCTTCAAGTCTTAATATCATAGAGGCATGGGGGTTGGTTTATATCAAACATACTGGCAAGCAGCCTTTGGAGTATCATTATTGGCAGCTGCCAAGCCACTCCCTAGCAACCAAACAGAGTACCCTAGCAACCGTTTAGCAAGACCTATATCTCTGCATCAGAACATCGTAGAGACATGGGGGTTGGCTTATATTGCCAAGCAGCCTTTGGTGTATCATCATTGGCAGCTGCTAAGCCACTTCCTAGCAACCAAACAGAGTACCCTAGCAACCGTTTAGCAAGACCTATATCTCTGCATCAGAGCATCGTAGAGACATGGCGGTCGGCTCTTTTGACTCATGCTAGCAAACTGGACTTCCAACATGCTACACATGCTAGCAGTGAATAGCTACATGCTAATAGTGATTAGCTAAGTGTTAAATTGGGCTAAGAACATGCTAAAAACTCTATAAAAACACTATAGTAACCATCTGTGACAACTACCAACCACCTAGTAACATCTTAGCAACCACCCAGGTTACCATCGCAACTGCCTAGCAACCACCCAGAACACCCTGGCAACCGCCTAGCAACACGTTAGCAACTGCCCCAAGTACCTTACCAACTGCCTAGCAACACCCTAGCAACCACCCAGGTTACCATAGCAACCACATAGCAACCACCCAGAACACCCTAGCAACCGCCTAGCAACACCTTAGCAACCACCCCAAGTACCTTAGCAACTGCCTAGCAACCACCTAGCAACCACCCAGGTTACCATAGCAACCGCCTAGCAACCACCCAGAACACCCTAGCAACCGCCTACTAACACCTTAGCAACTGCCCCAACTACCTTACCAACTGCCTAGCAACCGCCTAGCAACCACCCAGAACACCCTAGCAACCGCCTAGCAACCACCCAGAACACCTTAGCAATTGCCTAGAAACACCCTAGCAACCGAGTGCCGAGTTTTACCACTGCAAGCACCATTCACATTTTCTTCAGGAAATGTACATTCTAGTTATTATTAATGGTGCTTGCCAAAGGCAAAGCATCATTCTTATTCTCCTGCATACTTATTAATGGTGCTTGCCAAAGGCAAAGCATCATTCTTATTCTCCTGCATACTTATTATTATTATTATTCTTCTTCTTCTGGACAAAAACTTCGGCGCGTAACTTGTCCCGCAGTTTTTGTCCTAGACCCATGAATAAGGTGTCAAATCGACCGGCTCATTGAGGAGAGGTGTGCTATGACTTTTATAAGCGATCGGACCAACGATGTTCGCACAGCGGACGAAAAAGCGGCCAAAAAAGTCCCATTGACTTTCAATGGCGGAATGTTCAGAAATTTGAATCTCAACTGTCACTTTCTCACACACACGCACACACGCAGGGCCTTAGAACCCTTTCTCTCACTCACTCACATCAATCACTATTGATCACAATGTCATAGAGACAAGGGGGCGGGCTCATTTCACTCAGGCAACCAATCAGTCTCTCAGGATCAATGTGAAGCTATCAAGCCACGCCCTAGCAACCATATAGAGCACCATAGCAACAGGTTCCATAGACTTCAATTGAAAAAGGTCAAAGGGATATCTTTGGATAGAAGTGTCATAGAAACATGAGTGTGGGCTTATTTGACTCGGGCCAGCAAACAGCCAATGACAAATCACCTTCAACACTTCATAGCCACACCCTAGCAACCATTTAGAGAACCCTAGCAACCCAAAGCATAGAGGGATATCTTCAAATCTGAATATCATAGAGGCATGGGGGTTGGTTTATATCATTCATACTGGCAAGCAGTCTTTGGAGTATCATTATTGGCAGCTGCCAAGCCACTCCCTAGCAACCAAACAAAGTACCCTAGCAACCGTTTTGCAAGACCTATATCTCTGCATCAGAACATCGTAGAGACATGGGGGTTGGCTTATATTGGCAAGCAGCCTTTGGTGTATCATCATTGGCAGCTGCCAAGCCACTCCCTAGCAACCAAACAGAGTACCCTAGCAACCGTTAAGCAAGACCTATATCTCTGCATCAGAGCATCGTAGAGACATGGCGGTTGGCTCTTTTGACTCATGCTAGCAAACTGAACTTCCAACATGCTACACATGCTAGCGGTGAATAGCTACATGCTAATAGTGATTAGCTAAGTGCTAAAGTGGGCTAAGAACATGCTAAGAACTCTATAAAACAATATAATAACCATCTGTGACAACTACCAACCACCTAGTAACATCATAGCAACCACCCAGGTTACCATAGCAACTGCCTAGCAACCAACCATGATACCCTAGCAACCGCCTAGCAACACCTTAGCAACCGCCCCAAGTACCTTACCAACTGCCTAGCAACACCCTAGCAACCACCCAGGTTACCATAGCAACCGCATAGCAACCACCCAGAACACCCTAGCAACCGCCTAGCAACACCTTAGCAACCACCCCAAGTACCTTAGCAACTGCCTAGCAACCACCTAGCAACCACCCAGGTTACCATAGCAACCGCCTAGCAACCACCCAGAACACCCTAGCAACCGCCTACTAACACCTTAGCAACTGCCCCAACTACCTTACCAACTGCCTAGCAACCGCCTAGCAACCACCCAGAACACCCTAGCAACCGCCTAGCAACCACCCAGCACACCTTAGCAATTGCCTAGAAACACCCTAGCAACCGAGTGCCGAGTTTTACCACTGCAAGCACCATTCACATTTTCTTCAGGAAATGTACATTCTAGTTATTATTATTATTCTTCTTCTTCTGGACAAAAACTTCGGCGCGTAACTTGTCCCGCAGTTTTTGTCCTAGACCCATGAATGAGGTGTCAAATCGACCGGCTCATTGAGGAGAGGTGTGCTATGACTTTTATAAGCGATCGGACCAACGATGTTCGCACAGCGGACGAAAAAGCGGCCAAAAAAGTCCCATTGACTTTCAATGGCGGAATGTTCAGAAATTTGAATCTCAACTGTCACTTTCTCACACACACGCACACACGCAGGGCCTTAGAACCCTTTCTCTCACTCACTCACATCAATCACTATTGATCACAATGTCATAGAGACAAGGGGGCGGGCTCATTTCACTCAGGCAACCAATCAGTCTCTCAGGATCAATGTGAAGCTATCAAGCCACGCCCTAGCAACCATATAGAGCACCATAGCAACAGGTTCCATAGACTTCAATTGAAAAAGGTCAAAGGGATATCTTTGGATAGAAGTGTCATAGAAACATGAGTGTGGGCTTATTTGACTCGGGCCAGCAAACGGCCAATGACAAATCACCTTCAACACTTCATAGCCACACCCTAGCAACCATTTAGAGAACCCTAGCAACCCAAAGCATAGAGGGATATCTTCAAATCTGAATATCATAGAGGCATGGGGGTTGGTTTATATCATTCATACTGGCAAGCAGTCTTTGGAGTATCATTATTGGTAGCTGCCAAGCCACTCCCTAGCAACCAAACAGAGTACCCTAGCAACCGTTTGCAAGACGTATATCTCTGCATCAGAACATCATAGAGGCATGGGTGTTGGTTTATATTGGCAAGCAGCCTTTGGAGTATCATCATTGGCAACTGCCAAGCCACTCCCTAGCAACCAAACAAAGTACCCTAGCAACCGTTTAGCAAGACCTATATCTCTGCATCAGAACATCGTAGAGACATGGGGGTTGGCTTATATTGGCAAGCAGCCTTTGGTGTATCATCATTGGCAGCTGCTAAGCCACTTCCTAGCAACCAAACAGAGTACCCTAGCAACCGTTTAGCAAGACCTATATCTCTGCATCAGAACATCGTAGAGACATGGCGGTTGGCTCTTTTGACTCATGCTAGCAAACTGGACTTCCAACATGCTACACATGCTAGCAGTGAATAGCGACATGCTAATAGTGATTAGCTAAGTGTTAAATTGGGCTAAGAATATGCTAAGAACTCTATAAAAACACCATAGTAACCATCTGTGACAACTACCAACCACCTAGTAACATCATAGCAACCACCCAGCTTACCATAGCAACTGCCTAGCAACCACCCATAACACCTTAGCAACCGAGTGCCGAGTTTTGCCACTGCAAGCACCATTCACATTTTCTTCAGGAAATGTACATTCTAGTTATTATTCTTCTTCTTCTGGACAAAAACTTCGGCGCGTAACTTGTCCCGCAGTTTTTGTCCTAGACCCATGAATGAGGTGTCAAATCGACCGGCTCATTGAGGAGAGGTGTGCTATGACTTTTATAAGCGATCGGCCCAACGATGTTCGCACAGCGGACGAAAAAGCGGCCAAAAAAGTCCCATTGACTTTCAATGGCGGAATGTTCAGAAATTTGAATCTCAACTGTCACTTTCTCACACACACGCACACACGCAGGGCCTTAGAACCCTTTCTCTCACTCACTCACATCAATCACTATTGATCACAATGTCATAGAGACAAGGGGGCGGGCTCATTTCACTCAGGCAACCAATCAGTCTCTCAGGATCAATGTGAAGCTATCAAGCCACGCCCTAGCAACCATATAGAGCACCATAGCAACAGGTTCCATAGACTTCAATTGAAAAAGGTCAAAGGGATATCTTTGGATAGAAGTGTCTTAGAAACATGAAGGTGGGCTCGTTTGACTCGGGCCAGCAAAGGGCCAATCACAAATCACCTTCAACACTTCATAGCCACACCCTAGCAACCATTTAGAGCACCCTAGCAACCCAAAGCATAGAGGGATATCTTCAAATCTGAATATCATAGAGGCATGGGGGTTGGTTTATATCATTCATACTGGCAAGCAGCCTTTGGAGTATCATCATTGGCAACTGCCAAGCCACTCCCTAGCAACCAAACAAAGTACCCTAGCAACCGTTTTGCAAGACCTATATCTCTGCATCAGAACATCGTAGAGACATGGGGGTTGGCTTATATTGGCAAGCAGCCTTTGGTGTATCATCATTGGCAGCTGCCAAGCCACTCCCTAGCAACCAAACAGAGTACCCTAGCAACCGTTTTGCAAGACCTATATCTCTGCATCAGAACATCATAGAGGCATGGGGGTTGGTTTATATTGGCTAGCAGTCTTTAGAGTATCATCAATGGCAGATGCCAAGCCACTCCTTAGCAACCAAACAGAGTACCCTAGCAACCGTTAAGCAAGACCTATATCTCTGCATCAGAGCATCGTAGAGACATGGCGGTTGGCTCTTTTGACTCATGCTAGCAAACTGGACTTCCAACATGCTACACATGCTAGCAGTGAATAGCTACATGCTAATAGTGATTAGCTAAGTGTTAAATTGGGCTAAGAACATGCTAAGAACTCTATAAAAACACTATAGTAACCATCTGTGACAACTACCAACCACCTAGTAACGTCATAGCAACCACCCAGGTTACCATCGCAACTGCCTAGCAACCACCCAGAACACCCTAGCAACCGCCTAGCAACACGTTAGCAACTGCCCCAAGTACCTTACCAACTGCCTAGCAACACCCTAGCAACCACCCAGGTTACCATAGCAACCGCATAGCAACCACCCAGAACACCCTAGCAACCGCCTAGCAACACCTTAGCAACCACCCCAAGTACCTTAGCAACTGCCTAGCAACCACCTAGCAACCACCCAGGTTACCATAGCAACCGCCTAGCAACCACCCAGAACACCCTAGCAACCGCCTACTAACACCTTAGCAACTGCCCCAACTACCTTACCAACTGCCTAGCAACCGCCTAGCAACCACCCAGAACACCCTAGCAACCGCCTAGCAACCACCCAGAACACCTTAGCAATTGCCTAGAAACAGCCTAGCAACCGAGTGCCGAGTTTTACCACTGCAAGCACCATTCACATTTTCTTCAGGAAATGTACATTCTAGTTCTTCTTCTTCTTCTCCTGGACAAAAACTTCGGCGCGTAACTTGTCCCGCAGTTTTTGTCCTAGACCCATGAAAGAGGTGTCAAATCGACCGGCTCATTGAGGAGAGGTGTGCTATGACTTTTATAAGCGATCGGCCCAACGATGTTCGCACAGCGGACGAAAAAGCGGCCAAAAAAGTCCCATTGACTTTCAATGGCGGAATGTTCAGAAATTTGAATCTCAACTGTCACTTTCTCACACACACGCACACACGCAGGGCCTTAGAACCCTTTCTCTCACTCACTCACATCAATCACTATTGATCACAATGTCATAGAGACAAGGGGGCGGGCTCATTTCACTCAGGCAACCAATCAGTCTCTCAGGATCAATGTGAAGCTATCAAGCCACGCCCTAGCAACCATATAGAGCACCATAGCAACAGGTTCCATAGACTTCAATTGAAAAAGGTCAAAGGGATATCTTTGGATAGAAGTGTCATAGAAACATGAGTGTGGGCTTATTTGACTCGGGCCAGCAAACGGCCAATGACAAATCACCTTCAACACTTCATAGCCACACCCTAGCAACCATTTAGAGAACCCTAGCAACCCAAAGCATAGAGGGATATCTTCAAATCTGAATATCATAGAGGCACGGGGGTTGGTTTATATCATTCATACTGGCAAGCAGCCTTTGGTGTATCATCATTGGCAGCTGCCAAGCCACTCCCTAGCAACCAAACAGAGTACCCTAGCAACCGTTTTGCAAGACCTATATCTCTGCATCAGAACATCATAGAGGCATGGGGGTTGGTTTATATTGGCTAGCAGTCTTTGGAGTATCATCAATGGCAGATGCCAAGCCACTCCCTAGCAACCAAACAGAGTACCCTAGCAACCGTTAAGCAAGACCTATATCTCTGCATCAGAGCATCGTAGAGACATGGCGGTTGGCTCTTTTGACTCATGCTAGCAAACTGGACTTCCAACATGCTACACATGCTAGCAGTGAATAGCTACATGCTAATAGTGATTAGCTAAGTGTTAAATTGGGCTAAGAACATGCTAAGAACTCTATAAAAACACTATAGTAACCATCTGTGACAACTACCAACCACCTAGTAACATCATAGCAACCACCCAGGTTACCATCGCAACTGCCTAGCAACCACCCAGAACACCCTAGCAACCGCCTAGCAACACGTTAGCAACTGCCCCAAGTACCTTACCAACTGCCTAGCAACACCCTAGCAACCACCCAGGTTACCATAGCAACCGCCTAGCAACCACCCAGAACACCCTAGCAACCGCCTACTAACACCTTAGCAACTGCCCCAACTACCTTACCAACTGCATAGCAACCGCCTAGCAACCACCCAGAACACCCTAGCAACCGCCTAGCAACCACCCAGAACACCTTAGCAATTGCCTAGAAACAGCCTAGCAACCGAGTGCCGAGTTTTACCACTGCAAGCACCATTCACATTTTCTTCAGGAAATGTACATTCTAGTTATTTGTGAAATTTACTAGCAATTTCTGAGTGAAAAGTAGATCCTACTCTATTTGAATTATTTTGTTGAGAAACCAAACTCTGTTGAGATATTATTGCTCAAGTGTTGCTCCAGAGGTTTAATGGTGTTTCATTTCAGTATCAACTTAAAATAAAGAGAAGTTGTGAAAGCAGCTCAGAAGTGTTTGAGTTCACATTGAGGTTTTTGACGTTCGATTGCACAGGTTGAGACATTGCTGAGAGTTTTGTTTCAGGAGACAACAGATTCTTGTGCTGATATTAAAGAGATCTTGATTGTGATTAATGTTACTCACGCTGGTGTTAGTTTTGCTTTCACGGGCCACTGGAGGAAGCTGGTGGAGGTGTTTGCTCTCATGTGTGAATGCAAGCACGTGTCGGTCTCTTGTGAAAAGGCCAGCAGGGCTTGAAGAGTCAGGAAGATCTGCTGCCGTTGCCTTGAGGAGCACAAAATGGTGGATGACCAGTGTCAGCAGTTGCCTTGACGCTGGTGTGAAATGGAGTCGCTAGCGCTGATGCAGGAGATAATTCAGTCAGGAGCAGTGGAGCGATGTGACTCCTCAAGCGCAGCACGTTTCTGAGATGCTTCAGAGCAGCAGCTGAAGATCAATGTGTTTCTACTGTCATTTCTGACCTGATGTTTTCCAGGAACAGTCCTGGTTTTTGGTGAATTTTATTAAAACCAGTAGGGTCAGTCTGACCCTCAAACATCAAATTATTATTTTTAATAATAGTATATGGAACCAACAACACTTGTAAAAACAAGTTTTTTTAATTCATAGAAAGGATTTCATTGATATTTTTAGGAATCTGGTCACCTCAATCTTGATCAGTGTTTCTCTTCAGGACACTGAGTTTGTGTTAGATCATCGTTGAAATGTATAGACAATACGTGGAATTATTAATGCTGTTTATCAGTCTATCGCAACATCTTCATAAAAACATTTGTTTTAGGACATTGAGAGCAAATCGTATTAGTGAATTGTGTAAATGTGTCATTTAAATGTGCCTATTTTGTGTGCATCATATCTGCCATTCGTAAAGTATATGTGCAACAGATGATTCAGTGACTCTTTCTGCAGGTTACAATGTTATGCCAGTAGGTTGCAGCAGACGACTGTCACAGAGTGACTCACTGAATCAACCAGTCAACCGATTCGTTCAAAACACTGATACATTTAGGAATTAAGCATCTGAGTGTCTTTTGAGTCATTGAATCATTCAATGAGTCAATTTGTTCAAAAAGAATGATTAATTGAGAAACTAAACAAGTGGCTTTCATTAGGTTTGTTTGCAGACTGATCGGCGTATGGCATCAAAGTACCGCGGATAGTGAAGTAATTACCTGAAAGTATGCAATTTCGGATGCAGCATGATTCTTGAGATTCAGTGACTCATTCTGATTTGTTTGTAATGAGTGATTGAATCTTTATGAATGAGTTATTGAATGATTCATTCAGATGATTTGTTCAACACAGATTCTTTCAGAAAAGTCTTCATGAATGAGTCATTGAATCATTCACTTAATTCATTTGTTGGAAATGCTGTTTTATTCAGAAACAAATCAGTGGGCTGCAATTGAGTGTCTCATTTGAATCTGATTTGTTCAACAACGATGATTCATTTTGAGAAAGCCAGTGAATCATTCATTCAGATGATTCAAAATGATTCATACAGGAACAAGACAAAGTAACTGTAATATGTCTAAAACAAGAGTTACTCATTATCAACGTCTTGTTTGAGATGTTGTATGTTTCTGGATCATCAGAACTCGTGCTTGTGTGATATTGCTGATATATCAGTCTAGTGTGTTTTATAAAGGATAGTGTGTCTCAGGGGGAAAACAGTAAGAGGTTCGTTGTCACTCTTTCTGTTCTTCATGGCCAGTTAAGAACGAGAATAATACTGGTGTTTTTTGCAGAAGAGGTTAGCGGGTCTTAAATCTACTCTTGGGAACGGCTTGTGTTGGATGCGTCTCAGAAGCTTCATGTAGGTTTGTTAATGGCTGACCTATTTCTGCTGCCATATGCTTCCTGGAAGGGATTTGCTTTGAAACATAAAAGCCAATGATTTGGATGGAGGAAGAAGATTATGAGCACATCTCTCCAGAAGATCTCAAATCTGTTGATATGAACGTTGGGAAATAGTCAGCGTTATGTGAAGTGATTCGTTTTCTCATGTTTGTGATCTTGAACTAGCCACTTTTGCAGGGAGTTTCTGCATTCTTATCATCTGTTTGAAAACATTGCATTTTTTTATTTTACTGCATTTTTTTATTGTGTTATAGCGCTGGCGCAGGATTATTCCTATTTTAATCGTGATCGCGACTCCTGCTTCCCTTGATTATTTAAGCATAATCGATGAAGCCAAACATGGATTTTGGGTCGCTAAATAAAGACACTTACTCTGTCCTACAATACAGAGTCTTTTTTTGTTAAGAAGCTTCTCTCAAAAGTTAAGTTAAGTTTTTACCAGATTTCAAAGTGTTAAAAAGGCTCTTTTTTTAGACTTGGTGTTGAAGACCGTTGGAGACACCAGTATGTGTGTCTCGCTGGCATTTTCTCAATCCAGTTTATCAGGAAACTCCAGTGAGAACAGGAACTAGCTGTGATAGTGTCGGTCATGTTCGAGGGCTCAGGTCTGTTTGTTTCTATGATCTCATCTGGCAGATCTTTGGTGTCAACTGAGCTTTATCATGAGAATCATCTGAGACTTCCTCATTTGACAGACAGCACATGACCGAGTGCTTTGAGGAACTAGAGGTTTGCAGAGCTCAGCTTCTCCTCTTATAATGGAGAACATGTGTTTGAGGTGGAAATTATTTGGGTATGTTTTGCTCGGCACGTATGAAACTGAATGTCTCGCTGTATTTCCTCTTCTTCTCTGGCCTCTCATGATCTCAAGCATTGTGTGACACCATCAGTGATCAAAGCAACTGCTGACTTCTTCACCATTCTGCTTCATCCTACAGCTTCAGAATGCGGGTAGGTTTGTTCAAACCCTCAGTCCAGGGTTATTTTGGTCGCTTGCATAACCTTGAGGGCACCGTTCCCAATTCAACCCGAAATAACTCTCGAAGCATGCTTCAGGAAGTCTTCTTCAGGAAACTGGTCAGCATGTGATATTAGTGGAGCAGAACCATGATCTTAGAAGAAGAGGTTCTATATGGAACCTTAAAGGGTACTGTCAGGTGCTTCATATATAGAACTTTTAAGAGATTCCAGCATGGGATCATTTTATGGATTTAGCTTTATTTAATTTTGTTTTTATTCATATTTAATTTGAGTAAGCAGCTCGTAACATCAACATCACAAAATAGTATGCAATTATTTAAGATGTTTCTCCTTGAGTCGAGAACCCTAGAGTTCTGTATAGAACCTTTTTTTGGCAAAGGATAAGAGTGATTGTTTTTTTTGTGCAATTTTTGTGATATCAACTTCAAATTTGGAACACAACTTTGTTAGACTTACTGCTTTGGTTGTCTAGCAGTTTTAGAGTGCAAAATATTTTGTAAAATCTAGGTTTAGTATAAAATGTTTAGTTCAGTACGTTTGCTTTACAGTTAACATGAACTTCTATAACTTTTTTCACTTTCAGTTTTTGAAGTGATTTCAGTTCTGTAATAATCTGCTTTGAAAAGATCCCAACCTTAGGTCTGTATTCCAAAGAATTCATGAACTACAACCATTTAAGTTCAGATCTGCACTCCAAAAGAGGAGTGTGTTTGCTCTAAAAGGGCTTTAAAGAGGTTGTTCACTCATAATCGTTCTGTCATCATTTACTCACCCTCATGTTGTTCAAAACCTGTATGAATTACTTTCTATCTTCTGTAGAACATAAAAGAAGATTCTCTGAGAAATGTCTCCAAATGTGTCCATAAAATGAAAGTCAAAGGGGTCCAGTTTTGTTTTTCTCTTTAAAACATCTTAACGTTCACACTGAAGAAAGAAAGTCTTTCAGGTTTGGAATGACATGAGGGCGAGTAAATGAGAAAAGAATGGATAAACTATCCCTTTAAGCAAGAAGTAAAATACAGTAAAAATCGAATCGGACATGTTTTCTGTCATGTTTTTCACTGAATGCAAATGAGGAAGAGAATTAGATTATTGTTCGTCATACTGAAATCAAAGATCATGTGTTTGAATCATGCCGATAAATGCTTCCTGGTGTTTCAAACGTCAGATTGTTGAGGAGAGCAGGTTTATAGATTTATAGATAAATACTAATATAAATAAAACCATATTGATTTTCTGCTCCTCCTCTAGTTTTATTTCAGTATCAAACTGGTGTTGAAGTACCAGTACCTTTGACCATCTCTAGCATGAGACAGTGACGTTTATGTGGCAGAAATCTGTCGATCGACCCTGTCGTGTGTTTTACATAATATGTTCCATCAGCTTATATAACAGCCAAACCTCCGCTGAGATCGGCACACATGCGTCCAAACCGCACACTGAAGATCCCGTTCCACCCGTCTGCACCGACGTGAAGTGAAAGAACCTGATCTTCAGTTCCTGAATCTTCAGACTGTGGAAAGACCAGAAATGTTTCGCTGACAGCGTTCATAGTCACTAACCTTGAAGAAAATCTCAAATGATGTCTGAAATATCTGTGTTCATTTTTATCTCTATTGTGTGTTTTTACACTGCTAGTCAAACATATGGAATAATTACGATTTTTCAATGTTTTTTGTTTTTCAATGTTCAAGAGTCTTTTCTACATAATAATCATAAATGTTTCTTGAGCAGCAGATCATCATATTAGAATGATTCTGAAGGATCATGTGACACTGAAGACTGGAGTAATGATGCTGAAAATTCAGCTTTGATCACAGGAATAAATTACACTTTACTATATATTCACATAGAAAACAGTTATTTTACATTTGTAAAAATATTTCACAATTTTTAATGTTTTTGACTAAATGATTGCAGCCTTGTTGAGCAGAAGAGACTTCTTTCTAAAACACTGAAAAATCATAATTATTCCAAACTTGAGCGCTACTGTATTTTTCATGAAGAAACATCTGAGACAAAGATGACACTTCAATGAAGCTCTCATACGTTGCCTGAACTATGAAAGAAATCATCCTCAAGCGGATACATCATTACTCACTATATCTATTTGTAATAATCAGGGTAAATATTAATACTAGATTCTGTCTGTTTGGTTTTAACATGTGTGATTGTTCTTCAGCCATCAGTTAATGTTTGTGTCATTATTCTGATTAGATGTTTCTGTTGAAGAAACAGAATAATGAATGAGAGAACCGTTTCTCTCTCTGTGTCTGTTGTGAGAGACGGTGGACCGACGGTTAAGGACAAAACCCCTGTACTTCTAATCAGCTTAATGTTGGCTTATTCTTTGAGAGGGGCAGCTGCGCTGGGAGCCGTGTAGAGCAGGCCGTTACGGCACGTCGGCCGGTTGGTGATTAACAAACGTCAGTAGACTTTGGAATCTGTGGAGTCGGACGTTTGCATTGGGATAGAAAGGTCTCGCAGGTGTCCGGTGCGTCTCTTCCAGTTTTTCCCCGTGCGTTCAGTCGCTCACTCGTCGTCTTCGTTCTTACCTCAGGGCTGCAGATGTTTTCTGAGCTCTGAAAGAGGGAAGTTCAGGCATGCTTTGCATTTTTCGACCTCCTCGTGAAGCTTTAGTTCCTCTAAGCTTGTTTTGAGGACATGAGAGTCCTTCTAACTCTGTCCCCAGTGAAGCTGAAACTCATCAGAAGTTAACCAGCCGAGACTAGTCAGTCTTGAGGAAACCGCTTTAGATTCATGTTAACCAAAAATTGTCTTTAATTTATTGATGTTGTAAATTTACTTATAGTTAGTAGAATGTCTAAAGTGGGCCATTTTAACTTGAACGTCGTGTCAAGCGAAACACTGCAAAAGATGAAAGCACATTTTCGTCTACATTGAAAAAACGATGGAAAAGCAACAGAAAACACATTCTGTGTCAACATGAGAACTGGTAGAGCTAGAAACACCAAGATCATGGGTTTGATTCTCCACACATGCAGTACTTTGCAAAAGTCAAAGGCACATGAGATGTTTCACATTTAAGACGGTTATTTATATCTTTGCTTTAGTGTGCCAGTGGGAATCTTCTACAAGATGCTTAGAACAACCAGCCTGCTGTAAAGAAAGAACTTCTGTTAACTGAATAAAATCAATAATTGGTTTGCCCACCTTTTGTTTTGTCCCAAATATAACTGTGCTCCATTTTTAGGAGTTTGAAGGTTGGTGGTTGTACCGTTTTGAAGATATTTATCTCCATCACATGTTTTAGTAATCATCATACATTACATTAGGTATCATTCGAAAGCTTAAACGCTCAAAATTCATCCTGTGGAAACTCAATTTTTGTGATATCAACTTCAAATTTGGAACACGTTTTTCTAGTAATTTTAGAGGCCAAATTGTTTTGTTAAATATACATCTTGTATAAGTTAAATGCCATTTGCTTTACCAGTAACCTTAAACTTCAATAACTTTCTTACACATTTTTTTAAGCGCTTTCACTTCTGCAATAATCTGCTGAGTGTCTCTTTAGAAAGACCAACCTTAGCTTGTATTCTAGAGCCTTCATGAACCACAACCACTTAAGTTCAGATCAAAGAGCGATTGACGGTTCACAGGTTAAAACAAGTGTTTTTGTGAAGCGTTCTCCAATCGCACATCTACTGCAAATCAGTTTGGGTGCCGAATGTAAAATGCAATATGTTTTTTAAATCCCAAGATGTTGAAAATATGACAAGCTGAGCTCAGGCTGGCACGAGAGAAGGTTTTTTCTCTCTTTCTGCGGTTCTGCTGAGCTGTGCAGGCTGAAGGTTTTGGGTGCGTTACATCTGCTAGATAGATTTCTGTCAGCTGCTCTCCAGTGGCAGCGAGAGGATCAGATCTGCGAGTCCATGTTACGCTCTGCCTGAACACCTCAGCACACATTGCTGCTCTTAAAATGGCTGCCCTTGAAGCTCAAAGCATCTGTGGCGCTCAGTGGCTGTCAGAAGCACATGAAAGCTTTACAAATTTCACCCCATTAGCCCAGCCAGGCGCTGAAGGATTCGGCAGACAGTGCGATTTGCGTCGTTTTATGTCTCCTATTTTCGACTTTGTGTTTTTCTCCTCTACCTGGCTTTGTCCAGATATGGAGTGCCTCTGGAGTGCCGGAACAGATCAGGGCGGAGCTGAAACTCGACCTGGAGAGACAATGGACGAACCTGCCCTGGGACACACTGGCAGTGTTGTTCAGAATGAAGGTTGAAACCAGTGTCTGCTTTTACAGTTTGAGGCCACAGGTGATAAGATGTAGGTGTGAGGGCTCGGATGTCTTTATTCTCTTCTCATCTAGCAGGAATTCCAACCATTCAGCCAAGAAACCTGTTTTCTCTGCTGCTGGTAAAGTCTACACTCTATAGACTCTTAAAGGGTTCTGTCAGGCGTTTCATACTAGAACATTTTCCCATTATGGGATCATTTTATGGATTTAGTTTTATTACATTTTTTAAAACTGCTCATAAACATACTTTATCACTAGAAACAATTGACATAATCCATTAAACATGAAAGTATTATGCGATTACTTAATACGTTTCTCCTTATATAGAACCGTTTTGGTATAAAGGGTTCTTTAAAATTGAGTCAAGAACCCTAGAGTTCTATATAGACTCCACCCACACGCTCTTCTGATTGGCTGTGATTTTTTTTTTTTTTTTTATTTAGTTGCGAGTGCAGTGCACTTGCAGAGAGACTCCACCCCCACGCTCTTCTGATTGGCTGTGGTTATTGGATTGATTTGTTTGCGAGTGCAGTGCGTTTGCAGAGAGACTCCGCCCCCACGCTTTTCTGATTGGCTGTGATTTTTGTGATTGATTTTTGTCATTTTGTCACACATTTTTGGGCGAACTAACCTTTTCAGCATTAAACGTTGATTCATAACCCAAACTGCAACATTTGTGCTACAGATATGATATGCTAATTTATTATTTTTGTCAGGTGGGTGAAGCAGCAATAATTTTAGCTACCAGGACTTGATTGGACCATAAAAAGAAGGCTATGGAATATTATTTTTACCCACCCACATGGCCTTGGTTACATCAGCAGAAAGACTTTACCAATTGATGAATGCAAACAAGATTTTTTTTTGCTTCAGAATTGCATGCATTGATATTCATGCAAAATAAGAACAGTGAAATTTATTAGTAAATCGTGGATTTTGTTTTCACATCATCTTTAAGGCACATATGTTGTATGATAACTGTAGATCATGCTTTTGTGCCTCTTACTTTAAGAACAATTGCCAATCATGTCCTTGACAGTATTTTGGTCCCTTTTTGAATGCAGTTACGTGATTTTATCACGTCTTGTCCTCAGTTCCCATTGAAAATGGCCCTTGTAACTTTAGGAGCGACTAAGATCTATTTTCGTTTGCTTTTACAGCATTCAAGGCCTCCTCTAATGTGTAGCATTGCACTAAACCCATATAATTCTGGCCTTGACATTGAGGCCTTTTCATGCAGAAATCACCCACAGAATGTGTCCTGATGTGTGAGCCAGCCAAGGCTGAAGAATCACTCTGCTCTGTGTTAATTGCTGTCAGATATGCAGAGCTGGTACCGTGCTGTACGACTGCTGTTGTTGAGTTCATGCTAATACTCGTGTCCTTGCCACACAGATCATATTGAGAATGACCCATGATGAAAGAAAAACATGTTTGCTGTATCTGTTCATGGTCTTTCACCGGAAGACCCGCTTAGTGTTGCAGCGGTTGTGGTTTTATGTATATATTTTTGGTTCACATGATGTCAGTGCTGAATTAGTTACATTCAAATCATATGTTCACACATACTCTCTGTAATGTCTGGCTCAGTTTGTAGATTTTCATTGGGGTTTTCAATTTATTGGTTTATGAAAATGCTCACTGCAGTCTAATAAAATATTGCAATGTTCCCAAATACATCAGAGATTTGTGCATGGACAGCATGTGTACGTGCTGAATTTGGCAGCGGTGTTCGTATTAATGAAAAAGTATTGATCAGGGACGGAATCATACTTTATTTCAGCTCATTGATTGGGGCAGTTGCCGGGTGCTCTTAGGTCATGGGACATAATAATGCCACCTCCAAGTGACGGCCCGCCCCATAATCCTTTGTGTTTGCACTGCATCTCTGAAGCCCTGAGCATTCCTCATCCCTCGGCGGATTCACTCAATCTTATTTCAGAAGGGCTTGATGCAATCTGATGGGACATGCTGATGTAAATACCAAGGCCCACTGGTGTGCTCCAGCTGAGGCTTATCCCTGGGTAATAAAAAAATGGAACAAATCAGCCCATAATCCCTCCTCAGCTATTGTTCTTGGAGCAGACTGACCACTCGCCAAAAAACAGATAGATTCTTCTGTTGTATTCTGCGTTGTCAGAATTTCAGAGTGCTTTCGTCTCTTTGCTGTGGTATAAAATGTCCTTTCCAAATTTTTACAGCCTGTATTTCTATACTCTTACCCCTTCCTCTCTTTCTGTCTCTAAACAGGTTTCCCTGATTTTCCAGGGAGTCCTAAGCGATGGAAGTGCTGCAGTGCGATGGATGTGATTTCCGTGCAGAGTCGAACGATGAGCTCAAGGCGCACATACAGGACGTCCACACAGCCTTCCTGCAGCCCACAGAAGTGGGAGAAAGTGAGGAGTCTCCCAGACGGTCCAGGTCAAACTCGTTAAACTCCCACAGCCAAACAGAGGACGAGGAAGACTTGACCAATCACGATTATGACTCCTTGAAAAAGGAAGCAGGTATATCAACATTTCTGATTGCGATTCATTTGTGATTGATGAGTGCAGCATCTTCTAGAAGTAAAGAAACCACATCAGAACAGTCATTCTGTCATCCAAACATGTGTGAAATTGAATCGCTCAATGTTTTTCTTTCTCTGTTCATGTTTCAGGCATCCACTCCTTTAACAAAGACCTTGGGCACTCCTCGGGTTCGAAGCAAGCAAAACACAACCAATCAGCAAAACCTTCAAACAAATCTTCAACTTCATTTTTTCAATGCAAGTTCTGTGTGCGGTACTTCAGATCCAGCTCTCTTCTCAGTGAACACACCAGGAAGGTCCACGGAGAAGCAAGCGATGAGAGATCCTTCAAAACTTCCAAGCAGGCCAGCTGCAGCGCTGTGACTTATGATGGTGTAGGAACTGTCTTTTCCTGCCAGTATTGCACTTACAAATCCCCACACAGAGCACGGATTCTGAAACACCAGAAAGTGCATCACAAAGAAAGTCAACCAGGCCACTCGGCTCCTCCTGTCGAAGCAGAAGTTCTGGATTTGGACTCTGACGCCTCCTCCGTAGAAGGACAGTGTGAAGAGTCACCGGGGAATGTAGAACGTCGCGTGCTGGAATCTATGATCAAACCCCAGTCAAAAGGAAGCTTTAACTGTGAGTGGTGTGGCTTTCAGACTTTGCAAAGGCAGCAGTTAGCCGATCACATGATGAAGAAACACCGTAACATGGTGAAGATTATGGTTTCGTTGCAACAGCCCAAAATGCAGGACGGAAGTGCAGGATCCAGCAAGTCTGATTCGGCTTCATCTAGGAGAAGCACTCCAACCTCCAATTTAAACCTGAACGATCTAGCGAGCAATGAAGTTTCCTCCGCAAATGCCTCGTCAATCAAAGGATCCTCTGGCAATGCATCACTCAAGTCCACTTCAGGGATATCAAGTTTTCAGTACTCACAGCTCACAGCAAAAATACCTAACAGCACAGGATCTTCCATACTGTCAGAGAGATCGACTTTCACCATGTCAGATATGTCTAGGTCTGGCATGGATCTAGATGCCAGCATTCTGAATGATTCCAGAAGCAGTTCAGATGATGAACTCTGCGACTTGGATGATCCCCATTACACAGAGCCAGCTGAGGATTCTACTAAGCTGCTTCTGTCAGACGAGGTTAATGACCTGCTAGAAACGAAAGGAGTTCCATTCAAGAGACACATGAACAGGTTCCAGTGCCCTTTCTGCTCCTTTCTGACCATGCACCGACGTAGTATTTCTCGTCACATTGAGAACATACACTTATCTGGCAAAGCTACAGTGTATAAATGTGATAAGTGCCCATTTCTTTGCACCAACCCACTAAAGCTTGACGCGCACAAACAATGTCATGGTGGGTCTTCCGAATGGGACACCATGGACTTAACCAGTGAAAGTCTAGATGGTCAAGGTGAACGCTCCGAACCCGTGAATGGAGGAAACGGCAGCTCAAAAATCAACGGGAAAAAATCCAATGCAGTCGAGGAACAGCAGGGTCCTCATCGGTGCTCACTGTGTAACTTCTCCACCATCACACTGAAAGGTCTACGTGTCCACCAGCAACACAAACACTCATACTGTGATGGAACACAAGTCACGGGTCAAGAGGGTTTGGTTAATGAGCAGCAAGATTCTGAGTCCGAGTCCTACAGCTCCTCAAGCTTTGTCCAGAAAACTCAAACATCAATCCTTGGATTTTCAACCAAGAAGCACCTTATTGGGAAGACGGCAAGAAAGTCCATCAACGATTTGCCCTTGGATCTCTCTCCCGTCAAAAAACGGACAAGGATTGATGAAATTGCAAATAATCTCCAGAGCAAGATTAGTCAAAGCCAACAGCATGAGGATGTGATTAACCTTGAAGAGATGGATGATGACGTGGAGGAGAATGGCAATCACGTTGATGTAGAAACAAGCAAAGAGAGAGAAACCCCTGATGCTCAAAGTCAGCACTACACATTCAACACTCAGCATGTTCATGTTAGGAATTCTGGAGGTCTTCAGACGGAGCGTGGCGTTGGGAAAAGAAAGCGCAGTCTGCAGTCCAAACTCGGCTCAAGAAACATTCCTGTTCAAGTAACCATTTCTGATGATGAAGATAATTATAGTGCCTCTTTGGAATCTAAAGATGCCCAAGATCAAAGTAGTCAAGATGGCAGAGAGACGTATCAGGACACTGTTGAATACACCGGGGAACCCGGGAACCTGTTCTACTGCAAACATTGTGAGTACCAAAACAAGTCAGCTCGCAGTGTCAGCACACACTACCAGAGGATGCACCCTTACATTAAGTTTAGCTTCAGATACATCCTGGACCCAGAGGATCAGAGCGCAGTCTTCCGTTGTCTCGAGTGCTTCATTGAATATAACAACTTTAATGATCTGCACCAGCACTATATGACGCACCATCCAGAAGCAAGTAATGTCTTGAACTTTAACCAGCCAGATCTGGTGTACATGTGCCGTTTCTGTTCCTACACAAGTCCAAATGTGCGGAGTCTGATGCCCCATTATCAAAGAATGCACCCTTCAGTGAAGATCAACAATGCCATGATTTTTTCCAGCTACATGGTCGATCAGCCTCATAAGAGTGCTACTGAGTCTCAAACACTACGAGAAATCTTGAATTCTGGGCCGAAGAGTTTAGGCTCCACCTCGTCTGGGTCCAGATCATCATCCAGTCCGGCTCTCAAAAGCATCTGCAAAACGCCAGAAGCAAACACTGAGGCTGAAGCTTTTCGAGAAGGTGTGGGTGGTAATGTGGTGGTGTATGACTGTGACGTCTGTTCTTTCTCAAGTCCCAACATGCACTCAGTACTGGTCCATTATCAGAAAAAACACCCAGAGCAAAAGGCCTCGTACTTCCGCATTCAGAAAACAATGCGGGTCATATCTGTTGACCGAGCACAGCTGTCGAGCAATTCAACCTACAGCCTAACCAGCACCCCCAAGTCTTCGAACGCCATCCTACCTGTGGCTCTGGATGAAGATGTTTATTACTGCAAACACTGTGTCTACAACAACCGCTCTGTTGTGGGCGTTCTGGTCCACTACCAAAAGCGACATCCAGAGATTAAGGTAACAGCAAAGTACATAAAGCAGGCACCCCCAACCCCAGGACTGCTGAAACTCATGGATGAGCTGCAGATCGCACCCCCTAAACAGTTTCTGAAGCAATTCAACAACAACGGGATTGAAGGGTCAAGTAGTTCCAACACTAAAGGATCATCTGACAAAGGGGAACCTGAAATGCTGTTCTTCTGCCAGCACTGCGACTATGGGAACCGCACTGTGAAGGGGGTGTTGATTCACTACCAGAAGAAGCACAAGGATGTGAAAGCCAATGCCGATCTCGTCCGTAGACATACAGCTGTGGTCCGGAGTCAGAGAGAAAGAGCACAGATGATCCATGCAGGAAGTTCCACATCCACTGCAACTGTAGCTACTGAAGCAGAAAAATCCAGGTCGTTGCGATCTTTGAAGTGTAGACACTGTGTGTACACTTCTCCTTATGTATATGCCTTGAAGAAGCATTTGAAAAAGGATCATCCTACTGTGAAGGCCACGGCCATGACGATCTTACACTGGGCTTATCAGGACGGTGTGCTGGAGGCTGGTTATCACTGTGAGTGGTGCATATATTCCCACGCTGAACCAAGCGGGCTGCTCATGCATTACCAAAGACGCCACCCTGAGCACAACGTCGACTACACTTACATGGCCAGCAAGCTTTGGGCTGGTCCTGATACTTCCACAAGCAGACAGGGTGGGAACTCCGAAACGAAGCATTACCAATGCAGAGATTGCGCCTTTGAGGCATGCTCCATCTGGGACATTACTAACCATTACCAAGTAGTGCACCCTTGGGCCATCAAAGGTGACGAGTCTGTCCTCATCGACATTATCAAGGGTAACCAAGCACCTGATAAGCTGCTCCCACAACTGGCCAAAGGACACGTTTCGACATCCAGTCCGTTCAATAGTCACCAGCAGGAAGAGACTGCAGTTGAAGTCGGTCGCCCAACACATGAGCGCCAATCTAATCTCTCTCTGTCTGCCACCTCATCCATCTCAAACAACCCTTACCAGTGCACTGTGTGCTTGTCTGAGTACAACAGTCTTCATGGGCTCCTGACCCACTATGGCAAAAAACACCCGGGCATGAAAGTTAAAGCTGCTGACTTTGCTCAGGAAGCAGACATTAACCCCAGCTCAGTTTACAAGTGCAGACACTGTCCGTACGTGAACTCGCGCATCCACGGAGTTCTCACACACTACCAGAAACGACATCCCTCCATCAAAGTCACGGCTGAGGACTTCGCTGATGATGTCGAGCAGGTACACGAGTTAGCTAGTGAGGGCGATGAGCGATCTAAAACACAGAGGCAGGGCTATGGTGCGTACCGCTGCAAGATGTGCCCTTATACACATGGCACTTTAGAGAAACTCAAAATACACTATGAGAAATATCATAACCAACCTGCTGCAGACATGTTCAAAACAACCGCCACGCAGTCGCCGGCTAGAAGAGATGATTTGGTTGCTGAATGCAGTAGCAGCAGTGTGACCGAAGTCTCTGAGATCTGCGACTTGGACCTCACGCTTTCCGAAGCTGCAAAGAGCGACAAGAACGCTGTGTTTAAATGTCAGCTGTGCAAATACTTCTGCTCCACCCGGAAGGGTATCGCTCGACACTACCGCATCAAGCATAACAATGTCCGAGCGCAGCCTGAGGGCAAGAACAATGTCTTTAAATGTGCCCTCTGCGCCTACACCAACCCCATCCGCAAAGGCCTCGCGGCACACTACCAGAAACGGCACGACATCGATGCTTACTACACGCATTGCTTGGCAGCGTCCAAGACGGTGGGGGAGAAACCGAACAAGGTGATGGTGCCCTTGGCATCAGATGCAGAGGCTCCAGCGATGAGCGAGGAGCTGAGGCTCGCAGTGGACCGAAGGAAATGTTCGCTCTGCTCCTTCCAGGCTTTCAGCAGGAAGAGTATCGTTTCTCATTACATAAAGCGCCACCCAGGAGTCTTTCCCAAGAAGCAGCCTTCCAGCAAACTGGGCCGTTACTTCACTGTGATCTATTCCAAGGAAGCAGAGAAGCCTCCTTCCACGGAGGAAGTGGAAATAGTTGAAGTTAAGGATGAGGTCGAACCTGAAGGTGATGTGGACTGGCTCCCCTTTAAATGTCTTAAATGCTTCAAGCTCTCGTTCAGCGCGGAAGAGCTGCTGGTGATGCATTACAATGACTGCCACAGCAAGGAACTCAAGTGGGATTTCGTCACCATTCCAAGCCCTGCGGAAGATGGGACAGAGCTCTACCAGTGCACCCACTGTGAAATCAAGTTCTTGACTCTTCCAGAACTCGGCGTCCATCTGATGAACCACAATGAGGATTTCCAGAAAAGAGCCATGAGGCTGGAAAGGAGAAAACAGCTTCAAAGCAAGCAGAGGACGACAGAGACTCCAGAAGCCAAACCAGAGAATAAGGTGAGTTAAAAAACTAGTATATTAATTCATCTGTCGGCACGGCATAAAATAAATGTTTATATTAGGCACTTTCACAATATGATGCTCCGGTTGTTTTTTTACGCGTATGCGCAAAGTCGAACACACAGCCTTGCAAAATATACTTCATTTGACTCGTACACGTACACAGGCATTCGACGCATGCACAGTTTTGAGCAATCTCTCACCACGAGTTACAACCCATGTAAATATATTTGTATTCTTTCATGCTAGAGTTGTACAAATGAGGGCACTTTCTAACCTCTTCGCACAAACTGTCGTCTATGTAGGCCTCCATTGTAGCTGTAGCTTGCATGTGTTCCAGTCTGTTCTGTTTATGCAGGTTTTCTCTGACTGCCTTGTGAATCGACACCCCCATGGCACAGTTGCCACCTTGTGGATAAATCAATTACTGCAAAAATATTAAATGTGCATGTGCGACCTGTGCATACAAAGTACGCACATTTACAAAAATCCAGCGGTGCCTGTATAGTACGTGCGTACTCTTCTGATGACAAAATTTTCGTGCACTGTATGGTGAAGTGCAAATAGTCAACTATACTTTTGGCTTTACAGGGCCCAAAGTGCGCATACATAAATCCTCTCAGTACTAAATTGAGTTCTTTTTCACTGCTTATTGTGCTTAAACAGTCAAATACACACAAAATAATGTCAAAATGCCGGAGTTTTCACATAAACACAGTTATGTTTTAAGTGAACGTAAACAGCTGAGAAAGAAAACGCATGTGTAACAGTGTAATGGATCCATGCGTCAGGTCTTAAAGTGACAGCAGAAAAAACTAGACCCTGCAAGCCGGCAGCATCACTACAGCTTCATTAATTATAGTTGCAGGCTAGTTTGCATCAGTAAAGACATTTTCTAATGGTTGTCATCGTCTCTCTCTATAGGTGGACAGCACACCTGCTAAGACTCCCATCGGCTACAGGTGCAACTTCTGCGTGGAGGTCCACCCCACCCTCCGTGCCATCTGTAACCACCTGAGAAAGCATGTGCAGTACGGGGAGGCCAAGGAGGGACACGTGAAGGTACGAACACCATCTATCAGAGTTGCATTCGTTCTAAAGCCTGTCTTATTTTGAACTTTCAGTTTTAGCATCTTTTCCCTGAGGTGGCCTCTCATCTCCAGCAACTTCTCAACCGCATTCACAGGCCGTCAGGACCCGCTTTATCTTCCGCTCAAGTGTCTTTTTCTCTTGTTTGGATGGTTCAACTGCTACAATTCAGCTGCGCATTCAATGAAACAGACAAATAGAGCAAATCCTTGAGTGTTGCAGAAGAAACAGGGAAAATGGACGAGTGCAGTGTTATGACTTTTGCTTAAACTCGAGTGTTTTATTTCCTCGTGTGGGCATTCATGAAGAAAGCCTTGAACGTGTCGTAAAGTTGTTCATGTAATTAAATCTTGTGGCCTTGTGTTACACATTTTGCATACAGAGAATGAAAGATTTTCTTCTTATTTCTAAAGCTCTTTTCTGAATGTGATGCTGCCTTAGAATTGGGACTAAATGAGGTTTTCATCAACCTTTTGGAACCGTCTTTGTGTCTGGAGCGCACCTATGATGCCTTGAAATGCTCTCTATGTAGGGTAGTTGACGTGTCTATTTAAAAGATATTCGGTAAACATTTATTTTAATATAGAATGGAAAGTGTATTTCTTTTGGTCCACTTTTAATCATCACTATTTGGAATAGTCTTTAAATTATTGTGAGCCTGTGAAATCTCTGTGCATGATAATTAAACAATGCAAAATGCTATTTAAAGACTAGTGCATAATCTTTTTTATTATTTTAATTTCAATCAGCTAATGCAGTTGCATTTGTGGTTGGAATGTAAATATTATATAAGATCTGTGTGTCATTGTGATGGATTTCCTCATTAGCCACAGTGTTTAAGGTGCAGAGAACTGCATTTAATAGGCCAGTCTCTTTATCACGGAAGACTTCCGTCTCTCTGAAGAGAAAGCCAGTTAGGTGGGCTTGCCGGTGTGGCGTGGAGAGCGGCGTGTAAGCGCCTTAGTGTTAGTATTCCACTGAGAGTGCCAGGACACTGGCAGGGAGGATTTGAACAGAAGCCCAGTGAGGATCAGGCCAGGACAGGGCCGGATCGCACCGGACACTAGGGGGCAGCACTCGCAGACACAGAGCAGAGATTACCTTTGAGCTGAAATATATTCCTAAAGTCCCCCTGAGATTTAAAGTTAATATTTCACTAATGATAGTAACAAAATAGTATTTTTTTATAAGTGTTTATTTTGAATTGTTTTAATTAATGGTTTTTATCAATTTAAACCCCAGTTTGGGAAACACTGGGCTGCTGCATAGAAATTTTTTTCTATTTTTTCTCCTATAAGTTTGAAACAGTATGCCGTGTTATGGTGGAATTAAAGGTCAGATCGGTCGGTCTATCATCACAGTGGTGAGTTTTGCACAGACAAACTCACAATTTCTTCTGCAAATCTAGTTCTCTGTCTCTGGATGTGTTTGTCTCTGATTGGCTGACGGTGCAGGAGTGTGTCTGAAGTGCAGGGTCAGTCCTCTCTCTCTCTCTCTCTCTCTGAGATGCTGAATTTGCTGTGGGCTGTAAAGCAGCAGATGTCTCAGAAACACACAGGAACCTCTCGGCCGTTTCTAAATTAAGAAAGAGGGATGTCCCAATAGTGCCGGGAGCCTCAGAGAGCTTTAATGGCCGTAATCAAACACGGTTCATCTGTGCTTCAGTCCTGAGAGAAATATCATATCAGACTGTGTGTGATTTATCATCATTATTAAAGGGCAGGGACCTTAAACATGTCAAAAACATGTACAGCGTTGTTATTTCACCACAGAATGAAAAAAAAAAAAAAAAATGAAAAAAAAAAAAAAAAAAAAAAAATATATATATATATATATATATATATATATATATATATATATATATATATATATAATTATTTATAAATAAATAATTCTGTAATTTTTTTTAAATTATTATTTTTTTTAAAAATTATTCATTTATTTATTTTTTAATTATTTTATTTTATTGCTTTTTGCTGCTTAATATGTTTGTGGAAACTGCTACATTTTATTTTTCATGGTTCTTTAGAAACTTAAAGAGCATTTAACAGATCGTTTGTAACATTATAAACTGTCACTTTTGATCAATTTAAAAAATCTTTGCTAAATAAAATATTTTTTTTATATAAATCTTACTTACTCCAAACTTTTCAATTTGTGTATGACAGTTTCCACAAAAATATGAACTGTTTTCAACATTGATAATAATCATAAATGTTTCTTGAGCAGCAGATCATAATATTAGAATGATTTCTGAAGGATCATGTGACACTGAAGACTGGAGTAATGATGCTGAAAATTCAGCTTTGATCACAGGAATAAATTACACTTTACTATATATTCACATAGAAAACAGCTGACTTACATTAGAATAATATTTCACAATTTTTACTGTATTTTTGATCAAATAAATGCAGCTTTGGTGAACAGACTTTTGACTGTTTTCCAAACTTCTTGAATGGCTAACTTTCCTCTGACAGCAGGAAGCAGCAGAGACGTCTGTTCCCGTGGACGGAATCACCAACGGAGATGTGGAGGATGTGGATGTCGTGAACGCCGACCCTTCGGAGGCCGGCACACCACCGGCCGGTGTCGACATGGAGACTGAGGAGCCGGTGGATGCGGGGCCGATGGTTGTGACGCCGGAGCCGGAGAAGCCGCGCGTGGTTCCCGGGCATCCGTGCGCCATGTGTAACCGCATGTTCATGTCCATGCAGGGCCTGCGCTCTCACGAGAGGAGCCACTCGGCCGTCGCCCTCGTCAACAGAGACGACAAATA